>JAWHQI010000275.1:1727500-2927500 GCA_033032865.1 Dactylorhiza incarnata
CTGCTATTTCCTTCCAACAGCAACCTCCCCCCCATCTCCCATCTCCACCTCCAGCCAGACCACCCCCAACTCCCCTCCTCCCTCCGGTCGTGGATCCACTCCAAAACCAGCCCGCCCCCTTAACTCCCGAGCCTTCCCGCACACGAAACTGAGCCCTCCTCATCCTGATCCGCCAGTCTGACGCCCCGCCACTGCTGCAGCCCAGGATTTCTGCAATCAGCCCCCTATCCGCCGTCCGCCTGCGCGCGTAAGTTGTATTTGGAGTCATTTTTACTATTGTTGAACTTTGACACCTTTACTTTATAGTGATTGTTTATCTCACTGTGTTATTAGTATCGTACCCTGTGAGATTTGCAGGGCTTATTCCGCAGGCGTTTAAGTGTTTGCAACTCGCTCGCTTATGAATTAGTGCTTGTTCTTTTTATTTAAAAATTTGTGATCGCTCGTGCCCCTGTAATCTTCTTTATAATAATTAATTACTTGTTGTAATTTGAGCGGACCACTCCTGCACTACATTGCATTTCATCGCATCTAGGCTTGCATTAGTGAACCCCCTCCCGGATAGACCTACCACTGCATCAAATGGGTATCAGAGCCCAAGGTTGGGGCCACATTTATATGCGTAATGGTAGGTCTTATAGAGTCTTTAGGTTCATTTATGTCTAGTTATCATCGTCGTTCGTCTCCGTTATTTGGAGATCCCGAGTCCACCTATAGCCGATCTCGTAGAGCCCCTTTAGAAAAACCATCATGTTATCATGATAATTATTATCGCTTATCGCACACCACTCCTAGAGATCGTGTCGACCCCTCGACGCAATTCCATTATGCTAGACATGATCACAACGACGAGAGGTCCTCACGTTATCATCGTTATGCCTCTCTGCGACGTTATGATGATAGAGTTGACTATCGTTCAGGGCGTCGTCGTTACACATCTCCTTTAGTTGAGGAATCAGAGTTCGGATATAAGCAACCACCACTGCACGTTCGTAGAACCTATACCCACCCACGAGCACAATCTGAATATGTTAAGAACTATTGCCTTGATGACCCTCAGGAACCCTGTAGAGATCACCATCGCCAGGATCACAACACATGTCGAGACCCTCCTAGTGTTCCACAATTAGAGTTACCTGAGGCCGAATTTCAACCTTTAGTTCTTGACCGTTTTGATCTCTTAGATGCTCACTTTGATCAGATGAGATCTACATTAGGAAGAAAGCCTTGGAATTTGGGTCAAGTCACTGATGTTTCTAATAGTACTCCCCCCGACATGAGAGGCCCGACCTCTGGTTTTGATACGTCTCACTTTGATGAGACTCATTGCCCATGTGTTCTTGAGATTGAATCTGATCATGACCTTATGATACAGGTGGATAGTGATACTAGTATGACTAGTGAGTGTGGTCACGTGAGTGAGGCTGAGCGATCCAGTGACACTATGACGTTATATCCATCCTTCACACCCCATTTAAACCTAGTGTCCCCTTTGGGCAGAGACACCGTTTTCGACACTATGTCGTTTGACCCACACTTGAGTCTGGACACTCCCTTCTCATCCCTTAGTATCATCTCGAGTAACATCACTACTGAGAGCCGAGAGCATAGTATTGACTTCATAGGGACTGCCTCCCTCACATTTGAACACTACCTCTATCAGCGATACTCATCTGGGGGTTCATGAGGATATCATTGACTTTGTTGTAGGTGACCTACTTGCTCCCATAGACACTACTGTTATTGGTGCCTTCCTCTTGGTGGACTATCATATCGTTATCGACCTCCTCGAGATTAAGTCCCTGAGAGGCTCATTTGGCGAGCTTCCCTGCCTGCACTTTAGAGATGTGTCGCGTATCCGCACTAGTGACCATCTCACACGTGATGACTTTTGGTATACACCTCCTGGTGAGCCCCCTGACGGGCTTTATCATTTAAAAGATACCCATTACACCCGTGCATCGCACTACTTTGTCACCATCTTCGACGTCCCCACGGGAGATGACATTAGCCACGTCGGATCTTTCTATCGACCACCTGGTGAGCCTCCTGATAGGCCACCCCACGTTAGGGATATCCAAGCCATTGTCAGGCTTTCCCTTAGGAAGTGTGTCGGGTATGTTATGCTCCATTTGCATCATTCACTTCATGGGTTAGTTGAGTCATTCATTTATCATGTGCATGCACTTTATGAGTCGGTCCGTAAGAGAATTGCAGCTAGTAATGGTTATTATAAAGACCGAGCAGACCAGCACAGACGTGAACAAATTTTTGAGGCGGGAGAGCAGGTGTTGATTCGCATTCGACCAGAGAGGCTTCCACAAGGGCCCGCAAAGAAACTAAGCGCTCGCCGAATGAGCCCCTACACAATAACGCAACAGATCGGTACGAACGCATATGAGATCGACATTCCTCATGGTATGGGCATCAGCCGAGTATTCAACGTAGAAGATTTGACTCCATACTACGAGGAGCGCGTGTATGTGGACCCTTTCCCCACTCCCACGCATGAGCTTTGCCCCCTTCAGTCCCCACCAGCCCTACCCCGACCCCACCCGATGAGTCACTCCAGGAGGTTCACCCGGCACCAGCGGCGGTCCCGCCGAGCCAGCAGTCAGACGGAGATACATTACGGTCAGAGACACTGGTTCCTACCAGCGACATATTTCAGATCATGGGCGACGACTTCTACACCGTTGGCGGACGACCCATTGTCCGCTATCTTGTTCGTTGGAGCGGTCGCCCGCTATACGATGCTACATGGATTTCTTCAGAGGAGCTCGAGAGACTCGCCCCGCAGCTTCGCCGAGAGTATGACCATCTTCACTCACCGGAGTTGAGTGCTTTCAAGCCGGGGAGAGTTGATGGCGCGCACGTTTTTTCCCGCAGGAGGCGGTGAACCCTCGCTCGGACGGCTGATTCGAGCCCACGGTTGCGTCCGGATCGTCGTTGCGAGTCGATTTACTATATTTGCTTATGTATTTTGAGTTTTATTTAGTGCCCGATCGGGCCGGACGTTATGAGCCGTCCGTTTCGGGATAGTTTTTATTATATATAGGCGGAATTGGGGCTGATTTGGGGTATCGTGGGTTTGCTGAACAGTGGCAGCCGCTCGGTCTTCTTCGCCTGGTGCGACGCCGACGAACCTCCTCCCTTTGGTGCGACTCCAATAGGTATTCTCGCCTCCTCCTCCCTCTCCTGCTCCAGCCAGCCCGTCCGCCTCCTGCTCCAGCCAGCCCGTCCGCCTCCTGCTCCAGCCAGCCCGTCCGCCTCCTCCTCCCTCTCCTGCTCCAGCCAGCCCGTCCGCCTCCTCCTCCCTTTCCTGCTCCAGCCAGCCCGCCAACCACCTCCCTCTCCTGTTCCAACCAGCCCGCCGACCCCCCCTTCCCTCTCCTACTCCCTCCAGCCCGCTACCACCATCTCCTTCCTTCCAGCTCGCCGCCAAGCCCTCCCTCCTCCAGCCCGCCCGCCGCCAGCCCTCCTCCTCCCTCCTGCCGTCGTCCAGCCCCCCCTCTCTCCACCTTCTCACACCCAACCACTGCTATTTCCTTCCAACAGCAACCTCCCTCCCATCTCCCCTCTCCACCTCCAGCCAAACCACCCCCAACTCCCCTCCTCCCTCCCAGTCGTGGATCCACTCCAAAACCAGCCCGCCCCCTTAACTCCCGAGCCTTCCCGCACACGAAACTGAGCCCTCCTCATCTTGATCCGTCAGTCCGACGCCCCGCCACTGCTGCAGCCCAGGATTTCTGCAATCAGCCCCCTATCCGCCTGCGCGCGTAAGTTGTATTTGGAGTCATTTTTACTATTGTTGAACTTTGGCACCTTTACTTTGAAGTGATTGTTTATCTCACTGTGTTATTAGTATCGTACCCTGTGAGATTTGCAGGGCTTATTCCGCAGGCGTTTAAGTGTTTGTAACTCGCTCGCTTATGAATTAGTGCTTGTTCTTTTTATTTAAAAATTTGTGATCGCTCGTGCCCCTGCTAATCTTCTTTATAATAATTAATTACTTGTTGTAATTTGAGCGGACCACTCCTGCACTACATTGCATTTCATCGCATCTAGGTCTGCATTAGTGAACCCCCTCCCGGATAGACCTACCACTGCATCACATGGCCTTAGCTGCTGGTAAGTTTATGTGGTGAATTTTTTTGAAAATCTATCTTGGGAGAAGAAGGATGGCATGTTCATGGAGCCACGCCCCTCTATTACAACAATCAGGTGGCAATTCATATAGCTTCAAATTTTATCTATCATGAGAGCACTAAACATATAGAGATAAACTCCTACTTTATTAGAGAGAGGTTCAAGTGAAGATCATCTCAACGCCTTCTCTTGTACTCAATAGACATGTATGTGCACTGAGTTGTTTTAGGTATAATTCTTAGAAGCTCTTTACTTCTAGTATCATAGATGCGTATGTTGTTAGCTTGCAAGGAAGTGTTAAAATACAAGCTAAGTCCATTATCCTCCCAATAAACTTACAGAGAGGCGACCATAATCATACCTTAAATAAAGCTAATGATATAGAGACAACTATTTGATACAGGCTAGCAATGTTGTATCAAGAACAAACACACAAACAATAACTTGCATTGCATGAAATTAAAGATATAAACTCGGGAGCTCCCGCTAAGCAACTGAAGGTTGAGCCCTCCAAAGCACTCTTCTCTCCAAAGAGAGCCCGAGACAGTAAAACTCAAAAGAACTCATTGTTAAGACGAAGAGGAGAAACCGAGAAACGAACCTTAGGGTTTCGTCTGTCTCGCACGCGATACTTCCTCCAGCCACTTAGCCCTTCTCCTTATATCCCAGGGAAAAATTAAACCGGGCTTAGGCTTAGCCACCCTTATCCTCACCACCCGGAGAGGGGGTTACTTGACATTTAACACCCCCCCTCAAGCAAACCCCATAAGCATCCAGCATTCCGAGCTTAAGGGAGTAAGAATGAAGGGATTTGCCAGAGACCGCTTTAGTGAGCATGTCAGCCAGTTGATCTTCAGAGGGCACAAACACCATAGTAACAGTTTGATCCTGAATTTTGTCCCGCACAAAATGGCAATCAATTTCAATATGCTTTGTTCTCTCGTGAAAGACAGGATTGTTAGATATATGAATTGCAGCTTGATTATCACAATGGAGTTGCATAGCCTCAACGACAGGAAATCCCATTTCCCCCAAGATAGATTTAACCCAAACCAGTTCACACGCAGTAACAGCAATGGCACGGTACTCTGCTTCAGTGGAGGAACGAGCCACAACATTTTGTTTTTTACTTCTCCAGGAAATAAGGTTGCCACCAACAAAGATGGTATATCCACTAGTAGATCTTCTGTCCACGGAAGAGCCTGCCCAATCAGCATCACAGTACCCGTGGACCTTAAGATGGCCATGATTTTGATAGATAATGCCTTTTCCAGGGTCCTTTTTTAAATACTTTATAATCCGCAGAACAGCTTGATAGTGATGAACTTTAGGGTTGTGCATGAATTGACTAACCAACCCAACAGCGAAGGAGATATCAGGTCTGGTGATTGTCAAATAAATCAATTTTCCCACAGTTCGTTGAAAATCAGACTTCCTCTCAAGATCTGGAGAGGTCTCCTTATGAATGTCATAACTAGGGTCCACAGGACTATCCACAGGTTTGACTCCCAAATATCCAACATCATTAAGAAGGTCCAAGACATATTTCCGCTGGGAGATCACAATCTTCCCGGCAGAACGCGCAATCTCGATTCCAAGAAAGTACCGAAGGAGACCCAAATCCTTTATTTCAAAAGCGGACGCTAATTCCTCCTTAACCCGAGTAATGTGGAGGTCATCCGTTCCTGTAATAATGATATCATCCACATAGACTACGAGAATAGTAGTGCATTCCTCCCCTTTGTAGACAAAGACAGAATGATCTGAAGTACAGCGATTGAAATTCAGATGAACAAGTTTATCACTTAGCTTAGCAAACCAGGCACGTGGAGACTGTTTGAGGCCATATAGGGCTTTCTTGAGGCGACACACATGTCCTTTAGGAACATCCATACCAGGAGGTGGAGTCATATAGATTTCTTCCTCCAATTCACCATGAAGGAAAGCATTTTTAACATGGAGTTGATGTAGAGTCCAAGACTTATGAGCAGCAATAGATAGGAGAATTCTGACTGAGTTCAATTTAGCAACTGGAGCAAAGGTCTCTTGGAAGTCTACACCATCAACCTGAGTAAAACCTTTAGCTACCAATCTCGCTTTGTACCTATCAAGAGTTCCATCTTGTAGAAATTTAGTAGTATAAATCCATTTGCATCCGACTAGATGGCGCCCATGAGGAATAGGAACAATTTCCCAAGTCTTTTGACGTTGGAGAGCGTTCATCTCCTCCTCCATAGCCTTTACCCAGTGGAAATTTGAGCTAGCTTCTAAAAAACTGTTAGGAATAGGAATAGAGGAAACAGAAGCAAGATATACTTATAATGAGTGAGAGATAGAGTGATACCCAACATACTTATCCATAGGATATCTAGTACGACCACTCTGAATTTGAAGAGCAGAAGGGATCTCTGAATTGGTGTCGTAGCTTGGATCTGGCGGAGTGGTGGTAGGTGGTGGAGCATGAGTGTGACATTCTTGTCCTGTCTTGATGTTTTTCCTTCTTTGATATACTTGAAGATCCTTTTTTCTTCTGTAAACACGAATATCACTCGTTGGGGTTTCCTTTATAACAGGAATATCAACACTTTCTGGAGCAGTCACATCAACGAGAACAGGAAGAGGTGGCAACATGTCATTTTCTTCAATGCTTTCCTTCTGAAACGTGATGAGTTTGCCCTCATTGGAATAAAAAGAAATGTTCTCGAAAAAGGTAACATCTTTTGATATGAACCTTCTCCGGAGAGTAGGAGAATAACACTTATATCCCTTTTGGTTAGCAGCATATCCCACAAAGACACATTTTACTGATTGCGGCCCTAATTTGTCCTTATGGGGCCCCACGATGTGAACAAATGCGACGCACCCGAACACCTTAGGAGGAAGGTTGAAAAGAGGCATATTTGGGCAGAGAATCTGTAGGGGGTACTTTCCTCTCAAAGTACCGGTAGCCATCCTATTAATAAGATAGACGGAAGTGAGAACTCCTTCATCCCATAGTCCCTTAGGGACAAACATCTCTTGCAACAAGCATCGAGTGGTCTCCAAGATATGACGATTCTTTCTTTCGGCAACCCCATTCTGTTGAGGAGTCCCCGGACAGGAAGATTGAAAGATAATCCCATGATCTCTCAGAAATAGCTGAAGGTCACTGCACGTATATTCGCCTCCATTGTCACTCCTAAGAATTTTAATTTCAGTTCCAAATTGAGTCTGCACATAATGATAGAACAACTGAAATATTTTTGAGACTTCATCCTTCTTTTTCATGAGGTACACCCAGGTAAAGCGTGAGTGATCATCAATAAAAGAAACAAAATATTGAAAACCATTCACAGAACAAATAGGAGATGTCCAGACATCAGAATGTATCAAATCAAAACATTTCAAACTTCGACTCAAACTAGGAGCATAGTTGGTCCTACAATGCTTTGAAAATTCACAAGACTGACAATCAAAAGCAACAGTTTTAACATTAAGCAAATGCGGAAAAATAGCTTTCAAGGTCTTCAAACGAGCATGCCCAAATCTCTTGTGCCACAGCCTCAACTGATCCTGGCTGGTAATTTTCTGAGAACTAAGAGCCTGACAGTTGTCCATGACATACACTCCACCTGACTCATGTCCACCACCAATCGTCTTCCCACTCGCCAGATCCTGAAACACACAATGAGAGGAGAAAAATGTGATAGAACAGTTAAGTTGTTTAGTTAAACTGCTAACAGACAAGAGATTCGTAGGAAATGAGGGAACAATAATCACAGACTTGAGAGAGACAGAGGGAGAAAGATGAATAACCCCTTTACCAGTCACAGACGCCGATGATCCATCAGCGAGTTTCACACTGCCAGAGGTAGGAAAAATAGAGGAGACTCCCATAGAAGATCCGGTCATGTGATCGGAAGCCCCCGAGTCAATAATCCAAGGGGTGGGTAGTTCTTTAGAGGACACAGTAGTAGAGCGAACATGAGCGGCCGTACCTGCCAAATCACCAGCAGAAGCAGATTTGGCTTTCAGATCCTTGAGTTCTCGAATCAACCTCTCATTATCTGCCTGAAGATATCCAGAATTATCAAGGTGGCCATACATAGCAGTAGGAGGCCTCACATATTTCCCATCAGAACCCCGAATCCATCCTGGAGGGATTAAATGAGGATGAAGGTCCCAACATTTCTCTTTCCCATGGTCTTTCTTCCCACAGTGAGGGCACTTCATTTTACTCTTGTCTTCTTGCCTCATATTTCTAGGATGCCATTTCTTCTGTTCAGCAGCAAGGGCAGACACCTCATGACCCACATGAGTACCTGAACGAAGGGAGTTTATACGACTAGCTTCTCCCCTAATATAGTGAGCCACAGTCTCTAGATCAGGCACAGAATCACGTCGTCCCAACATCTGAACCCTCTGGAATTCAAGTTCAGGAGGGAGACCAGAGAGCATCTCAAATACCCTCCGTTGCATGAGTTCAGTCTTGTAGTCTTCAATAGTCTGAATAACAGAATACTGATCAATTTCAGCCCACTTATGGGTCAACTTGCCATAATATTCTTCGAAATCCCCCATTCCAGCCATGTGGATCTGTTCAGTTTGGAGTTGATATATTCTCGCTAAGTCCTTCTTTTTGGAGTAATTTCGTTCGATCTGTTCCCACATTTCTTTTGCAGTTTCACAGAATAGAAAGTGGCTTGCAATCTTGGGTTCCATAGAATTGACAAGCCAATTAATCACTGTGAGATTCTCACCTTCTCATTCCTCGTATTTGGGATCGGTCTTGTTTGGAGCCGGCTTGGATCCTGTGAGAAAACCCAGTCTTCGACGGCTCCCAATGAAAATCCTCATGGACTGAGCCCATAGAAGGTAATTCCTTCCATTGAGTTTAATGTGAGTAACACCTTGACTGAAGTCCATGTTAGAACTCCCTCCACTGTAGTGTCTGGGTTGGTTAACGGCCTCTTCAGAGGCATTTGCACTTTTCAAGTTGTCATCCATACGGGCACACAAGCCGGAGGACCTTCAGGAAGCAGACGGAAAACCAACGGCAGCAGCAAGGGGGGGGGGGGGGGGGGGGGGGGACCTTCAGGACAGAACCACGGCAGCAGGAAAACGACAGGACCGGACCTTCAGGTCACGGCAGAAGCACAGAAGCAGCCCAGAATGTCGACAGGACACAGAGACGACGATCACAGGCGGGATCGGCACGAGGATCAGAACCAGCGACAGTAGCGGCTGTATCAGCAGCAGCGGCGGCAGCGGCGGCAGCGGCGCGAGATCGGCACGACGAGCGGCAGCAGCGGCGAGAGAGACGACGGAAACGGCAGCAGCGGCAGCAGCGGCAGGAGAACGGCACGACGAGCGGCAGCAGCGGCGAGAGGGACGACGGAAACGGCAGCAACGATCGACGGGATCGACACGACGGGCCCTTAGGTCCACGGGAAGAATCGCTCTGATACCATGTTAAGACGAAGAGGAGAAACCGAGAAACGAACCTTAGGGTTTCGTCTGTCTCGCACGCGATACTTCCTCCAGCCACTTAGCCCTTCTCCTTATATCCCAGGGAAAAATTAAACCGGGCTTAGGCTTAGCCACCCTTATCCTCACCACCCGGAGAGGGGGTTACTTGACATTTAACACTCATTACCTAAGACTCCTTATATAGATGGAGCCCTCCACTACAGGACAAAATATCTAAAGACACATACATAATTAATTGTGAATAATATAACCCATAACAGTCGCCGCGTCTCTGCTTGCTAGGCGTATGTGTACATTATTATTCATTCCATGGAACCACAATATTGAGGACAAGCTAGTAATCTTCCATCATGGCCATCCAAAATCACAAGAGCACACTCCTCCGCATTGACCAAGGGTGGGTGCATAGGTACTCTTTGTTTCGACTACAGGCCTCTCCCCTTCTCTTTATTTACTTTGTAAATCATCATGAAAATGTTCCATACCTCAGGTTATAAGCGAGAAATATGGCTTGTTTTCAAATGTAGTGCTTATTTAAGCATTTTCATTAACAAACAAATAAAGAGTAGAAAAGTGGAATATGAAGCGCAATAGTTTTATTTCTTCTCATTAAGTAGTACAATACAAGTTCATGTGCACGAATGATGTCAGGTCACCGTACGAACCCGGTTCGACGGTCTGTAGATCCCTAAAGAGAACAAATGTTGACGTTTATCCTTCTAGAGTATAGAGACTTCAGTTCATCTCACATTGCCTTTGAGGTCTCATGCTCTGTCATAATCCCAGAGTTATTGTTCGGTAGGCTCAACAGGCAGGTCGCGAGTCAGATGATGAAGAAGGCCCTTGGTCTGGAGTACTCTGCGCACCGAGTGGACCCACGCAATAAAAAAATTCTTCTCAGTGAGGGAGATAACGGTAATTCTTAGTTCGTCACAGACTTCATAGATGGGAGATAGAGCAAGTGTGACCGAAATGGTGGACGAGGCGGACGCAACATTCGTCAAAATGTTAACGGAATGGAGAGGAGTCTAAACAACGGGCGTGGACAAGGGTGGGCTAAAGTTGTAGGCAGTAGTTCTGGCGAGCTCCAGCAACACAGGAAAGCTCAAGCAACATGGTCGATCTCAATCCAAGAGGGCAATGAGTTCTAGAAGCAAGGATCGTTGAGCTTGGGTAGCAGAGAGTTCGGGAAGGAGGGATATGTGAGATCTAGTACTGAAGGGGGCGGCTAGTTCATGTATGCAGCGGCTAGCTCCAATAAAAAGGGTGAGCACAACAGCAAGGTCAAGCACTTTCCTCGAGTTCGGTGACTCCATTTATCAGCGAGAGCTAGCAGGAGTCGGCGAGTCCTGATACCGGCGAGCTCTGTAGTTTGGACAGGAGGGTTCACGAGCGTTGGATAGAAGGGTTCGCGAGCTCTGCAATTGGATCTGGAACGAAGGAGACCGGCGAGCTCTCGGGTTAAAGGAGTCGGTGAGCTTTGCACGGAAGGAGGCAACTGACGCACGTAGGTGACGACGAGATTTGTTGTTGGAGAAGGCAGCGAGTTCTACGAGCTTTGCACTGAAGAAGGATGGCGAGTTCTGCGGTTTGAGAACAAGCGTCGGTGAGTCCAGTGCTGAGGATATCAGCGGGCCGGAAGGCTATAAAAGAAGGGGAGAATGTGGTTATGTTAGACGATTCATGGTTTGGGAAGTTGGCGAGCTCGGGAGGCACGGGATGCGAGTACCGGAAAGTGGCTCAAGCCAGATGTCCAAATGACGGGCTCATTTTGTGGGAAGCGAAAGTGAGAGCTCAATCGACGAGAGCAGAAGCTCAATTGTCGAGAGCAGAAGCTCAATTGTCGAGAATTCTACATTAAAAATCGTATTGTTTGATACCATGTAGAAAAGTGAAATATTAAGCGCAATAATTTTATTTTTTCTCATTAAGTAGTACAATACAAGTTCATGTCCACGTATATATAGGTGGGAGTGACACCCTAACTCCAAACCACGGTGTGAGATTAATCCATACAAGAGAGGGATCTCATAATGGGCCAAGAAAGTGTGTCTTTGCATTGAACCTTAACACAAATATTTCTTCTATAGAGACCATATAAAAATTAGTTCCAATGCTTGATTGTAGTTAGGGAAGAAAGAGAACTGTACCTGAATAGGGTCAAGGAATTCTTCTGGTACTTCGCCAAGAGCTGCCTCAGCATCCCTAGCTTCAGATGCAGAAGCTTTAGCTTTGTTACCAAGCTGAAAAAATTCCTTGATCACTTTGCTGTCTTCCCCAATTTTCCAGAGAATATCAGAAGCAGTAGCGAACAACTAGAGCCGAAACAAATTCAGATTATGAGCTCACTGGGTCTATTCACATGCAAGATAAGCTAAACATAAGTATAAGTTCTCCCTTAAGATATAAACCTGTTCATTGTATGCACGCCCATCCTTTGATATTGCAGCAGGGAACACATTTTCTTGGTCTCCTCTAGCAATGTGAACATAAATCTCAACAATCTTGAGAAAAATATGGTATAATCAGTGGAGGAAAAAAGTGGAATCCAAGTCCGGAAAAAACATGTTGAGACTGAAAGTATAATGGAGATGAAAAGGTATATTCTCCAATGAGGATCTGCAAAATACTAACTTGCTTTAGCAGCTGCTTTGGTCTAAACTCATATTTCTCTGGATCTTTTACAGTGAGGGACTTCCTCTGAGGTCCGACAAGCTGTAAAAGAAAGTAATTTAGCATGCTAGCCACCCTCTCCACCTGCCATTATTTCAGAATTTCAATTACCAATGAGATCAAGGAAAAGCGAATTAACCAATTAATAAGAACACAAAAAAATTTACTCGGAAAAAAGAAATATATTTACAGTAACTTTTCACTGCAATAAATTTAGATTACTCCAATCTACCTAGATTCAAGTGACCCCTAACTATGTATCACATTTTTTTTCTCTTTCTCCCTTTCATAGCCTCAAGGACAACATCAAATTTCACCAAAACATGTAAAGTATTTTTCCACAAAATGTTGCATCATATAATGGTCATGAGAAGTGCAAATTACCATTTCTGGAAGAAGGAAAGGAGATGGAATTTGTTCTGATGTAAATGCAAGCATTCCAACATCTTCATTAGCCAGCCTCATGTCGAAACGAACAATCTAAAAGTACCAACATGTATTCTGTCAGTTACAAAATTAGCCTTACAAAATGAATATAGAAGAAAATTAGTTGGAGATCTTGAATAACTATATCTGATTCACATTTTCTCGGGAATGGAATTGGCGCATTCTTTCTTCCCTTTCTTGAGCAGGTCTTCTCTCCCACTCAATAGAATTGGACATTTCAGCTTCTATTTCTTTAAGTTCAAGAATTTTGTTTAAACTCTCATCTAGAAGATAGATGCTATCATTGATAAGAAAGTTCAAAAAATTCAGATAGACTCCCTTCTCTTCTTCTTTAGCTATCTGTGCCATTAAACAGATACAATAAAATATGAATTTATTTAGAATGGCACAACTAGAAACAAAAGCATGGAATAAAAACAGTAACCCAGGAACCGGAAGAAGACTACTCACCTTTCTCCAAGCATTGCGATAGCTAGGAACATTCCACAAATACTCTAAAAGCTCAGCAATGTTATGACGGATTGTAAACTTGTCAAAAAACTGCATATGGTTCCCATCATACCATCAACGCGAAATTACAGTCCGTCAATTTGAAATAATAATAGAGAAATAGGAAGAAAATTTGAGTTCATGCAGCATATAATGGATACAAAAACAAAACTAAGGCAAATACCACCTGAGTATGAGAACCGGTAAACTCAATATCAACATAAACTTTTAGGAGATTTCCCACTAAATAATCAAGAGATAGTGTGTGTCCTTCAAAAAGGGAAGCTGTAGCAGATATTCCACTGGAAAGAAAATTGTAAAATTCATGTAATAGTCAGTTAGTGCACTGCAATGATAAAAAAAAGTAAACAATTTGGGACAACATTAATTAGAAAAAAAACGATATACCCTCTTTGGGGCATCCAACAATTCAACACTTCAACCATCTTGGCTCGCAGATATGGATTCTTTATATAAGATGGACTTGCCATGAACATGATTATGAAATTTAAAAATTCATCCTGAAAGGAAATTATTTATATAGATCAAAAGTACAGAAATACTCATTAAAATGAAGATTTATTATCGTGAAACCAAAGAATGCATGAAATAGTTCAATGAGTTAACAAGAAACATACCAGTAAAAATCCATCAAGAGCTCTTGGAATTCTAGAAGTAAAAATGAGTAAATCCATAGCATCTTCAATAAAATGTTCTGGCATGCATGCAAATTCCATTGGGCACACTGCTGGCAGAGGCATCTTGAACCCACCAACAAGACTAACCAACCATATAA
Source organism: Dactylorhiza incarnata (assembly GCA_033032865.1). Lineage (NCBI taxonomy): Eukaryota > Viridiplantae > Streptophyta > Magnoliopsida > Asparagales > Orchidaceae > Dactylorhiza > Dactylorhiza incarnata. Next base: position 1,741,524 of record JAWHQI010000275.1, read on the forward strand.
TGACAAACTTATTGAAAGAGAGTGCTTGCTGAAGCAGAGCCCCGTCCTTCAAGAAAAGAGCTGTTAGTTAGGACTTTGTACTCAACTAGGACTTCCAAAATATTTCAGAGACAGCGAGATATAAAAAATCAGTAAGAAAATTAAGTTAAATAATCCTACCAGAAACTCACTCCACAATTGTTAAAGAAAAAGATTCAATTAGTAAAACAAACAAAAACCTTCATTTCTGAATTGGAAAATGGTGTTAAATTTGATAAATTCAGTCTTAAGCTCTGGCCCTTGATAACATTATATATATATAGAGAGAGAGAGAGAGAGGGAGAGATTTATCCCAACTATTTGGAGTAGGTTCATTTCATTTGTTTCGATTGATATGAGTTTTATGATTGACTGTCAGCCTAGTATTAAACATCAACCTTTCTCGTCAAGTTACAGATTATCAATAGCATAAATAACTAATCAAATTTAAATAAACAATACTCACAGCCCTCATCAAAACTGAAATATTTAGTACTTAAGAAAGGATGACCATGAAGATATTATATTATAACTTTATCAATATTACTATAAAGGAGAAGCCCAATGAGGATATCCACACCAATTTTTGGTATTTCCCAAGATACCCTCAAACCGTATTTTCCACACACAAAAATGTCATAGTTGAACATAAAGGAAGAGCGAAGGGGAATGGGGAGAGGGGAAGGGAGAACGCCGCTCATGTTTGGTGGCCTGAATAAAATAAAAGAGATGCAACATCTTATGTAACAAACAAAATATAGAAATAAATATAGATAGATAGATAGATAGATATAAAATAATATTATGTTATGGGCCTACTCCGAAGAAGGGCCTGAGGAGAAGATGATGACGGAGACGAAGGATACCGTGGAGCCGGAACCGTGGCGGGCTAAGCGGGGCTTGCTCGTTGGAGGAGAGAACTACCAATATCTCACAAAACAAGAAGGAAAAACAGATTAATTCTTTTGATACCAATAAAGGCCTTGTGCGTGTCGTCCCATCATATCGGTCTGAGATAGTCTACGGATTGGTGGGGCTGGAGGACCCTCGGGGGGTGGGGGGATTGTTGAATGTCTGCGTTAGTGGGAAAATAAGCCTCCTGTGCTAGTTGGAGGCGATGGTCACACGACCTAGCCAGACTCATAGCAATCACGAAGTCCTGAGGGGCCTCGAATTCGACATCTAGTCTTAGGAGGTCGCGAAGTCCGGTGGTGAAGATGGCGACTTGCATATCTGAAGAGAGCATGACATGTGCCAGAAGAAGCTGAAACTGTTCCAGAAAATCATCCACGGGTACCGTCTGACGCAATGTCGTGAGGGCACCAAGAGGATTGTTGCGGATGGGAAGGTCGAAGCGTAGGTTGCAGAAGCGCTTGAAATCTTCCCACGTCGGTCTTGGCTGATCAATGAGGAGACGAGTGGCCCACAGTAAAGCAGAGTCGAGAAGATGGAAGGAAGCCAGGGGTAGCCGCTCCGCGGCCTGAATGTGTTGGTGGCCAAAGAATAGCTCGCACCTGGTGAGGCAACCAAGGGGGTTCGTCTTCCCATCATAAGTTAGGAAATCCAACAGAGTGTAGCGCGGTGGGGTAGCAGCCTTGGGGCGTACGAGGGCCATTGGTAGTGGCAGTGCCTGACTGCTGCAAGCGCACTCATGTGCGGGAGCAGTGAAAAGATCATCGAGGTGCTTGGAGAGCGCAGTAATGGCCTCTTGATGACGCTCCGCGATGACATTTTGTTGTGTCATGAAGGCTTGTATCATGGTCATAAGTTGGCTTAGTTGATCGGACGACTCGCCCATATTGTGATGGGCGACTAATATTGAGCGAGTTACGGGTCGGTTTGAGTCTGGATGGGTGAACGGAGCGGACGAGCGCAAATTTGGTGTGCCACATGACCCACTACGCTTTCCTATGTTGAGACAAACGAAATTCTCGAGGCGGAGGCATCCGAGAATTAATAATCTCTCCTGAATTCAATAAGCCTAATCGGTTTGAAATTTCGGGTTAGGTAGGAAATAATTAATTTCTGGAACACGTGCGGTTGGAAAGAAATGTATGGTCTGGGGGTTGCGGCCAATTTCACGCGCGACTGAAGCAACGGCCAATTCCACGGAACAGAAAAGGTAAGTGCGCAGGCGTGCCAATTTTACGCGGAAGTCGCGCATGACAGAAGCAGAGGCGGGCTCGAGAACAACGACGCGTGCAGTAGGTCGACGTTGTGGCAGGACGACACGTGCAGTAGGTCGATGTTGGAAGACAAAGGAGTCGTCGATGGAGAGTGAAGTCGAAGGAAAGTCCGCGCGCACAGACGACGTCGCGTTGTCGATGAGGACCGGGGAAAGGAAGCAGTGGCCTGCTGGAAGGAATAAAGAGCTATGATATCGGGCCTGACAGAGGACGAACCTGCAGGCAATGATCTTTGCAGGTGCTGAAAAGGGTGGGAGTCTGTCGGCGGAAGGTTGAGGAAGATTCAGCGGATCGATTGAGGGGGGAAGATCGCTGGCCTCTGAAACCTATCTCTGATACAAAGTTGTTATGGGCCTACTTCAAAGAAGGGCCCGAGGCGAAGATGACGACGATGGCGAAGGATACCGTGGAGCTGGAAACTCGGCTGCCTAAGCAGGGTTTGCTCGTTGGAGGAGAGAGCTACCAATATCTCACAAAACAAGAGGAAGGAAAAACAGATTAATTCCTTTGATACTGTTGGAAGTATTTATATTTAAGTATTTAAGTATTTGAGGTTTAGTCCCACACCGTGGGTTAAGTTTGTGTGTCTTATTGTACTCCTATAAAGTGTCCCCTATATGGATGAATAAAATGCACCAAGTATTTCTTTTCTCCTGATTTCTAACATGGTATCAGAGCAGGAATTGACTCCTCCCTGAAATTTCGTCGCCCTAATTGTTGGCAACCTAATTTCTAGGTGGCTTCCTCTCTCTGATTTCCACCTCTTCCTCTCGCATGTCCCCTACGCTGCTAAAGCTCCCATCGAGCAACTCCGTTCCTGCTCCCGTCGACGGAATCGTCGTTTGATTCCATCGACGGGAGCGGTCTTTATTCCCCTCGACGGAGGGAGCGACATTTGATCCCCTCATTGACGATGGCTTCCGTCGTCACTTCCGTCGACGGGCCCGACGCTACTTCCCTTTTCGTCTTCGTGCGCCTGTCTGCTTTCTTTGTCCCGTCGAGCCCGCCGCAGTTGCTCGACTGTCGACGATTGCTTCTTCTCCCACAGACGATCCCGCCGCTGCGTCTGTTTCCGTCAGCGATGCAATTTCTTCTTCCGCAGACGATGTCGTTGCTGCTCCTGTCTTCGTCGTGTACGCTGGACCACTCCAACACCTGGGGCTGCTTCTTCTCCGGCAGGAAGGCTTCTGTCCTGTCGCTGCTCTTCTTCTCCGGCTACTTCTCCGGCCTTGCCGCCCTGTGTCGTTGCTGTCCTACCGCTGCTCTTCTTCTCCGGCCTTGCCGCCCTGTGCCGCTGCTGTCCTGCCGCTGCTGTCCTGCCGCTGCTCTTCTTCTCTGGCGCTTCTTTTCTACTCCAGATCTGCAGTGTCGTGCCCCTCTTTTGCTGGGCTGTTGTGCCGCTGCTGCTATGTCGTGCCCTCTCCAAATTTTTTAAAGTGTCGCTGTAGTTTTTGTGTTGTATTGTTGCCTTAGTTATTGTGTTGGTAGTGTCTTCTAGTCGCATGCTATGGACGATGGTTTCCGTGTTGTAGCTCTTTGGGTGCCGAGCTCTTCTCTTCCTCCCTTCTCACTTGCTGCTGCTTGAGCCTTTTTTGCTCGCCGCTGCTTGAGCACTCTGCTCGCAGCCGCTTGAGCCTTCTGCTCGCAGCTTGCTTGTGCTTTGCTCGCTGCATCTCGGATCGTGGTCTTTCCGTCAACCGTTATCCATAGTTTTTTTTATGTGTTGTTCTGATTGTCTTCGTCTGTGTCTACATGCGAGTCTATGCCTTCATGCACGTGTTCTACGTGAGGGGGAGTGTACGTCACGGCCTCCAAGCGTAGTTTATGCCTTCATGCACGTATTCCACGTAAGGGGGAGTGTTTGTGATATCGGCGACTCGGATGCCTCTTTTCCCGACTCCTGCCTTAGTCACACGCGACCTCCAGGCATATTTCGTATGTTATGTGTGTCTCCCCATCTTTTTCTTCTATGTTAGGTAGGTGTGGTTTGGCCTTTGTTGGTTGACCTGGTTTCAACACCGGGAGCATCCAGCGTGATCATGGTCGGTTTGTGGACCAGCGTCGTGTGGCTTATGCCCGGTTGAAGTATCCCCGGTGACACGCGGTTGGGCCTCGGTGGCTGTTGTTTTGTCCCACATTGTCAACCACCTTTTACCTTTTCTTTTATGTTGTGTTCAAGCTGAATGGTTCCCCTTCAGCTTGAGGGGGAGTGTTGGAAGTATTTATATTTAAGTATTTAAGTATTTGAGGTTTAGTCTCATACCGCTTATCGGTGTTTGGTGTCTTGTTGTAATGCTATATATTTCCCCTTTGAGGATGAGTAAAATTTACCAAGTATTTCTTTTCTCCTTATTTCTAACAGATACCAATACAAGACCTAAAGGGTCCTTTAAATAGACGTACAACTGACTCTTAATAGAAATAAAACGACAGACTTGGAATGCAAATAAATAGGAAATCCACGACAAACTTGGAATGCGACTAAATAGGAAGACGATATAAAAACAATAAACAATAAAATAATAATGATGAATAACATCCTGGTAAAGTCCATAAAATATTACATTAAAATTATTTAATAAATATAAAAATTGAAGTATAGAAAATAATAACAAGTACTAAAAAATTTTATAAGAAAATAACTAAAATATCAAGCAATGTTCGGATACGATTACCAGGGATACTTCGCACAGGGTACCTCGTGTCCACCGAGTAGTTAAAACAAATGTAATCACTTGGTAGGTTATATGTTGGATAAGTTGCTAATAAATATTTGTAAGAACCTACACAATAGGAATATTTCCAAATACTAATTATGATTATTTTGTATAAATATGATGCCTTAGCCACAAATTAAAACCAGGATCCAGGATCATGTTCAAAACTATGAAATTTGTTGGTGGTGTGAGTGAGAGTCATGACAAGAATAGAAGATCATTCTCTGAGATAATGGCATCGCCCTTAATTTCAATAAAATGCCTTAATCGCAAATTGAAGCCCTAATTATTAGATTGTGCGTTTGTTTGCACTCGTAATTTCAGGTATCTAACTCCCACTATGTATAGTTTGTCATTTTGTCACTGTTCAACCTGCTATGTTCAAAAATGAATGGAGTGGGAGAACCACATTTTGTACTCATGAGTCATGACCATGATCTTTTATGATGAAATAATGAGAAAAATAGAAGGTGTTTTTTATTCTTCCCTTTAAGGGGTATTTAAAGGACTACAGGTACACAAGAAACATTGATAGCTCATGTGGGACTAAACATATAGAACCAGACATACATAAACCTAGAGACTCTAATACATAGAACGAACAACGATATTAACTCATAAATGCGATAACACAAACACTCCCCCTCAAACTGGAGGGTATAACACCCACACGTTGAACATGCTGGAATCACGTCAACCAACAAAGTTCATATCATAGCACATGTACCTATCAAAATGAGGAAATAAGGGAGATGCAACGAGCTACATCTAAAACACAAAGACAGGAGTCCGGTGGGCTTGTGTTGGACTAAGCCGAGAATTGAGAAATACCACAGCGATGACGAATATCCAATATGTGGGGGTCCACTCGGACAAATTCCACAATGTGAGGTCAACCGTAATCGGGGTCCAAGTCACCTTTATCTCTAACACTCCCCCTCACGTGGGACACATGTGCATCTAGGCACAAGGGAAACACAAAAAAATAACATTTGGACAACAAAGACAAGAACAATATAACAGACTGAAGAAGAACGTAAAGACGAATAAACCATCAAGAAGCTCCATCATCTGCGAGAGGATAAAACCCTGGAAGGGAAACAACGGTTGGAACCGGATATGGAACAACTGGACCTGTCGTCGAAGAAAGCAAAGAGATCTACTTCATTCTGCTGGAAGTCGATGGAATCCACATCCTTTGAAGTAAGTTGACGAGGTCGAGATTGTTCTAAAGAAGTCCAACGTGTAGCGCCCTGGTTTTACCTCATAGAACTTTTTTATATTACTGTGCATCAAGTTGACTCGTTACGACTACGGTTGTAGAGCCTATCAATATAACCGTCCATTTATATTATTGTGCATCAAGTTTACCTCATAGAACTCTTCTATATTACTGTGCATCAAGTTGACTTGTTTCTTTAGAAATTGGGAACGTCGTTGTGCGTTAGTAATGAGGCGGAAAGTGGTAAAAGGGTCAATTAGTATAACCAGCCACTTCCGCAATATAAAAATTTGGTAGAAGGGATTATCGGCATAACCGGACGTCTGCATAGTCTTGGAACGTCATAGTGCATTAGAGAGTTGAAATGGAGGTCGGTAGAAGGGGTCTATCGATATAACCAACCAAGAGCCTCCATATACTTGTTCGCCATAAGTGTGATGGTTGATTGAAATTGTTCTGCAGTTATACTAGAGACATGCATTGTGCTAGATGTCGGTGCGGATCCGTGTGGTCACCCGACTTGCATGCATTGCATTGTAGGCCCATTTACTTATATGCTAAACGCCTAGAGAACGTGGTTGATGCTTGAGACATCTCAATGTGTAGAATGTGATAATATTTTCATATTGCTTAATATGACACAAAATGCTGATCTGCAGGAAGATGTGCTTCCCCGAGATCCGCTATGAGTAACAGCCTCAGAGGGAGGAAGTGGTGTTATTACGCGGTTGTGGTCAGCTCATAGCTGAATCTCGTTTTTTCTCTCATACATATTTGGTTGCAGATCCTGAACCGAGTGCAGGTGCTCGCTAGCGCTTATAGTAAAAGCAATAGCTAAAAGCATGATAAAGATTCATAAAGTGTTTTAGTTCATTTCATCTTTATGTATCGGGCGTGCGTGTCTTGGAAAATGTTCTATTATTTGTGACGAGTGTTTTTAACGGCCATAAGGCCGAGCACTATGTTATATACTTATATTTATGTTTAGCAGTGGACATTCTGGTTGGGTTGTATTTATTTAGCTTCCGCAATTTTATTTTCGAACTCTGATATGATTTGGATTGCCTATGTTTATCACTTGATAATATTTTATGTGCAAAGGTTGTATGCAGTGGGGTCTGGACGGGCCTATATTATACAACAGTTACAGGTGGGATGTTACATAATGATTGACGAGGATGTTGTGGATCCGGAGCAGCAGGCGAGACCGGCGGGATAAGATGTCGTCGGGATCTGGCGCAGCCGATGAGAATGATGGGATGAGAAGTTTGAAGGATTTTGGAGCAGTGAAGTGATAAAGACCGGAACAAACCGACGGGATGAGATGTTGTGGATCTAGGGCTGCCGTTGAGAACGGGATGAGGATGCGTCATGAACGAAGCAGCGCCTGGATCGTATCTCTGATCAGATGAAGTCGAGCTCTCGGTGGCGTGGGAGTAGACGTCGTGGATGAGGAGCGTTGGACGAATCTAGAAGCTCGCAATAAACCACTTCACAGTCCCCTTCAATCGATCGCGCTCTAGCGCCATCTCCCCCCCCCCCCCCCCTCCAAATCAATAAAGGTAAGCAAGAAGCGAGGGAAACCCTAGTAGATGACGTCTGGCTCGATCGAAGATAAAAGGAATCAGGCTCGTGAGAAATGCGGACGAATCGACGATGGTTTCTAACGACGAAAATTATGGAGAATTAATTCCTGCTCTGATACCATGCTGAAATAATGAGAAAAATAGAATATGTTTTTTTATTTTTCCCTTTGAGGGGTATTTAAAGGACTACAAGGACACAAGAAACATTAATAGCTCATGTGGAGCTAAATATGTAAAACCAAACACATATAAACCTAGAGACTCTAATACATAGACGGAACAATGATATTAACTCATAAATGTGATAACCCCAACATTTTACAATAAATATCATGCTTTTGTGGGGCTCATAAACTAAAAAGTAGTAATAGAGCTTCTCTCTGCCACCCTCTCTCTTCAATCACCTCTTCCCTTCTCCCTTCTCTCCTCTCCTTCCCTCCACCAAAACACCACCATTACCCTCCTCTCCATCTTCAAGGCTATGCACACCGCCCACTTGTACCGCCGTTTCCTTCCCCTCACCACATCACTCTCACCGCCGCTGCCCTCTCTCAACGTTCATTTTCACCATTATCCTATTTATTTTGAAGATTTGTTGTTTGAAATATTATTTTATTTCCGAATTAATTTTTCATTATGAATGCATCAAAAGCGCATCATCTCATTCATGAAGCGACAACTTTACATGTGACGAATACTATTTAAATACACAGCTGAAAATAAATAGTAAACATGGTTGAAGAATCGGGAAGCAAAAAACCATATTAGTGACTAGTATTTGGTAGCAATGATATGGGAACTACATAAAACAGCTTAAGATGAGTTATAAGAAACACAAATCAGTTAATTAACAAAAACTTTTGTAGCATTGAAGTTAAAATTGATCTAAAACAATTAAGGCAATTAGATTATAAATCCAACTCACTCGCAATATTTGGGCTTCATAACAAAGCTTTTCCTGTGATAACATCTCTACTGCTTTCTCCAGGCGACGTAAATCATTCTCAAGTTGTGGTGTAGCCCCTTGTTCTCTCATTGCTCTAAATGAAGAGAGATCCTCTTCAAATCTTGCCAGCTCCTACATATTGTTTTAGGCAGTTAAATAAGTTAGCACAAAGGATATTATTTCTCAATGTCAATAAAATATACAAAAGAAAAGTTTGTATAGCCTCGGACAAATTCACTACCTGATGTTGTTCATATATTGAAATGTACACATTTATCAGATTATCTGATATTTCTGGTTAGAGAAACAAAAAACGAACAAAAATAAACATTGAAAGCCTCTGGAGAATTATTGACATATGATTTCTCTAACTTAATTGAAATTTCTGAAATCCTACAGATAATTTGATAGGCATTTTCCCAGATACTTCTCTCATGATAGCTTTAAAGTAATATAGCATAGAGGAAACAAAAAGAAATAAATAGAAAATACTTGAGCTATATGTTTGAAGTCTGATAGTGCTTTCATCAGTCCCAGATTAAGAACCCTTGCGGTCATAAAGAAACATTCACAAATAAATGAGTATTTATCCTTTCCCGTGGAGCTCTTCGTTGTTTTAGAATTTGAAGAGGCAAAGCTTCCAATATTGTTTGCAGAGGTTGTCGCTTCAAATGATTGCATTATACGATTTTTTCCTTCCTCTTTCCCTTCCGCATTCATAATATTTTCCATAAACGAAGTAACCTCTTCAGATGATGCATGTATAGCTGTCAATTGTCTACCATCAAGTTTGATGCTAATCATTAGAAGGACAACACAAAATTACATAACACATAATATGGAATAAATCACAAAGCACATACCGCAAATCTAAACGATGATTGAAAAATACATATTTTGGATCAATTTTATCTCTCTTGGATGCATTTGAATCCAAAAATGGTGTAGAAAGCCGAAGCATGACGGAGCTTAGATTAACAAATAAACCAGTACTAGCGCACGATAATGGGTCAACCTGTGCCAATATCAAGTAAACAAGATGAGCTTAAAATACAGTAACTATTTGGGGCAGAAAACATGACTAGAGCATCTGACAATAGCACCATGTTACCTGCATACGAGACCTAGCTGAATTTTTAGCAATCATGGCTGCAAGGTAATCAAGAACTTTCTCTTTAGTATCTATATTTTTTAGAAGGGAGAGGATGACTTCCCCGAGACCATCATAAAGAATATTTGTGACGGTTCTAATTGTTGTGAAGGATGATAATCGATCGGCTGGCCGACGAATTGAGGCTTCCGCGAAGCATTGTTGTCTGTAAGATATAGATTCGCACAAGAGTTAGAAACTTATCTGCATGGTTCAACGGTCAAAACCTTCAAATGAATATCGATTTTGAATTATGAAGTAAAATAGATGTTTCCTTAGCCAAATTAGTTGACGAGCACATATAATTTTTGAACCGCAGGTGCAGAGAAATGGCAACCAGTGAGAAGGAATGTAGAGCATCACTCACCCGACATCTGGTGCGCTCCTAAAATCTTTATGATCAGGGAGTGCACTGACATGAAGGAAAGCTCCTAATATGCTCCTGAGCTCCATCACCCTTCCATCTCCCATAAAGAAGTGGGACTCTTTTGGTATCCAATTCGGGTGATTTACCAGAGCTTTAGCACAATTGGGATACCTCAGAAGGAGCTGCAGAGCCCTTAGTGGTTGCTGAAAGTTACCAAGAACCGATACTCTCTCCACGCTTGCCCTCAGCTTCTCATACAACTCGTTCATGACTGGCTCCAAGCTCTCTGCATCCCCTTCACTGAAGAACTCATCCAAAAACCCCGGAGGACAGCTGAATCCTGAGCCCAAACTATTGGAACCATCCAGGGAAGAAGCCACCTCCGAGAATATCATATCGAGCAGTTCGGACGCCGCAGGCTTCCCTGCGGCGAACATATCCGGGTTACCGACATGAATCCGACAGTAGGAGACGATCAGTCTCTTTGCTTGCTTGATGGAGGACTCGATCTCTGAACGAACGAAGAGATCCTTCATGGATAACACCCTCCGGCTCTCGTCGACGGCGCGGCGAAAGCTGCCGACAAGGTATGGGAAAGGGGGTTCGGCGGAGGGGAAGTCGCCGGAGAGGCGGTCGATGAGGACGCGTTCCATGGAATCCCGGGAAAGGAGGAGGGGTCTGCCCTCGCTGAGGATCTCGGCGGCCGTCATCTCAAGGTATACGATTTTGTGTTCGTTCTGAGTGGGTTGGGCAAGGGAGACCAGGAAGATCTTGCGGAGGATGATGTCCTCGATCTCCGGGAGGGATCGACGAGGCTTCGCCGCCGCCATTGCAGGGACCGGGGAGCCGAGAAGCCACGCGGGGGGGCTGAGAGTTCTTCGCACTCAGCCAACTATAATAATAGGCAAGAGAGCTTCTTCATCTTTCTCCAAACAAGTTGATTTCAACTCTTCTGTGTTTATAAATATATGCATTTCATGATCTCTTACTCTTACATTATTATTATTATTATTATTATTATTATTATTATTATTATCATTATTATTAGAGATAGTGCACGGACCTCTGGGCCGCGACAATGCCTCTGACGTGATGACATTCTCACCGCACATAGTGTAACATCTCAATTTTAATAGGGACCCTAGAAGTGTTGTCACCTCAATTGATGCATCACATCGCCTTGGAGACAAGGTGGAACCCTTAAAGGGGCAAGATATGCATTTAGCCAAAATTGACCAAAGCAACTCAATTGAACCCCTCCTTGACCAATTGAGCTAGTCATCTTCTTCCTCGTGACCTAAGTACTACAAATCACCTATTGGCACCCCAATTGATGCACATCACCATGGAGACAAGGTGGAACCCTTAAAGGGGCAAGGTGTGCATTTAGCCAAAATTGACCAATCTAACTCAATTAGCCCCACCCTTGACCAATTGAGCTAGTCATCTCCTTCCTCATGACCGAAGTAGTACAAATCAGCTATTGACATCTCAATTGATGCACCGCGTCACCTTGGAAATAAGGTGAAACCATTAAAGGGGCAAGGTGTGCATTTAACCAAAATTGACCAAACCAGCTCAATTGAACCCCTTCTTGACCAATTAAGCTAGACACCTCGTGCCCCATGATCAAAGCTAACTAAACCTCCAAAAATGTTGACTTGCTCAACCTAAATTAATCATGGTTAAACCATGGCTTAATTAAGACCCAAACCCACTTTCAAAAATACCTTAATCCTACACTAACCCAAAAAGCTCGAGAATCAAGCCCCAGCCTCACATGGACACTAAAACCATGGTCAAGATCAGATGACCCATGATTAGCCTAATTAAACCAAGTCAAAGGTCAAAATTCACTTAAGAGGAAAATTACCCAAAATGAAAATACTTCAAATGGATTAACTTGAGCTTTGTCTGACCTAAAACATTCATAGGTAGCTAAGAGGAAGCCCTCGTTGTCCTCTGAAGCCATCATTAGTAGGCTAGGTGGCAGCTAGGTGTTGTCATGGTCAGTCATGGTGAAGATAGAAGGGAAAATGGTATCCTCACTGCCAGCCTATGAAAGCTCTCCTTTACCCTCCAGAAGCTCACACACCTTCCAATCATCAATCCTAGCTAAGAAATCCAGTGGAAGCCCTCAGTAGCAGTGAAAAGCGCATAGCCGACTAAACAATGGAAGCCCGAACCCGAACCAGGAGTGCCCTTCCCCTTCTATATGCATCTTGGAATGATTTCGAATCGAAATCGAGCTCGATTGAGCTCTGATTTCATATAGTTTAATGGAATTTTGCTGTCGAAATGCACTTGCATTTTCGACCGACGACGGCGGAGACAGGTCGTCGTATCACCGCCAATAGATTGCCCTCGTCAATGCAAAACTGTTGGTGGTGGTGGCGAGTGGTGGTGGTGGCCGAACGACGGTGGAGGAGCCCCGAAAGCTCCGTCCATGCGGGATTATTCTCTGTCGTTGGCCAGATGTTGAAGACGATCTCTACGACTTCTGATTTCCTTAATTCAGTCAAAACAAATGATTGGCTGCTCCTCACGGCAAATCGACAACATATCCGTTGTGGGGGAAGGACATTTTGTCATTTGTCGTCGCTTTGCACCGCATGATATGCTTTATAATCTGTGATGTGATTAAATACACGGTTGTTATTTAAATTAAATCTTTCTGTTTATATGCACCCCACGATAGAAAAATTTAATTTAATTTTTAAGTGCCTTAATGGCTGAACCAAATCAAGTGGTCAACATGAAACTTGTAGGTCTTGGCTTAGGCTTTCCAAAATTGGGTGACACATTTTCTGGTGATGAGTATTTCTCCTTGAATTATTTTTTGAAATAAATGAAACATAACCCATAGGACTTTTCATATTTTGTGTATGTTCTGATCAAATCACATGAGATGAACTTAAAATTTGGGTTATAAGTTCATTATGAAGATAGTAGTATACATATAGAAATTTATAATTTTTGGAGATATGTTTTCCTATGGTTTGAATCAAAATACATTAAATTGTCACACTTACATATAAATGAAATATTTTGAGCTTAAACATCTAAATAAATTTTCACATTTTTATAGCATGCTTATAATATTATGACTGACCTTGGATTCAATTTTGAAGATGATTGAACATGGTTTGATCATCTTGTTAATTGTACATTTAATGGGTATGGTTTAAATACATTAAATTGACACATTTATATATATATGAGATATTTTTTATCTTAAACATCTAAATAAATTCCCAATTTTTATAGCATACTTATAATATTACGACTGAACTTGGATTCAAGTTTTAAGATGATTGGACATGAATTGATCTTCTTGTGAATTTTACATTTAATTGGTACCGTTTAAATACATTAAATTGTCACATTTATATATAAATAAAATATTTTTGACCTTACACATGTAAAAAAATTTCCAAAAAATTATAGTATACTTATAATATTATGACTGACCATAGATTCAATTTTGAAGATGATTGGACATGTATTGATCATCTTGTGATTTTACATTTAACGAGTATAATTGAATTATTAAAATTGTCACACTTATGTGTTATTGAAATATTGTGATCTTAAATGTGAAATAAATTTCAAAACTTTATAGCACTTTTATTTTGTCATGTTTGACTTTAATTTGATTTAAAGTTTGAGAACATTAAGTCATGATTACCTCACATCTTGGTTCATACATCAGAATGATATAGTTATTCAACCCTAACACCTTTTGCGGTACCACTCTTTTGCAATAGCATTATGTTAATGATAAAGCTAGTATCTTAGTCAAATCAACCTTAACATGCGTCTGTGAAACTCTTTATTTAAGTCGTTTAATTGGTGTATAGGAAAGGTGTTATGGGTGAGTCAGTATCCCCCACAAGAAAGGTGATGTATAACGGTACACAGTGCGACCACCAACTTACTCTTACCTGGCCAATGGCCAACTTAAATTAGACATCACTTCAAATGCTAGTAGGTTAATTGGTGTTCTTGCAAAACTTCTCAATTTAACTATTAGATTTACTATTATGTGAGAACAAGACCCTTAACTTATAAGTAGTCACGACCTTTCTTATAAGTTGAGTCATTTACGCTTTCCTTTTACTACTTGTTTCATAACACAAACTCTCTCTACCTCGTCACTCGGTTCACTCATATTACCGTTTGTACACTTTTGACCACCTCTCTACCCAATGCTCTAAGATGCATTGGGGAAAGGTTAGGAATCCGCTGTCACGACCCGTCTCAAAACAAAAGACAGAGTGCGTTTCGGACGGATCGTGATGCCACATACATGAGGGGGAGAATAAAAATGTATGTAAGGCGTGGCTAATCCAGCATTATTAGTTTTTAAAAACAAAAGTTAATTTGAAGAAAAACATGTTTTTAATAAACCGAAGTTTGACAATGCAAAAGGGAAAAGAAACATGCAAGCATGTTATAAAAACTCATATTTCAAAATACTGATACGGATACAGGTAAGAGAGACCTCCGGAAGGATGAACATGCAATTATTGAAGCCAAGAAAATCTCAACTCCAAAATTCGGATCAATGCAGTCGGAGGCTACTCGCCAAGCGGTTCGGCTTGACGGCTTGATTGACAACGACGAAAAGGGCTAGGACAAAGAACAACAAGACCTCAGGCGCTGCGGCAGGGAGGTCACACCACGTACCCAGAAGCTCAGAAGAGACTTCCCCTCCACAATAAAAAATGACCGAGCAGGGTACGAGGAAGGCACCGACTTGGCTAGTGCCAGGAGTAACGACCAAGGATGACGGGTCCGAGAATTTGAATGTGGGAGCTCCAAAAGCTCAAGTTCAGGTGTCAATTCAAGTACCTTCGGCGTCCAATTTATAGACAAACCAAAGAGAGGGGGGAGGGGGGAGTCTTATTTATACCTCACCCAACTCGGCAACTAGGCGACATTGAGATGACCTCGCCTGAAAAGGGGCGAGTATCACCTATGGTCGCCCACCTTTTGGCGAGTATCAAGGCTACTCGCACGAGTCCACCCATACTCGCCCAGGCTTTCTTATGCTCCTGCTGGCTGAGCTGTCTTGTGTAACATCCCCCAGACAGCTAGACCCCTAAGATGGTTTTGTCATGACAAAACCATAGGAAGAACCCAAGGCCTTGGTAGAGTAGAAATCCCTTTAACTTAGGCAAGATTAGGATTGAAAGTGCCTTGGACTGCAAATAGCAATTTCTAGTGACCTAGCTTAGGGTTGGATTTTAGGGCCTCATCTTAACCATTTGGCCCCACCATAGTATCCCTAACCCTTTATGGGTCCCCTTAGGGCACCAAGGGCACATTGGGGTCAACCAAAGAGGCCAAATTGACCAAAGTCAACCCTAACCCTAAATTGGTCAAAGTAGCCTAATTAGGGTCAATTAACCCTCACCATGTCAAATTGACCACTCTTCTAGGTCTAGAATACCATAAGAGACCTAGTAGACCTAAAAGCCCCATCATGGGACCCCCAATGGTGCAAATTGACCAAAGTGCCCCTTTAGGTCAAAAATGGCAATTCTTCACAAGAACCCTAATTGACCATCACCATAATAAATTGACCTTACCCATAGTATTATCCTATCATAGGGGACCCAGTGGACCAAAAAGCCCCTTGACTGGGTCAACCCTAGGGCTCAATTTGACCAAAGTCAACTTAGCCTGTTTTGGTCAAATCAACTTAAATTGGGTCAACTAAGACTCATGTGACCAAATTGACCCCACAAATAGTTTCTAAACTTAATTTGGAATCCAATGGACCCAAAAGCCCCATCCTAGGGTCACCCAATTGACCAATTTGACCAAAAGTCAAAATTGCCCAATTTAGGTCAAATCTCTTAAACCTAGCCCAATCCCTTTGGGTCAAGCCCAAATTGACCTCTTGACCAGCACCCTTGACTGTTAATTAACCCAGGAGAGAGAAATGAGTCGGCCTTGATGACTAGGAGAGGGAAAATCCAATGTGGAGGAGAGAGAAAGGTGAAGCCATCAATGGAGGAAGATGAAACCCCCCTCATTCCTCCCCATTAATGGCTGGACTCAACTCCCCAAGGGAAGGGGAGAAGTTCCCAGTCGTTTCCCGGCCTCCTAGGGGTGAATCACTTGGAATTTCACCATGGCCGACTTCCACCATTAATGGTGATAATGGCAATTCGTGCCATGGCTCTTCCCCTCCCTCAATTGAAGCCTTTAAAAGCTTCATCAGGCAGAGAGGAGCTGTTTCCCCCACTTACCCAAAGGAATCGGGCCCCTCTATGTGGTGGTTGCAGAACTCGGAAACCATGGAGGTCGGCCATGGCAATCCCCCTAACGGCAAGACTTCAAGCCCCAATTCAGGTCTGGTTCTCTTCCCCTCTCCTCAGTGGGTAGATCCCTCCAATCGGCAGCAAGGTTCAAGCCCTATCGGCTCTGGATCGGGCTGACCAAGAAGCTCGAATCCGAGCTTTTTCTTCCAACCTAAATGCCCTGTTCCGGCCACTTCCGGCCGGCCAATCATCGCATTTCGCCGGCCACCACCTCAACGAAGGTGGTGGTGGCATTGGCCGGCCGGGGCGGCGCCTAGGTGGCCGGGAAAATGGGGCTCAAGGCGGCCCAGGCGCGGGCGATCCTGGCCGTTGGCCAGAGGAAGAAGACGACCAGGCGCGGTCCGATTTGCGCCAAGATTCGTGCATGCCTTAGTATAAATTTTTATTTCCTGTGATTAAACTGCAGCCTCTTAATAAATCTGGTAAAAATAGTTAGAGGCCGATTCAGAGAAAGTGGTCAAGATAGAAAATGTAGCTCTTAGGGTCTAGTTTAATACAAAATTGAGATCACTCAATTTGGAGTCCTGGTTAGGTCTCAGCACCCATTTTAGTGGGGGCTGTCCTTAAGGCTATTCAGAGCTTGATTTTGATGCCCACTCCATAATATAACTCCAAATGACTTGATTTTTGGGGTGTAGTCTAGTCTTAGGCATACCTAGGTTATGTCCAAAGATCAGAAGGATTGGAGAAGTCTTCCCCATAATTTTTGGGAAAGTTCAATAATCCTAGTTTAACCTAACTAGGTGCCCTAAACACCTCAAGACCCTTCCAAACTTGGATGGGTGGTCTTAGGGGGTATGTATAGGCCCTGGTTAAAATATCATGATTTATGGAGTTGTTTTGGTAGGGTAATTCGCCAAAACAACCTTAGGCTCCCTAGGTTTAGGCAAAACTTTGGGTGAGTGCCCCCACACTTCCACAAAGCCAAATGGCTTCATATTTGGGGTGCACCTCACCCAACCCCATGCCAACCACTGGTCCAAATTTGGTGGCCATTGGAGGAGGTTTGCCCTAGTAGATCAAAAAGGGGCTAAATTGCTATTTGCACCCCAAATAGGTACCCCTTTGGAATCCCACTCCTCACCAAATGTTGGTAGGATCTTGGGTGGTCTTTCACTGGCCCATGGTCAGTATAGTGAGTAGTGTGGGTTTGGGCAAGGTAGGGAGTCCTCTTGAGAAAAGTTTGTTTAAAGGTTAGGTTTAGGGCAAAAGTAAACCTAAGCTAGATTTGGAGTGTGGAGGGGGCTTCCTCCCACTGATTGTTGGGGTGACCTTGGTCACTGCCTTGGGAGGTAGGAGACACCCCAAAGAGCAACTTTGGATGAGTTAGGGCCTAGTGTGCCCTTAAGCCCTAGTGGTGAGGTGTATGGTGCCCTTTAGGGTTTGTAAAGGATGTAGGAGTAAATGTCCATGGAGAGAAGTGCAATGGCCCTCTCTGAGTTCTAAGAGTGTGTTAATACCCTCACAAGAGCTTTGGGAGGATTTGGATAGGTTTAGACCCTAACCCTAGGCTAAACCCTAATGGGGTGCAAATAGAGGTCAATGAAGGGAGTAGGGTCAAACCCTAGTGGTTTGACCTAAAGTTTTAGTGGGGAGGTCATAGTGACCAGAGAAGACTCCCTTGTGAATTTGAAGAGGTTTGGAGTTGTCTAGCCTAGGTAATAAATCCTTGGGTAGATTTGTAAATAATTGGAATTTGGAGTTCTAGGAAGAAATAACACTTAGGGAATCATCACCTTCTGTCACCCACTTGTTTTTGAGGTTATGAATCTCTGGAGTTCCTACTAGAGCTATTGGAGAAGGTTAGACCCTAACCCTAGGCTAAACCCTAATGGGGTGCAATTAGAAGCTAATGAAGGAAGAGGGGTCAAACCTTAATGGTTTGACTTGAAATTTTGGGGAGGTGGTCTTGGTGACCAGAGAATGCTACTGTGAGAAATTGGAGGGATTTGGAGTTGCAAATCCTAAGTAATAAACCCTTGGGTAGATTTGTAAATAATTAGGGTTTGGGGTTTTAGGAAGAAACAATACTTATTGATTTACCATCTTCTGTCATAAACTTGGTTTTAATGCTATTGATCTCTGGAAGGATCTGTTAGACCATGAGAAGACTTTTGGGGGTTCAAAGTGTAATATTCCATATTGTAGACAACTTTTGGGAGGATCAATATTAGGGTGTTAAATTACTGTAATTGCATGAAACTTTGCAGGATGTCTTTTCATACCAATATGTACCCACTGTAATTTTCTCATAATTTATGGATTAATATTTTTAGTATCTCTAGTTCATTTTGGAATTATTTACAATTATATCCTTTGAGGAAATTACAAATGTAATCTCTGTGTTATGTGGTCAAACTTGGTAGACCTGAATATTTTAGTATGATTCACCACTGTATGAATTTGCATAAGATTGGGAGTCCATATGAGGGTACCTCCTTTGGAATTTATTGGTAATAAATGACTTTTGGAATTTTTAAAAATAGTAAATCTTGCTGGTTTTTCCTACAAGTTTATACCTACTGATATTTAGGTACTCTTGATTTATGTAAAAATTGGGGTAGGCACTGGAAGTCAGAAAAGTGCACTTGTAGTTCAAACCTGAGAAAATTGCCCTTTGAGAAATTGTTTAAAAATATTAATATTATGGGGAAAATTAGGAAACCCTGGATTTGATCTGATTTAAGTAGCATGGACTCCTAATAAATCCAGTAGGTCATAGAGTTGAGTATTTAGAGTACCTCCCTTCTTGAGAATCAAACGTTAAGGGTGGTCTGCGTTTAGCAAATTGGTAGTTTTGGAGCTATAGGCCAATTTGGGATACCTTGTTGGAGGTGTGAGGACTTAATAGTGGTCAAATGACTAGGTGAGAAACCCTGGAGTTAGTTTGGGTTTGATGAGTCCTAGGGTGGTGGGGTGCCACCCTTGGGGTAGGTCATCTTGGGACTTGGCGAAAGATCGTCTTTTCCCCTAAGTGCCTTAAAGCACTTAGGTTTAGACCAGGTGAAATGTTAAGAGGGTTTCTTAAGGGTAGTAACTAATAAAATTTAGTGTCTTGGGAGTGGGAACTTTGGGGTGTCATCCCATAGTGGTTCCTAGTACCGTAGCGAGCCCCTCACAGGGTAACCCTCGGGAAGTCCAGGACTAACCCTAACTCATAGGAGTAAGACATTGTACAAGATTAACTATAACACACTCATCCACACCCTGTGGTTTCGGAAGTTTAGTTGGATTGGTTGTCCGAGCGGTGGGCTCGGTGGTTGTTGCAGCAGACTAGTTAGTCTGGGGAGCTTTTGGCTCAGAAGGTTATTGATGACGGGCAGGTTAGCCCGGGGAGCTTTTGGCTCGGAAGGTTATTGATGGCGGGCGGGTTAGCCCGGGGAACTCATGGCTCAGAAATAGAAAGTAGAACATGTTGCATGTGCACTGAAGGTGGTGGGTCTTCGGTATTGGACGGTCGTTCACACCGACGTCAATACGTTGACTCGGCGAGTGTGGTTTTACACTTAGCCTTGATAGTCTGGCGGTCCAGTCAGCAAGAGTACGCAGACGCTCCGCGGGTATAGTGGAGGCGTACAATAGGTCTAGGTTGGGTAGTGTGAATGCCAACCTAGAGGTGGGCGGGGCCCAACCCACCGCTTCCGTTTGCCACTACGGGAGTATCCTGGGAGTCTAGCTCGCTCTAAAAAGGGGGAACTAAAGGTCTATGCGCATAGAGTCGTGGTGGGTGAGTTGCACTTGTATGAACATAGCATAACAGCATACCATGCATGTCATAGCATAAACATTGCATTCAACCTACCCCTAACGTATAAGTCGGTTATGGGACTTCTTATACGGTAGGCCCTGCTAAACGATCCCTTGGTCTATAGGTTTGTATGGGCATTCCTATAAATCAATGGTTACTTTTATATTACTTTACTTGCTGCTTACTGTTCTTTATATACTTGTTACCATGCTTCATATATATATGTATACACTTGTGTAGCTCTAGTTCCGCCGTCACCTGCTCTTGTTTTTACCCCTTGCTGTCCTCCGCTTCATCCTCCCGCACGGTGCCTAGGAGCCATTGGGGGAGGGGTGGGGAATTGGCTGAGTCATTTTGACTGACGGTCGGTGGACCTTATCATTTTAGGGTTTCAAGGAGACGCAGCTACAACAGAGAAACAGGTACAGCAGGATCAGACATGGTGGACCCCACGACCATGCTACCATTGTCACCAGCCGGGACATACTCGAGTCAGATGCCCCTTGATGAGTGGAACCCCTCCAGTACAGCGACCAGGAGGCCAATGGCGAAGACGTAAACGTGGACTGCGAGGCAGCAACCGCAGGTTAAAAGAGAAGAAGCATCCAGTGTTGCAGCACCATTGGAGCCCGGAGTCTGCAGGGATGGGTCGGTCAGGTCAGAGTGCTCCGGTTTCAGTGTCGGTGACGATTAGCTTTAGTTATGCTTAGGAGTTAGCTTCCGCGAGTGATCTTGTAGTGAGGAAATGATGTACAGGGCAAGAGCCCCTTTTATTATTTGTAACCCTTGTCTCTTTATTCAGTTAATATATGTGGACATTTATAATTCATGTGATTCTGTGGACTTGTCTTACTCTTTATTGTACTTTTCTTCGTGATCGATTTGGCCGGCAGGATCGGCGTTTTGTGGTGGCGACCTTCCCGAGCGAAGGTGTCACCGCAAAACGGCGGTTCTGGGCCTAAGACCCGGTGATTTTTGCAAAAAAAAAAATGGGGTCTTACATCTTGTGTCTTGGACTGCTGACCTCTGTGTTGACCTTTTAACCTTGACTTATGCTTACGTGGCTTTGAATGTGCCCACCCTCGGAGAATGAGGGTTGTACAACAATGATACAAATTTTTTGTACTTAAAAATAGCCTAACAGTTGTCCTTGATACAAGAGAAAATGACTGACCATAATTATTACATAATAAGAAATAACTGATAGTAAAAGAAATACAACACGGAACCTGACACAACAATTAACTAAAGCAAACCTCAAGGGAAAACATGAACTTGGTGCAGAGCATGCTCAGATACCACGGGGCGCAGTCACAAACGCTAAGGCAAATTCGAAGTAAAATAAGGAAAGAGCCTCAGAACAATGATACATATAATTAAAGTAAGGTAAATAGCAAAACTAGTAAGACAGACAAATACAAGAAATGTAGAAACAAAACTAAAACATTAACCTACTCCGGAGTATAAATGTCTAAGTAATAACATAAGTTGGGACAAATGAAAGTGCATGTGGTTTTGTTTGATACACATGATTCATGATTCAGACAGATTCAAGTACGGATTCAGGAGATTCAGAAATTTAAGCTCGCTATGACCGGTCATTTGTTCTCATTAGGGATTCAAGAGGGAACCCAAGTCAAGGAGTTGTATCAATTAAACCCTACCTTTTAATGTTAACTTACGTTATTAATGACTTTAATGCAAGATTTCGTGGATTCTAGTGTACTGAAACAAGTTACCAAATCAAATTACCTCCCTCGAAGTGAGGGGAGAAGGAATTACAACGCGGGAACCGGAGATTTGGCGGCGCTTTAGGCTAGGGAAACACTAACTCGGAAGGGTCTTCAAGAGATCCCGCCAATTGGAGCGACGAACAGCGCCGGGGAGCACGAATACCTAAGGATTTGGCGATTAGGACGTGTACAAAATCTGAAATGCAAATTGGAGCGCAAAAATTCCAAATAATCAAGGCAAAATTATGAAATAAGGGAGAAAAAAAGGATTTTACCCAAGGAACTCAGATCCGGGCTCGAGGAGGAGAGGGAAGAAAACCCTAGATTTTTCCTCCCGAAATCAATGGCCAAAACGACGAGGGAGAGAAATTGCCGGTTGCCGGAGGGGAGCAGAAACTGGTGTCGTCCCTTGAAGAGGCTGCTGCCGACCTTGGAAGGGGAAGAGGGGGCCTTGCTGCTGGAGGGAGGAGTTGGAGGGTTGTCGGCTTGGGGAAGGAAGCAGGAGGCTGCTGTCGGCCAGGACAGGAGGAGGAGACGGAAGGGAGGCTGCTGGCTTGGAGAGGAGAAGGAGGCGGCGCCGACGAGAAGGGAGCAGAAGGCGACACCAGTGAGAGGAGGCGCAGACGGCGTCGACGAATCATGCGGGAGACGGAAACGGGAGCGGGCGATCAAGCCGCTTGCGGGAGCGGGCGATCGAGCCGCTTGCGGGATTGGGGAGGTCTAACAGAGGGTTTGCGGGATTTAACACGGGGGAATTTAATCGGTTGAGGGAAGGGCTGGGCTGCGGTTAGAAGGTTTTAGGCAAGAGGATTATTATTATTAACATTATATGGGTTGTTACATCCGCTTAGTCCAATTGACTAACAGTTTGTTACAACCATTCTCTAGGAGACCTTGTCGCAGCAGTTCTTGCAGTACCAACCCCTCTCCAGGAGCCCTTACCATAACTACCAGACGAACCAATCACGCTCCTCGATCTGGAACACACAGATAGTCTTTTTTGCACATATGCCGATTTTGCCCCCGAACAGTGATGGTAACGAACTGCGAACTGCAAGTTGCGAACTATCCTACGAACTACGAATGCTCCTGTAATCTTTGTGAATGCAAGATGTAAAGAGAGAAAATTATAGTATGCACTGGGACGCTTTCTGAGCGCGCAGTGAGCGTGAAAGGTGCTCAGAGCATTATGAGCGGTAGTCAACGTGGTAGTGGGCGCGCGACTGTGCGTGTGTTGCCGCACGGAGCGGTGCGTGCGCTGACACGCGCGTGCTACCGCGCGGCGGTAGTGAGCGCATTCGGGAGTGCAACCGTGCGCGCGTTGCCACGCGTAGCGGTGCGCGCGTTGACAAGCGCGACGATAGTGGGTGCGGTAGAGGGCGTGCCGCTTTGCGCGCGTCGCTGCGCACAGTGGTGCGCATGCTGACGCACGCGTGCTACCGCCAGCGCTACCGTGTGGCGGTGGTGCCGTGGTGGGCGCACGCGGGGGCGAGCGTGGGTGTGCGTGCGTTGCCACGCGCAACGAGGTGTGCGCTGAAGCAATGCTCTCTATAATTATAGGTGTACCCATCAAGGCATCAAGCCTAATTTATTTTATCAATATTAGGAAAAAACAATTTCTCAAACGAATTGAAATTTGAGCTTAAATTGAGAACGGGTAATAATTTCTCATATGAAGAATTTTTTCGCCATTCCACATTTCCACCATGCTCCCTGGATTTTGTTCATCGCCTTGCCATAACCAGAATGCTTAAACCCTAAAACTTCCACCAATCCTCCCTTGCTCTTGTCGAGCAATGGAGATCACAGAGGAGCAGCGGAGGAGGGCGGAGGCGAACCGACTTGTTGCCCTCGAGAAGCGGAAGCGCGTGGAAGAAAGGCCGCAAGAAGACCCTTGGAGGCTCTTCAGGTGCCGCAAGATCCCAAGTCCCACACTGTCGCCGCCCTCATCATCCAATGGTCCGGCTTTGGAAATAAAGCCCGTGTTATTTCTGCCGCCGCCTGAGCCCCCGACACCTCCGGAGCGGTTCCGTGTCATGCTCGAGATCTGCTCTCCCGATGAGTTCGCGGTTTCTGCGGAGCCCTTGTCTGATTTTGCCTTCCCCGGCGTCTCGGAGTGCTTAAGAATCGTGGAATCTGCTATATCTTCAGTTGGTCCTTCTACCTCTTGTTTTTCTTTCTCTATCAAGTTTCATCGTTGACAACTGATGTATACATTTTTGGCATTTTGACGAAATTGGACTTTCTTTTGATGGGTTTATGCGTTCAATTGCCTAGGAACTGTACAATCTAGCAGACTAAGGTCTATTTCCATTGCCGGAAATTTGAAGGACTGCTATTGTTTGCTAACGGGATCCGACCGTCCATAGAAGTTTTGTGTGCTCCCATGTTCATCCAAAGCAGCTACTGTCGGGCTCGGCCGGTGCACACCACCAGTTCTGCACAACTAATTTGAGAAGGCAGGGAAAAAAACTGTGCAACATTTTTTGGGATAAAAAAATGAAGGTTACAAAAGTCCACAACAAGAAAAAAACATCATCTCTAACCCGTTCCCCCTCTTTTCTCTAGACCCTAACTACTTGAGTAGGTTTAAGAGGCCTAGAATTTTTTTTACTATCCACCATCTCTTTCCCACCTCTCTCTCTTTCTCCTCCCTCTTATGTAAAGATCAGACACACTAGATTTTCACAGAAAATAGTATATTTTTTGTTTATAAAAATTTAATATAATATTAGGATCTATAAAATATGATGGAGAAATATTGTGAATAAATAGGTTAAGAAATGGAGCGTGGGTAAGGTGTGTGATCACTGTCTTAAAGAAGTTATACCACTTTCCGACATGGTTTTCAACCCATGCTCACTTCTCCAAGATACAACACCGGCTAGATCCCGAAACCCCGATAAGCATGAACATCGAAGAAGCACAGAGCATCCGAACGCCCACTTGATGAAGCAAACACAAAGAGAAATCACGATCGCAAGAAGGAGAAGATAGAGAATCGTAAGAGAGTGTGTATTCATTCTCAGAAATTGCTCCTATATAAGGAGTCATGAAAAACCACAAACATTAACTCGTAATTAATTTGCAACGGTTATATAAAATAAATTCATCGTAAAAGGAAACTGATATTTACAATGTTAAAATATTCATCTGAAATAATCATGAAAATACATTTCATCGGATATAAAATTTAATGATAGCAAAACACGTCTAGAAAACGCATATAAGAACGACACGTGAGTTTGGCGAGAAGTTGACGTACGCCGACTTGTAGTCAACACACGATGAGAGTCGTGAAGAAATCGACGCACGATAGTGAAGTTGACGTACGTTCGAGTGCTAGGCAAAAAGTGGACTGCGTGCGTCGATATCCATCCTACGCACGTTTAGTGAAGTTGACGCAAAGGTAGGAAATTGATCAATGCACGCCGATTTTGAGCTTGCTTTAAAAAAGATAACTATTTTGTACAAAATAAACAATTCAATTTAATTATTCCCAAAATTCCAAATCTAAATCCATATTCGGTCTAGTGTGCGCGAGTGAGCGCGCACGCGCGTGTGGTCCATGGACTCCCCTTATGTTTCTTTCAACATAAAATGGATGAGAGAAGTAATTTATATACCCACATAAAGTATTGAAGTAATGCAAGGTGGGACTAAAGGTTTCTTCTTTTCATCAAAGAATTTCTCTCCAAATTTTTTTTGAGTTCCCTCCAAATGGTTTTGAGCTTTTCCCATCAATTGATGTGAAGCTCAAACACCAAACACCATGAAGATTCCATGAAATGATAATGAAATAATTGTTTTAATAATACAATTCTAACATGTGTCTATATATTTATATAAATATGTATATATATACTATACGTGTGCCTAGGCCTAGGGGTCTGTGTGTTTACACACATACACACACACCCTACACACATCTATGTATATATACACACATGTTTTCTGTGTGTGTACACTAGTAATCGTTCATGACTGTAGGCCCGTGCATGACCGTAGGCCCGTTCATGACCGTAGCCCCGTGCATGACCGTAGCCCCGTGCATGACCGTAGCCCGTGCATGACCGTAGCCCCGTGCATGACCGTAGCCCCGTGCATGACCGCAGCCCCGTGCATGACCGTAGCCCCGTGCATGACCGCTCTTGGTTGAGAATGAGCTCTGCTCGTCCATGAAAGTTTGGTGTGCACGGGCTCCGCCCGTGCGATTAATTTGCAAAGGAAGAAAAAAAAGTTGCAACATTATTTTAGAGATAAAAATGAAGAATAAAAAACATCAAAAAGAAAATAAAAAGCACCCTCACTCACTCGGTCTCTCCTCTTTCGCTTAAGACCTAGCTATTTGAGGTGTAGGAAAATCTTTTACTCTCTCACCCCTCTCTTCCCCTTCTCTCATGTAAATATCGGATGACCCAAATGCTTTGGATGCTCTTGTATGAGGGCCATGAACTCTTTTAAAGAATTTCTAATGCTACGGTTTCTAGTTTATCAACGAGTCACAGCTTGACACTTGTTAATTGTTAGTTCCTACGCTTTATTTTTTTTCTATTTTTCGTTTGTGACACGTGTTGCTTTTTTTTGGGCAATTAGTTATTTTGTTATCTTCTTCAAGAAGGCTTTAATTATGTGGCATGTTTCCTATTTTATTCAGTTGGATAACATGCAAATATTTTTGACACTCAAAATATCAGCAGCATCTTTCTTTAAGAAAAAACTATCAAAGCTTTTATTGCTGGAAACATTAGGGATGTAGTTGTTGGAGTTCACAAACTATTCCATGGTAGTCAGATTTATGATATTATATTGCTTTTGATTTTGACCAGGCTTTGGATTTTCGAGTAAGTGAGAGCCAGGGGAGTCAATTATGCAGGAGGGCATTGGTCTATAAATTGAAAGATTACGATTCAGTTGTGAAATACCTTAAGAAGTTATTGGTAGTTGACTTGAAAGACATTCCATACACCACATTATTAGCTGTCCAAACATTTAAAACTTATGCTGCCAGTGGTCTTGTACCTTGTTGGAAGGAGCACTATTCAGAAGAACAAGTCGGCGACCTTCTGAAAAGGCTGCCAGTATCATTGCGTGATGCACTTCTTCCTTTCCAACTGGAAGGTGTTCGGTTCGGACTTCGTAGAGGTGCACGCTGTCTCATCGCTGATGAGATGGGACTAGGAAAGACCATCCAGGTAACTTCTTTTGAGATTTATTTTCTTTTTTCTTGTATAAATGTGGAAAATATGTGGTGTGATAAATTTTGCAATATGCAATCAAAATGTATGATGAAAATAATATTCTGAGATGCTCAAGCATAGCCATCTTATCTATTAAATGCCATCATTTTTAGATGTTAATTGCAATAGTCCGTCCTAGAAAGTTTGGCAGCCATCTGATAGGTTAGGGTTGGTTTTCAACTGACGCAATAATCTGTTCTCTATACACAAAAATCAAACACTATATTCCCGATTAATTAAAAGTTTAAAATCCGTCAAGATTCATGCAGTTCATTACACACTTTTGTTAGCGGAAAATTTTAGCTCGTGATTGCATGAAATTTATAATCATACATCAATAAGTACCCAACCAACATTTAAACATTATATTGATGATTCACTCCTCAAGAGAACACTATTTAGAATCTAAAACCACAACAAGGTATGAGACATGCACAGTG
This sequence comes from Dactylorhiza incarnata, assembly GCA_033032865.1. Lineage (NCBI taxonomy): Eukaryota > Viridiplantae > Streptophyta > Magnoliopsida > Asparagales > Orchidaceae > Dactylorhiza > Dactylorhiza incarnata. Next base: position 1,769,209 of record JAWHQI010000275.1, read on the forward strand.
CCAACAAATGTTTGAAAAATATTTTGTAAGTGTATCCACTAATAATTTAATAGTCAATGTGATTACATGCATGAATATACTAATATGTGCGTTATGCGTCATTCATACCGAAAGCATTATGCTCAATGTACACATTATGTACTCGTATCTGAGTGAATCATCAAGTTCTTCGATAACATTTATTAGTGAAACTATATCATTACATGTTTATCACATTGTTAATTGTGTATTATTTGCAGATAGTCACCAACTCGGCAAAATCTATAGACCACTCTAAATAGAGTTGTCATTTGCACATGGAGCTCATTAACTGGGCTAACCAAGATAAATACTGATAGACATACTTAAGTTAAAATAACCATGCTCAATACTGAAGGCTATTTTTACTTTTGAATTTATGAAGTAATAATATAATATCATTATAATGCATCATAAAATGTTTCAAATGAACATTTTTAGAATCTTGAATGCAATTATCATTTCAGTATCACAAATTTTATTTGTGTAAGAACTTGGTCACATCTTCGTAGCATATTCTTGTACACACCAAAATAGATTGAACTAAATGTAGTCACGATATAATCACGAGGTCCTAAGAGTCCTCTCAAAGGATAGATTTCTTGATTAGACTTCAGAGGTACCCTCTAAGACTCCTCACCTCTCCTTTATTGGGAGGGAACCTGATGCGGATCAGAGACGCGGACCCGCAGCGGAGGACGAGTTTTGGGCCCGTTCGGGGCCGATTGGCTACTTACAATATGGCGTACTCAGATCGATGATCCGACTCCACGGATGCGTCCGGCCCGTCGTTCCGACTCGATTTCATATATTACATTGTCATTTTTGCTTTATTTTTGATGTAATCGGGCTACCCCATCTCCTACCAATCATAATCGTCGATGGTGGGATGCCCTAATGTCTCTTTATTATAAATAAGAGTGTATGGGGGCTGCCATGAGCTATTGCAGATTTTGGAGAGATCATTCCCGAAATCCGGCGATCACCCCACGGTGCCGACTCCGTGGAACCCTAGGTGACGACTCCTAGGCCTTCTCCTGCCCCCCAAAGATAACCCTAACCCGTAGCCACCTTCCTCCACCATCTCAAGCCTCTACCGCCACCTCCATACCCCCCAAACAACAACCACTCCATCGACATCCCCAACAACCACTCCCAATCGCTCCCGTTTCTCCCAGAAAAATAGAAAATCAAACTCCTCTTCACTGCCTTCTTTAACTTGCCCGAAGCTTGTTTCCCCTTCCCCCTTCTCCATGGTGTTTTCCCCATAAAAAGGCTCCCACCGAAGCCTTTTTCCCTCCAGTAAATCCTATTCCAGCCCCCACTAAAGCCTCCCTCCCTTCTAAAAACCATGCCCATCCTGCTACAAATGAGAACTTTTTCTCCTCTTGGAATCCACGATCCAGCCCTTCCAGAATCCGCATTCCCTGTCCAGGAACCCCCACACCCAACCCCACTATACTAGCCCCATCCCTCCACATCTGCGGATCCAGAACCCAACACCCATTCCCTCCCCTCTACCCCTCCGGACAGCCACCAACTCGCCGTGCGTCACCAGACCTCCCCGCCTACGGCAACCCCCATATTTTTTGAGTTGTTATTTGTTGTATGGAACTTTAATTTTCATTATTAATATATGGTGTTATGATTTCATGTTTGCTTGGATCTCTTGAATAGTATTTGTTTGCTTTTGATTATTCTCATGATTTGCAGGATCTATTCGTCGCACGCTCTCGCTTTGGGCCCTCCACGCGGAGGAAAACCAAAGCTTGTTTGCATAATGAAATAATTTTGCATTGCTTCAATTATCTAAGCGCGATTTTTATTTATTGCTTAATTTGATTTCGCCGTCGAATCTTGCATCATACATATAGTAGTTTAGGGTTGTCGAGTTGTTTCCCCGGCACTTCACTTAGGATTGCATGTTAGCCGCACACCCACACAACCTACCCTACATCAGAACCCTAACATTAATTATTGAGAGGCGGTCTACCCTACCCTACATCAGAACCCTAACATTAATTATTGAGAGGCGGTCTTCCAGATACATATACATATCATATTCCTACATTGGGATATCATAGAAAACCTACATTCTACACCGCATGATTAGTGCATTATTTTAGTTAGATTGGAACATCATAGGTTCCTAGAATGTTTTTTCCTCATGTGCATGGCACATCCAAAAATTGCTCATTTTGTAATGCAAATGGTATGCTGCACCAAGTTTCCTGCTGCGATGATATATTCTGTTTCCTAGCATTTCAAAATATACCATTCGATCTCAAGTAATGCTACTGGTAGGTAGTGTAAATGTTCTCCAAAGGGGTAATAAAATTGCTACCTAGATGTATTGTTTTCTGTGGAACCATTTTTTCAAAATATTAGTTCAATATCTGTATTTAGCATTTGAAAATATGTAATTCAAACCACCCAATTTCATTTAAAATTACGGCATTTTTGTAACAACTTCATTGTGTTACTTCTACAGATCATAACATACTTGTGTTTGGCTACAAACTTTTTGTTGTTTTTTGAAAATTTTGTTGTGAGAAGATGGATTTTATAACCACGTTTCCTGGAGTGGTTAAGCTGTAAGGAAATGACTTTCCACTGTTTTTAGGCATTGTATGCATGGTTTTCCTTGCAAATTGAGATTTTCCAATAATAATAATAATCAAAAGTACCCTTATTTACTATGACAAAGAGGGCCATGAAATAAACTTATTGTTTGATCTTCTTTTCAACAAATCTGTGTAAAATATAACATGTAATATTATGTTATGTGCTTGTTTGGCTATCGATGGAGGCATGGATACAAGGGGTAAGCCCTAGAATGGAGGTAGAGGAGAGGAAATTAAAAGAAGCTTGGGGGAGAGGGAGAGAAAACCCTAGAGGGAGAAGAGGGCTTAGAGAGAGAGAGGGAGAGGAATTTAGAAAGAGGAAGAAACTATTTCATTGATTGATTCCTTCTTACATGACAAGACCTCCTTATATAAGCCCCAATGACACAGGCGTAAATACCCGATACACAGACAATAAGCGAAATATTAAAACACATAAAATACTACGACACACATAACTTGAGTCGACACACATAACTTGATTCGACACGCGTAATACGACTCGATATAATACGACTCAATATAAAAAGATTCTAATACTCTAATACTAGATAACCCACGACATTGGATCCATAACACTCCACCCGTCCTTGAAATCGAGCTTTCCTTCAAGCTTGAACTCCAGTAGGATAATCGACTCTTCTGGATCCTTGATTTCGCGCCAAAACAACGTCTGATAGCGCATTGCGGCGGCGTTGGCGGCGATGAGTAGCGGTGGTGCCGTCAGAAAGACGCGTGGTGGTAGGAATGGGGTCGACTGGTCTGGCGGAGCTGCATGAAGCAGAAGTGGTAGGGTGGCCGAGGGGACAACAGATCGCGGAAGGAAGGGCTCCAGCGGGACCGACAGAGTGGCGACGAAAAGTGGCAGTAAGGCGGTCGGGGGAGCCATGGCTGGCGAGAGGAACGGGTCCGACGGGGCGGCGCGAGGCAGCAACGGCAAGGCGGCTGAAGGGGCCAACAGAGCAGTGGCCGGCGGAGCCAAGGCCGGCAGACGATGCGGCGAGGTGGTCTGAGGCGGCCGAGCTGAAGCCGACAGAGCGGGGGCTGACAAAAGAGGCAGAGAGATGGTCGGCGGTGTCGGTGGAGCAGGGTCCGACAAAGCAGCTGCCTGCAGAGCAGGGACTGGTGGCGGTAGAGGCGGCGATGTCGGTGGAGCTTTTAGCTGCGTCGGAAGGCGACTGAAAGGGTCCAACATTGGTTAGGGTGGCCGCGGCGCAAACGGCGGACCCAGTGGAGCAGGGGCCAGCGGAACAAGGGCCAACATTGCAGGCGACGGAATGGACGGCGGTGGAAACTGCGATGGAATGGCCGGCGGTGGAAGCTGCGGCGGAAGAAGAGTCTCCGACAGATTCGACGACGAGATGGGTGGGGCTACGGTGGGTTGAGGGCACGACGGTGGTGCGAAGAAGTTGGCCTCGAGGTAATCCTTTAGCGCACGGAGGAAAGCCGTCGTCTCGACGGTTAACTTCACGTCCATCTTAATTAATCGATTAATACTTAATTCAATTAAAAATTAAGTAACCAAAGCAAATATATGGCTGTTGTCAATTAGCCATAGATATCTCACCACTTTTCGATGGGCTCGAGTAAAAGGGCGCGGGGCTCCAAATAACCGCCAGACAGCTCGAGGAAAAGGGCGCTATTGGCGGAGAGGATCAGAAGGATGCAGACGGCTTCGATGTGTGCAGGTTGCTTCGATGTGTGCAGGTTGCTTCGATGAAGGGGAGGACGAGTGAGCAGCGAACGTCGATGAGGGTGCTGCGGCTTCTGCTGGAGATGGAAGCGTCGATGGCCCTTGTTGTTACTGTCGGGCTGTGGTTGTGACTGGACAAAGCCGATTGCGTCGGTGTGGAGGAAGAATATCGCAGCTGGAGGCAGACGACGCGCCGTGAGAACCGATCAGAGGAAATAGCATATTGGAGTTGGCGATGCGTGGGTTGTGGTGTCAAAGGGAAACAAAATCATAAGGGGCGGCTCGACAGGAAGCAGTCGCGTGCGATTCCCGTGGTAGACAAGCGCTGCTGTCTGAGGGTTGCAGGATAGGCTAGATGAAAAACTAGCGGTTGTCGGCATGCGTTAGGGAGGAAGATGACTGGCCTGGTGGAGACGTCGACAGAGGAATGACGCCATTTGGCGGAAGCAACGGTAGCAGTTTTAGCTCTGATACCAATATGTTATGTGCTTGTTTGGACGGAGATCGATTTAGGCGGGGATACAAGGGGCAAGCCCTAGAATGGAGGTAGAGGAGAGGAAATTAGAAGAAGCTTGGGGGGAGAGGGAGAGGAAATCCTAGAGGGAGAAGAGGGCTTAGAGATAGAGAGGGAGAGGACTTTAGAAAGAGGAAGAAACTATTTCATTCATTGATTAATTTTTTCTTACATTACAAGACCTCCTTATATAAAGCCCCAATGATACGGGTGTAAATACCCGATACAAAGACAATAAGCGAAATATTAAACCACATAAAATACTACGACGCACATAACTTGAGTTGACACACATAACTTGATTCGACGCACGTGACATAACTCGATACAATACGACTCAATAAAAGGACTAACACTCTATATTAGATAACCAACGGCTTGAGATCCATAACATATTAATGTGTATCACAATTCACAACTTAGAATTTGTGTTTTTCTATACCAATTTTTATATTAACTAATGTGACTTGACAAGATAAACAAGTGATGATGCTATTCTGAAATGTATCATGTATATTTTTGTAAGTGATTAACAAGGTAATATGAACTTAAAGCTGACTCTTCCATTGAATAAATTTAACAAACAAAACTTATGAAAGTGAATAATACATCATCCAGAGAAAAGAATACACAATAAATACAAAGAAAGAAAGTGTGGTACAAATTACACAGAAGCATGAGAAGGAATCTTCATTATATTGAATATATAACAAGTGATTTGGGGGTTTGGGAAAGCATTTGTTATGTGATCATTAAACCATACACATAAGTTTACATAATAAAAAATAATAAAAATGTGCAAATGAGAGATTACCTTGGGCTCCAATCTGCAGCATAAATCTGATCCCACACCGGCATGGATACAGAGAAGAAAGGGTCAGAGAATGGCTGGGAGAATCAAATGCAAGAAATACTCCCTGTTTGATTCCTATTCCAGCGAGTGTTACTCGACAGTCGACACCTAGGGCATTTTTAATGTGTGCTTAGGTGGCTGCTCAAATGTAAAAGGATTCGAGTTTTTAGCTCATAGCAAAACTTGTCGCTATTTTAATACAAATATTATGTGCTTGCCTTAATAACCTAGACTAAATATAGTCACTGGAGCAATTCTTTTATGGTCATATTGGTTTAGTCAAGCCAATATGTCAAAACCAATTACATCCACCGCATGAATACAAATAGGCTGAAACAAAAAAAACACAGAAGAATGTAAATGCAAGACTAAATAAATTATGTGATAATGAGTCCCTTTTTTGATGTGACGCATGTTGCATCACTTTCGTGAGCCATGCTAAAGTATTGGCTCAAGCTTGGCTCAGGCGTAATTCACCAAAGATGCAAAAGATGTTCGAACTGGATTTGACCATTCTATTCAGCATGTTTTGTTCCCTGATACGTTTGAGTGATTGATGCATTTATTACTGGTGATTCTATTTCCAGAAGTATTACTATATTTGTTTCATTCTTAGTCAATATGATTAAGCTTTAAATTCTTTTCTATAAGAATCTGATCCCTGTTAATTTCTCTCTCTATTAACGCATGCAATATAAATTATTGTCACGCATGTATCCTTTTTTGTAGTATTTAGTATTAAAATGTCTCATGACATGTATTGTGATTATCCTAGATATAATGTAAATTAAAGTTTTCATGGTAAAAGATATTGTATATATGATTTACTTCTCTTTATAATATCTTAGTACTTCATTCTACCTGTTTTTATTCCAGGCTATTGCAATTGCTTGTTGCTTCATGGATGATGGTCCTATATTAGTTGTCTGCCCTGCTGTTTTGCGGTTTTCATGGGCGGAAGAGTTGGAACATTGGCTACCTTCTCTCTTACCAAAGGATATACATCTTGGTACCTTTGTTATTTATGGATATATTGTTTTGGATGTGTTTTCTACGTGGACATCACACATGTCCAAAAAGATTAATGTAGTTTTGTATTTGTAAAATCCATGGTGAATATGATTTTTATTATGTGAATTAATTAAAAAGTTTTCTTAGTACCACGTTTCCTTTTTCTTTAAAATACATTATATTGAGCACATGGGAATTGATTGGATGATCATTTAAGAGAAAAACTGATCAAAATGAATGTACCAATTATTAAAATTATGTATAATGAGAACCACTTTCATTATAAGTTATGAAGGGAAAAATGGTGCTAAGGTAGCTTATGACAATGAACAACATTAAGTCCCAATATTTTGTATTGGTTATGCTGTTGCTTATAATAGATGTTTAAAGTGAGGAACCCTGGTTGCGTATTACATTTTCTGATGTCGGCCCAAGAGTCTCTATCCCCAACACCAGGGCCATCATACTACCCTCCTCCTCCATCCTTTGCAGGCTCCTGAGGGATATCTCCTTGAGCGGAGACGATCGTATCCCATGTAGGCAATGCTCTGTCCCCAGGTGCGAAAACTCCAATGTCATCTTCTCCCAATCAGTGGTTACCCGCTTGAGCTGGCGGAGCCACTGCACGCCCAACACCATGTCCGACCCCCGAATTGGTAAAAGGTAGACATCCGTCTGGCACACATAGCCTTGAATTCGCAGCTCCACCCCTTTCAGGACCCCTTCGCACCTCAACTTGCTGCCGTCAGCCACCGTAACCTGAAAAGAAGCCTCCCTGTCGACTGCATGTCCCGCCTTCTGTGCTGTTGCGGGGGTGATAAAATTATGGGTACTCCCACTATCTATCAAAATAGTCACCCGCTCATGTCCCAACTTCCCAGCAATCCGTAACGTAAGAGGGGCTGAACATCCTTCCATGGCCTGGAGGGACACCCCAAACTCCGCAAGGTCCAAACCATCCACCTCATCACAGCTAATGGGCTCTTCGTCGTCATCCTCCCTCAACATGAATACTTGCACCTTTTGGCACCGGTGTCCCGATGTATACTTTTCGTCACAGTTGAAACATAGCCCCTTGTCCTTCCTGGCCTGCAACTCAGTCCAAGTCAGGCGTGTCACCGTTGGCCGTCCTGCCTGCGGCGGCTCACGCCATCCTGCTACTGGTGCTGCTGGTGCTGCGGGAGTGCGTGCTACCCCTCGATTTCGCTGGCAGTTGAACCGCTCCTCCTGTATCTTGGCTAGACTGATGGCGTGGCTCAGACTGTACGACATGTAGGCATGGACCTCATCTCTCAGGTGATCCTTCAGCCCTGAAATGAAACAACTGAGGAGGGTCTTTTCCCCCCAATTGACCCGATTTGCCAGCCGCTCGAACTCCGTGCGATATTCCATCACTGTCCCCTTTTGTCGGAGTTTCTGCAATGTGGCCTCCACGTCCTCATACTCCAAGGGCCCGAAGCGGGCCGAGAATCCCTCTACAAAGTGCGCCCACGACGCGTAACCATAGTTTCGGACGAACCATTGTGCCCACTGGTACGCGTCATCCTCCAAGTGAAACGACGCCAACTGCACCCATTGATCATTGGGGATCTCTTGGTATGTGAAGAACAACTCGGCTTTTTGTACCCATTCCAGCGCGTCGCCACCCCGGAATGTCGGAAAATTCATCCGCGTTCGTTTTGACTGCATAAAGGCCCGCTGGTTCGCTCCTCCATTCCTGCCATACTCTGGATCTAGCCCTGCTGGTCTGATTGGTTCCGCCACTAGATTCGGCCGCCCATAGTAGTCTTGATAATGTCCTCCGCCGTATCCCCCTCCCATAGGAGGACCCTCCTCGTCAAAAACGTGCCTGGGAGGATATCCCCGCCAGTGTTCGCCTTGCCCCATCCTCACCGGAGCCCCTAGTACCGGCGGTCTGGGAAGGATCCCATTTCCAACTCCATTTGGACCCCCCATGTGCGGTGACGGCCGAAAAATCTGCTCCTGGGCTCTGAAAGGGCGGCCGGCAGCCACTCCGGCGACTCCTCCGCCGGCGGCCACCCCTCTTGGGCCGGTCCACCCCCCCGACGACCTGCTGGTGCCTGGTGGGGGTTTAGTCCCGGTCCGATCCACGGCCTGGCGGCAGAAAAGCCCGCCCTTGGGCTAGGCGGAAACAGGGCCGTCGGCCCTGTAGGGCTCGGCTGTGCCGACGGCCCACTGTGGCCTGCTGTCCGGCCTGGTTTCGGGCTGGGGCCGCTGTAGGGCATCATACCCGAGCCTCCCGTGGTGCCTCCGGTGGCTGATGGTGTCGCATGTGAAGATTCCCCCGCGTATTCTCCTTGTTCCGTCGTTTTTCCTCGTAGGGTTTGCGTTAACAACGTCTTGAGTTCATCCATGCGTCCTTCCATGTGTTCTTCCAGATTTTTCGTGGAGGTTTTGACTTGTTCTTCGATCCCGGCCACCGAATCTACCAAGGCGACGTAGTTTTCTTCGATGGTGTCTAAGCGCGCCATCTCTGTCTCCGTGCGTGTCACCATCGTCGCAGGAACGATGCTCTGATACCAAATGTTGTGACCTAACTAGGAGAAGGGAAGGAAGTAGGAAGACGGCTAGAGAATTAGGGTTTGAGAGAGGAAGAAGAGAGAAAGTACCTTGAATAATAGATTTCATGATGAACCAAGGAGGAGGGGTTGAGTATTTATGCTCCCACCCAACCCCTAGGGCCGGCCGGCCCCATTGGGGTTGAACCCATGTGGTTCAGCCCCCATTCTGCTTTATTGTTGGGTTCGGGCTGAACTGGATGGTTCAACCCGGTTTTCATTCTCCTTCTCCTTCGGTCTTCGCGCGTATTTAAACCCACAGAAGCGTAGATCGTCCGGGGGCATAACACCCCGCCTTGGCAGTCGCGGTTCCGGCTCCACAGTACCCTACGCCGTCATCTACCCCTCCAAACACTAACTACTATGACAAGCCAATAACACTCACCCATCGATTCAATGCATGTCTATAAAATTCAAAAGGCATAATTACTAGTAATAATCTGCTCTGCCGACTCTAGAATTCCAAAGGCCTACTTTCAATAACCAGTTCCGTGTTGATTCTCGGGTACCCGAACATAGAACTGAGAACCGAACTGAACTACTCAATTCTAATTTTTTGGATCCGAAACTAATTCGAGACTCGTGAGAACCGACCCGAACCGCTCGGTTCGGTTTTGGTCCGTTTCTCGGTTCTTCTGTTATTTTTGCACACCCATAAGCAGGACATAGTAAACCAGACCAGTAGAGATGACCGAGAACGACAACAAGAAATTGAAACGATTGTGCTTGTTGAATCCCATGGAATGTGTTTGTCCACTTGTAGACACATGTTGACCAAGCAGAATGGAGATCCCAGACACCGAAAATTAGCCTCCAGCCATCGACCTAGCAAACAACCCGCCGAGCAAGAAGACGACACCTTCCCTGTCAACCTGATGAACAAAGATCCTAGACGAGCCAAGCATGACTCACCGTACATGTCGTCGATCCTGCCAGGCCAAACAAGCACTGGGAGAACAGTCGTTGATCCTGCCAGGCCAAACACACACTGGGAAAACCGTCGTTGATTGAGGAAATAAGAACAAGGATAGTCGATTGACGATAGGAGCCAAACATATGACTCTCTGATAAGAAAACGATCCCAAATCAATGCTCTGATACCATGTTCGAAACGCGAAGAGGAATTACCTGTTTTAGATAGCACACCGACAAGCATTGAAGAAGAACTGATGCAACTCCCTTCCGTGTTATATATTTCCTTTTTAATAAGCCCTAACTTAGGAAGGAGTTAGTCCATTGAGTTATTCTGGGTATTGTGGTCACCTCCGCGTAACCTTATCCAATCTGTATGAGCTTGATTTTTAACATTGCATGCCTAGCATTTCTATATAAAAAGATATGTGCGTAGTTAAGGAGGATCTATCTTGTAACTTGTCTTTGGACTTGTGCTGTGCAGAAGGTATGTGCATAGTTAAGGAGGATCTGTCTTGTAACTTGTCTTTGGAGTCGGTCTTGTGCTGTGCGAGTGAATCAACCCTCAAGTGTATTTTGGTGAAAGCTTGCATCCCTCTTCTTCGTGTTTCTAGCGTGCAACTTCCTTCTCATGCATATCCTCTTATCAACAAGAGGAAGGTAAAGTAACATTTGGGAGGATGAATAAGGGGAAGTTGGTGGATATTTTGGTAAGCTGATAGATGAATATATAAGATAATTTCATAACCCTTTTGCAATTTTCATTATTTTTTAAACTTGTAAAAGTATTAAAGAGGAAACTTAGCATGCAGAACTTACCATCTAAATTTGGGAAAAAAGTTATGGTTATCCATTTCTCGATTTAATTTCCACTTTCCAAACAGTCATACTTGAGAACTGAAGTAAGATGCTCTGTAGTCCTTTTCATATACCTTCTTGAGATGTGCAGTGGCACCTAGACCCACAACTTTAATCTTCCTATGCCGGTGCACACATTCCACTCCATGTATAGTGCAGGGGGGTGTCAGCGATCGAAGGAGGGATGTCACGCTATTACTAAGGCAACAGAATATGCATATGGTTTGCCTAATTCATGAAAGAAGAAGAGCACAAAATTTCAGTCAATATAAAAAAGTTGGTTACAAGTGGCCAGTAACCCTATCTATAGAAATAACCTGGATTGTGGTACAAGTCAAGTGAAAGGCGAAACTACCTAAAATTCAATTAAAACTAAAGCAATTCAATTAATTATGATTATCTAATTATGAGTATAGATAAATCCTAGTTTATTGGAGAAATGCCTAATTTAACATTCCTAAACTTGATCAACGTTGCCTCTGGTTTGCTTTTGACTTCAATTTTCCAAGATTGAATACAAGTAATCTTCTTTGACCAAGGTTGCAAAAGTTTTTAGTTGGTGGACCAAAACTGAACATGCGGCCTGGGCCCCACTCAACCATCTCTACCGGATAGAATTCATTTTCTTCCACAACAGGATGACTAGCCCAGGTACTTGTGTACATTGTAGAAACATTACTATATTGACTTTCGTCGTTTCGATCAATATTAGCTGAATTTATTTTGTAGGTTAGTAATATATGCACAAATAGTGATAGCTTTGTATATTGTCAAAAAATTGTTAGCAATGGCTCCAAGGAGCAGAGAGTCGAAGTATAATCCTGTTGACCGTGAAAATTTGGCTTGTTTGAGAAAGACTAGTTTTTGGAAGTGCTTACCTTAAATATATTTTTGGCCTATAGAGACCCTCCTTGTTGGATGCCATATTGTCTCAATAACATACTATTGAAACATTTCGTGGAATGCTAGTCATGGATCTTATTAGGCACATGTGTGGACCTAGGTGTTTTTGCAAAAGATCCTAACTATACTTTTCTCCGTTTCTACTTTTTCATCCCTAAGATTCTGTAATCCCTAAGATTCTGTTGGTTTGATCTCTCTTTGGCTGTATGATATTTCTGTCTTTGTTTTTTCTTGTTTAATTTAATAGGATAGGAACCCTTTTTTTAGTTCCTTGATGACAATCACTTATTTTTCTTATTTGCAGTTTTTGGCCGCCAAAATAATCTCGACTATTTGGAAGGATCTCCGAAGATTGTTGTTATCTCATATACAATGTTAAGTCGTTTGAGGAAGAGCATGCTGGAACGAGAATGGTCTCTAATGATAGTTGACGAGTCCCACAATATACGTTGCACAAAGAAAAAAGTGGAATCTGAAGAGGTACTTACATTATTATCTGAAAAACTTTCTTTAGCCATGTATATTTACTTTCAATGTGATTTGTTTATCATCAAATTTAATAAATTAGCATGAACTTCTCATTCTATACAATACCAATGTGCTCCAACATGTTATTCATGAAAAGATATTCTCCCATTTATTGAACTCTTATGTTTCAACTGGAAGTCATTCTGGTTTACAACAAAATAATTGAATGAGGCTTGGTTCATATTGCACCACATGGTTGTGTGAGGATGATGATAGTCCTTCACCCTCAGTATCTTACTTATTCAATCTTCGTATATCCCTACTTGGTTATGAGTATTCGCTTCTGTTGAGGTGTTGCGGCGGTGGTTTACAGCCATTGCTTTACTTTTGAGATGGGAATTTTTAACTCTTTGGCAAGTAGGGATGGAGAATTCCTTTCTCATACGCTCATGTAGGTAATGTCATCGTCGCTACACATCTCCTCTATTTGAGGAACCCGAGCCTGTATATGCTCGACCACCACCGCACGTTCGTAGGGATCACGTACAACCACGAGCAAGACCTGATTATGTTATGGACGACCGTCTCGATGACCATCAAGAACCATATAGAGGTCACCATCATCGAGATGACATCACACGTAGTGGTCTTCCTAGTGTTTCGAAAACGGACATGACTTGAATGAGGCTTGGTTCATATTGCACCACATGGTTGTGTGAGGATGATGATAGTCCTTCACCCTCAGTATCTTATTTATTCAATCTTCGTATATCCTTGGTTATGAGTATTCGCTTCTATTGAAGTGTTGCGGCGGTGGTTTAAAGCCATTGCTTTACTTTTGAGATGGGAATTTTTAACTCTTTGGCAAGTAGGGATGGAGAATTCCTTTCTCATACGCTCATGTAGGTAATGTGCTTCAGTGAGTACATAGTACGTTTACCTTGAATGTGTAAGCATTGAGGATCAAGTTGGACTAGACATTAATCAAGGAGGCATCTGCACCTACTTGCGTTGATGATCTAAAGGAAATTATTGTTACGGGTTAGGCCATAGTGCATCAATATCTCGTCGGAGGAGGTGGTGGAGGTGGAGATACAAGGGAGTTGTTGTCAACCTATGGAGAATGCGATGAGGGAGCTGAGCTCAACCTAAGGGAGAAGAAGAAGAGGGCAACCTTGCTTAACTCTAACTCTAGAAGGAGGAGAGAAGAAAACTAGAGAGAGGAAAAGATTTCATAACACTCATTCATTGTTTCATTCTCTTCATGATCCAAGGGGTCCTTAAATAGAGATTAAAAATATAAGTCACGATGAATATATCCCTATACTTGGACCAACTACAACATGCTTGAAATATAAAATAAAAGACAAGGCATTTTAATTGAACATAAGCAAAATATAAAAGTACATGATACGACATTTAAGTAATAATATAGAAAATGGATCTTGCAGACCAATATTATCCTACCCTCCTTCACTTTGATCTTGTCTTCAAGCTCATAGATGGGTATATGACTTTGTGAGGTGGTCTATCTGGTTCCTTATTTTTGCTCAAAAACAACTCCCTGCAGCGTGTCACTGGAGCTGAGCCGTGATTGGGAGGGGAGTCTCCGTCGTGTTCGTGGTGCTACGCATGATGGCGATGTTGTTGGGAAGGTATTGCTTGCGTAGAGGCTGCATCGATTAGTCATGATGGGCGGGTCGGCGGAGTACTTATGGTATAACAACCACAAAGTTATTGAGTGGAACTGCTTGCGGGGAAGAGACTACCAGTTGGGGTAAGGGTGTTTGGTGGTTGCAGACGGTCGAGGAAGACTGAGGAAAAGACCGAATGGAACCACAATGATCGGAAGTTGCGGCGCCGACTGCTGAGCTATCGCTGGAAGAATGACTTGAGAGTGACCGACACGACAGGTGGCGCTGAGCTCGAAGCTTGCAAAATCTGTGGCTGGATGCAGATTGCGAGGGCCGACATTGGTGTGGCTTGACATACAGAGATTGACTGGCAGTCTTGTTCACTGTTTTGATCGTACCCTGAATCCCTGTCGGGCCCTCACTTGGACAGGGTTTCAAGTGTTCAGGGAGCAGTGCCAATATTGCTTGAGTTGTTGTTGTTGATGCTGTTTATATCTCACGCATCATTCGCAGTATCTCGTAGATTTCAGCTTGCTAATTAAATATAAAAGATTTATATTATATAATTATTTTATATTTTATTTTCATTCATAATGAAAGTAACATTAAATATTTATTTTCATGCCTATTGAAAAAATATTAAATATGAATAATAAAAATGTATATTATGTTGAAGTTGTAGAGGCAATATTGCGAAGAAAATTGCAATTAAATATATAATCACGGGGGACTCCTGCACCTTGCGATCATGACCAGTAAGAGCAGACATGTTCCACCCAAACCTGTAGCAAGTATTGAGTCTATTGACCTTCCTACTCAAGGATCCAACCATAAGCTAGTCAAAAGCTGTTAGACTAGGGTTCCAAGAAGAGGGGGGAGGGGAAGGAGGGAGAGAGGAAGGGGAGAGAGATAAGAGAAGAAACTCCAAAATCAGAATAATACTTAGCATAAACCAATACAAGGGTTCCCCCGGGCTTATATACTACCCGGTGCCAAAATAAGACAAGACATAATACGATGCAAAATACGAAGATAAATGCGACGCCGCTCTCATGCTTCGGCGCGCGTGTCGCGTTCCCTCCTTCGATAGACGCGCCACACCGGTGGCCGCCCTTCCCCTTCGCTGCCTTCGTCGCCATCCGTAACAATGCCGCCCGCTGGGAAATTTGCCTTGTCCTCAAGGCAAAGGTCCGGAAACTGCTGCAGCTCGGTCTGGTCGACCCACGTGGCCTCTGAGTCTGGGAGATCGCGCCACAGAACCAAAACCTGCTCCACTGCTTGGTCTCCTCGCTGTAACGTGCGAGTGTCGATGACGCGCTGGGGGTGGGATGCTGGCGGAATAGTGCCTGGGTCCGGTGGTGGAAGTGCCCCCTCAACAGGATGATCGCCAATCACCCGCTTTAGCTGCGATACGTGGAATACCGGGTGGATCCGGCTCTCAGGAGGTAGGCGGAGGCGGTAGGCCTGAGTGCCAACTCGGGCGAGGATCTCGAAGGGCCCATAGAATTTGTCCGCCAACTTGGAGTGGGACCGCGACGAAGCCGAGACCTGGCGGTGAGGGCGTAACTTGAGGAAGACGGAGTCCCCCTCGCTGAACTGAACGTCCCGTTGGCGGCGGTTGGCCGCGGCTGTCATCCGGTCCTGGGCGCGCTGAAGGTGCTGGCGTGGCTGCTGGAGTATGGAATCTCGGTCTCGGAGCAGAATGTCGACCGCGGCCACCGCGCACTCCCCCGGAAGGGTGCGGCTCAGGACCGGAGGGGGCCGCCCGTAAACGGCCTCGAACGGGGTAGTGCCGGTGCCGGAGTGGAAAGAGGTGTTGAAAGAGTACTCCGCCCAGGATAGCCACTCCGCCCATGCTCGCGGGTGGTCGCACACGAAGCACCGCAGGTAGGTTTCGAGGCACCGATTCATGACCTCCGATTGGCCATCTGTCTGCGGATGGTACGCTGTGCTCATGCGTAACTGAGTCCCCTGCATCCTGAAGAGGGCCTGCCAAAAGGCACTAAGGAATAGCGGATCGCGGTCGCTGACGATCGAGCGCGGTATCCCATGCAGGCGGACGACGCCATCGACGAAAGCTGCGGCGACGAGGGAGCTGTGAACGGATGGCGAAGCGGAATGAAGTGCGCGTACTTGGATAAACGGTCCACTACCACCAGAATGCAGTCCCAAGTCTTGGAGCGGGGCAGGCGGGAGATGAAGTCCATGGAGATGTCCTCCCATATCAGAGAGGGAGTGGGAAGTGGCTGGAGGAGACCCCCAGGAAAAGTGGCCTCGTACTTGGCCCGTTGGCACGGGAGACAGGCTGCGACGAAGGCCTTGACCTTCTGAAACATGCCGGGCCAGTATAGTGAGGCCGCGATGCGGCGGTACGTCCGAAAAGCGCCTGCGTGCCCCCCTTCCGGAGTGGCATGAAACTCAACGAGTAGGCGTGGAATCAGCTGGGACGATGCGGAAATCACGAGGCGCTGCTGGTAGTAGAGACGGTCCCCCACGAGGTGGTATGGTGGGCGGGACGTCGGGTCGGCCCGGAGAGCCTGCACGATCGTCTGGAGGGTGGGGTCAGCGGCCACCTCCCGCTGCAATGTATCGGCCTCCTCCCAATACGGACGTGAAATGGACGCCAAGAGGGCCGTCTGCGGGTGACGAGACAGAGCGTCGGCTGCACGGTTGGCCGCGCCGGCCCGAAACTCAATGTCAAAGTCGTATCCCAGGAGCTTGGCCACCCAGACCTGCTGTGCTGGAGTAGCGATCTTCTGGTGGAGCAAGTAGCGAAGACTATGATGGTCCGTCCGGACGGTGAAGCGGCGGCCCAGCAGGTATGGTCGCCAATGCTGGACAGCGAGGACCAGGGCCATCAACTCTGACTCGTAGGCGGAGCGGGGGCGAACGGTGGGGGCAAATGTCCGGCTGAAATAGGCTACCGGCTGCCCGGTTTGAATCAAAACTGCACCGACTTCGGAGCCGAATGCGTCGCAGTCCACCACAAATGGCTGCGAAAAATCTGGCATGGCGAGAACGGGGGCGGTACTCAAAGCCCGCTGAAGGGCCCGAAAAGCGCTGTCGGCTAGGGGGGTCCACTGGAATCTCCCAACCTCCTCCTTTTCAACAGCTCGGAGAGCGGCTTTGCCATCTTGCCGTAGTCTCGGATGAACCGGCGATAATAGCCGGTGAGGCCCAAGAATCCGCGGACTTCGCGGATGGTGCGAGGAGTGGGCCACTGAAGTACGGCCTGTACCTTCTCCTGATCCATGGCCACGCCGTTGGCCGAGATAGTATGTCCCAGATAACTGATCTCCGTCTGGCCAAACGCGCACTTCTTGGGATTCACGCAGAAGGCGTTCTCCCGGAGGGTGGTGAGGGTGGAGCGGAGGTGGTCCAAATGAGCCTGCCAGGATGAGCTGTATACAAGAATATCATCGAAGAAAACCAAGATGTACCTGCGCAGAAACGGCCGGAACAGATCGTTCATGGTGGCCTGGAAGGTGGCAGGGGCGTTCGTCAGGCCAAACGGCATAACGAGGAACTCATAATGGCCGTCGTGGGTGCGGAACGCCGTCTTCGGCACATCTTCCTCGCGGACCCGTATCTGGTGGTAGCCGGACCTTAGGTCCAGCTTGGAGAAGAAGACCGCTCCCCGCAGCTCATCCAAAAGCTCCTGAATAACGGGAATT
Source organism: Dactylorhiza incarnata (assembly GCA_033032865.1). Taxonomy (NCBI): domain Eukaryota; kingdom Viridiplantae; phylum Streptophyta; class Magnoliopsida; order Asparagales; family Orchidaceae; genus Dactylorhiza; species Dactylorhiza incarnata. Next base: position 1,786,950 of record JAWHQI010000275.1, read on the forward strand.
GGGTACTTGTTGGGAACCGTGGCCTTGTTGAGCTCACGGTAATCCACACAGAAACGCCAACTCCCGTCTTTTTTTCGGACCAGTAGAATGGGGCTCGAGAATGGGCTGGCGCTGGGACGGATGATGCCTGCGGCGAGCATGTCGCGGACAAGCGCCTCGATCTCGCTCTTTTGGTCGTGGCCGTAGCGATACGGGCGGACGGAAATGGCGGTCACTCCCGCCCGTAACGGAATGTGATGATCAGTAGGCCGCGGCGGGGGCAGACGGGTCCCATCGGCGAAAACATCGGAGAAACTGTCCAGGATAGCCCGCACGGCTGTGGCCGGAGGAGGTGGTAGGTCGGCCGTGTCCGCTATGTGCCACAAGGTGGCCGCCCACTCCACCTCGGAAGATTTCTGCAATGACTGGAGAGAGACGGCACGACGGAGAAGGGAAGCCTCGCCTTGAAGGATACATGGTGTGCCCCGGCAGAGGAAGCGCATCGTCATGCGGTTCCAGTTGACGTTGACGTCTCCGAGCGTCCGGAGCCACGCCACGCCCAGGATGACATCCACCCCGCCAAGTGGGAAGGCGTAAAAATCGGCCTGGAAAGGGCTCTGACCCAGCGTGAGCGTCAGACCTGCACAAAGGCCCCCCGTAGCCCGGCGGTGGCCATCCCCCAGGCAGACCGAGAAGCGGTCGGCGGCGTGCACTGGAAGGGCCAAACGATCCACGAGAAGCTGAGAAATGAAATTGTGGCTGGCGCCACTGTCGATCATCACGACCACGGAGGTCCCAAGAAGAGTGCCCCGCAGTTTCATCGTTTGAGGGCCGGAAATCCCCCCGACCGCAAAGAAGGGAAGGTCCAGACGGTGAAAGGTGGCCGCCGGCGGATCCCCGGTGGTGTCGTCGACCTCCAGAGCCTCGAAATCAGCCAATGTGACCTCCGGTTCCTCCTCGCCGATGAGGACCCGAAGGGTCTTGAGCGGGCAGTCATGTGTGGGAGTGTAGGGCTGCTTGCACCGGAAGCAGAGACCCTTATTGCGCAGGTCATGGTACTCCTGGTTGGAGAGCCATGGATGGGTTTGGGGACGATTAGGACGTGGCGGCGGTGCTGCCCGGCCCTGTCTGGGTGGAGGCTCCAACGGTGGAGGGCGAGGGAAAGGTGGAGGGCGAGGTGCCGGCCGCGGCGCGGCGGCGGGAGGAGGCCGGCCCGGCTCGGGTGACCGAGTATGGAATTCCGCTTCAACTAAGCGCGCAAGGTCCATGGCCTCCGTCAAGGAGGGGGGATGGTGTGTGCGGACCCGTGCCCGGATGTGCGGCTGCAACCCATGCAGAAAGAAACTGAGGTAGTGATCCGGCGGAAGGCCGGGAACGTGGGTGGCGAGGGCGATGAACTCATCGGAGTAGTCGTCGAGGGAGCCCGTCTGATGGATGCCGCAAAGCCGCTCCACGGCGGAGCCGGAGTAGCGAGGGTCGTACCGACTGATGAAATTTTGTTGGAGGGTAGACCATTGCAAGGTCGGCGTGGTTTGGCGGAGCCATCAGACCCAATGGAGGGCGGAACCTTCCATGCCAATCATGACGGTGCTAACTTTGAGGTGGTCGGGCGTTTGTTGGAGTTCGAAGAATTGCTCCGCACGGGCGATCCACCCCAACGGGTCGGTGCCATTGAAAGGGGGCACCTCGAGAGCTCGGGGGCTGTCGGGAATGGCGGGGACCGGACTAAGGGCGGCCGTAGCGATGTCCGGGTGGGTGCCCAAGATGGAGGGGGCCTCGGCGTTGGAGGTGGCGGAAGGAGAGGGCTGTCCGGCAAGAATGGTGTCGAGTTTGGAGTCCATGCGGAGGACGAGGGCTTGGAGGGAGGCGATTGAGGCATCATGATCGGCCAGCCGGCGAAGGATTGCCGGGTTGGAGGCCGGAAGAGAAGGCGTAGAGTCCGGGTTGCCCATTAGACGGAGGGAACGGCGGGACATGCACACCCGAGGCCGAAAAGGGCGAGGAAGACTGCCGGCGGGGCGATCGGCGCTGGGGAAGCGGTAGGGCAAGCGATCGCGCGGGGCGGGCGTCGCTGGGAGCGGGGCTGGAGAACCGGGCGAGCGATCGGCAGGCGGGAGGGCGAGCGATCGTCGTCGCCGGTATTGGGCGAGCGAGCGGCAGTCGGGAGGGCGGGCTTCGCTGGGAGCGCAGGAACTCGCGAATGGCGGAGGGCGGGGCGCGTTTCGCTGGGAGTCGCAGGGACGCCGCGATCGGGGCTGGATCGACTTCGGGCTCGGCGGAAACTCGCAGTGGGGCTGGATCGACTTTGGGCGGCGGAAACCGCGGCCGGAAGAGGGCAGGTCGGACCACTTGTTAGACTAGGGTTCCAAGAAGAGGGGGGAGGGGACGGAGGGAGAGAGGAAGGGGAGAGAGATAAGAGAAGAAACTCCAAAATCAGAATAATACTTAGCATAAACCAATACAAGGGTTCCCCCGGGCTTATATACTACCCGGTGCCAAAATAAGACAAGACATAATACGATGCAAAATACGAAGATAAACGCGACGCCGCTCTCATGCTTCGGCGCGCGTGTCGCGTTCCCTCCTTCGATAGACGCGCCACACCGGTGGCCGCCCTTCCCCTTCGCTGCCTTCGTCGCCATCCGTAACAAAAGCCCATCAACATTTCTCCACCCAATCGCTAAAGTAGCTCTATCTTGATAACCCACCATCAGTTGTAAGTGACTAAGTCATTATTGTCCACCGATTGATTTCAGAAAGTGTCACTCTATACATATTTATTCTGCATTCATTCATAGTTTCATACCTCAATCATAGGTGGCCAAGGTAGGGCCCAATTCATTCATAAGTTTGAGGATGGAGGTCTCTTGAGTATCAAGTAAGGCCACAAACCAACCCTACTTTTTCGGCCGACAAAGATCTGACCAACTAATATCATGCACTCCTCCTTCCAAATAATATTTGCACATTTCTGTTCAATCAAACAGATCACCCATAAAGGAATAATATATCTCTTAGAATCTGAAAATTACTATTCAATATTACCTCTAAGAGAGAGATCCTTTATTTATAAGTATAGAGGAGTAGATACAATATCCACACACGGAATGAGACTAAACCAAAATAGAAAAAATATAGTTAAAGATGTTTTAAGACTCCCCTCAAGCTGGAGCATACATGTCAGTCATGCCCAACTTGGTACAAATCTTTGAAAAGGAACTAGGGAGAGGTTTTGTAAAGATGTCCACCATTTCTTTGTCAGATGTAAGCATGTAACAAATTGAGTACATATTCTTTCATTAGCAACTTCTTCTCGAGTGAAGTGACGGTCTACCTCTATGTGCTTGGTAGCGGCCTTGTTTGAGAATTGGGCCCTACCTTGGCCACCTATGATTGTCAACATCCATGCAAAAATTTTCAAGGGGGGCACAATACGTACATATTCTTTGCTATATAGATATCAGTCTTGTTGTCATAGTACACATATGCAAGGGGTCGTAATATGTTTCTCCAAGATCCCTCATCAATGCCAAGCATTTTAGTTCATAGGTGGTTTGTGCCTTGCCGTGGTATTTTGCTTCAGCGCTGGATCTAGAAACCATTGTTTGCTTCTTGCTTCACCATGTAACAAGATTTCCTCCTAGGAAGGTGCAATATCCATAGGTGGATTTTCTATATGCTTTGTCATCGACGTACTTGACATATGAATATGCTTCAATGCGTAAGTGTCCATCTCTTTTAAACCCGAGATCCTTGCACGAGGAGCTGTTATGGGCATTCCTATAGTAGGAGCCTTTGACATATTCTAGCATATTTATGGGCGCATGCAGGCGACACTCCGTGGGAGTGTGCATGAACTGATTAACCTTTCCCAAAGTAACAACAATGTTTGGTCTTGTTATACTTGATATATTAGTTTGTCAACGTGGCGCCTGTATCGAGATATATCTTGAAGCAAAGAAGTTTTGTCCCTATCTCTGAAAAAAGATCAATTAAATATTTTCTCTGAGATAATGCAACACCTTTGTGACATTTGACAATTTCAATGCCAAGCAAGTACTTTGGGACTCCCATATATTTGTTTACAAACTGTTTTCGTACGTATACTTTGGTTTGATCTAAACCAGCAACATCATCACCAGTTCGAAGAATATCATCTGTATATACAACAAGAACTATATCAATATTCGTCGTTTGCACAAAAATTGAATGATATGCATGACTTCATTGAAATCCCATAGTGAAAATGACCTGGCTAAATTTGTCAAATTAGACTTTATGACTATGTTTATGACCATAGATAACCTTATCGAGTTTACAAACTTGTGTGATGCCGGCGACGAGGTACGAATATTTATTAATCGTGTTTTATTCTGTACGAACGAAATGCGTGCATTGAAGCGACGATAATAGAACATAACTATGTGACATACGTAATTTGTTTACGTAAGCCCGAAATGAAATTAAGACATAAACATAATTTAGTGGCTACTACGGATATCAATGCATAGGCTGGAGGACTGAATAATATAAAGAGGGCTTAATTATAACATAATACGATAAAGAGGGCTTAAACCGGTTTAAAATGAACGTGACTCACGCTCTTTAGGCTCGTACGTGTCAACAAAGGGGCAGCCGGGTCTCGATAAGGGAAGAAACACAAGCCGACTCCTCATTTTTCCTCTCCCAGCCTTCTGCGAGCCGACGATAGACGCACGGTAGGCGCTCGACGTCGGAAGCTCCAGGCAGCCCAAATCTCGGTCGTTTTTCGTGATTTCTTCTCCATTCAAGAGGTAATCCCTTCCTCTACACTCCTCTTTAGTCTTATACAAAGATTTGACATATTTTGAGTAGAGTCGAAACTCTAGGGTTTCCTTTTCTTGAAGTTTTTAGTTCCTTTCCACGTTAAAAGTTTCTGAAAGGAATTATTAAGCATTCAGAGGCGTTAGTTCATGATTTCAAGTAGTTCTATGTGAAACCCTAGTTGTTCTTATGCTATTTCAGAAATTTTAAGCATTTCTAAGATTGGGAAAATGCTCCTAGTGTATTCTATAACTCATTTGGAGCGAAACCCCTTCCTCAGAAAGTAGGGCAGCAATTTTGTAGTTGGGATTTGATATCTTTTTCTCCATGTAAAGTTAGATTAGGCTTGAGGATGATGTTCCCTCACTAATTTGGTGGAAAACCCCTTATGTTAAATTAGGGCAGCCAAATTAAGAGTCTTATTTGACCTAATTAGGTCAAGTGAAAGCCACCTAGTATGAAAAATAATGTAGATGACTCCTCTTATAGGTGATGGCATCTCAAGGAAGCGGGAAACGCAATGATGATTCCGGAAGGGATCCGAGGAAAGGGAAAGCCGCGGTGAGTTCTTTCCTCCCTAATTTCAGTTGCTTAGTTCTTATTATTATTGTTCGATTACAAAAAAGCAACTAGAAATAAACATGAATTAGAAGCAAGTAATACGAAATCTGAAATGCACAATATGTCAATGCAAAGCAAACTATAACGGGCTATGTTAAGGATGTACCCAACTAGTGGAGGTGGGGTGAATGTCCTCCCAATATGAAATGAAATGAAAAATAAACGTGCGAATATGACAAGACACGTAAATGATTTATATGTGTGCGAATATGAAAAGGCACACAGATAAATAAAGCGCGCTATATAAATACAAGAAATAAAGAACAATGTATCCTTAGCAGTGCCAAATAAAGAAATGAAATGTGATAATATGTCCAACATGTCAAAGGAATATGTAACGACATACGACATCAATTAAATCGTATGTAGTTAGAAAGGAAAGATGAAAAGTAAAGTGAACGATCAATGATATGATAAAAAGGAAGCCTATATTTATCATAAAAATAAGAATAAAGGGGGGGGGGGACAATAAGAATTCGCTTAGTCTTTTGACTAATTAAATAATATAACTAAACAGGTCAAGGAAGAAGCCACCCCAGCAACCAGTAATCCCCGTCCGCCATGTTCTCCTCGCCAACAAAAGAAATATAGTCTTTGGGTCGAAGTGTCTACCGCAGTCTTCGAGGTTCTGGACGCTCATCGGGAGAGATGCAGAGACCCCGAGTGCCCTCATGAAGAGTTCCAGTTTTCTTTTATGTATTCAGTAGTTGTTACGTCTGTATATAGTAGTGTCCTCTGATGAGTTTTTGGGCTGAGTCAGCCTTGTATATTATGCTACACTTTTGTGATAAGCCCTCCTTTTGTATGTATAATGTTGGGCTATCTTTGTACTCATCAGTTTTTAATGAAATGAAATGTTTTAATTATCCTGCAATTTTCTTTTTGTACTCTAGCATGATATTTAATCACTGAATGTTCCTACCTGGCGCCTCTGATTTAAAAAGGATAAAAGATAAATGAATATGTAAATTGTAGCGGTAGCCAATTAGAAGGGCCGTTACAATTAAGTGGTATCAGAGCTAGGTTTGAACTTTCGGTGTGACTTGAGTACTTAAGGAGACGTGTGAGGATAAGTTGAACAAGTTTTAAAGTACTGGTCCAAATGCTAAGTTGAACCTTCCTGTTACAGGAACCTTTCCGAACGTACTTATGTAGACGACAAAGAGAAGAAATTGAAGGGGAACAATATGAAGAAAGACAAAGTCCTGGGAGATCAAATCCTCCCTTAACTGAAGTTATGCAAGCGTTAGCTGAAGCAATCCGAATGGGTAATACTGCCATTCCTCAACCAATGTCTACTGTCGATATGTATTTGAGACAATTTTTGGACATGCGACCGCCAATATTTCGGGGTGGTTTAACCCCAATGGAAACAGAAGGCTGGATCAAACAGATTGAATTAATTTTCAATGCGATGAAATGTCCAAACGATCGGAAAATCGATTTGGTGGTTTTCCTTCTAGAAGGAGAGGCTGACAGATATGGGTGTGCAAAAATAACCGAAGAACCGAGAACCGGTCCGGAACCGAACCGAACCGAGCGGTTCGGGTCGGTTCTCATGTGTCTCGGTTCGGTTCTGGGTCCAAAATTTTCAGAACCGACCACTCGGTTTGGTTCTCGGTTCTTACACTCGGGTACCCAGAACCGACCCGAGAACCGAGTTATTGAATTTAAGTATCAAAAATATATGAGTAATCCGATCCTTATTTCATTCAATATGAGCCTTCTAAAATAGTATAGGTTAAATTAAACCTAAAAACTTCATCTTTCTTACATATCCACGGTTTTTTCAATATAAGTCTAATAATGTTGTATTCAAAAATTTGTTAACGACATTGTTTAATTTTTTTTTGCTTTACTAACGATATGTTAGCGAAAATTGAAGAAGATTATGTATGAACTTTTTTTGCTCTTCTAAACATATATAATTGTTTGATCATATTATTTTATTTTAAAGAATATAATAGTTAAAAATAGTTAATAATACATAAGTGTATATGAAAAATATTATGATGTGTGAGTGGAACCGAGAACCGAACCGGAACCGAACCGAGTTTTTCGGTTCGGATCTGGTTCTATACCTTGAGTACATGGGTCGGTTCCGGTTCCAAAAAGTCGGAACCGAACCTATATGGATCGGTTCTTGGTTCTAGGTGGAACCGATCCGAACCGACCCGAGTTGCACCCCTACTGACAGATGGTGGAATAGTTTGAGGCAAGGAAGATTTGCTGGTCGTGCTAATGCTAGTATTCTCTGGGAGGAATTTTTAGCCGAATTTCTTGAGTGGTATGTTCCACCGTCAGAAAAGCAGATGCTCCAGGAGAAATTTCTTCGCTTGCTGCAAGGGAACCACACAGTTCTGCAATATGAAGCTGAGTTTGCACAGTTTGCCTATTATGCTGGGGATATGGTTGCGAAAGAGCGAGATCGTTGCTTTCGATTTCAATTGGGTTTACGGGAAGATGTACGTGTACATCTCATATCTCAGAGGATTAAGAATTACAATGAACTGGTGGAAACCGCCAAATTAATTGAAATCAATGTGGAGAATGCGCAAAGGCGAATGGAGTTTCAGAAGAAGAGGCTTCCTGAAGGGCAGAGCGTAGACTTCTCACGAAAGAGTGGAGGTCCGAATTGGAAGAAGAAGAAAGGAGGTCCCCCAACTCAAAACCGATCAGAGAGTGGGGCCAACAGTACTCCGAGTAAGCCCCAATGTCCAAAATGTGGGAAAAATCATTTTGGTGAATGCCTGAAGGGAACAGGAGTTTGTTTTAAATGTCAACGGCCTGGGCATCGCAAGCAAGATTGCCCTTTGTGGAAGACGGTATCTGAAAAGAATACTAGAGGTGGTCCTAGCCAAACACCGACATTGCATTATATGGACACTTACAATTTAGGTGAGAAAGGGAAAGGTGTAGAATCAGTGGCATCTGGGTCTGGCATAGACCCCAGGGAAGAAAGACAAGTGCAGCCTCCGATTTTCAATTTAAATCAACAAGGAGCAAAGGCTGATGACAATGTCATCACAGGTATGATCTATACTCAGAATCATCTTATGAAAGTATTATTCGATACGGGGGCTAGTCATTCCTTTATAGCGACAACAACAATTAAACATCTAATGTCGGAACCGTACCAATCATTTAATGAATTGAGGGTCAAATGCCGAATAATACCGAAATGACTACACGGCTTAGATGTACCCTATGGTTAACAATGGATAACAAGCAAGTAGAGGCAGATGTTGCACTCCTACCTTTATCGGAATTTGATATTATTTTGGGAATGGATTGGCTATCGCAATATGAAGCGGTTATCAATTGTAAAAAGAAAGAAATTATCCTTAAATTACCAGATCAGACACAGTGTAGATTTCAAGGAATGAGTGAAGTCTCAAAGATTATGATCTCGTCAATGAAGGCAATAAAGAAAATAAGGAAAGGTTGTGAAGCGGTGTTAGTAATGATTAAAGGGAATAGTACAGTAACGTGTGAACCGAGTACAGTTCCTGTGGTGCGTGAATTCCTCGAAGTATTCCCGGAAGAATTACCAGGAGTACCTCCGATACGAAAGGTTGAGTTCACCATCAAGCTAGTGGAAGGAGCTGCACCTGTAGCGAAAACACCCTATCGTATGGCTCCTAAGGAATTGGCAGAATTGAAAAGTCAATTACAAGAGCTGTTGGATAAAAATTTTATACGTCCAAGTTCATCGCCGTGGGGAGCTCCAGTACTCTTTGTTAAAAAGAAAGACGGTTCACTGCGATTATGTGTCGACTATCGAGAGTTGAACAAGTTGACAATTCGAAATCAGTACCCCCTACCTCACATCGACGATTTATTCGATCAATTGGTAAATGCAAAAGTATTCTCAAAAATTGACCTTAGATCAGGTTATCATCAAGTGAGAATCAAAGAAGACGATATTTACAAAACTGCTTTTAGTACCAGATACAGACATTTTGAGTTCGTAGTAATGCCCTTTGGATTGACAAATGCACCAGCTGTTTTCATGGATTTAATGAATAGGGTATTCAAAGAATTCCTCGATAAGTTTGTTATTGTATTTATCGATGATATTCTGATATATTCAAAGGATAAGGGCGAACACGCAGAGCACTTAAGGATTGTGCTGCAAACCTTAAAAAATCACACCTTGTATGCAAAGTTCTCAAAATGTGATTTTTGGTTGATTGAAGTTTCTTTCTTGGGTCACGTGGTGACGGAGCATGGGTTGTCTGTAGACCCAGCTAAGGTAGATGCAATTCTGAATTGGCCAAGACCGACTACTGTTACAGAAATTCAGAGTTTTTTGGGTTTGGCAGGTTATTATCGGAAATTTGTGAAAGATTTCTCAAAGATTGCGCTACCACTGACTACCTTAACTCGAAAGAATGTTCCTTTCTGCTGGACTGATGAATGTCAAAATGCATTTAGTGAATTAAAAGAAAGATTGACGACAACACCAGTGTTAGTAATGCCATATGGAATTGATGATTTTCAAATCTATAGTGACGCATCCTTGAAAGGTCTTGGATGCGTATTAATGCAAAGAGGGAGAGTCATAGCATATGCTTCAAGACAGCTGAAGGAACCTGAACGAAATTACCCAACTCATGATTTGGAATTAGCTGCGGTCGTGTTTGCACTAAAAATCTGGCGACATTATTTATATGGTGCTCAGTGTGAGATTTTCACGGATCACAAAGCCTCAAATATATCTTCTCTCAGAAGGAAATAAATTTACGTCAGAGACGATGGTTAGAATTAATTAAAGACTACGATGTGGACATTAAGTACCATCCATGCAAAGCTAATGTCGTAGCTGATGCGTTAAGCAGGAAAAGTTTGGCATCTATGATCGTACCGTTAACCGAGCAGAAGGAGTTACTGCGCGAACTGCAAAAACTAGAAGTGCTAACGTGTATAACTACCTTCCAGACTCGAGGTCAACTCTATCAGTTGATGGCAGAGCATCCAATTAAAGAAAGAGTACGAAAAGCTATGAATCAAGACCCTATATTTGTGAAAATATGTGAAAAAGTAAAAAGTGGCAAGTCAGCGGCATTTGTGGAGGATAATGGGTTATTATTTATGAATGGGAGGTTGTGTATTCCGAATGTTAATGCGCTTCGATCAGAGATACTTTATGAAGCACACAACACAACCTACTCTATTCATCCTGGAAGAACAAAAATTTATCAAGATCTAAAGCAAGAATTTTGGTGGCCAGGAATGAAAATGGATGTAATTAAATATATTGCCAAATGCCACACTTGTCAAGTTGTGAAAGCAGAACACCAAAAGCCAGGCGGATATCTGCAACCCCTACCTATCCCTGAGTGGAAATGAGATGACATAGCTATGGACTTTGTTATGGGGCTACCGAGGAGTAAACCTGGAAACAATGGTATCTGGGTGATTATTGATCGACTAACGAAAGTTGCACATTTATCCCCATGAAGAAAGATGGGCCAGTTCAATGATTAGTCGACCAGTATATTGATGTTATTGTGAAATACCATGGAATTCCCCGATCTATAATCTCTGACAGAGATGGGCGTTTTACATCTGATACGTGGAGGTTAGTACAGAAAAAGTTGGGAACCAGATTATTATTTAGCACTGCTTTTCACCCACAAACGGATGGTCAATCTGAGCGAACCATTCAGATGTTAGAAGATCTCTTGAGAATGGTTGTACTCGATCTAAAAGGATCATGGGAAAAATACTTATCCTTAGTGGAATTCTCGTATAATAATAGTTATCAATCCAGTATCCAGATGGCACCATTTGAAGCTTTGTATGGGCGGAGATGTCGAACTCCTCTAAGCTGGGCCGAAGATGGTGAGCAGAAGTTATTTAAAAAGAAAAAAGTGGATAAAACATATGATAAAATTTCAATTGTTCAAGAACGGTTGAAAATAGCTCAAGACAGACAGCAAAAGTTTTATAACGCCAGACACCGAAGAGTAGAATTTAATGTGGGTGACATGGTCTGTCTGAAGATAAAACCTTTCAAGGGAGTCTCTCGAATTCGTCGAATTGGAAAGCTTAGTCCAAGGTACGTGGGGCCATTCCCAATCACTGAAAGGGTGGAGAGGTGGCCTATCGCTTGATATTATCTGGTGCTCTTCAAAACCTTCATGACATATTTCACGTGTCTTCCCTGAGGAAATATATAGCTGATCCTGATACAATAGTTCCTTCCGAGCACATCCAAATTGAAACTTATTTATCAAGCCCAACCGAGCCATACAAGATTATTGATTGCCAAAATAAGCAACTCCGAAACCGAGAAGTTCGTTTCGTTAAAGTTTGGTGGAAAAGGCATAATGAGCATGAGGCAACTTGGGAAAAAGAAGAAGTAATGAAAGATATCTTCCCTCAACTATTTGATGTAGTTTCAGATTGAAGATTTCCGCGGACGAAAATCCAATAAGGAGGGGAGAATTGTGACGCCGACGACGAGGTACAAATATTTATTAATCGTGTTTTATTCTGTACGAACGAAATGCGTGCATTGAAGCGACGATAATAGAACATAACTATGTGACGTACGTAATTTGTTTACGTAAGCCCGAAATGAAATTAAGACATAAACATAATTTAGTGGCTACTACGGATATCAATGCATAGGCTGGAGGACTGAATAATATAAAGAAGGCTTAATTATAACATAATACGATAAAGAGGGCTTAAACCGGTTTAAAATGAACGTGACTCACGCTCTTTAGGATCGTACGTGTCAACAAAGGGGCAGCCGGGTCTCGATAAGGGAAGAAACACAAGCCGACTCCTCATTTTTCCTCTCCCAGCCTTCTGCGAGCCGACGATAGACGCACGGTAGGCGCTCGACGTCGGAAGCTCCAGGCAGCCCAAATCTCAGTCGTTTTTCGTGATTTCTTCTCCATTCAAGAGGTAATCCCTTCCTCTACACTCCTCTTTAGTCTTATACAAAAATTTGGCATATTTTGAGTAGAGTCGAAACTCTAGGGTTTCCTTTTCTTGAAGTTTTTAGTTCCTTTCCACGTTAAAAGTTTCTGAAAGGGATTATTAAGCATTTAGAGGCGTTAGTTCATGATTTCAAGTAGTTCTATGTGAAACCCTAGTTGTTCTTATGCTATTTCAGAAATTTTAAGCATTTCTAAGATTGGGAAAATGCTCCTAGTGTATTCTATAACTCATTTGGAGCGAAACCCCTTCCTCAGAAAGTAGGGCAGCAATTTTGTAGTTGGGATTTGATATCTTTTTCTCCATGTAAAGTTAGATTAGGCTTGAGGGTGATGTTCCCTCACTATTTTGGTGGAAAACCCCTTATGTTAAATTAGGGCAGCCAAATTAAGAGTCTTATTTGACCTAATTAGGTCAAGTGAAAGCCACCTAGTATGGAAAATAATGTAGATGACTCCTCTTATAGGTGATGGCATCTCAAGGAGGCGGGAAACGCAATGATGATTCCGGAAGGGATCCGAGGAAAGGGAAAGCCGCGGTGAGTTCTTTCCTCCCTAATTTCAGTTGCTTAGTTCTTATTATTATTGTTCGATTACTAAAAAACAACTAGAAATAAACATGAATTAGAAGCAAGTAATACGAAATCTGAAATGCACAATATGTCAATGCAAAGCAAACTATAATGGGCTATGTTAAGGATGTACCCAACTAGTGGAGGTGGGGTGAATGTCCTCCCAATATGAAATGAAATGAAAAATAAACGTGCGAATATGACAAGACACGTAAATGATTTATATGTGTGCGAATATGAAAAGGCACACAGATAAATAAAGCGCGCTATATAAATACAAGAAATAAAGAACAATGTATCCTTAACAGTGCCCAATAAAGAAATGAAATGTGATAATATGTCCAACATGTCAAAGGAATATGTAACGACATATGACATCAATTAAATCGTATGTAGTTAGAAAGGAAAGATGAAAAGTAAAGTGAACGATCAATGATATGATAAAAAGGAAACCTATATTTATCATAAAAATAAGAATAAAAGGGAGGGGGGGGACAATAAGAATTCGCTTAGTCTTTTGACTAATTAAATAATATAACTAAACAGGTCAAGGAAGAAGCCACCCCAGCAACCAGTAATCCCCGTCCGCCATGTTCTCCTTGCCAGCAAAAGAAATATAGTCTTTGGGTCGAAGTGTCTACCGCAGTCTTCGATGTTCTAGACGCTCATCGGGAGAGATGCAGAGACCCCGAGTGCCCTCATGAAGAGTTCCAGTTTTATTTTATGTAGTCAGTAGTTGTTACGTCTGTATATAGTAGTGTGCTCTGATGAATTTTTGGGCTGAGTCAGCCTTGTATATTATGCTACACTTTTGTGATAAGCCCTCCTTTTGTATGTATAATGTTGGGCTATCTTTGTACTCATCAGTTTTTAATGAAATGAAATGTTTTAATTATCCTGCAATTTTCTTTTTGTACTCTAGCATGATATTTATCACTGAATGTTCCTACCTGACGCCTCTGATTTAAAAAGGATAAAAGATAAATGAATATGTAAATTGTAGCGGTAGCCAATTAGAAGGGCCGTTACAACTTGTGACCCCCATAACAACGTACCCCGGAGGTTGCTCTATATACACCGTCTCTTGAAGGTCATTGTAGAGAAAAATGTTCTTGACGTCAACCTGTGAAATATTTGTCAGTCTTTGTTGACCTCCACAAAAACAGTACTTGGATAGTGCTAATCCGAGCAACATGAGAGAATGTATCAAAGAAATCTACTCCATAAATCAATGTAAAATCTTTAGTCACTAGTCGTGCTTTGTATCTATCAACCTGTCCATTTGGGAGAAATTTGACATCAAAGACCCTTCAATAACCAACAATATCAACACCAAGAGGATTGAGAACAAGTGACCAAGTGTTCTGAGATAGAAGGACTGGCATATCTTTATCCATTGCAGTCATGGGGAATGTTTAGTTCCTTTTGATATGTGGTAGAAATAGAGGTGGTTGGCAGAGCTATCACAAACCTGTTGTAAGATGTACTCAGTCGTTCATATAATACCGCACTGAAAATAAGATGCTGAGTACACGAGCGTACACCTTACCATCGGGCAATAAGGTCACAACCTGAAGTGACACATTGCTCTAAACCTTCTGCGAAATATGATGTTAGCCCAGGAACCGAGAGACGAATTCTAGGAGTCGAGGGGGGCATATGAGCAGGGACACGTCTCTGGAAGACATGATGGATGGGAGGAGGAGGCGGTGTTAGTGATGATGGATGTAATTTGGGATTTGGAGGATAATGAACAATGGGTAAGGAAGCCACAAATTTAGTTGAGGAGGATCTATTAGAGTAATACATTTCTAGACTATATTTGGCTTTGTAAGAGAAGTAGGGAGTTGATTTGAAAAATGTTATACTGCAATCGGGATACACTGGTACCCCTTTTGGGTTAGAGAATAAACCAAAAGGTACACTTAACAATGAGAGCAGCCGAACAGATAGCTTATCACGACAATGGGTGTTAGAAATTAGAGGAAAGGAAATACTCGGTGCAATTTTATTCATCCCACAAGGGGGTAATATATAGGACTACAACAAGACACCAAACACCGATAAGCAGTGTGGGACTAAACTCCAAACACTTAAATATAAATACTTCAACACTCCCCCTCAAGCTGAAGGGGAACCCTTCAGCTTGGACGCAACATAAAAGAAAAGGTAAATGATGGTTGGCAATGTGGGACAAAACAACAGTCACCGAGGCCCCACCGTGTGTCACCGGGGATACTTCAACCGGGCAAAGGCCACACGACGTTGGTCCACAAACCGACCATGAGCACACTGGATGCTCCCGGTGCTGGAACCAGGTCAACCAACAAACGCCAAACCACACCTACCTAACATAGAAGAAAGAGATACAAACAACATACGAAATCAACCTGGGGGCCATGTGTGACTAAGGCAGGAGTCGGGAAAAGAGGCATCCGAGTCGCCGTTATCACTAACACTCCCCCTCACGTGGAACACATGCATGAAGGCATAGACTCGCATGGAGACACAGACGAAGATAATCAAAACAACACATAAAAGAACAACTATGGATAACGGTTGCCGGCAAGATCACGATCCGAGATGCAGCGAGCAAAGCACAAGCCAGCTGCGAGCAGAAGGCTCAAGCGGCTGCGAGCAGAGTGCTCAAGCAACAGCGAGCAAGAAAAGGCTCAAGCAGCGGCGAGTGAGAAGGGAGGAAGAGAAGAGCTCGGCACCCAGAGAGCAGCAGCACGGGAAACCATCGTCCATAAACCGACTAGAAGACACTACCAACACAGTAACGACGACAGCAACACAACACAAACTACAACGACACTTTAAGAAATTGAAGAGGGCACGGCATAGCAGCAGCGGCACAGCAGCGACACAGGGCGGCGCAGATGTCCAGCAGGAGAGGGGCAGCAGCGGCAACGGCAAGAAGAGGGCTGGACTGCAGTGGCACAGGGCGGCAAGGCCGGAGAAGTAGCCGGAGTAGAAGCAGCAGCGGCAGGAAGAGCAGCCGCACAGAGATCAGCCGGAGAAGAAGCAGCAGCGGCAGGAAGAGCAGCGGCACAGAGAGCGGCCGGAGAAGAGGAGCACCGGCAGAGCAGCCGGAGAAGAGGAGCACCGGCAGAGCAGCAACGACAAAGGGGAGAAGAGGAGTACCGACAGAGCAGCAGCGGCACAGGGGAGAAGAAGCTCCAGCGGCAGATCTG
This sequence comes from Dactylorhiza incarnata, assembly GCA_033032865.1. Classification (NCBI taxonomy): domain Eukaryota; kingdom Viridiplantae; phylum Streptophyta; class Magnoliopsida; order Asparagales; family Orchidaceae; genus Dactylorhiza; species Dactylorhiza incarnata. The sequence continues at coordinate 1,803,075 of JAWHQI010000275.1, forward strand.
GAAGAGGCGAAGCAGCCGTCGATTGAGAAGAGGAAGCCCGGAGCAGAAGGCTCGACGGGATCGTCGATCGGCAGAGGCGCAGCAATAGTCGATGAAGACGGGAGAAGCAACGGTGGTCGACGGGATCAACGAACGATACCGTCGATGGAAGAAGCCGACGGGAGAAGGCGTTGATGACGCAGACGGGATCGATCGGCAGGTGGGTGTCGTCGAAGAAGTAGCAGGACGCGTCGACACCACTCCCGTCTTTGGAATCAAGAGACGATCCCATCGACGGGAGCGAGGGGGAGAGGGAGTCGTTGAATCCCTAGCAGCCGCCGGAAGCAGAAGACGAACGGGTCGGGGGGGGAGGGGGCTAGGTCGGGGAATGAGCCGAAAAAAAAACTTTAGGTTTTCAGATCGCAAAGCTCTGATACCATGTTAGAAATTAGAGGAAAGGAAATACTCGGTGCAATTTTATTCATCCCATAAGGGGGTAATATATAGGACTACAACAAGACACCAAACACCGATAAGCGGTGTGGGACTAAACTCCAAACACTTAAATATAAATACTTCAACAATGGGAACGGACATGGACAAAGATAGTACATTCAAATATGCGAGGAGTATGCGGAAAGATTGAATATTCTGGATGAAGGATGGAGAAGGATGATTTTCTCTTTAAGGTAGAAGATGGTATGCGATTAATCATATAACATGAGCCAAGAGTAGCATGTCTCCAGTATGAGCTAGTGACATTCATTTGACACAATGAAGTGCATGCGAGATCGAGGGGATGACCTTCTTCCGCTTCACGACACCATTCTGTTATGATATATGAGTACCATTAAATTGATGAATGATGATATGAGACGTACAAAATGAGGAGAATGATCGATTCATTTACTCTTTCACATTATCTTTACGAAGAATTTTATGGCAAGTACTAAACCGATTTTGAATTTCATAGTAAAAAGATGAAAAACAATAAAGGCTTCAGATCTCTCCTTTAGGAGATATACTCATGTACAACAAGAAAAATTATCTATAAATGTGACAAATATCGGCTACCATGAACACTGGATTTAATGGGACAAGGGCCCCAAATATCCTAGTGCTCTAACTCAATAATACTAAATGTTCTCACTTCATTTCTTGCAGGAAAAGATGAACAATGATGCTTGGCTATCTGACGTGTATCATATTCTAATATATGGTAACCAATAATGAAGAGCACGAAGAGTGTCCAAGATGCGAATGCTACTAAGTAAAAAAAAACTTTAGCAACAGAACCAGAATGACAAATATCATCCAAGTAGTAGAGTTCTCCAAGCACTGTCCTAGTAGTGATCCTCTTCTTTGATTGAAGGTCCTGAAAATAACAGTAAGATGGAAAGAATAAATCACATCAATTCAAATGTTTCGTAATAGTACTAGCCGAAAGTAGGCTACATGAAAAATTATGAACATAAAGAACATTTTCTAAAGTGAGGTTCGAGGAAGTGGTAACATTCCTTGACCCACAGACAAGCGCAACCGATCCATCAGCCACCACAGGAGGAGTCCGATTATGTCTGTCAAAATTGTATAAGGCTGTTGCGTCTCTGGTCATGTAACTAGCACCGGAATCAACGAGCCACTTACCTCGTGTTGTATTGTATACGCTACCTGAGAAGGATGGAGTAGAAGCCACATCAACGAAGTTTCTCGATGCACTGATTTGGGATTTAGTATCATTACGAGAGAACAACCCTCCATTGTCAAAGATAGAAGTAAAAGTGGAGGTAACATGTGATGGACTAACAAACTCAAAAGTCCCAACTTGAGCCTGAGTCCCGAGATGAGGATATTTCGCCAAGTATCGTTCTTCTGGGTGAACAATTCTCCCACAATAAGAACATATGTGGTGACTTTCATTACGCTTCCCCGCGCACCCTCCTCATCCATGACCCCCATGACCACCAACATGTGCGAAGCTTTCAGGATAGGGGAGTAACAACATAAGCTGCCTTCCACAACAGATGTGTGCCATTGAAGCTCAAGTAGCGGTGGCTTATGATGTAGGAATAGTAGATTCACCTAGAATCTATTGTCGGATCGTCAGGTAATCGTTGGAGATAACACAAAACACGCAGTTCTTCATAGTGTTTTCTCTAAGTTGCAAAGCCAGTAGGAAAAAGGGTGATGCTAAAGAAGTTTTGCACCTAGAGACTGAACTTTCTGATATGCAGTTTCAGGAGGAAGACTAGGGCAAGCAAAGATATCTAAATAATGGGTAGTTCTTGGAGGTCTTGACAGCTATGGAGTAAAGAGCAACAAGATGGTCCCATGAGTCTTGGCGGTCTCATCGTGACGAATGATAGGTAGACATGTATTATAAAGGCTATTGATCAGCCATATACGAACTAGTGCATCACTAAAATCCGAATTAGCATAGGAGAGAGACGTAGTGACAAGTGGAGGATTAGTGAGATGTCATTTCCGTTGAGAACGCACTAGAAATGTAAAAGAAACACTTCAATCCACATAGTTTGGATTAGTTAATTTGGATGCATTCCTGAGATTGCCACTTGAGTGGTAAGTACCTGATGAAGGCATCATGACGGTAGAGGTGTGTTCATGTGTTGACATGGACACATAATTGAGCAATCCTCACTAAATGAGATTCTCCGGAAAGGAGAAAAATCACGAGGAGCATCCACTCACTCATTGTAGGAATCTGACACGGGATTATGACGCATTAATCCATGTTCAAAATTCTAAAAAAGATTGGTTGGAGTGACCTAGCTAGAGGTAGATGATCGGAAGAGGCCTATGATCCTCTGTGGAGACTGGCGAGACTGTTCGACTTTGTAAAGAGAGGTGGTGATGTAGGCGAAGTTGCTGTGGATTTGGAGTGACGTGACGGAGCGAGGGAATGGGCCACTTGGCGTGACAAAAGGAGGTATGAGAGCAAAGTATTTGTTGGCTTCAACGTGCGTCGGTCTAGAGAAGCGGGATACATGCGATGAGCTGGGAGGTGTAAGTCGTGGATCGGGAGCTGCAGTCATTGGTCTTTGCTAGGTTTTCGCTTGCACTTCTATTTATAAGCTATGGAGCACCGGTACTTCCTTGTGGGTCCCGTACCCGTACCGAATACGTATCCGATAATGGTACGTACCCGATACTCGACGGATACACTTGTTTCTCTTGTCTGTAGATACACTTGGACTTGACAGGTCGTTCTGCATATTGTGATAGGAGTATGCTTTTTAAAGTAAACAAAAGACTTATGCGTGTCTTTTAGAAATTTTTTGTGTGGCCCATAAGTGCAACTAGCGGTGTTTGTTTATTATAACAACAAAATTTGCTTCAGATTTAAGTATATTTTTTTTCGTTAAAACTACAAAATTTGATTTAAATTTTATTATTTTGTTTTTTACTATATACATGTGATATATATATAAACACATGAACATGCATATATATGTGCATATGTATTTATGTAAGTCAATTTTAATTACGCCGTACCCCAAACACACTCGTATCTTTTTTCCCATACCAACCTTCCAGATACGTATCGTACTCGATACCCGTACCCGTACCCGTACTGGTGCTTCATATTTTATAAGTATATAGTGGCGAATATAATACCCATGCATGGTGTGAGACTAAACAGAAATAAAGAAAATACATTTAAAGACATTGTAGGAATATCCAAAAGCTTATTATCTTCTAGAGCACCACTATGACCTCTTTAATTTTCCACCAAGGGACAACTGAACCTGCCAAACATCGAGTTTACTGTTGACGAGAAGAAGTTAACTACTAAAATTCCTCTTTTATAACAAAATTGATTGGTAACAGAACCCCACTTATCGAATTGGGAGAATTCATTTTGTCATTCCGGATGTATGATTAAATCCATATTGATCCTTACAAAGTAATCTCATTTGTATCCCTTGATTTCCTCATGGACATAATCCTGGATTGAAATAGATGTAGGAAGCGGTGGAAGCCCGATGAATGAGAGTTGATGACATTGGTTGACAACCGCAAGGAGAAGGAATCCCTGGCTAGATGGCAGCTTGAGTCGTGGATAGGAGCCACATGAATTCTGATTGTAGGAGTCACAAACAACTAGATCACCGTGGACAGAAGCTTTGACGAATGACGACTGGTGATGATTTGTCAGCGTGTGAGAAAATGGAATCGTCAAGGATAAAAGATTCAACAACCAACTTCTTCAACGGGATTGACTCCATGTGATGCAGGGAGAAGGGGTAGAGAACTTTAGATCACTTCTTAGCAATGTTTCAAATATCCTCCGACATGTTGGTTTTGAGGACAAAACCACATTTTTTTTGAAAAAAACTATGTTCTTATGTGAAATATAGACCGACATATCTGATTTTTTCTGATATATTGGCCGACACAACTTTAAAAAAAATATCATCCACTTTTTTTTATGTTACATTAGCAATATACATGCTTAAATTATCTCTATGTATTATATTATATATGTTTAAATCAGTTAGATTTATTGTTTTGTTCTCTTTCATAAGTGTTTATAATCATTTTATAATATACATTTGTTTGTCACTATTAATCAAAATAATAAAACATTCTAAATGTTATTAGTTAATAATTTTTTGCTTTTGATACAATTTTGGTAAGCATAGGATGACTTATTATCAACTATATATTTCTAAACAATAAAATTTGGTATTATCTAAACAAAATTATTATATAATGTTAAATGTATTTCATAATTCTATCTATTTGTACTTATCTTGGATGTTTGCTAGTAGTAGTTTTAATGCGTTATTAATATTTATTTTATTTTATTTTGGATACTCTTCTACTTTATTTTTTGAAATACATGACACGATCTTTGTGTAACGCCTTAGTCTACTGTGGGTGCGCAACAAGTCTGCAGACCAATGACCCCAACCCATCTCCAAGGATCTGATCGGCCGCAGCCGCTAATTCCAATGACGAGTTATTGAGGCTGGGGCTTGAACCTTAGATCTCCTGGATAAGAGAGCTCTAAATTGGTCCTCATCTCCAACTGAGCTGCACTTTTTATGTAAGGCCCCGGTCTACTGTGGGTGCGCTACAGGTCTGCAGACCAGTGACACCAACCCCTCTCCACGGATCTAATTGGCCGCAACTTCTAATTCCAGTGGCAGGTTGTTGAGGCTGGGACTTGTACCCTAGACCTCCTGGATAAGAGAGCTCTAAACTGGTCCTCAATAACCCGCCACTGGAATTAGCGGCTGTGGCCAATTAGATCCATGGAGAGGGGTTGGGGTCACTTCACTGGTCTGCAGACCTGCAACGCACCCACATTAGACCGGGGCGTTACACTTTGTCTACTTTTTATGTTATTTTTTTTTAACTTTTAGAACATATAATTATGCTTAATATATATTTTTATTTATGAGATATATAAATCTGATATTTTAAAATATCCTTGTAATGACTCTGATTTCCGACATTATAAAACTCAATTCGACAATGTCGTCGACATCTGATATTTACAACCTTGTTTCTCAGATGGTGGTACCCGCCCTGATATCAAGCGAGGAGTACCTGTTCTCACGTAGTTTGTAAACTGTACGAGCACACTCGACCCTTCGATCGATCTCAGTTCTATTTCACTAGGACACGACTTCATCGATAAATATCAGCATATGTCCCTGTCACCACTTGGTGAATAAAAGGTTCACACAACAATTTGTCCTAATTATAAGCATAAATCCCATAGTTATAGAAAAAGGACTATATTATCTAAACAAAAGATAAAAGTACAATAAAGCTTATGATAAACAAGTTTTATCTGTCTTTATTCAAATTAAATTATATTGAAAAAAGGCAAAATAATTAATAGATTTATTGGATTAAAATAAATCTAGTTTAGCTCTTTTTGACAATCGGGAACCAAACCGAATTGTCGGTTCTGTATTATGGGAACCAGACCCGAACCGATCCTATTTGGAACCAACCCGAAACATTCGGTTCGGTTTCGGTCCGGTTCTTCGGTTATTTTTGTACACCTCTAGTTATGTATTATCTACTTTAACTAGTTTGCATAAGTCTATTTATATGAAGTGAGTTGAACGAGTTTACCATCTTTGAATTATTAATCTTACTCTCTTGGAGAGGAAGCTCTTCCGGGAACCAACCCTTAATTGCTTGCCTCTCGAATTTGTATCGTTCTTCTATGTTTTAGTGCAATCTTCTTCTTCTATGTTTTAGTGCAATCTTCTTCTTCTATGTTTTAGTGCAATCTTCTTCTTCCATGCATGCCATCTCCTTCCTCTTTTACCCCTTTTCTATTTTTAACAATGGTCCGACTTGCCGCTCGTCGATTGTTGCACTTGCAGTCCCTGAGTGCTAGTGCCCCAATCGTCAATGCAATATTCATTGAGCAAGTAGTTGTTGGCGACATCCAACTAACAACTCGTTTTAGCAGCATGAAGACCACTCTCCATTACATCAAGCAAAAACTTGGTCTCTCCGCACTAATGCCACTCTCAAGATCACTGATGCTGCCTCCGCCCTATTGCACCCACCAACAATAGCCTGACCTCTCCCTGCAGCCTCCAACCCAACACCACTTGCTGCCCAACACTTCCCGTAGCTCCATTGCCGCTCCTTGTTGTCTTACCAAGCTCCATTCCGCACCATACAACACCAACACCCCCATCTTCCGCATCGCTTCCATTCCCGTAGCCCTCATCGCTTTCTATGCACTAAAACTCCAACGTTGCCCGACCAGACTTCTCTTTCTGTCGATGCAGCCAATCCGCACCCCCATTGCCACGCTAGACCCACTGTCGTACCACCCAACTATGACCTCACACTTTGTGTTCCCATCACTTCCACATCCACAATTATCGTAGACTTCTGGCCCCATCAACGCCTCATGTTTCCAACACCGTCTCCCCAACCGTGAAAACCATGACTCCTTGGATTCTCCGGACGCTTCTGCTGACCAAGCCTCCCATTTCAATGCTCAAGCATTTCCCCACCACCTTATTACTCCATCATCCATCTCCACGACCTATTTCCTAGCGACATCACGTAACCCACAGTCTCTATCCCGACTCATGTTCCATCCGATGCCGTCCCCATCCACATTTCTCCCAGTATCGACAAATGCCTCGCTGTTCTTGGACAATCTTGCCATTATTTGTTTCATGGCCACCACTGCCCCTTCCTTTACAACTATTGAGGCAAGAACCAACCCTCCACTTTGGCCTCCATTCACACCTTACATCAAGACACTTGCAATGATAGTTTTAACACCAATTTTTTCCACGATCAGACTAGTATGCGGTAGAAATGTTGTTAAAGATCTAGACAAATGAGAGTGTCACAATCAACATTTGGTCTTCTATTGACATCTTCTTTCACCTCACCCTTCCTTGGGGGCAATGTATTTATCAATTGGTGGGAGTGCTATAAAGACATCAGCCCCAGGACGTTTCTCAAGCGGATTTGCTCAAAGACACACATGTCACTCAAGACCACACTTAGGATTGGGACGGCTCCTAATTACCGTTCAATATCTTCTTTCTACTATCTTGAAGACATACTAATTTTTCAAGGGATATGTATTGATACACATACATACCGGTCAAGAGACTAGCAAACACACATATATGTTGGTCAAGAGATGAGATTCGATCTACCATCATGGCACATGAGGACCGCCTCGTTATTCAAATATTTTATTTATGGAAGATGAATTTTATGGAGAAACTCAAAAGTCATATTAGGAATGAAGGAATTATTAGTACAAGTTGCAATTAGGAGATCTATTAATGTATTGATTTCTAGTAGTTACGAGTAATGTATTGTGGGTAATTATGAGGCTTTATTATCATTTATATGGAGTGAGTTGTAAGAGTTTGTCATCTTTGAATGATTAGTTTTCCTCTCTTGGTGAGGAAGCTCTCTAGGGAACCAACCCTCAAGAATTTTGTGGGAGTTCGCCCTTTGGGTGAACTAGCCCTCAAAAGATTGCAATCTTCTTGTTCTTCCTTGTTTTCCATCTCGTTCTTCCTTCATCTGTCGACCTTTCTATTCGTAACATTTCGTGGTCAACTATATATGTAACTAGCTGAGTTTCTTTGATGTATTTTAATGAGCTTGATGGGAAATGTTGAATATTCTCATTTTGTATTCTAATATATAAGCGAAGGTAGGCTTCCCTAGCCCATTCATGCACACATTAAGGCACACATCCTTGACTCTACCCAAATCATTCTACAAAATTTCCATCCATGGCACCTTGAGTCTACTTCTATCTTTTCTTTCGATACTAACCTATCATTTGTATTTATAGCTAAATATTATGATTTTATTTAAAATTTTCTTGTGCAGGCTAGCTTGGCAACCTTTATGTTTTTGGCAAACTTTTGTTCTATCTTTTGATACTTGAATGAGATTAATAATTCCTAATGCATTAAATACCTTTCCTTGCTTTGATAAGAAATTCTGGATTACTTCATAATGATTAATTTAGCGTGTTGTGTGATACTCATGGTACATGGATTTTGTAATGTTTCTCAAGTCATGTCAACATTATCAGTATTTTCTTGCTTATTGGTTGTCACTTTTGTTGCACACGTAGTTTCCTTTTTTTTTCTGATGGAATCGTAAAGTATTTGAATGAATTCCATTAAGCATTGTTGTGATCCAACTAACTAATTTTAAGATATGTGCTTTTTTCTTGTTAAAGCCCAGAGATTAAAGCCCAGACCCATATAAAATGAAGGGGCCCATTGTACTTTTTTTCTCTTTCTTGTATTTAGTCCCAGATCACCAAGTGTAAATTCTTCTTCCTCGTCTACTTATATAAAAAGGGGTATTCCTTTGTAATAGTTAGTTTTTTTGGAATAATAATTTTATATTTCAAATTCTCAAATGGTATCAAGAGCAGGATGAATTTTTTCGCTGCTTTCTCTCAAATTCCTCTTGTGTAATTTCTCCCAGTCACGCCCGAACCTATGTGTGTTCATCCCGGTCTTACACGAGAATAACAATATTCACATGATTCTTCTCCAAGCAGGTGCCCACAACCTCTTCCATCTAGCCTCTGCGAACTCGACTGCCAACCTTGATTGCGAGCATATGCGAATTCCTCTGCAAATTCTGCGGGCTCCATCGAGCCTCGATGTCTTTTCCTTCGCGAACTCGACCGAATCTGCGTGAATGCGAGCTCGTTGACTCGCATTCTCGACATTCTCGCCGAACTTGCCGAACTCACCACAACTACGATAATACAATTCCTGCTCCTGCCGAACTTGTGTATTTTCCCTATCCTGCTCTCACCAAGCTCGCCGTGCTCATCCCACAATCTCGATGTCCACGAGCGTGCCTCCCTCCCCCACAGATTTTTACAGGTATAGCTGTACCATCCCTACCTCCTTCTGCCCTCGTCGTGGCTTGGATCTCATTGTGATTGTTCTCACCGCAACTTTGCTCCTGTGTCCACGAGCTCTCCATCTCCGAGCTCCAACTAGTTTTCCTGAAGACTCCATCGAGCTCTTTCAAAGAGCTCGCCGACTCCTTCCTCATCAAGCAGTACCCACCCATTGCTGAGCTCGCCGAACTCGGCCACCAATCTCCGTGTAACTTTTGCTTGAACTAAACTATGACCACTCCACCACTCCACCACTCCACCGCTCTCTCCTGCTCCTGCTGTAATTTCTCCTACCTCCACACTCATTTCTAGTGTATCTGGCAATCTCAGGACTACTTCCTATTTAACAGAACCAAATCCCGATTGGAGTGTCTCCTTCACCTTTCTTTTGCGCTCTCAACATAGACGACATCATCTCACTGACACCCTTTCAGACCTTACATCCTCCACATATGTCGAGTGAGACGCCAATGATGCTCTTGTCCAAACTTGGGTTACAAATAATCTCTCTGACATGTGTTTGTCTATCGTCCGTCATGATGAAACTATGAAGGATGCTTGAGACCATCTTGCAGCTCTTTTCTCTAAGTGTGCCAAAACATGTCGCATATACATTATCTATTCAGATCTCTTCGCTCTGCCAACATTTTCTCCTGATGCTGCGTATCACTATCAGGAAGTTCAATCTCTTGACGTGGAACTTCTCTAACATCGACATTTTTCTGCTGATCTTGTGAGTTAGCAAAAACACTTCTATGAACTTCTTGTGATGTGCTATCTTCTCCGTCTTCCAGACTTCTATAGGATGATTCACCAACTAAGGGTGCAACTCGGGCCGGTTTGGACCAGTTCCACCCAAAACCAAGAACGATCCATGTTGGTTTGATTTTGACTTTTGATAACCGTAACCGACCCTTGTACTCAAGATATAGAACCAGATCTGAACTGAAAAGCTTGGCTCGGTTCTACCCATGCTTTAATTAATTTCTTTTCTCTTCAAATTTAAATGAGAATGGGTAAAGAAACTGTAAGCCTTCTTTTTTGTTAATGAACTTGCATGATGCATAAAAGGAGACATGCTCACACTTATATTCTTAATTATTAAAGGCTCAAGGCGCACCAAGCCGCAAAGTGGTCTTGGAGCCTAGGCACGCCCTCATCAGGCGCACGCCTAATGAGGGCAAAGCGCAACAACATCCATTTTAAATAATCCATCAAACATCAGTTTATCTTCTTGATCAGATTCTTCATCTATTCTACTCATTAATCATTCATTACTATCATTTATATTACTTAAAAAATAGAATCAATGTGGTCATTTGCATTGTATCTAAGTCACAACGCTCAATTATATTTCACAAACACTAAACCATGCAAAAATTCTTGAGTTCTTACATTATTTCTTTTTTTTTGAAAAAAGTTTACAATAGAAATCTCACCCAGACGCGCCTTTTATGCTCCAAAGGTGCAAAATAGGTGCACGAAGATGCAAACCTCTGATCTTGGTGAGCATTGATCCTTAGGCGCGCCTTTAACAACATAGCTTATAGTAACATGTAGCTAAATTTCATCTCTTGTTTTGTCATCAGATGCATCTTTATCAGATTCTCTGTGAAATTTCCAACGGCTATGCTCATAGGGTTCTTCATCGTCTGAAACCTTAGAATTTGTTGAAAGATCGAAGAACTAATGCATAAAATCTGATTCCGGGTCGGTTCTCTGGTACCCAAACATAGGAACCGAGAACAGAACCGAACTACCTGGTTCTAAATTTTTGTGGAACCGAAACCAAACTAAGACACGCGAGGACCTACCCTAAATGGGCACGCGAGAACCGTCCCGAACCGCCCGTTTCAGTTCGGTTTCGGTTTGGTTCTCAGTTTTTCGGTTCTTTTTGCACACCCATAACGCCAACTGATCTTAGGAGAACCTGACACTCCTATCTTAGATGTTATTGCCACTCATATCTCTCCAGTCACAAACCTTCTGCGTGAACCTCTAATAGTATCACCTCCACCCTTGAAAATTATGCTCATGCGGCTTGTTGTGGAGCACGAGGATGTGATGCCCTATTGTACGACGTGTGGGAAATCACCTCGTTTTCAGCTCCGCAGACGGTTTTTCCTCTTGAGGCAAGACGATCGTTCTCCTTCCTCTTACTACCTGTAGTTTACTCAACTTTACCATGAGTATGATCACTTCGATGCTCTCACCCTTGTTTCTCCTGAATATGAAGTGCTTGTTAGGGCTCGAGAAGAACGCAACCGGATCTTTGAGTTTCTCCATGGCCTGCATCGAGATTTTGATCCTATCAGTGTCCAGATTCTTGGGCGGTCTCCTTTTCCCTCCCTACCAGAAGTCTACAGTGTTGTTGAACAAGAATTTGATCGCCGCCAGACGTTACATCCCGACTCTGCCTCGGAGGGCTCGGCTCTTGCGGCTTACTTTAGCCCTACTGGACGTCCTTCTCGTGATTACAAGCCCAAGTCTGGTGAGAAGGATCACCTGATGTGTGATTATTGCGGGAAGGCCCGTCCTACCAGAGATACTTGTTTCAAGCTTCATGACTTTCCTCCTCCCAAGGGGGATCCTACCTTTCGTGGTGGCCGTGACTATGGTCTCTCTTCAGGCAGTCCTCCTCTGTCCAGATCTGCTCATCTCTCGGATGCTTCTGATGATATTCCTCCTTCTGGTGCTACTTCTGCCCTCACTTTGGACGAGATTCAAGCCTTTCGTCGTCTGATGCATGGCCAACCTTCCGAGATCTCTACTTCATCTTCCTCCTATGCCCACCAGGGTCCCAGGTGCTCATTCTGCTACCAGCCGCACCTCCACCCAGTGGATTATTGACAACGGAGCAATCGATCATATGACTGGCTCTGCTTCAGGTTTTATATCCTACTCTCCTCTGTCTAGTCGGTACAAAGTGAGTGTTGCTGATGGTTCTTTTTCCTCCATTGTTGGAAAAGGAACCATTCCCTGCTCTTCCCTCACTCTCTCATCTGTTCTTCATGTTCCTAAATTCACTAGAAACCTTCTTTCTATTAATCACTTGACTAACTCTATGAACTGCTCTGTGACTTTTTTCCCTTCTTCTTGTATCTTTCAGGACCTGAAGACGGGGAAGGTGATTGGATCTGGTAGCCTGCGCGATGGCCTGTACCTGTTTGACCCCTCTAGCTCAGCTCATCCTCCGCGTGCTCTTCACGTGGCTGTCATTTGATTTGGATTCCTGGCACTGTCGCCTAGGACCTTCCCTCTATTCCTGTTATGAAACTTTTATTACCTTCTATGTCGAACTTTATGTTTACTAATTTTACTTGTGATGTGTGCGAATTGGGTAAGCACAAACGGGTCTTTCTTACTCATATGTCTCCTCCTAGTGATACTCATTTTGCAGTTATTCATTCTGATGTTTGGGGCCCTTGCCTGCTTGCTTCTATTTCTGGTTGTAAATGGTTTGTTACTTTCATAGACTGCTTTTCTCTTTGCACATGAGTTTACCCAATGAAAAATAAATCTGACATTTTAACTCTATTTCAACGGTTTCATAAAATGATTGTTACTCAGTTCAATGCCACCGTTAAAGTGTTGCGAAGTGACAATGGTCGTGAGTACATTGACTCTCACTTTGAACGCTACCTTAGTGATTTGGGTATCATCCACCAAACTTCATGTCATTACACCCCTGCTCAGAATGGGGTCGCTGAGCGTAAGAATCGACACCTTCTTGAGGTTGCCTGCTGTCTCTTACTTAAGATGCACCTTCCCAAGTATTACTGGGGGGACACTGTCCTCACAGCTGCGCATCTTATTAATCGCATGCGTACCCGTATCCTTCACCACAAAACCCCGTTGGAAACTCTCAATATTACTCCTATTGAGAATCCTCCTCGTGTCTTTGGGTGTGTTTTGTCCACGTGCACCACACCTCCAAGCTTGATCCCCGTGCGCTTCGGTGTGTCTTCATTGGCTACTCTCCTACCCAAAAAGGGTATTAAGTGTTTTCATCCTGTGACACGAAAGACTTTTGTCTCCATGGATGTCACTTTCCATGAATCATAGTCTTTTTATGGGAGCTCACTTCAGAGGGAGTCTTGTACCACGGAAGTGAGCTCTCCCTCTATTCCTTTACCTATTTCTCCTCCATATCAACCTGTTTTTCCTCCTACTGTTCTGCCTCTGGCATTGCCCCCTCGTCCTACTCCTCTGCAGGTTTATACTCGTCGACGAAGGGGCACAAACAATCAGGTCGCGCACACCATACCAGAGCCAATGCCTGATCCGTCTATTGGTCTCCAAGGTAACCGTGCTTCTACTCGACATCCCTTATCTCATTATGTGAATTATGACTCATTGTCATCCTTGTATTGAGCTTTTGTCACTTCTCTTTCCTCCATATCTATTCCCTCCTCGTGGCAGGAAGCTCTGGGGCACCAAAAGTGGAAAGAAGCTATGCTGGAAGAGATGATGACTCTTGAGAAGAATTGATGCAACCTCGTTCGGCGAACCCTAAAGTCGGCGGGACTTGGCACAAACCTAATTTCAACACACAAAATCACCACGAGGGCTCCAGATTTCAACCGGAGCGGGGTGACAAATTAAGCGAAAGTAACCGGCGCACGTGCTAGCAAGGGACACGCACGAACTCCATAAGCAAAGTTGCAACAACGATTAGGACCCAAACAAGTAAATTACAACCCTAAAAGAAATCCACATTTGACAACAAGAAGATAAGCAACGACAAGGCAAGGACCGAAGCGGAGATGCTACTCTTCAAAGAAGACCTACAAAGTTACTAGTAGCCTAAAATATTCAACCAAGCATTCAGGAGATTCGGTAAGGTAAGGAGAGATCTCACCCCGGGGATTTCGCAAACTCCAACGGACAGATTCCCGGTGGAAGAAGTGACTGGACGATGCGCCGGTGGGAAGAGTTGACTGGATGGTGGCAGTAAAGCAGGGAATGAATTCCCTCGGCCGGCTGGAACTCGCCAGACAGCTTCTTGGGTCGGTTGCAGGGAGGCGGTGGAAGGATGTCGTAGGGAAGGATCGTTCCTCGCCGGATCTGGAGCTCTGAATGGCGGGCGACGGTCTGAGAACAAGGGCGGCCGCTTGAAAGTGGTTCCACGGGGAGAGCTCGATGAGGGAGGTGATCGATTGATGACGGTGGTTCCACGGGAGGGTTGCGGGGTAGGCTCGACGGGGGAGGTGATCGACTGATGACGGTGGCTCCACGGGAGGGTTGCGGGGTAGGCTCGATGGGGAGGTGTCCGTTTGTTGAGGGTGGCTCCACGGGAGGACTGCAGCGGAGAGTATCAGTGGTTGCTACATGAGCTTTGCGTGCGATATCGAGAGACAGAGGGAGAGAGCCGAACTCGGCGCTGGTACCATGAGATTAATTTATCTCACAATACTATGCCCCCTTCCCTAGGGCAACACTCTTGCCTTAAATAGAGAATGCTTGGTTGAGGTATTTTAGGTAATAGTTTCTTTATTTTATTTTTTCATTTTAGATTTTAATTGAAGGAGTAGCATTCCCCCTTATCGCTCCTCGACGTGCCGGGCCGATTTATTTAAGGTCACGTGAGTTGGCCGGGCTCACGTGCCGAATACAAAAATAAAATACATTGAAGACGACATACAAATAACAAGGAAAATAACAACAAAGCCAAATAGTACGACGAACATAAAATGATAGTATATGGAGATTCACGACGTCGCCGGGGGTGCACCAAGAATTGCACGTGGGACCTTGTTTACCTTCCCCAAGGCAAGACCGTTGTTGGATGTAAGTGGATCTTTTCAGTAAAACAAAACTCTCAAGGTCTGGTGGACCGTTACAAAGCTAGGTTGGTGACCAGATGATACACCCAGTCAGCTGGGATTGACTATCAGGAAACTTTTGCTCCTGTAGCAAAGATGAATTCCATCAAAATTTTTCTCTCCTGTGCTGCCTGCAAAGGGTGGAGTCTCAGCCAGTTAGACGTGAAGAATGCCTTCCTCCATGGGGATTTGGAAGAGGAAGTATATTTCTCTACCTCCAGGTCTTGTCTCTGAGGGATCTGAGGGAAAGGTATGCAGGCTGAAGAAGGCTCTATACGGCCTAAAACAATCACCGAGGGCTTGGTTTGGAAGGTTCCAAAGAGCCATGATGACATTTGGGTATACTCAGAGTAATGCCGATCAAACCCTATTTGTAAAACACAGACATGGAAAATTGACCGCTTTAATTGTCTATGTGGATGACATTGTCATAACTGGGGATGACATGGAGGAGATCCAAAAATTGAAGACAAGATTGACTAGTGAATTCGAGGCAAAGGACCTCGGGAATCTCAAGTACTTCCTTGGCATTGAAGTTGCAAGATCCAAACACGGCATCTTTATCTCTCAGAGGAAGTACATCCTTGACCTGCTGGAGACAACGAGGATGAGTGGGTGTAGACCTGCAGACACCCTATTGAAGCCAACCATAGGTTGGGGAGGGATGGTGGAGAAGTTGTTGCTGATATCAATGGCTTTCAACGGCTTGTAGGGAGGCTCATCTACCCATCCCATACTCGCCCAGATATCTCTTATGCTATTGGAGTCATCAATCAATACATGCATTTTCCCAAATCTCACCACTTGGATGCTGCTCACCGGATTATTCAATATCTCAAAACCTCTCCTGTGCGTGACATCTTGTTTACTCCGAACAAAGAATTAACCATTGAAGTATTCACAGATGCTGACTGGGCGGGATCTGTTGATGACCGTAGATCTACTTCCGGATATCGTACTCTGGTTGGGGCAAATCTGGTAACCTGGAGAAGTAAAAAACAACAAGTTGTTGCCAGGTCCTGTACCGAAGCTGAGTTTAGAGCTGTCCCATGAAATATGTGAAGGAATGTGGATTCGATCCCTTATGTATGAACTTGCGATTCAAAGTAAAGGTCCCATCTGACTGTATTGTGATAACAAGGCGACCATTATCATCGCACACATTCATGTTCAGCCTGACCGCACTAAACATGTTGAAGTCTTTCGACATTTCATCAAGGAGAACATAGTGAGGGGAGTTGTGAGCACTCCATTCGTCCCCTCTGATCAACAATTGACAGATGTTCTTACTAAGTGGTTGTGTCATAGAGCATTTGGAAACATTATGACCAAGTTGGGTTTGTCAGACTTTACAAGCCCAACTTGAGGGGGAGTGTTGTATTTCCAGTTTATTTTATTCGAATGGTACTTTGTACGTTGTATTCCATTACTCCTATATATAGCGGAGTGATGCTTGTCTAAGATAATCATTCAACTTCTATTCTACTTCCAACCGGGGTCTTAGTCCCACCAAGCCTGTTGGTGAGGAAGTCTATATTTTGTTACTTTTATTCATGATTACTCTAGATCTACTTGGGTATACCTTTCAAAAGAATGTTCTGAACTCTTCTCCATGTTTTATATATTTTACAATGAAATTCACATTTGTTTGGTCTTGCTCTAAAAATTATATGGACAAATAATGAATGGAATATCTGAGCCAACAAATTTTCTCTTTTTGCAACTCTAATGATATCATTCATCAGACTAGTTGTGTGCATACATCCCAGCAAAGGCGATGAAGAAAATGAAAAATCACCACTGCTTGATGTTGCCCGAACGCTCTAATGTCAAATGAATGTTCCCCACTTCTACTGGGGTCATGCGATTCTCATTTGTTATTTTCTTATTAATCATCTACCTTCTTATACTCTTCAAGGCAAGACACCTTTCTCTCTTCTTCACCAGGATTGTACTCCCTTTTCCCCCAATTGTGTCTTTTGTTGTATCACCTTCGTCCACACTTTCGCGTCTTGACGAGATAAATTCTCCACTCGCGCCACCAAATGTATTTTAGTAGGCTACTCTCTTACTTAGACTATCGTTGTTTTGTCCCCATCTTCAAATGTCAATATATCTCGATCAATGTCACTTTTTTCGAATCCATCTCTTATTCCAAGGGCGCCATATCTCTTACTCCCGAGATCCCTCCTACCTAGTCTCCTCCATTCATATCATTCATGCTCCACCACCAGATACCACTGAACTCGCACCACCTCACAGACGTATACCTCATCTTTTACCTTCTTCTTATCGTTATCATCAATGTCCTACTACTCCCGCTGTCATATCTCCTTCCACTCCGGGATCCCCGACATGAGCTCCCAGGCCGACTCTCTCCTCTTCGGAAGGTTCCTTCACCTCAGAGGATTTAGACCTGGATGTTCCCATTCTTCTGTGCAAGGGGATAAGGGGAGTATTCAACATTCGATTACCAAGGTTGTCTTATACAAATCTCAGTCCTTCTTGCAACATATATATTCTTTGACACTCTCTACCAACACAGTCTCTGCTACTTATCATGAAACCCTTCATATACCTTGCTGGAAGGCGGCTATGGATGAAGAAATCTCAGACTTGGCATCGCGGGGTACTTGGACTCTTGTTTCTACCCCATATAGAGCTGATATCGTTGGTTGTTGATGGGTTTTTGTCATCAAGTTTCCACCTGACGGCACTGTGAAAAAATATAAGGCTAGTCTGGTTGCTATTGAATGTTGATTTCTTTAACACATCATCTCCGGTTGCTCGTATCAGTACTATTCGAGTTATTTTCTCCATTGCTGTCAATCGAAATTGGCAAATGTCCCACCTTGATGTCAAAAATGCCTTCTCATATGATGATTTGCACGAGGTAGTCTATATGGAGCAATCTCCCGACTATGTTGCTTAGGGGGAGTCTCATGTTTGTAAGATGAAGAAGACCATATAAGATGAAGAAGACCATTTATGGTCTTAAACAAGTTCTCGAGCTTGGTTTGACAAATTTAGGCATGTCACTCTCTATTTATACGGAAGACCAATCGATGACTGATTATTCTTGCTGTATACGTATATGACATTCTTCTTATTGGAGATGATTCATATGGAATAGAGATAACAAAGAAACATCTTCGTGTACACTTCGTTACAAAAGATATGGGTCCTCCTAAATATTTCTTTGGAATCGAAATTATGAGACTCAATAACAAGATAGTTCTTTTCCAAAGAAAGTATACCCTAGATCTACTCAAAGAAACTAGTGTTCTTGGAACAAAATTTGCTTGGAATGAGACAACTTCTCTTCTATAAGGTATCACTTGCTACAGACGTCTGGTTAGTAAACTATTTATCTTACCGCAACTAGACCTGACATTTTCTTTGTTGTTGGAATGATCGGTGAGTTTACGCAAGTTCCCAGAGAATGTCATCTTGAAAATATTAGAATATATCAAAGGATCTCTTGACAAAGAAATACTGTTCAAAAGAAACAATCACTTCGTATTAGAGTATATTCAGATGCTAGCTATGCATATAATAAGGAAGATCAAAAATTTACTTCTAGATACTGCATGTATATCAAAAGAAATCTTGCCACTTGGAGAACCAAGAAGCAAACAATAGTGTCTAGATAAAGTGTAGAAGCTGAATACAAAAGTATGACTCAGACTGCTTATGAGTTAAGAATTAAGATAGTTGAGAATACTTCTAAATTTTTTTTGGTGAAATTTATAACTCTCCTGTACCAATGTTCTGTGATAATAAAGCTGCCATCTACATTTGTAAAAATCTCGTGTTCCATGAAAGTACAAACCATATATAAGTTGATTGTCACTTCATCAGAGAGAAAATTATCACCTAGAAGAATGTCTATCTGTGCACTTCATTTATTCATTCAGATAAAGTGTTGGCCGGCATTTTCACCAAACTAGTTTCTTGGTCTTTTCTGATATTTGTGCAAAGCTGAGAATGATCGATATTGTAGAGAAATGGTATAAACCTTGTAGTATATTCACTTGGTTAATAAATACAAGTATGAGTACAAATATATAGGAAGAGAGAGGAGGAAGAAATCCTATACAAGAGATGTTGAACTAAAAGAGAGGAGAATAAATGAGCCTAATATATGGGCCTTTACATAGGTTTTCCTATATTGTCTAACACTCCCCCGCAAGCTGGAGCGTACAAGTCGTAGACACCCAGCTTGGATAAGAACTGGTGGTATAATGGCCGAGGAAGAGCTTTAATCATGATGTCAGCAACTTGTTTTGCAGCTGAGACATGTTCCAATTCGATCTTCTTTGACTGAACCTTTTCCCGGACAAAGTGACAATCAACTTCAATATGCTTTGTCCGCTAACACAGGATTCTTGGCAATATGAATAGCAGCCTGACTGTCACAAAGAAGAGTTGTCGGAGAGGAGAGTTTGACACCCAAATTTCCCAAAAGTCCTTCAAGCCAGGTTAATTCAGATGCGACAGTAGCCATAGCTCTATATTCAGCCTCAGCCGAGGAGCGAGCAACCACAACCTGTTTCTTGCTACGCCATGTTATAAGATGTCCACCAAAGTACGTACAAAAACCAGTCGTGGAATGCCTGTCATCAGGAGAGCCAGCATAGTCAGCATCCGAGTAAGCAAGAAGAGATGGCGAGGTGGATGGTTTGTAGACAAGGCCTTGTCCAGGAGCGGTTTTCAAGTATCGGAGAATGCGCTCAACAACTTGGAGGTGAGAAGTCCTTGGAGTGTGCATGAAGCGACTTACAACGCCGACGACAAATGAAATATCTGGTCGAGTAACTGTAAGATAAATCAGCTTCCCAACCAAACGACGGTAGTACTCTGGATTCTCAAGGAGTTGATCAGTCTCAGAACCAGCTGCACATAATTTTTGGTTTAAATCCATAGGGGTATCTGCAGGTTTACAGCCAGAAAAGCCTGCCTCGTGCAGTAAGTCAATGCAGTATTTCCGTTGGGACAGGACTAACCCATCGGGTCGACGAGCGATTTCAATTCCGAGGAAGTATCTAAGATTGCCAAGATCCTTCGTTTGGAATGCCGAGTTCAGATGCTCCTTGAGTTGTTGTATCCTAGAGATGTCATCCCCAGTGATCAGGATATCATCAACATACACAAGGAGGATCACAGTTCCCGTGGGTCCTTCTTTGATGAATAGAGAGAAATCAGCAGAGCTTCGTCGAAAGCCAAGTGCCAGTAGGACTTTGCAGAATTTATCAAACCAAGCTCTCGGAGATTGTTTGAGGCCATAGAGAGCTTTCAGAATGCTGCAAACATAGGTTGCACGAAACTCCCCCGTGGTCTCAAACCCGAGAGGTTGGTACATATACACTGGTTCCTGGAGATCATCGTTCAAGAAAGCGTTCTTGATATCTAACTGAAGTAGAGGCCAACGGCTGGACAGCGACGGAGATCACCACACGAACAGTGTTTAACTTGGCTACGGGGGAGAAGGTTTCATCGTAGTTCAAGCCTTGTTGTTGAGTGAAACCGCGGGCGACAAGACGGGCCTTTAAGCGGTCAATAGTCCCATCGACATTTTGTTTGACAGCGAAGACCCATTTGCAGCTGACACAGTGTTGGTCGGGAGGAAGAGGTACTAGCTCCCAAGTGTGATTAGCTCGGAGAGCGACCATTTCTTCTTCCATCGCAGCACGCCACCCCGGATGCTGTAGCGCTTCCTGCACAGAGTTAGGGAGGGAAATGGAAGAAAGAGAGGTAGCAAACCGGTGAAGAGGTGGAGATAGCCGGTGGAGAGACACGTGGTTTGCCATCAGATGAGCTGTAGAGGCGGATGCTGGATCAACCGCTGATGGAGAGGCATCGGTAGCAGAGGGCGTCTGACGGGGACCATCCTTAGATTTACGACGAGAGTATACTTGAATGATGGGAGGAGGCTGTTTAGTAGATGGAGATGGTGAAGGAACCGTAGGGGGCGGAGATGGTGAGGGAGGAGTGTCCGTCGGAACAAAAGGACGAACAGTAGTGGAAGGTAATGTGCTTGGAGCAGAGGGAGAGTGGAATGATTGGTCTTCACTGAACGTAACATCAGGTGAGACAATGGTTTTGCCGGTGGTTGGAGAGTAGCACACGTATCCTTTTTGAGTCCGAGAATAGCCGACAAACATATACTTGGCAGCTCGTGGGGCAAGTTTATCGGCAGGCGGACCGAGAAGGTGGACGTAGCAGACGCAACCGAAAAGTCGAGGTGGAATAGGAAAGAGAGTAGTGGAGGGGAAGTGGAGTTTCATGGGAGTGGCAAAGTTAAGAAGGAGGAGGGCATGCGGTTAATGAGATGGAAAGCAGTGGAGACGGCAAAGTTCCAGTATTCCGTAGGTACCCGCATTTGAACCATGAGTGACCGAGCAACATCCAGAAGGTGACGATTTTTTCGTTCGGCAACGCCATTTTGTTGGGGGTATAGGCGCAAGATGTTTGGTGAATTATGCCAAACTCTGTGCAGAGAGTAGAAAAGGAGCGTCCAGTGTACTCGCGGGCGTTGTCAGTTCGAATTATTTTAAGCGGAGTGGAGAATTGTGTCCGTGATTCAGTTATAAAGGCACGAAACACAGATGGTAGCTCAGAGCGATCATGAAGTAAATATAACCAGGTAACACGGGAATAATCATCAATAAAAGTTACAAAGTAACGATAATCAGAAATACTGGGGACCTTATAAGGGCCCCATACATCAGAATGGACTAAAGATAACGGAGTCGTGCTCCGGGTACATGAAGGGGAAAAGGAGGAACGATGTTGCTTGCCGTAGATGCAGGCTTCGCATGTAAACTCGTGAAGAGGTACATCAGGGAGAGCTTTGCGGAGCACTGGAAGAGGAGCATGCCCAAGACGGCGATGCCAGTCAGCTGTGGAGACATTCAAGAGAGCGGTAGGTGGGAGATCCAAGAGATAGAGCCCATTCATCAGCCGACCGCTACCAATGATACTCCGTGTGCGGCGATCCTGAAAAACAAAAGAAGAGGAAGTGAAGGTTACACACCAATCAAGATCCTGTATCAAACGACTCACAGAGAGTAAGTTGAAGGGAGAGCCCGGAACATGAAGAACCGAGGAGAGCGTTAGAGTGGGAGTGAGGTGTAGATCTGCAGCACCAGCAACCGGAGTAGTAGCGCCATTTGCGACAACAATAGACGGAGGGTGAGATGTCTGTAGATACTGAGGTGGTTTCTGGGAGGTGATATGATGCGTCGCTCCAGAATCTACGATCCAATGAGAACAGTGAGATAAACAGGTTATACCTTCAGTAGAGAAAGAAGCAACTGAGCCAGAAGAACGGCCAAGACTGCCTTGAAGCTGTTGGAATTGGGAGCGTAGGTCATCATATTCCTGTCGAGTAGGACCAGGCTGATCGGCTGGTGAAGGCGCAGCAGGAGGTGCCGAAGTAGCATCAAGATGAGGAGGGAGACCATGCTTACGGTAGCAGGTTGTTTCACGATGACCGTCACGGCCACAGTAAGCACACTTTAAAGGAGGTCAGCCACCACGTCCTGGTCTCCGAGACGGGGGACGGCCACCGCGAGCAGAGGAACCAGGAGTAGGTGTTGGAAGGAGCGGCTGTTGGAGAAGAGCCGGAGAAAAGCTTGGTGGGGCCTCTGATGGAGGTGTAACCTTGATAAGCATGGAGCAGACAGCAGACAACAGACAGCAGACAGAGACGGTGTGGTAGTAGAGGAGAGTATCTGAGCGCGAACGCTATGTAGATGAGGAGGTACGCTAGAGAGTAGCATAGCAATGGTCACTGCCTCTTTCTGGGATTGCTGGATAGCTAGATCCGGAGTGGGGGGCAGATGCTGAAGCCAAGCCTCATGAAGAGTCTTTGCCTTGGCGACATGAGAGAGCATGTCATCGGGCGCGCCAGGCTTAAGGTTCTGGAGGTCAGATATGATGTCATACAAATGTTGGAGACTGTTCTGCCCAGAGTAGAAGGCATGAAGTTCATCCCACATGGCTTTGGCGGTGTCATGATACATAGCCATCCTATACGGCTCCGAGTCCATGGAGTTGAGAAGCCACGTTTGGACACGACCATCATCCTTAAGCCAGTCAGTAGTAGGCTCAATAGTAACCTGGGTTAAGTGATGAGGGAGCCTTTGGTCTGGAAGACTCGACGCACTGAGTGCACCCATTCCACAAAGTTACGTTTCCCGGTAAGTGAGATAATGGTAATTCGAAGTTCGTCACGAACGTCGGAAATCGGAGCAGCAGTCGGAGCAGGCGACGGAATGGTAGTGGAGGAGGAATCGTCGAGGGCCATTGGAAGGGAGGCGAATGGAAGAGAAGTCGGCTAGAGAGGAGCAGCGGCAATGCCAGGTAAACCGGCAGCGGCAGCGAACAAAGCAGAGCAGCGGTCTGGAGGGGCGTCCAGAGCAGAGCAGCGGTCTGGAGGGGCGTCCAGAGCAGATCGCAGAAGACTCGGGGAGGTCGCGCAGATCGCAGACTGGCGGTCTCGCTGGCGGGAAGGCGATCTGGCGAACGGCGGTCTGGCGGTCTGGCGATCTGGCGGGAAGGCGATCTGGCGAACGGCGGTCTGGCGGTCTGGCGATCTGGCGGGAAGGCGATCTGGCGAACGGCAAGCTGGCGGACAGGAGCTAGCAGAGATCGCTAGCTGGCGAGGTGGAGGCAGCGAAGAGATCGCAGCGAGCTGGCAAGAAGAGCAGAGCAGGTCGCAAGTCGTAGCGAGCTGGAAGAAGAGAAGAGCGAGAACGCACGGTAGCAGATGAGACCGCACAGCTTGAGATCGCAGGAGGGGCGCGGGGGGGGGGGGGGGGGGGGTTGGAGACCGCAAGAAGAGATCGAAGCGAAGCGATCGCAGCGAGACGCACGGGAGACCGCTTGGAAGAAAGAGAGTTCGGGAGGGAGAGGCGGGTCCCACGTGTCAGGAAGGAGAAGGCTATAAGAGAGCCAAAAGGGAAGAGGAAGCTGGAAGGAGCAGAGCTGGCAGCAGGGGGAAGTGGTCTTAAAAAAGGAGACCGCGAGAGCTCAAGAAAAAAACAGGGGGGGAGCGGTCTCAGGCGGTCAAAAAAATGGGAGACCGCAAAATTTGGACCGAGTGCTCTGATACCATGTAGAGAAATGGTATAAACCTTGTAGTATATTCACTTGGTTAATAAATACAAGTATGAGTACAAATATATAGGAAGAGAGAGGAGGAAGAAATCCTATGCAAGAGATGTGGGACTAAAAGAGAGGAGAATAAATGAGCCTAATATATGGGCCTTTACATAGGTTTTCCTATATTGTCTAACAAATATATATGCTCCAGCTTGAGGGGATTGTTAAGTCCCAGAGATTAAAGCCAAGGCCCATGTAAAATGAAGGGGGCCCATTGTACTTTTTTTTCTTTTTCTCTTTCTTGCATTTAGTCTCACATCACTAAGTGTAAATTCTTTCTCCTCTACTCTATATAAAGAGGGATATTCTTTTGTAATAGTTAATCTTTTTGGAATAATAATTTTATATTTCTCACATTTCTTAAATACTTACACTGATTATTTATAGGTGCAATTTATAAATGCATATTTGACTTTTTACCATCCTTTTAAGTGTTATTTATGCATTGCCTTTTATTTATGTTATTCCACAATTATTTTGTGATTTCTTGCCTGTACGTTCTTGTGCATGCATGTGTGGATTATGTTTGTTTTACTATGTTCTCCATTGGTGAGTTCTATTTTCTGTTTATGGCAGACCAAAACTGTACTTGATGTGGGAGCAAAGATAAATCGAATTATTTTACTATCTGGGACCCCTTCTTTGACGAGGTTGTATTTGATTTATCAGTTCCCAAATTCAGCTATGCTATTTTTTTATTTATAATGATAAGTTATACTGTCTAAATGGAGCGTTAAGTTTTCCTATTGCAAATCTTGACTGGAATCTATATTTTCTATAGTGAACTAGTCTTTAGAGGCACTGAATTGTATTTTTTTTTAATATTTATAAATCTTCATATTGTGCAAGACCAATGCTCTGGATGCTGAATGAAGGAAGCATGGTTATGTGCACATAAATCAAAATGGATTCTTGAGTCTGCCCTCTCTGATGTCTTTGGCTTTGATTTGAGGGCATGATTCCGCAGCAAACGTGACGGTATAGGGGGCCACTATTTCAGTGGTAATCTGTGAGCAGCCACTTTGTGCATCTATTGTCAAAGGTTCGGTCTTTCTCCTCTGAGAGAAGCCACTTTGGGCATAGGGCCAAAGGTTAGGTCTGTTTCCAATCTTCCCCCGCCCATACCCCCAATGATTGGGGACTATATGGGTTCTGTTGTTGTTGTTGTTGTTGTATTTATAAATCTTCATATGACAGCAATTGATCACAAAGTTCTTTTCCTTCACAGTGTTAGACTGTTAGTATAGCTTTCCCGCAAATAAAGTTACTTTTAAGTAACCTCATAAGAAAAATGAAATTGTTACGGTATGGGTGTCAATATTTAATGAAATTTCCAATCTAGAATTCATCCTTATGGTATGATAAGAACATGTAGAACTGATGAAATAGAATTTGAAAGAACTGTAATGATTTAAGATGTGTAGTTGTATCCCATCTATTATCCTCATTATTTTTAACCTTATACAGTTATACCAATAATATGTTAACTTTATGAATTCCTTCTATCCCATCAGTGATGGTTGCAAGATTTGTATCGTTTGCAAGGATAAGTTGATACCTTTAAGTATCCGTGGGTAGCCGGCTGTGGGCATTGAGGGAGGATAGAGAAGAAGATAGGAAGAGGTAAAAAAAATCCAATAGAACACCTACTTGGCCAGTCGTATGCTCAATTTACATTATCAAACATAAAAAGTTTCACGGAAATGCAAGAGCACTTAAGCTCAAACATCCAACTACAAACTTGTAATTAATCACAAAACAAAATATAGTGCAAAAATAATAATAGAGATAGTTCTGCTAGCCATCATTGTTGGATCCTTACCGCTCACTGTGTAAACCCTCCACATACTTGTACCTGTTTCTTAGCCGGACTCTATAACAATACCTCAATCTAGGAAATTTGCCTTACTTTCAAAAACTACAAAAACTGACTAAAGAAGTTGTCGCCATCTAGCCAAGTGAGATCAGATGGTGGGTGATGCTTCCAAGTCATGAACAGTTGATCCATACTCCATACAACCCCCTACCTTGAAGCTCGAACCGACGATCTATGATGGAATCTGAAACATAAATGAGGAAGATGTTGTTGCCCTAGTCATTCAATGTGGTCTCTTTCACATGTTGTTTGCCCATTATGCTCTTCAATTGAGATACGTTAAAGACCAGATGGATGCAACTCCCAGCCTGGATTTGTAGATGGTAAGCTATCTCGCGTACATAAGCCTTGATCAGGAATGAACCATAGAAGCTAACATATAGCTTGGGATGAGTGTGCGGCTACCGAACCTCGGCGATATGGCCGAAGTTTTACAAACATGTATTTTGAGTCGCCGAAGCATCTCATCGTGCTTCGTTGGGTGGCGAGCGCCTCAACTTGAGACTTGCCCTACAGGTGACGGAGCATGGAGGGGGTTTCCAATCTTATACCATTTGGAAGGGCATTGTGCCCACCTGATTGTCGAAAAAGATGTATGAATATTCATTCCACCTAATCTACTTTGCTCAAGCTTGAGGTTGATAAAAAATGAAGCAGCAAGGTAGTCTCTAATCATCAATGTAGCACTTCGAACTTGTCATCATGCTCATGCGTAATTGTGTTCTCGGAAGCTTGAATAGTTCTTGACAAAAGGTGCTAATGAATACGGGATCCCGGACACTCGTAAGTCATAATAGACCGTGGAAACCCATGGAGATGCACAAGCCCGTGGATGAAAGTGTCAGCTACTAATGGTGCTTAGAATGGATAGTAGAATGAAGGGACAACATCTGGACACTAGTCCACCACCACCAGAATGTTGTCGAACTCACTAGATATTCGTAAACTCGTGATAAAATCCATGTCTATGTCGCTCTGTACCAGTTCCGGCACTACGGGTGGTTGGGAAAGCCCCATGGGCAAGTTGCTTCATACTTTGAACATTTGCAAGGAAGGAAAGCTACCACAAATTCCACGTGGTGCAAAACGCCCTTGCATGCCCCACATTGGGTGTAGCATGGAACTCTGCTAGGAGTCATTCAATACAAGAGGATATTACTGAAAGAACAAGTCGTCCTCGGTGGTGCAAACTGCCAACCAAAGAGAAATGTGGATGTGTGGTTAGAGCTGTCATTTAGAACCGAGAACCATAAAACTAAATCGGAAATGTCAAGGAGCTGCGTCGGATTAGAGTTGAATTATTTGCTCTGATTTGAATTTTAGAACTGTGAACAACAATGGTTCAGGTATGAATCCATCATATTATTTCCCAAACTGGAAATTGAATGGGAACAACAACCGCAACTAACAAATTTTAAATAGATTAATATTTCTAGACTCTATTCAGGTGGAACTACAACTCGTTTGTTTACATAACCATGTGCTATTTAAGAAAAAAAGTAAAGCTATATTTAATAAACTAAAAGCATAATTGTAAAAAAATAAAATAATAATTAGATTAGGGAAACATGAGTGCATGACGGTGTAACAATCGGCAACGATTTTTAATGTAAATTACATAAAATATAACTGTAGTTGGAGCTATTATTATTTTAGTTCGATTGATCATGTGCGAAATATAAAAGAAAATTATTGAGACTATGAAACTCAATCATATGAATAACTCATAGTTCTAAATTTCATCAAGATTAGTATATAACATGTTTATAAAAATGATATATCCTGTTAAAATTGACATATATTTATGAAAGTATTGATATAGGTACCACACATAACTAAGGTAGAATGTTTTACTAACTTAGGCAAGGCAGACGAAAAAGGTCAGTTTTTTAGATATCTAAACTGATCGATGCGGATTAGTGGATTTACCTTCTTTGGAACTCAATCATCGCCTAAGGGAGTTCAAGACATTTAGGGAAAGGACACAAAGGGGAATAAAAACAAGAGGATTCTCTATAGTTCCACTCCATGGTTGATACTATCAAGATTACTTCATCCCTTCGTTAATTAATTATGGTTCAACTGTTGAACTTTTTTTGAATTATGTCCGCTTCAACATTCCCAAACTCGTTGGCCTTTTCTAGTGATATTTTTGGGCTTGTAGCATTGCTTCTTTAGCATTCCCAAGCTCGCCAATCTTCTCTAGTTTAGTCCCTAAGCTCGCATGCGACCTTTTGTACGTCCGCGGATTCGCATTCGAACAAATCTAACACGTGAATTGAATATGTCATAATTCTCATTCGGGGTTCTTATGTTTTACCGTGCCTTATGAGTATGATAATGCGATCCACCATTCACATGAGAAATCAACCCCCCCATTCCCCCTATCAAAAATTCCACATAGTAGCCGACCTATTCATTCTAGCATGTCATCCACGTAACCCACTAAGATTTCATAATCTTATTCATTCTTCGTTCTAGGATTATTTTAATTGTATTATCCATGAAAATAAAATTATCTTATGTTTCTTACACATTTTATATTAAAATTATTTGCAGAAACATACACTTAAATTTCTTCATGCAATACGTATTTATGCATAAAATCACATGAATCTATAAATTCAACAGACATATTTCATGATGTCTAACAGGGAGGAAAAGAAATTCATTCGTCAGTGTTCTGACGGTCATAGACACGACAGAGCGGCTTGGTCCTTTACAACGATGTGATTAATACCAAATTTTCACTATTATTCTTCTCCAATCCTTGCCAAAAACTTTGCTTTCTAAAATTGAATGAAAAACTTAAAAGTATTCAGTAAATGAATCATAATGACTATGAATCATTTCCTCCTAGAGTTGACTGAAACCCTCCATAAAATGAAGAGCAAGAAAATTAGAGGAGCAATAATGGAAAGAGCCTTATCTTTTCCCTAACAAGGAGATCCAATAGGAAAGCCGACAGTTTCAGGGTTTAGGAAAGCCTACGGTTTCAGGAAAGGAAGGAGCAGATTTATGATCAGAAGTAGGTTGAGATGTGGAAGCTGAAGCTGAATCACCTAAAATAGCTATGTTACACCGACACCGACACGTGACACGCGACACGACACGACGCGACACGCGACTCGTCAATTCTCAAAAAATATCATATTCTGACACGCTGGGACACGTATATTAAATATTTATTTTTTATAATTATGAAGGAGTACGTACTCCAATTCCTCTCGGCACATGATGAAGACGATGGTTGTGCTAGAAGCTTTATGGCTAACTTTGTAGCATAGGTGCACTTGCATCATGAATAACCCACCAAGCCTTAGGATCCATCGAAAATCGACTGTGAACTGAATCAAATTCTCTACATTCTCCATTTATATAAGCAAAATTTGCGTACTCTAAATTCACCTTGGTGCGATCCTCAATGTTAGGAAAGCACTTCTTAAAGCATTTTTTGGTTTCTTGAATGATTTCACTATCCTTGTATGGAGAAATTCTAGAAGAATCTTTATTGAGTCATTGTTCACTATAGTGCCTAAATTTTAAAAATAAAACATCATACATAGTGCCCTTTATAGTGTTCTGAAGTGTCGGAGAGTCCGATGAGTGTCGGAGAGTCCGACACTGACACGCTGAGCATTTTGAAGTGTCGGTGCAACATAGTAAAATAGTACACATATTTTCCTATAATTTATTTGGGGTTTTTGGTGTTTATAAGTGTTGAGAGGATGAATGATATATGGATCTTGAATATTAGGAGCATCCATAATTGAGGCGTGAGTGTCTAAAGGAATGAGATAGGAAGAACCTGAGAAATAAGTCATAATATAGAAGGGGATGAAGAAAAATATGGAGTGTTTTCGAAGAAGGTGACATCAATAGACACACAATGACGAAGAGTTGAACCCAAGAATAACCGTCAAGGACACATTTGATAGCATGTGCCTAAATTTGTTAAGATTTTGTGAAAGATCATGAGCAAAACATCGAAAGACCCGAGGGGTGGACTTTGAATAGAATGTCATTTAGAAACAACATCGAGTGAGGCACTTTGTTATTTAAGGTTGATGAAGGCATAAAATTTATTAGGAGCATTGACATGTGAGGACATCAACTCCCATAAATTTTGAACAAAAGGGTGCTTGAAGTTTCAATAATATGTCGATGCTTCCTTTCTACAACCCTGGGATGTATAAGGACAGTTAAATTGATGGATAATGCCACCAGATGTCATAAATTGAGGAAGGATGAGAAATATTCTTTTGCGTTATCACTCTGTAATAAGCAAACGAGCTCTTTAAATTGGGTTATAATTTCACTGAAAAAATTCGGAAACATTGTAAATAGTTCAGAACGTTCTTTCATTAAGTAAATTCAAGTACAACTTGAAAAATCATCAACAAAGATAAGAAAGCATACAACCTAGAACAGAATGAGAACACAAAATATCTGAGTGAACTAAATAAAAAGGAGAATTTACTTGTGAACTGCTCCTGGAAAGGACGTACGAATATGTTTGCCAAACTGACATGACTCACAATCTAGGGGCTGCAGATGAGAAAGATGAGGAACCATCTTCTATTCTTCTTCAGCTTATTGATGCTAGGATGACCAAGATGGCGATGTAGAAGATCAGGAGGATCAAATATGGCGTAGTCAACAAGACGAGATTACTAGAAACTGTAAAGACCATGTGATTCAGTTCCTGCTCTACCTCTCTTGCCGACGGGGGCTCGCTTCTCGGCGCCCCCACAGCTAGAAATTCCGCCGCCACTCTCGGGCCGCGCCCCCCTCGCTCTTGACATCCCGCACTTTTCCGGAACCGATCCCATGGGATGGGTCGCCAAGGCCGAACAATACTTCAACCCCCACCTCACACCGGAGACCGACAAGGTCGGCACAGCCTTGGTCGGCCTGGACGGATCCGCCCTCCATTGGGCGCGGTGGCTCCGCCAATCTCAGCCCCTCATCTCATGGGGCGAGATGAAACAGGAGATGGTCCGCCGCTACGAGCCCTGCTATGCTGGGTCCGCCGTCTTGCGGCTTTGCAGCATCCGCCAGTCCGCCGGTCTCGATGCCTACATCGACGAATTCGTCGCCTTGGTCACACATGTTCCCGTCCTTCTGCCCGACCACTATTTAAGATTTTTCATGCAAGGTCTCCTTTCGTCGATCCGCTCTCGCCTCCGCACCCATCAACCACGAACCGTCTCTGAAGCGCTCGATCTCGCGCGTGCCGTCGAGGCCGATCTCGGTGTGCGCCCGCCGACTCCTACCGGGCCTCCTCCACGGGCACCGCCACCACGGGATTTTGGTCCGCGACCACCTCCCACAGGCGGCCCTCGCCCGGGCCGCACCTTAACACCCCACCGCCTCTCCAACGGGGACTACAACGAGCTCAGACGTAAGGGGCTCTGCTTCCGGTGCCGACAACTGTACTCTCCCAATCACGAATGCGCCGTGAAGGAGTTTCATGCGATTATAAGGGATTTTGGCCTCGAAATCACCGCCGCGGATTTTGAGGCACTTGAAATCTCCGACGAGCCACCACCCCCGGAAACCGACGACGCTATCTTCCACCGCTTAGATCTTCCCTGCTTCTCGGTGGGCGGCCTCACCGGACCGCGGACTATGAAGTTAACAGGCCGCACCTAGGATCATCCAGTTCTCATCATGATCGACAGCGGCGCCAACCACAATTTTCTCTCCCATCGCCTGGTGCGACGCCTAGACATCCCGTGTACGCCATCGCCGGACTTCACCGTCTGGCTGGGTGAAGGTCGCCTTAGGCCGACAACAGGATCTTGCCCTGGCGTGCTGGTTGCCATGGAACCTTGCTCGGGCACGACGGATTTCTATGTATTCGAGGTGGGCGGCGTCGACATCATTCTAGGCGTTGCTTGGCTGGCCACCTTGGGCGACGTGCGGGTCAACTGGGCGAAGATGTCTATGCAGTTCTCAATGGAAGGGTCTCCCTGCCACCTCGTCGGCGACTCCGCCTTGCTCGGCACTCCGGTTTCATTCCGTGCCATCCAACGCACGACCGAAGTGGCTTTCTCGGCGTGGCTTTGACAGCTCCATGCCGAGCCAACGGCCGCCTCAGAGGCACCACCCGACCTCCACCACATCCTCGACGAGTTCTCCGACGTGTTCACACCTCCAGCGGGCTTACCCCCGGTGCGGGTCACAGACCATGCCATTCCGTTGCGGCCCCACACCTCGGCCGTCTCCGTCAGACCTTACCGCTATGGGCACGTTCAGAAGGACGAGATCGAACGCTTGGTGCGGGAGATGCTCATGGGTGGCCTCATCCGCCCCAGCGCGAGTCCTTTCTCCAGCCCGGTCCTCCTCGTGCGCAAGAAGGACGGGAGTTGGCGCTTCTGTGTCGATTACTGAGAATTGAACAAGGCCACGATCCCAGATAAATATCCTATTCCGGTCATTCAGGAGCTTCTAGACGAGCTCCATGTCGCAACCTTTTTCACAAAGCTTGATTTCCAGGCGAGGTATCACCAAATCTGGGTGCGGCCAGAAGATGTACCAAAGACAGCGTTTCAGACGCATGACGAGCACTACGAGTTCCTGGTTATGCCCTTTGGGCTGACCAACGCCCCGACCACCTTCCTAGCTACTATGAACAATATTTTTCGAGTGGTACTCCGACAACACGTCCTTGTTTTTTTGATGATATCTTGGTATATAGCTCATCCTGGCAGAAGCATTTATGTCATGTCCGCTGCACACTCGAGACGATTCACCGCCATCATCTTGTCCTCCACCGCAAGAATTGCTCGTTTGGGGCGACATCCGTCAGTTACTTGGGCCACACGATCTCGACCCAGGGGGTGGCCATGGACGACGACTAAATCACGGCGGTTATTCACTGGCCGACTCCCACCTCTCTTCGAGACGTCCGCGGGTTTTTGGGCCTCACCAGTTACTATCGGCGCTTTATTCGGGAGTACGACACCTTGGCTCGCCCACTCGCGCAATTGCTCAAGTCTACCGAGGAGGGACCTTTTACGTGGACTCCAGCTGCCATGTCCGCATTCATCGCCCTCAAGACGGCTCTGGCACCGGGGTAGGTGCGATCCTCACTCATGCAAGGCGGTCGCCCTATCGCCTACTACAGCCGGGCATTCTCCACCAGCATCCGTAGCCGTTTGGCTTATGAGAACGAGCTCATGACACTTGCCTTGCAGTGCAACACTGGCGGCCGTATCTTTTGGGCCGACCCTTCATCGTCCGCACCGATCATCATAGCTTGCGGTATCTCCTCCAGCAGAAGATCGCCACGCCAGCACAACAGCTTTGGGTGGCAAAGCTCCTGAGGTACGACATCAACATCGAATTTCGCTCGGGGCGCACCAATCGAGCGGCGGACGCTCTTTCCCACAAATTCATTCCCCGGAACTCCGCGCCATCTCTCGACCGGTCTGGGAGGACGCAACTTCCATTCAACATGACGTGGAGTTGGACCCGCACCTGACCGCCATTCGAACGACCCTCATCGCCGATCCGGCAAGCCACCCTCCTTACACCCTGGTGGGCGGTCGACTCTTTTATCGGGTCCGCCTGGTGTTGTCCGCGGCCTCCGCTCTCATCCCGCGCCTTCTCGCCGAGTTCCACGCTACACCAACCGGGGGTCACACTGGGGCTTTCCGCACCTACCGTCGTTTGGCGGCCTCTCTTTACTGGCCGAACATGTTCAAGCAAGTCAAAGCCCACATTGCCGCCTGCCTTCCATGCCAGAAGGCGAAGTACGAGACAATGTTTTCGGGCGGGTTACTTCAGCCCCTGCCCATTCCGGAGCGTATTTGGGAGGGCATCGCTATGGATTTCATCACACACCTCCCCCGGTCCAACGAGTTCGATTGTATGCTCGTCGTAGTGGACCGCCTCTCCAAGTACGCACACTTTATTCCGCTCCGGCATCCGTACACGACACCAGGAGTAGCCGACAGTTTCATTTCCGGAGTGGTCCGACTCCATGGCTTTCCCCGCTCGATTGTTAGCGATCGCGATCCCCTCTTTTTGAGTAGCTTCTGGACGTCCTTGTTCCGCCTCCAGGGCACACACCTCCGCATGAGCTTCGCATACCATCTGCAAACGGATGACCATTTAAAGGCCCTTAACCGTTTCTTGGAGACTTACCTTTGTTGTTTCATTGGCGAGAGACCGGACACCTGGGCCAAGTGGCTGGGGTGGGCCGAGTACTCGTACAACACCGCCTACCACCATGCGTCCGGATCCACTCCGTTTGAGTCCTTCTACGTCCGACCACCACCGGATGTAGTGCGCCACCTACCCGACGAGTGCATCGTGCCGAGTTTGGCAAACCACCTCCAGTATCGGGATATCATTCTGGACAGTTGGTGCGCAAAAACTATATCCGCAAACGACAACGACAAGTGTACCGTATCGAATGTAGTATAGGCTTATAAAAACCAAGGTCGTATTATTTTATCAATTTAAACTTTGGGTTGATTTTGCAAAAAGAAAATAAAAAATAAGATTAAAACAATGAGTAAAAAGACTAGCACTCGATCTTTGAATCACCTTGGAATAATAAAATAGAAGAAATAAGAAAATCTAATTCTCTTAGGAAAATTGCTTCGACCGTGGAGGTTCCCGAAATATGAGCGCGTCTTGGTCGAGGACTACACCCAACTAAGATTAGGTTGATCAACCGAACTCTCGTTCTATAATTGAAACCCCTAAACTTACTTTACGCGGTGAACCCCTCTATTGGATTTGACTCCAATCCGGGAGATTTATGTCATCCTCTCTCGAAGGTTGCATGCAACTCTCTTTATCCTTAAAGGATCGATTCGTCTTACGAGCTGGTTCGGCTAACTAAAGAACGAA
This sequence comes from Dactylorhiza incarnata, assembly GCA_033032865.1. Lineage (NCBI taxonomy): Eukaryota > Viridiplantae > Streptophyta > Magnoliopsida > Asparagales > Orchidaceae > Dactylorhiza > Dactylorhiza incarnata. Next base: position 1,838,209 of record JAWHQI010000275.1, read on the forward strand.
AACAAAAACGAGAATCATATATCGAAAATATAATCTCATTTCATTAAAATCAATGATAAATCGTAAATATTTCCAAGAAGAGAAAAGACATCCTAAATTACTTCATGAATTATATTTATTCCTTTGATCATCTCGACCGAGTGCTAATAGAAGTTTAGCTACTCATGGAGATGGAGGAATTGAAAGAAATAAAGAATACATGAAGAAGAGAGAAGAAAATGAGAGAAATAAACTATTTTATTAATTGATGCAAAAGAAAATTACAAGCTAGGAATTGAAAGCTACAAACTATTTAATTGAAAATACAATTTGCATAAAGAAAAAGGAGCACAAGAACTACTAAAACATGAAAATAAAACATGAAATGAAATGTCTAATCCTAAAAATTCGTCACCAAAATTCCTCCCAAAACATCTGCTGGACCTGGCTTTTTATAGCTGCAAAATTGAGGTTACACGCCCTTGGTCACGCCCGTGACCAAGGGCGTGTAAGGAGCGTGATCGGTGCTGGTGCGGAGAGGGTGCGTTCTGGCTTCAATGCAGGCGTTTCGGGCGCGTCACGCCCAAGGTCACGCCCGTGACCTGGGGCGTGTAATCTCTAAAAGTGCTGCTGGCGGGAAATCCTTGGCGGGAAGGCGCGCGGGGCGAGTCACGCCCCCTGGTCACGCCCGTGACCTGGGGCGTGTAACTTTAATTGACGTGGCAGGCGTGCTGACAGCTGGTGGTGGGGTCCCGGCCGTGACTTGGATGTCACGCCCTTGGTCACGCCCGTGACCTGGGGCGTGTACTTGGCGAAACTTCACGGAATGCTTCCGGGATGGCGGAATCGGGTCTGGAACACGTATAGACTGTCACGCCCCTTGGACACGCCCGTGACCTTGGGCGTGTACTTGACATTTTTGCTCAAAGTGTCCAGAAAACCTGAAAAACATAAACTAAGCTTAAATTAGTGGCAAAAATAAAAAGGAATGAATTAGATAAGATAATACATATAGTTTATATAAATTCATATTAAAACTATATTAAAATTATACTAAAAGATGAGTACAAAAAGTACTCATCAACAGTCTCAAGCATCACCTGCGCCGGGCCCAGGCAGATAGCTTCATTCTCCAACCGCAAGCGCCGGGATCTGTCCTTCCAAGTCGGCGAGAAGGTCTTCATCAAGCTCCATCCTTACTGCCAACTCACGGTCGCCCGACGTCCGTGCCCCAAACTCGTGCCTCGTTTCTTTGGGCCGTTCACTGTCGTTGCCCGGATTGGGGCCGTCGCCCACATGATCCAACTTTCCGAGGGAAGCCGTATCCACTCGGTCTTCCACGTCTCTCAGCTTCGCCGCGTCGTGGGCGATCATCCGACTCTGGACCACATTCCGGCCGATCTCGACTACTCCGACTCCGCTCCCACCTATCCGGACAACATTTTGGAACGCCACCACCACCTTCTCGACGACGCGGCCCCAGAAGAGATCCTTGTGGCGTGGCGACACCGTCCACCATCCGAGGCGACGTGGCTGCTGCGCAATGATTTTCGCCGTCAGTTTCCCAACTTCTGCCTTGAGGACAAGACAAATTTTCTAGAGGGCGGCATTGTTACGTACATTCACGACGAGGAGCAGTGGGGAGATTCAAGGACGTCCCCACTGGGGGTTCAAGTAGGATCCGACGATTACCCTCGATGGATTTGGTATGAGTAGCTATCTTCCCCTAAGATTTCAAACACGACCGAATAAATTTTTCAAGGTTGAAATCTCCATCCTAGGGGAGATTGAATTTTTGTTTGTATAAGCAACCATCTACCCCTAAGATTTTGAACACGAGCTAACAACCTTTTTCAATGTTGAACCTGGAATTTTCATCTTCGAGGGATTTTAAATTTTTTACATAAGCAAACTATCCACCCCTTAGATCTCGAACACGAACAAACAACCTTTTTCAATTTTGAATCTTACGCACACACACGCACACGCACGCACACGCGCACGAACGAACAACCTTTTTTACATAAGCAAACTATCCACCCCTTAGATCTCGAACATGAACGAACAACCTTTTTCAATTTTGAATCTTACGCACGCACACGCACGCGGTTAAGGTAACGACTTCGGGCATGGCTAGCTCCCATAGTGTGACGGGCGGTGTGTACAAGGCCCGGGAACGAATTCACCGCCGTATGGCTGACCGGCGATTACTAGCGATTCCGGCTTCATGCAGGCGAGTTGCAACCTGCAATCCGAACTGAGGACGGGTTTTGGAGTTAACTCACCCTCGCGGGATCGCGACCCTTTGTCCCGACCATTGTAGCACGTGTGTCGCCCTGGGCATAAGGGGCATGATGACTTGACGTCATCCTCACCTTCCTCCGGCTTATCACCGGCAGTCTGTTCAGGGTTCCAAACTAAATGGTGACACACACACACATGTGTTAGAGATGCCTCCTCAATCATAAGCTTCAAGACGATATGCGCCGCCTTTTAATACTTCTTTGACAATGAAGGGACTTGCCCAATTTGGGTTCAATTGGCCAACCGAAGCAGTCCTACCCGCTGCATCGATTCATTACTAAGTCGCCGATGACGAACTGCTTCACCCTGACATGCCCGTCAAAGTATTTTTTTCATTCTCCTTTTCACTTCTTCCTGCTCGATCACAACTTGATGTCTTAGTTCTTCCACTAAGTTGAGACTGCATCTGATTTCCTCCTTATTAGTGTCCATCCAGTCCTCACCACCCTGTTTTGATAGGAGAACTCTCAAACTCATCACCTTGAATTCTACTGGGATGAGTGCCTCGAACCCATGAGAGAGCTTAAAAGATGTTTCACCAGTAATAGACGACGAAGTAAGTCCTCCGAGTCCACAACACTGACGGTAACTGCTCTGCCCAATTACCGCGAGTGTTCTCGACTTTTTTCTTCAAGAGATTTAAGATCAGTTTGTTAGCAGCTTCTACTTGCCAATTGCTCCTTGGATGGTGAACTGAGGCGAAACACAATCCAGGACCAATTTGCTCACATAAGCTTATCAACTCTGAATTATTGAATTGAGGACCGTTGCCGGTGATAATGACCATTGGAATCCCTTGCCGACAAACGACTTCGCCCCAAATAAAATTTTTCACAACTTGAGTAGTCGTTTTTGCTAATGCTTTCATTTCTTTCCATTTCCTGAAGTAGTCAATCATAACTAATATGAAGCGACGCTGACCACTTGCCATTGGGAAAGGCCCTAGAGGTCCATACCCCAAACTGCGAACGATCAAGGGGTCATGATGGACCACAAGCGTTAAGCTGGTTGCAACTGAAGGATAGCAAAATTTTGACATTGCACGCAAATCTTTGCAAACTATTTTGCATCTCTCCTCATCTGAGGCCAAACATAACCTTGCCTTAGAATTCTCTTCTCCAAGGTTCGGGCTTCTGAGTGACTTCCGTACTCTCCAGAGTGAACTTTCTGCAGGACGACGAGAACCTCTTCCTCGGAGATACATCTTGCCAATGGTGATAGAAAGGTTATTCTATACAAGATGCCCGAGAGAAGGTAAGTAATGAACAACATTCAGTTTGAACTGCTTCTTGTTGGTGACTGATGGATGAAATTTCCCCATTGACAGATAAATGATGAAGGGGGTCCATCCAAGATGTTTACTAATCAATTTCCATGCTTTACCCTTCTTCTCAATCCGAGGTATATACTGAATGCTGAAATTTCTGAAATAACAAACCTCTTTCTTGACTATCAAGAGGTATTGTTTGAGAATTGAATCCTTGAACTGAGATGCCATCACTAACGAGTCCGTTCGAACTTCAATATCATTCGCTCCCAACTCTTTAGCAAACCTTAGACCAGCAACGAGAGCCTCACACTCTACTTGATTGTTGGTGGTTGAGAAGTAGAACTTGACCGCTTTCTCTAATCGAACCCCATTTGGGTTGATGAGTATAACTCCCGCTCCTGATGAAGTCTTGCCTGATGCTCCATCCTTAAATATAGTCCAAGACAAGGTGTCTTGACTTCCCGTTCTGCACTATTCTCTGTCGAGTCGACCATGAAGCCTGCAGGACTTGAGCTTTGATTGCCATCCTTGACACATAAGATACGTCGAACTTGCTCAACCCAATAACCAACTTGGCTTAGCCGTCTAAGTGTTCTGGCTTCTCTAAGACATTTTTGAAAGGATGATCCGTCACAATTTAGATAGTGTTAGCTTGGAAGTGCGGTTCGAAGCTCCGCACTGATATGTTTAAAGCTAATACTAGCTTCTCACAAATATGATACCTTGTTTTGGCATCTTTAAGTATCCTGCTCACATAATGAACTGAATACTGCTGCTTCTTGTCCTCCTGGACTAGCACAGAACTTATCGCTTCAGAACCGACGCCGAGATATACTTGCAGAGTTTTTCCTTAGAGAGGACTCTCAAGGAGTGGAATCGATGTTAACTACTTCTTGAGTTCATCAAACGCCTGATCACACTCCTCAGTCCATTCAAACTTCGAAGCCCCGCGAAGGGTCTTGAAGAACTACACACTTATCTTCTGAGCGAGATATAAATCTACTCAACCTCGCGATTCTACCTCCCAACTGTTTAACCTCTTTTGGTGACTTTAAAGGTAACATGTTTAGAGTCGCTCTTACTTTGTCAGAATTTTCCATTACTAACCCCAAAGACGCACTTGGCGGGGTTGAGTTTCATCTTGAATCTCCGAAGAGTAGCGAACGTCTCTAGGAGATCAACAATGTGTGCGTGGAACGCTTTACTCTTGATCAAGAGGTCGTCCACGTACACTTCTAAATTGCGACCTTTTTGTCTTTTGAACACAACCCATCATGCGTTGATAGGTGGCTCCGATGTTCTTAAGCCCAAAAGGCATTACCCGATAACAAAAGCACCCATCGTTAGTGATAAATGAGGTGTGAGGAATGTCGGGTTGTGCATTCTTATTTGGTGATAACTAGATAACACATCTAAGAAACTTCTGAAAGAGTATCCTACTGCGTAATCAACTAAAAAATCTATTCGAGGCAAATTGTAGCAATCTTTAGGACATGCTTTATTTAGTCTAATAAAGTCTACACACATCCTCCACATATCGTTGACCTTTTTGACCATTACAATGTTTGATATCCACTCGGGATATTGAATTTCCTGGATGAAGTTGGCCTTCAACAGCTTGGTGACTTTCTCCCGAATGGGCTCTTCGAGAGTAGTCGCCACGACCCTCTTCTTCTGCTTAACTGACCTGAATGATGGGTCGATGTTGAGACGATGACAAACGACATCAGGGTCTACCCCAGACATGTCTGCTGACCAAGCGAAGACATCGAGATTCTTGAGGAGACAAGTGATCAGCTCGGTTTTCTCCTCTTCTTTCAACTCAACATTGATGGAGAGCACTTGATCTCCATCTCCTCCAACAACAAGAATACTTTGGATGACTTGGGCAGGTTCCAGGTGAGGACCATCCCTTTTTGCTTTAGCAACATGCTCTTCCTCGGCGGACTCAGCTTCCGCCACTTCGTAGCTCCTCTTGGCAACAAGAGACACAGAAACTTCAGTTGCAACTCTGGATGTAGGAGGGGAGACTTCGATCATGTTACCAGAGTTAACATAGCATTGTCTAGCGATCCTTGGGTCACTCCGGACCAGGAACTGTTTCCCCTCCATGGCGAACTTGATGACTTGGTGGAAGTTAGAGATTACTGCTCTATACTTATTCAGAATAGGCCGCCCGATGATAGCGTTGTAGCTGCTGGTGGCATCTCAAACTACAAAGGTGGTAGGCCTAGTTACCCCACATATTGTCACTGAGAGAGTGACACTTCCTTCAATCTCCTTCCCCTCTCCGGAGAATCCGTAGAGAGGACCATTGCTACATTGGAGAGGCTTCCTGGTCTTCATGACCTCGAAGGCAGGCTTGAAAAGAACGTTGACCATGCTACCAGTGTCTATCAGAATTTTCGACACCGAGTAGTTCTCCATAGTTGCTTTGACGACGACGACGTCATTGAATGGATTAACAGTCTTTGGGAGTCTTGACTGAAGATGGTGTCGGGGCATTGGAGCAAATGATAAGGTTGCAACAACCTCCTGGCATTGTTGGCCTTGCGGGAGGACTCCAAACCAGCCCCCCCGTGATTGCAGTTAATCTAGCCAGTTGGCCTTCATCGTTGAGTTCGATGCACTCGTCAATATAATTGGCGCTCCCAAGGGAACAAATGTCTTCCACTTTCATACACTCTAACTGGCCCGAGAGGTGGACTTCGACAATCTCTTTGCCCTTGCCCGAAGCGGGCTTGTCGTCCGACTTGCGAATGACCAAATCTTGTAGCTTGCCGGCTTTTAGCATTTTCTCCACAAGGTTACGGAGAGCCCGACAGTTCTCCATATGTTTACCCGAGATCCTACCGCCTGAAGAATGATCAGAATCATCATCAAAGCAGTCAGTGCGGTCAGATATTTGGTGTCCGCCCGGACCGTTCTTTTTGTTATTCACAAACCATAAGATCCCTCTTCAGCAGCTCAGGAGATTGTCCATTCAGAGCCCGCTCGGCCTATCGTTCTGGTTATCTGCAAGTCATATAGCGCCCTCTTCAACTACCTGGGCAATCACGACTTCCGTGTCCGCCCGACCTAGCAACAGGTGATCTCCTCCTCGATAGTTCGGGCGGTCACACCCTCAGTAGCCGCTTAGCCTATCAGCCTGCTCAACTCAATATGCAGATACAGTTCGTCGCTTGAAGCTTGCGCGGACATCTCTGGGGTGACCACGCGGCCTAGTACTTTAGGCTATTTGCACACCATGTACTCTCTCATCTCTGCCCGGTTCTCCTGTAACTCGGGCAACCTGTTTTTATTTTGCTTGCCCGTTCGGGCAGCCCTCCACTAGTATAAATAGGGGTGAACAATATCTTGAAAAGGATTCCGAATCCATCCAGAGCTAGCGATAGCTTGCTGCGAATTCAGACCTGTAACTTCCCGGTGTCGCGAGCTCCGCCTAGTGTCGGTCTCTTATTTTGTAACCATTTCACAGTGAGCAATAAAATTACCTGCAACAATTAGTTACAGTTTGGGAAGTCTCGGTCTCGCCGCTCACGACATCCTCTCCTTCCCTTCTCAAGCATCCATAATGACCTTAAAGTAGCCGACCGCTCTCAGTATAACTCCGTCCCTCTTTCTGCAGTGGGTGGAATCACAGAGAGCATTTTCCGCACCAACAATGCTACTAAGAGTTTGACCTATTCTTGGCCATGGTAGTTTTGAGCGGTTCGAGTCGAGTCATGGATCCAGTCCTATTCTATTTTAGGTGATTTGAGTTTTTCTGTTTAGGTTGGACTCGTGGGTAGGCTTTGGGGAGGATCCAAGTAAACTTTGAGTATCATTCCTTTATGAACATGGAGCCAACACCATTTTGAGCTAAAATTGGAAGTTTCAGACTTGGGAGTAGTTTGAAAATTTGTTGTGTTTCTGTCATCAAGTTAATATTATTGGGTTCTAAGAAATAAAGATAGTGTACTAAGCCATGAGATTTCTAAGCAACGTAGGGTATGAGGAATTGATATACACAATCGTGTGCTTGCATTGATGAGAAGTTGGGACATGCTCACATATTCAGGTGCATGTACGCTTCTATTTACTACATGCTGTTACACTCATATTTTGCTATTATTCTTTTGAGAGTCTTCGACTATATGTTTCAAATATAATACTGTGCTAAATATGATTTGAATTCTCTTATGTGATTATTGTATTCAATTATATATTTCAAATATAATGCAGTGCTAAATATAATTTGGATTCTCTTAGGTGATTATAGGCCATATGACATCTATCATCAAGTGAATATTATATGGTATGCCATACTTTCAACTCTCGGTTTAATCTAACATGTGTTATATGCCCATTAGTACTTCCTGAAACCCATTGATGCAGGACAAGCGTCACACCTGCCTGCCACCCTGGCGCCTGGCGTCGCACCAACCCAGGGGTCCCACCGGGAGTCCACCCGATAGGCCTTATCAGGTTCGCGAACCGTACACCCCAACCCATCCCCGGCTCCACCACAAGGCCGATAGGTTGTTGAGGCCAGGGCTCGATCCCCTCGACCTCCTTGATAAAGAGTCTTTAGGCAGACTCTCATCACCAACTGATCCGTGGCTCAGTTGTTCATGAGTGTCTGCCTAAAGACTCTTTATCAAGGAGGTCGGGGGATCGAGCCCCGACTTCAACAATCTATCGGCCCTGTGGTGGAGCCGGAGATTGGTTGGGGTGTACGGTTCGCGAACCTGATAAGGCCTATCGGGTGGACTCCCGGTTGGACCCCTGGGCTGGTGCGACGCCAGGCGCCAGGGTGGCAGGCTGGTGTGACGCTTGTCCTGCATCACCCATCAATATTGAACAATTGATATTATTATTTCCTTTTATTTTTTTTACCTTTAGGCCAGGTTTGCTTGGAAAGGACAAATATGAATTTGCTAGGACTTATTGTATAACAAAGCTTGCAAGGGGATTTCAAGGGAAACTCTATCAGGTATCTTGGGTTGGACTGATTTGTGTTTGAATTCACATGAGGTCATCTTACTTTGGTTTTCAATTCAACCTGGAGTCACGTGCTATAAAAGTCCCTTAATACTACTATTACTGTCTTGTTTTTAACACATTTTATTTTATTTTAATACAACTGAGAGATGTGTAGTAAATCTATGGAATAGGCACAAGTGCAACTTCATTTCTTCTTATTGTTGATGTTGGTTTTTCTCTTGATTAAACTTAGAACATAGTCATGATTGCGTTTAACTGAGGATTTGTTTTTTGTAGTAAAATATTTCTGTAAGGATTATATATGGCTATGCAATGCTAATATTTTCATAAATGAAGAATTGTGAAGGTTAATTCCTATGGTTGCACATTTCCTTGTAGGACTTCTCAAAAGGCATCCGTTTGGAAGAGTTAAATGTTCTGCTTAGGCAGTATGTTATGGTTAGTTGATGGCCTAATAGCTTTTCTTTTTTGGAGTTTCTAATAAGCTTCTCTTATTTGACATTTGCATGCTGCATTCTGTTTTCATGAATATTTCTTGCAATTGCTTAGGCACCTAACTGATTCTGGCTTTCTCGCTTCTAAATTGCTGAAGTGCCTGGATTTAGTGGTTTACTAATTTGAATTTAATTATAGTTCTTTCCCGTCTCTCTCTATGCACATGCGCACGTGCACACACATTGTTAAAAACAATATTATTCATACCAGCTATCCTTTAGTAGTGGAGGCCGTGCTTGGATATCCTTCCACTTTCTCATCTAATTTTTTAAAAGCCGGGTAATTAAGTGAAAACAAGAACTTGTTTCACAACCATTTTTCAGTTTCTTGTTTTTGGAAACAAACAACATTGTCACATGAAATTGTCGAAACACCTATAGGTCTTTTCACATGTAACTATTTAAATTAGTTTGATTAAATAAGCAATTTAATATTAATGAATTTATTAATGATTTAATTAATTATTTCATACCCACCAAATTTTTTCTTATACTACTAGATCCTATATGTTCATTTAAGTTAGATCCCATTTTTTCATTCATTTTTTTGGGTCAAGCTAAATTTTAATCCAACTCTTAGGAGCATAATTATTAGATGAATTTATAATGTCACTTCAATAATTAATTTAATAACAATCAGTCTGTCATTTTCCTATTTATCTAAACAAAATTTATCTTTCAACACTCAATTCACCATTTTTAATACCCAATTTTATAGTTAATCTTATTTATTGATGCCCTTTGAATTTTATTCCTTTAGAGTTAATTTCTTACAAACACACGATATTTAATTTTCTTCTAATTATCATACACGCTTGTTATTTTTCTTCCATAAAATCATGTAATTTTATATAACAAATACGATCTTAGTTTTATACATGTCATCTTGTAGTGACACTTCTCATAATATCAGACGTATTGTTTGCTTTAATTCAACTAAAGTATGTAAACCATATTAAGAAAAACCTCACAATTTTTCCATTTTTAGACGATTTATGAGTACATCTTAGGAGGCCTCAGTTTTTCCTTTTGAGACTTACTAGTACATCCTAAGAGGTTACTCTCATTCATAGCCCGCTTAACGGTGGAGTTCTTAATAGAACTCTACTCTTAATATTTGGAGGTCCAAATTATTACTTAAGGTCAATAATTTTTTTTTCCATATGTGAGGCTTTGTTCATTCTTGCACATTATTTTACGTAAAAATTTGCCATCCTAGAAGCCTACCAAGAGCTGCTCTTTATCCGGGCTTCATTACCCAAAAGGCACTCCCTCCACTTACTAGACCCCACATCAAATTCGAGATGGTATAGGCCCATCTGTTCATCTTGGTTCGTTCCGAAACCACAAATATTACTACATGATGTTCGTCTATGATACCATTTGTAATCAGCCAACCTTTAATATCTGAGACATTGTTCGTTTTGATTCATCACAACCCATACTAAGTTGAACCTCACGATTTTATCCTTTTTCTGAGGTGTCCTACGAGTACTTCCCATGTGATTTTGCATCAAAGAATTACTCTTACCCTGAGGTCACTTAACTGTGGAGTACCTAACATGACTCCACTATGAAAATGCACCTTATGATATTTGAGAGTCTAAATGATTACTTAAGCCCAATAACTTTTCTTACTTTTTTGATGTGAATTTCAGTTCTTTCACTCACCTTCTTTCACCCAGAAGCTTGTGAGAAGCTGCTTTTTGTCTGAGTTTTATTGCCCCAAAGAAATTTCCCACCCTCATCAGACAACACTCATCAGATTCGGGATGTTACGCTTCTTACTGTCATGAGAAAAGATAGACAAGATATATTATTCAATAGTAAAAATATATGGGATATAGCCGTTTAACACCAATAAATAAGAGTTTCACAATAAATTTCTACAAATCCTCCAAAATAAATAAATTAAATTATTGTTACGTAGGAGTAGAATTACCACAAGGAATTCCTTGATAACACCCAACAATTAACACAAAAAAGTAAGGGTGAATGGGATACAAGTTTGCCATCAAGGAAGATATTGCACTTGCCGCCACAGCCACTCCTTCAAATAAGAGCTGCTCACCACACTCAGGGGAGATAATGTGGTGATAAGAGTTCCTGGAGAAGCACTCGATAAGAAGGGATGTCCATTATGTATTGAGCCTTAGCCCTCGACATGATTCATTTACGAGCAAAATAGAATAATAGTGGATTCCATACTTTAAGAAAAACAAATAAGAACTAAAATTAGAGTCAATCACCTATTTAATAATAATACACGTCCAAGGATGGCCCGGGTTATGTGGTCAATGATTAGTTGAAGGCATGATTGTAACGACCAAAAGCATACTCTAACAATAATATAATTTACATTAGTATTATCATATTATGTTCCGAAATATTTGCTTGGTCATTAAGGAAGCAACAAATCATACATAATTTCAAGTTTCTCATCTTCATCCTTTTGCTAGCAGGTTTCCTTGCTCATTTATATGTTTTTTGAACTTAAATTTCATTTCAAGATGACTCAAATTCCTCTTGAAAATTTCCTCAAATGTGGAGGATCTTCAACCTTCATCAGGTCTACTTCCTTGTACTTACCTAAACATGTGCTACCAAATTGTACCTATCTTGTAACCACATAATAATAACCAACCTTCTGCACTTCTGTTGGATTCTGTCCATTATCATCATTCACCTGATATCCGTATAAGACAGTATAACATATATTCAAGTCCAGTAGCTTGTGCAAAGGATTTGTCTAGTGACACTTAGTCCCGATCAACATGTAGGATAAATATGAGATCTAATTCCTTCCCTTATTATTTGCATCATGAAGATTATACTCACTAACTTTGGATAATTGTCAAACATCCAAAATGATGAAGAACTGCACCAACAACCTTCCTTGGGACCCAGTTTCCAACATACTTAAACTTTACTGTCTCCAGGTCATGCATCGTTACTTCTCAGAAACTAAATTTTAACCAACTGTTAAAAGATATTTAGTTACAGCATAACAAAAAAAAGGAATCTAATGTCTATTAGCATTTCTTGCTAGTTCAAGCCTATTGTAGCCTCCATGAAGGGTCGTAGAACGTCGAAGCCCTATAATCTTTGTAAAACATGATGCTCTATCATCATCAATTAAATCGTGAACACGATCCTATGGTAGCTTCCTTCAATTACCCCATTAATACTGTGGTATTGATGACCTTTTCCTTTGGGAATGAACAAATTCACTAGGAAAAATACTTCACACTAGCTTCTTCTGTTGTTTCTTAAAAAAAGTCCTTCCATCAACATATGACAACTTTAAGTAATATCTACACAATCCATTGTGTCTGGGATTTCTGTTGAGGAAAAATATTTCTTTGACCGCCAAAGTTGAATGACATTAATTTCACAATCTATATAATCAATTGCTTTTACAGATAACTTTGTATCAAGATGGTGAGAGGATTCAACAACAACAATAATATTTTCTCAAGGTTTGTAACAATAGAAGAAACACCACCACTAGTGAGTATGATAGTTTTCTCCACATTAAACTCACCAAACTACATGAAGTCAACTCCTTTAGATTGTTGCAATTATTTCTTCAACACATCTTCATCAAAGCAACAAGTGAGAACAAATGAAGGATGGAAAGGAACACATTTATCATGCTCATTTGGTAGCACTTTTGTCTTTAGTGTCTCAATACTCCCCCTTAGCTCGGGTAATTGATCCAATGATATTAGTCCATATTTTAGTGCATCAATGTCTTCTACAAATGAGTCATCCTTTACAAGAACTTTAAAACTCACATCCTTCTCTTACAATAACTTCAGCTTGCATCCTTCTCTTTCAGTGGGAACTTCAAGATTTCAACTGTTCAAGAGTTGGAAGGCTAATAACATTAATTGGTATTTCAATTGATTTTTTCTATGGCAAATCACATAATATAGCAGCTATAGGAAAATCTGATCCATTCACAATTGATAGGTGACGGTACTTCATATTAGTACCAACATTTGAAGGCTTGTGGAATGATAGTTTCTGTCGAGTTTTATACAAATACCTATTGTCTTTGGATCTTTGTCTATCCATGACTAAATGAGCCATTTGCTCTCTCAACTCTTCGAGTGTTTGTTGGAGAATTTGGATGTGGCTTGCTTCTCTATTAATAGGAGCTACCATTAGAATATATGAACTTGGGAGGTACTCATGGGTTGGAGTTGGAATATTTATGATTTTTTGAGGTGGAGTGACTCTCAACTATTGGGAGGGGATTCATGACTTGGATAAAGGAGGAGAGGGAGTTAACTCAAGGTTCTCTTAACTTTAGCTAGGAGCTCTGATACCAAATGTAGTCAATAGGTTAAGGGATGAACTATCACACATAATTCAACATAAAGGAAATAAGAGTTTGTCAAAGCCTTTACTTGGTATGTGACAACAAATTGTACTAGATTGCAAGTTTCTCATTTTCATATTTTGCTAGAAACTTACTCAAATATATGTTTTCTCAACTCATACTCTTTGTTCTGAGATGCATCAAAATTGGAATACATGAAAAAAGAGACAAAATTTGGGAGAGTAAAGTAGATGTGCTCAAAATACAAGCATTTCTAAGTTTAATATTCATGTGACGTAGAGATGCGACAATCAAATCACGACCATCAATGCCGAAAGTCTCTATGGACTTCACTTTTTACTTGTAGTTGACCTCGATGAGATTGAGGGAGTAGGTTTCAGAGGTGAAGTGTATGCAGAATCCTGAAAGAAAAAAATAACCGAGGATAAGAGGCAAAAGCTGCGGTGTCATGCCTTTGGGAGAGTTTGTACTATGTAAGTAATACCATAGTTCAACGCCTTGGAGGTATTCGGACTTGACGTTGCAAGAAACTAAAGGGAGAGACTTGGAGTTGCAATGAGGTGAAGGATGGCCTTGATTTCAGAGGTGTTGAAGATGGTGAAGCCAAACTTATCTTGGAGGCTACTAGCGGGTTAAATTGTGCATACTGGATGAGGTTCACGCGTCATTGATGTTTTGACAATAGGCTCGATAGTGAGAAGATAGAAAAATCATACACTGAAACCTAAAGCTCTGATATCATGTTAAGGTAAGAAATAGATAAAGATACATTATTTAATAGAAAAATTCTTTATAATGAGGACACATTCCGTGTGATTAAAAAAATGAAGGGTAAGATGATAGTCCATGTAAATGTAATAGAATGGTTACGGTAAGATTTTCTATTTACTATCTAACACCTAGCTTTCAAGACAATTGGCTAAGTTGCTCTAACTTGTCGTCCTAGCCAAACCTTGCCAATGTTTCACTACAATTTGGTTAATTTGTGGCACAGTACTTACAAATGATGTCTTAGTAGAGCCCTGCCTATTTCTCTTCGCAATCAGGTTAATCCATAACGCATCCTTAGAGGGGAATACCTAGCACTAAAAGAAATTGAAAATTTTAATTTATTTCATGAATTAGTATTAGTTGTAGACTTAAATATCAACCATTAACTTTTCTTAGCATGGAGTTTCATGAAATATGATATCTTAACCATGCGTCATAGTATACATTTTTTATTTGCTAACTAGATATATCATGCGCCTTGATGTTATTTCTATGTACATTCATTCTATTTCTGTTGAGCGGGGCCACTTACTTCTTCAAGATCGATCTTCGATCTAGGTACCATCAAATCCGGGTGTATGCCCAAGACATTGACCGTCTTCCGCACTCATGATGGGCACTACGAGTTCCTGGTCATGCCCTTCGGCCTTACCAATGGCCCGACCCCTTTCAGGCGACCATGAACGACATCTTCCGCTCGGTGCTGCGTAAGTACATCTTAGTGCAATGGACGAGCACTACTTGGATGTCGTGGAGAAACACCTCGACGAGCAGGCATCTACCTTCGCCGACCAAGCTTTGATCCTCGCCTCCCTGCAGACATCGACCCGAACCCAATCGTCCATGCTCGCCTCCATGCAGGCGACGCTCCATCGCCTGGATGACCGCGAAGCCCGTGCCTCCAGCCATCCTCCGCGCTCTCCCCGCCTTTTCCCCCCTCCGGATCCGTGGACCACACCACATCGACGCCGCCCCCTCCTTCCTTGGTCTCCCTCGCCACCCGCATGCTCCTAGAACACTGGAGGTTCCACATTTCAACGACTCGGATCCTCTTGGTTGGATCGCCAAGGTTGAGCAGTTTTTCGACATCCAAGCTACACCCGACCCCCAGAAAGTCTTCCTAACGCTCCTCTCCATGGAAGGCTCCGCGCTGCATTGGGTTCACTGGCTTTGCAACTCCTCCCCGCTCTTCTCCTGGGCGGACCTGAATGTGGCGTTAGTCAAACGCTACGACCACCGCTACGCCGACAATGCTGTGGAGAGTCTGTGCGCCCTCCGCCACACTTCTTTGGTGGATCAATACATCAACGACTTCATTGAATTGCCCAATCACGTTCCCGACCTTTCGCTAAACCATTACATGGGCTTCTTCCTCCAGGGCCTACATCCACACATCCACTCCCGCCTGCGTACTCATCACCCTCAGGATATCTTCGACGCTATGGAGATCACTCGCTTGGCCGAGGCAGATTTCTCCATCCGATCCATTGACCGGGCCTGTGGCCCTCCGACATCCTTCGACTCCTCGTCGCGCGTTTCGCTGTTTCCGACAACCATTCCTCGGCCACCAGCTGGGGATTCGGCCCCCACAGTTCCTCCACCGTACAAGCCTCCACCACCTCCCAGGCCGAGTCGGCTTCCGATTCATAACCGTCTGTCTTCCTAGAAATACAACGAGCTACGCAGTAAGAGTTTGCGCTTTCACTGCAAATAACCCTATTCCCCGACCCACGACTACCCGCTGAAGGAGCTACGAGTCCTTATGTGCGATGATGAGGATGATATCATAGCCACCGACTTCGACGCCCTCACCTTGGAGGAACCATCGCCAATCAAACCGCCACTGCCTATCCCTCGGTTGGACCTCTCGCCCTTGTCTCTCGCGGGCATCTCCAGGCTACATACCATAAAACTCCCGGGATCACCTCAGGGGACTCGCATGGTTTTGATGATTGACAGTGGCGCAAACCACAACTTCATTTCGGTGCGGGCATCTCCGAGCTTCTCTCCAGCGGCTCACCGTCTCTTCGCACACGGCTCAACGCACCGTGGCCGATTTCCATGCCTTATTGTGGTAGATTACTACATTGACGACCATTACCATCACAGAGGACCAACCATCACCGACCCTTGAGCTCTCCCCACTCTTAGAGAACTTTGCCAACGTGTTTGCCCCGCGCTCGGCCTTCCGCCACCGCGACCAATCGACCACCGCGACCAACCGACCACCGCGTCCAACCGACCACCGCATTCCCATTCAAGTGGGTACTCGAGCGATCTCGGTTTGTCCGTATCGTTATGACCATATTCAGAAAGATGAGATCAAGCGACTGGTGGTGGACATGTTGACAACCGGCCTTATCCGCCCAGTGTTGGCCCCTTTTCCAGCCCGAACTTTCTTGTGCGGAAGAAGGTCAGCTGGTGTTTCTGTATTGATTATAGGGCGCTTAATAAGGCCACGGTGCCGGACAAGTATCCCATTCCAGTCATCCAAGAGTTTTTAGACGAGTTGAGCGGGCCACATCTCCAAGATCGATCTTCGATCCGGGTACCATCAAATCTGGGTGTGCCCAAGATATTCATAAGATTGTCTTCCGCACTCACGATGGCACTGCGAGTTTCTAATCATGACCTTTGGCCTCACCAATGGCCTGGTCACCTTTTAGGCGACAATGAACGACATCTTCCGCTCGGTGCTGCGTAAGTACGTTTTGATGTTCTTTGATGATATTCTTGTGTACAGCCTGACTTGGCAGGACCACTTGCGCCACCTGGAGTTCACACTGGCTAATCTTTGCCAACACTCACTTGTCGCCAATCTGAAGAAGTGTGTGTTTGGCCAACGCGAGATCTCGTACCTCGACCATACGATGTCAGCTCGATGGGTGGCCATGGATGCAGACAAGGTGTGCGCAGTGGTGCCGTGGCCGCCTCCACGGACGGTGAGGCACGCGCAAGCTTTCCTAGGCCTGACAGAGTATTATCACCGCTTCATACGCAACTACGACACACTGGCACTTTCTCTGACACGCCTAAGACCGCCGACCCCACCTTCCATCGATCTTCGGAGGCAGTCGCTGCCTTCTCGGCCTTACAACGGGCTTTGGTGTTCGCCTCATGCCTGACTTCTCTCAGGCATTCACGGTGGAGTGTGACACCTCGGGCACCAACGTCGGGGCAGTGCTCATGCAAGCCGGTCAACCCATTTCCTACTTCAGTAGAGCCTTCTCCGCGATCGTCCGATCCCGTTCTGCCTACGACAACGAGTTGATGACACTCGTTCTGGCGGTTCAACACTGGCGCCCCTACTTGATTGGGAAACCCTTTGTCGTACGGACGGACCATCATAACCTCCGCTACTTCCTGAGCCAGAAGATGACCACTCCCACACAACAAGTGTGGGCGGCCAAACTGTTGGGATATGATTTCACTATGGAGTTCAATTCGGGCAGAACCAACGTGGCGGCAGATGCACTTTCTCGCCAGCAGGGTGCGGCGGAATTGACAGCTATTTCATGACCGGTTTGGCACGAAGCGGCCATCTTACAGAGCGAGGTGGAAGCTGATCCGACGTTACAGGTCATCATGGAGCACTTACGAGCAGATGCTTCTGCGTTCCCTCCTTATGCCCTCGTTGGGGGGTGGCTACTTGATCTGGGCCAAATGGTCCTATCAGCCTCGTCCACCAGCATTCCGCGCATCCTCGCCGAGTATCACGCGACACCATCCGCCGGCCACGCGGGAGCGTTCTACACCTACCGTCGTCTTGCGAAGGCCATCTACTGGAAGGGTATGATGCGCCATGTGGAGGAGTATGTCGCGGCTTGCCTAGTCTGCCAACGTTCAAAGTAGGAGGCCATGTTTCCAGGGGGCTTCTTGCAACCCTTACCTCTTCCCGAACTCATATGGGAGGACATGGCGATGGACTTGTATGCATCTCCTCCGTTCCGGGTACGACTGGTGGACCGTCTGTCCAAGTACGACCACTACCTTCCTTTGCGACATCCCTTCACAGCACTGGTGGTGGCTCAAACTTTCATCGCAGGAGTGTTGCGCCTCCACGAGTTTCCCCGATCGATCATTAATGATCGTGACCCGATTTTCATGTGCGATTTCTGGCAGGAGCTATTCACGCTCGAGGGGACGCAACTCCAGATGAGTACGACTTAACATCCGCAGACAAACGACCAGTCTGAGTTCCTCAACCATTGCCTTGAGACATACTTGTGTTGTTTTACGTCGGACCGACCGAAGGATTGGAGCAAGTGGTTGGGGTGGGCAGAATTCTCCTATAACCCCGCCTTCCACTACTCAACATGCATGAGTCCCTTTCAGGCCGTGTACGGCCGTCCACCACCCACCATCATGCAACATCTCCTGGTGGATTCCATGTGGGTGTCGTACAAGATATGCTTATGGATCGCGATGAGTCACTCGGGCTCTTGAAGACCCACCTCCTTGTCGCACATCAAAAGATGGTCCACCAAGCCAACAAATGACGCCGCCACGTACAGTTCCGGGTTGGAGAGGCGGTTTTTATCAAGGTACGTCCTTACCGCCAGTCCTCCGTCTCACAATGGGTATATTCCAAGCTATCTGCCCGGTTCTACAGACCATTCGAGGTGACCGTGCGTATTGGCGAGGTAGCATATCGCCTCTGCCTTCCCTCACACTGTTTGATATGTCTAGTCTTTCACGTCTCTCAGCTCAAACAAGTAGTAGACGATCACACCGTCAAAGACTCCTTGCCATCACATTTCAGCTCAGATAGCTCTGTCATGTACTTGTCGAAGCCATACTGGACTGCACATCTGAATCCTTGACCGGTCAAGCACAAGTGTTAATGGCATGGCAACATCACCCTTACTCCAACGCGACTTGGTGGGACTGCGACGAATTCTGTGCCCAGTTTCCATAGTTTTCTCTTTAGGACAAGACAAATTTTCTAGACGGGGGTATTGTTACGGAGGGGAACGACTCAGAGGATGAAGGTGCGTCAACCACTTGGCGGGTTTACTCCCGACGGCCGAAAGCGACAGACCAGGTGGCAACCAGTTGAGGGCGCGACTTTGGTTTGCTCTCTTAAGTTATCTTTATTTATGCTTATGCCATTATGTTGGGTATATATAAGCTCATTATATTGTATTTTTTTTTCATCTTTGAATTGGGACTTTTGGAATGTTTGGAGCCTAGGGCTGACATGAGATTTCCCTCTTGGAGTTTATCTTAAGTAATTTTTCATTTTCCCTTCCACTCTAAACCCTGGCGTAACAATTTCTCACATGTCAATAGTGTTAGTGTCAATGATCAAATTGAGTCACATGTTACTTTCGAAAGAGAGTTGCTTGTGTTTGTGTTTGAATGAGCATGCATGTGATTGCTTGTTGCATGTACTTGTGTATTGGTTGATCATGCAATCTTCCCGGTTTAAAGATTGAAAACCCTTGTTAGTTCGCTAGATTCTACTCTCTTCTTCTACTAGGATTCTAGTTGGTTCTCATAATTCCTCTGCTTGTTTGATGCCTAGTCATCCATCCAAGTGGGAACTTCATTGACGGAAGGCGAATGTAGTGAGTGGTGTAATGGTGCCTTAGGGAAACCCCGCTTAATGCGTGTGAGTATAGTGCCGTGGAAATCTAAATGATTCGATGCACAAATAATTGTCCAATGTTTAATTAAATAAATTCTGAAATTAAAAGTACAGTCACAAACATTAACTCTAGAGATTAAACATTAGAAACACATGCAAGATCTAATTAATTAAAGTGAGATTGCTTCAATTAAACGTTCGGCGGGTAAACCTTTCTAGTATAATTAAAATTGTGCAAACTTCTACAAATCGACATTCCTAATGGCATGTGTTCAGTGTTCACAATATATTCAACAATGATATTGTGTAAGTATGATTTCAGACAAGAACTTACGGAGTAATTGGAGTCCGGAGAAGTGGAAGGGGGATTGATTCAGGGTGCTGGTCAGTGAATCGACACCATGGAACAACTATGAGAGCCGAGAATTTTTGTCCAATATCTGCGATGCCTGAAAATTAGCCCTAGACCCATATTTATATACTTAAAACCCATTTCGGACGGCTACCATCGTTCAAAACATAATATCACTAATTTACATGGAATAAAAATACAAAAAATAAATAAAAATACATAAAGATATGTCGTTGTCGTTTAAACGCGGCTACCTATTCAAATCGTCAATCTGATGATCATATTCCTGCCTTGGGCATATGTAGACTAGTGTGAGCTCCGATAAGTGTCGATCCACACTCGATTCGTGATCACATCATTCAACCTCCATCCTTCTCTGTTTATTTGTCTTGCTAGAGAATTGCTAGAGAATTTCTAGAGAATTAAAATGTTAATCTCTAGCAAGTCGATCTAGAATGCTCAATTCTAAAACCATCACAAAGGTCTCCTGTTTTTGCTTACCAGCATTTTTTGATCTGAGGACTCCTGTTATTGTCTTTTGCTTTATTGAGACCCGAGTTGTGTTCATTGTTGATAGCTTTTCCAATTCTCAGATAAGGCGTTTGAAAGAGCATGTGTTGACACAGTTGCCTCCCAAGCGGCGGCAGATCATTTGCTTGAAGCTGAAAACAACAGATATATCACTGGCAGCAACATTATGTAGAGTCAATTGTGGGTTTGTTAGTGACGATGTTCCTTCAAAACAATTACTGACAGACAATGCTGATCATAATGATAGCAGTGAAAATGTGTCGAACTTCAATCTACACAATGGTAATAATTTCAATTTTCTTGCGCTTGAGTAGTATTTTCAGTTTTCTACACTTTTTATCTGTATTTTTTTGGTCTTGCCCCTTTTCTTGTACATCTGTCATTTAAACTGCCACTATCTGCTCGAAAAGTTTCCATTGAGAATTAATACTTTTTTGCATTCTGAATGTTTTTGAGGTTGATAATGTCTTTTTTGGTATTGCATTTCCAGATTTAGTTTTGCAGGAAATTTAGTTTACATTGTTGGTCATTTGATAATTAAAGTAGCTAGTACAGTTTTGGTTTTGCTTCAACCTCATATATCTTATATTCAACCAAATTTTTTATGCCTCAGATAAAGATTACAGAAAAACTTCAAAGCTGCTGTCCCTTCAAGAAATAGGCATTGCAAAGTTATCTGGATTTTATGAGTGGTTTTCTAACCATGTTGCAATTGGAGATCTGGAGGATGCAAATAACTCGGCTATTGGTCTGGTTTCACTAAAAATGCTTATATTTGCCCATCATTTGAAGGTTCTAGATGGGATTCAGGTTAGGTTTACTTTTTGAAACTTATAATATGCTCATATCCATTCACAGTGCATATGCTATAGGGATAGATTTTAGTGTTGGTTGGCCATTCTGCCTGCAGTTTATGTAGTGAAGAGGAGAGTGTGTAATGCATGCTCCTTCTGGTTATTGCCCTTTTTAATATTTCTCCCCTCACTTCAGCAGCAACATAACATTATAAGACCTGATTGGACTATTTGCTTTTCGTAACTTATAATGTGACCTTTAATCATGTAATTTTTTAGTGAACTCCTCATGCTCTGTCATCAACAAGACCCGGACTCCCAATTTGATGTTTATGTGTTTGTTACTCAATTGCAGTCTATAACTTGTTTCCTATATCTATGGACAATTACCTTCCCCTTCTTCTTTGTCCCATTCAAGAAGCACTTTCATTTTTTTTACTAGTTCCCTAACGTTTTTCTATTATCCAAAGTAATCTGTTTATTGATTTAAATTGCTTAAAATTTCAGGAATTTGTATGCGAAAAAGGAATCCAGTTTGTTCGTATTGACGGTAGGACATTGCCGAAAGATAGACGGACAGCAGTTGAATCATTTCGTCTATTTAGTGAGGTTAGTTTCATCTCATCTTGCTATCTAAGGGGTCATGTGAAGAGAATGAATATCTATTGGTGAATTGCAATACACAAATTACTCTTGAGAATTGCATGAGGCTAGTTACAAAATTGATGTTGAATCAGCAATTGGTAATAGTTAATGGACAATATTGTTTAAGAGATATCTAGTTGGGAGAGAACTATGCTGCCTATTATAAAATATGGGTTTCTTGAGTTTTTTTAATAGTCGGTCAGTTAAGCTGAGGAGTTGCATGTGTAATTTTTAGAGAGTAAAGTATTACTCTAGTTGAGGTAAATTATCATTATATTACTATAATTTATGGAGCCAGGGTAGTGGGTAGCATAGAAATATCTGATAATCTGTTACGGGCAACATGCCCAATTAGTTATCTTGTTATTGAGTTGTATTTTGTATTTCTTCATTATACGCTTGTCATTATTATGTGTCGGGCTATTTATGGAAATGTCCATGTACCTTCTATTTAAAGGACCCTAGGGGTGATGCAGTGGTAGTCAGCCGTTAAATGCAGACACTCCTAAATGCGAATCTTGGGGAGTAATATGAATTAGGGTGCACGTGTGTACATGAAGCAATTGCAAATCAAGATTTACTAGCACATAATTCCCACAAAGCTTTAGGCGCAACCACACAATTAAGAGTAAATATTAATGTTCAGAAACAATCTAGATCATCCAACGAGAGAGGTGCAAACCAGCTGAAGTGCGCCGGTAAAGGTCCCGCAAATCGTTCGCAAGCAACACAATAGCATATAAAATAACATCCACCACAATAGTAAAACACAAGAAGTCCAATAATAAACCAAACACCAATATACCTTGGATCGCTCCTGCACGAGGCGGCTTGACTTAGAGGGGAGATCCGCGGCGAGCGTGCCTCCGTCTGAAATGGAGATTCCACGGAATGGGTGGGGGATGCGGGCTGTGGAGGTCGGGGAAACGGAGTAGGGTTAGGGAAGGTTGGAGGGCTGCTGTTGGGAAGGGCGTGGGGCGACGGGGTGGACGTGGGGGTTGCCGGAAGGGGAAGGCGGAACAGGGGGGGGGGGGAAAGGAAGGGTCGGCGGGCTGTGTGGGGAGGGGGAGACGGGCGATGGGGTGGAGGGAGGTCGTCGGGCTGTACGGGGAGAGGGAGACGGGCGATGGGGTGGAGGGAGGTTCGTCGGGCTGTACGGGGAGAGGGAGGAGGGCGATGCGTTGGAGGGAGGGGAGGTCGAGGCTTACGGGATCAGCGGCGTCGGGCGGGATGCGAAACAGCGGCAGCAGGGGTACGAGCGCAGGAATCGGATTCTCCAACTTGGACCGGGCGACTGCTCTAGGGCAACTTCCAATCCCCTCTTTAACATCAAAACCCCTCATATTTATACGAAGAATGCAGGAATTGATCATAAAATAAAATTAGGGCTCCCAATCGGACGACCGCAAGTGTCCGAGCCGATCAGGACTAAACGCAGCATAAAACTAATAAAGTTATATATGGAATCAACTCGGAACGACCCTCCGGGCGCATCCGCGGACTCGGATCGCCCAACCGGGTCGCCGATCACCACCTCCTGCGGGAATAAACGTGCGCGTGCGACCGTACGCCATCAACTCCCCCCGACTTGAAAGCACTCATCTCCGGTCAGTGAAAATGATCGTACTCTCGGCGAAGGTCAGGGGCGAGTCTCTCGAGCTCCTCAGCAGAAATCCATGCGTCGTCAGAAGCTGGGTGGGCATGCCAATGAACCAAGTACCGTAGGACCATCGAGCCGCCCATCGCTGTGAAGTCATGACCAACGATCCGTAACGCGTCTCCAGTGGGTGCAGGCGACAGTCGTGTCAAAGTATCTCCATCAGAATGCTGTGCAGCTGGGCCGGCCGGTCGAGAAGGGGAATCCGCCATACTGTGCTCTGCCCCCGGCGACTGCCTGGGTAGGGTGGGTGTAGTGGCACTGGGTGGGTGAGGGTCGAACCGTGGCTCAGTGGGGGGTGAGGAGTAGGGGTCCTCGTACACTCGCTCCTCAAAGTATGGGGTCAGGTCTTCTACATTGAACACTCGGTGAATCCCCATTGTGGGTGGTATGTCAACCTCATATGCATTCGCGCCGACCTGTCGAGTGACTGTATAGGGACCCATCCGACGAGCACTTAACTTCTTCGCTGCCCCCTGGGGGAGCCTCTCAGGTCGAAGGCGTATCATAACTTGCTCCCCAACATCAAATATCTGCTCCCTCCTGTGCCGATCTGCTTGAGCCTTGTAGATGTCATTATTGGCCGCGATCCTTCTTCGAATTGCTTCATGTAGTGTGTGTATATGCTGAATGAATGACTCGGCGGACTCGCTAGGCCTAGCTTCTAACGGGACATCCACTAAGTCGACAGGTTTCCTAGGCTCGTAACATGACATGGAATGGACTCAATCCTGTGGTCCGGTTAACCGAGCTATTGTATGCAAACTCCGCTATGGGCAAGACCGAGTCCCAAGAGGCAGGACTATCCCCAACGAGGCAACGCAACAAGGTCCCTAGACTACGGTTGACAACCTCTGTCTGTCCATCCGTCTGTGGGTGATAAGCGGTGGAAAACTTCAGTGTCGTACCAGTCTTCCTCCCCAACGTTTTCCAAAAATAACTCATAAAACGAACGTCGCGGTCGGAGACGATAGACGTGGGTAACCCATGATACTTGAATACCTCCCTGAAGAACAGGGCCGCCACATGGGGGGCGTCGTATGTCCTATGACATGGAATAAAGTGGGCCATCTTCGAGAAACGGTCTACAACGACAAAGATCGAGTCAAACTTCCGCGACGTGCGCGGAAGTCCTAGAACGAAGTCCAGGCTAATGTCCACCCAAGGTCTGTGGGGGATGGGCAGAGGGGTGTACAGGCCCGTAGACTGTCGAGAACCCTTGGCTGTCTGGCAAGTGCGGCAATGACGAACGATCCGCGTAACATCCCTCTTCAGGCCAGGCCAGAAGAAACGGTCCTCCACTAACGCGATCGTCTTGTCGCGCCCGAAGTGTCCCGCGACACCGCCCGCATGTAACTCCCAGACAAGGAAGTCCCGCAGAGACGTCTGGGGCACGCAGAGACGAGACTCAAAGAACAGATAACCCTCCGAAATGAGGAAACCCTTGCGGGGCTCGGGGGGGGGGGGGGATCCCTCGACAACGCGGAGTAAATATCGCCAAAATCAGGGCACTCGGGATAATCAAGGCGGATCCGCTCAAACCCCTCCACTCGCGCGCTCATGGTGTGAAGAATGGTGACCCGGCGACTCAACGCATCTGCCGGCTTGTTCTCAACACCAGCTCAGTGCTTGAGAACATAGTGGTACTCCTGCATGAACTCCACCCATTTCGCGTGACGGTGTCCTAACTTCTTCTGCGAATCTAGATATCGCAGGGCCTGATGATCCGAATACAGGACGAACTCCTTATGTAGGAGATAGTGACGCCAATATCGGAGCGCCTGTACAACGGCATAGAACTCTCGATCGTAATTGGAATACCTCTGTCGGGCCTCATTGAGCTTCTCGCTGAAGTACGCGACTGGATGACCCTCCTGGCTCAGCACCCCACCAATACCTACCCCAGAAGCGTCACATGCGACCTCAAATGCCTTGGCAAAATCTGGGAGGCGCAAAACCGGTGCTGACGAGAGTCTCTTCTTAATGTCTTCAAACGCTCGGGTGGCCGCGGGAGTCCAAACGAAGTCGCCCTTGCGAAGGCAACTCGTAATAGGGGCCATAATCGAGCTAAACCCACGGACAAACCTCCGGTAGAAGGTGGCCAGTCCATGGAAGCTCCGTGCCTCGTGAATGTTGGCCGGAACGGGCCACTCCCGAATCGACTTGACCTTATCGGGGTCAACCGAGATGCCGGACTGAGATACAATATATCCAAGAAAATGGACCGACGTGGACAGGAACGAGCACTTCTTCAGGTTAACATATAGATGTTCCTTCCGAAGGAGGTCGAATACTAGACGAATGTGACCCAGGTGCTCCGTGCGTCCCTGACTATAAATCAGTATGTCATCGAAGTACACCACGAGGAACTTTCCCATGTAGGGCCGGAGAATCTGTGTCATCACCCTCATGAATGTGCTCGGCGCGTTCGAGAGTTCAAGCGGCATAACTAACCATTCGTATAGGCCATCTTTTGTTTTAAAAGCCGTCTTCCACTCATCACCCTCCCGGACTCTAATTTGATGGTACCCGCTCCTCAAGTCGATCTTCGTAAAGACCTGGGCGCCAGCCATCGCATCGAGGAGGTCATCGAGGCGGGGGATCGGGAAGCGATACTTCACCGTAATCTTATTGATGGCGCGACTATCGATACACATGCGTCAGCTCCCATCTTTGTTCGGGGTAAGAAGGGCAGGAACGACACACGGGCTCAGGCTCTCTCGAATAAATTTCTTCCGCAGAAGATCGTCCACCTGTCGCTTCAACTCAGCATGCTCAGTCGGATTCAACCGATAGTGGGGAAGGTTGGGCAAAGATGCCCCTGGGATCAGGTCTATAGCATGCTGGATATCTCTCATAGGGGGAAGCTCGTCGGGGAGCTCCTCCGGCATAATGTCAGTGTACTCGTCCAGCAGGCGACGGATATCCGGATCCACACTCTCAAGATCAGTGGTGGGGTCAGAGGCCACGACGGCTACCACGACATACATCATCCCCAAGTCTAAACTCTCTCGAAGAAAATCACTCTTCCTCAAAATGTGTACGGGCCTGGAGGACCCGGCACTAATAGACGACTCAACTTGGCCCTTGGGTGGATCCCTGGGCTGGGTCGAGGTGAGGGTGATCTTCCGCCCCTTGTCAAAGAAGACGCATGTGTTGGAACGGCCATAACACGTGGCGTCGCGATCGTACAACCAGGGGCGGCCTAACAGGACATGTGCGACGTCCATCGGGATGACGTCGCACCACACTTTGTCCTCAATGGACGCTAAACGGATCGGCACAAGACATCTCTGCGTGACCTGGATGGCAGACTTGTCCACCCAGTGGACGCGGTATGGGTGGGGATGTGGCTCAGCAGCTAGCTGCATCCTTTCTAAGCCTTTCTTCGCCACAATGTTCACGCAACTACCGCTGTCTATGGCAAGCTTGCAGGGTCCGCCCGCACTCTGAAAATATGTATAAAATATCGATGTGCGGCGCCAATCCTCCTCGGAACGAGGGGTGTGCAGGAGGCGACGGATGACGCCCAGTCCTAATGATCTCTCGGCGTCGCTCTCCCAACCGTCCCCCACCTCTGCTGTGATCTCCTCGACCACAACCCCATCTAACTCAGCGCTCTCCTCGCCATCGTCCTCGACCAATAAGTTCCTCGTAGGGCATTGAGCAGCAAGGTGTCCTCTGCCCAAACATCTAAAGCACTGGCCAGGCCCGGCCCTAGGAGCAGCCGGAACCAGAACCTTCCCCTTCGCATCCGTGGTGGTGCGGGGCGGGGCATCGGGGCGATGTGTGGTTTGCCTTGATCCCGGGAGGCGCAGATAGCTCTCATACTCAAGCGCGAGCTGGAATACCTGCTCGACTGTCTCTATACGATGTGGGATGAGCTCTCTCCGAATCTCAGCCCTCAGCCCAGCTCTAAACTTAGATGCGGTCACGATAGGCTCTTCCCAAATGTCGCTCCTCACTATCAACTCGTCGAATCGGGTCATATATTCGGCAACGGATAGCGATCCCTGCCGTAAAGCATGGAGTTGGTCAAGAAGCTGATCTCGATAAGAGTCGGGGAGGTACTTGTCCCTCAATCGTTGTTTCATCTCCGCCCACCTAGTGATGGGATAATATCCATCTCTCTCCAGAGATCTCTCTACGCTGAGCCAGAACATTTTTGCCTGGCCAATCAGTTTCATCTTAGCGAACCGAACTCGCCGCTCATCCTGCATATCGTACCAGTCAAAGAAATGATCCATATCTAGGAGCCAGTCACTAAAGGCCTTCGGGTCTAGGTGACCGTCGAAGGTGGGAGCATCAATTTGAAGGCGCCGAATGAGATCGTCCTCTATCGGTGTGCGCTCCCTACGGGGCTCTACATAGTCGTCATATGGCTCTTCGAGATCGTACTCGTGTCGCGCGGGTGGTCCGCGACCACGGCGGGCCGGCGGCGGACGAGGCTCGTATGGTGGCCTAGGGCGACGACGATAATCAAATGCAGGCTCGGGAGTCCGTCTCCGAGGAGTGGGGTCCCGACGATAATCATATGCCGGCTCAGGAGTCCGTCTCCGAAGAGCGGGGTCCCAGCGTGGTATCTCTCGTGCACGTCGGTCAAGAGGAGGAGAAGCATCCCGCGGATCATCCAAGGGTTCCTCATGACGTGGTGCAGGGTCCCGACGTGGTATCTCTCTCGCTCGTCGATCACGTGGGAGAGGAGCGTCCCGTGGGTCCTCCAAGGGTTCCACATAACGTGGTGCAGGTGCCAGACCTCTAGGGGATCCTATCTGATCGACTCTAGTGTTGACCCTAGCGATGTCGTTCTTAATGGTGGTGAATTGTTCCAGGACTAAGCGCTGAAACTCGGCGGTCGTCATGCCCGAATTCGAACTGGCGGCCCGATCGTCGGTGTTATTCTGAACAGACATTGGTTTTCTATAGACCCTACCACTACGGAGCATGCAATGAAGTGCGTAACCCGCTTTGATACCAAATGATGCAGTGGTAGTCAGCCGTTAAATGCAGACACTCCTAAATGCGAATCTTGGGGAGTAATATGAATTAGGGTGCACGTGTGTACATGAAGCAATTGCAAATCAGGATTTACTAGCACATAATTCCCACAAAGCTTTAGGCGCAACCACACAATTAAGAGTAAATATTAATGTTCAGAAACAATCTAGATCATCCAACGAGAGAGGTGCAAATCAGCTGAAGTGCGCCGGTAAAGGTCCCGCAAATCGTGCAACACAATAGCATATAAAATAACATCCACCACAATAGTTCAACACAAGAAGTCCAATAATAAACCAAACACCAATATACCTTGGATCGCTCCTGCACGAGGCGGCTTGACTTAGAGGGGAGATCCGCGGCGAGCGTGCCTCCGTCTGAAATGGAGATTCCACGGAATGGGTGGGGGATGCGGGCTGTGGAGGTCGGGGAAACGGAGTAGGGTTAGGGAAGGTTGGAGGGCTGCTGTTGGGAAGGGCGTGGGGCGACGGGGTGGACGTGGGGGCTGCTGGAAGGGGAAGGCGGAACGGGGGGGGGGGGGAAGGAAGGGTCGGCGGGCTGTGTGGGGAGGGGGAGACGGGCGATGGGGTGGAGGGAGGTCGTCGGGCTGTACGGGGAGAGGGAGACGGGCGATGGGGTGGAGGGAGGTTCGTCGGGCTGTACGGGGAGAGGGAGGAGGGCGATGCGTTGGAGGGAGGGGAGGTCGAGGCTTACGGGATCAGCGGCGTCGGGCGGGATGCGGAACAGCGGCAGCAGGGGTACGAGCGCAGGAATCGGATTCTCCAACTTGGACCGGGCGGCTGCTCTAGGGCAACTTCCAATCCCCTCTTCCACATCAAAACCCCTCATATTTATAGGAGGAATGCAGGAATTAAACATAAAATAAAATTAGGGCTCCCAATCGGACGGCCGCAAGTGTCCGAGCCGATCGGGACTAAACGCAGCATAAAACTAATAAAGTTATATATGGAATCAACTTGGAACGACCCTCCGGGCGCATCCGCGGACTCGGATCGCCCAACCGGGTCGCCGATCACTGCCTCCTGCGGGAATAAACGTGCGCGTGCGACCGTACGCCATCAAGGGGTCTTGTAGGTATCAATGAAGAAAGTCTGATGCAGGGGTAGGTTAACAAGAGGTGGATACTCTAAATCCAATCTTACATGTAACGAGATGTGATGCTAATGCAAGTGGCGATCCTCTTAAAAATTGCTACAGTGATTAATTATTATAAAGTTAACAGAAACACAAGCGTTTACAAAAATTAAGGAAAAGTAAGTTTCAGTCAACAAACGACTGAGGCGCCAATAATTTCAAACACGCGCGGAATAGACTACAAATCACACGATGCCCAATACTAATAGCAAATAAAAACAAACATCCACTGAAATATAGTGCCAAGTACACGACAATAGTGAGTAAAGACTCCAAACCACAACTTACACATGCAGGCGGCAGTGGGGGTGGGAAATGATGGCGATCCAATTGCGGGTGACTCCGTCAAGGGTTCCAGACGACTGGATAACAACAAGGAGAGGCTCGGATAGGGGATTGTGGTTGGATAGGGGATTATAGCTAGGTAGTGGATGGATTGGGGTGTGGGAGGGCTAAAGGGATAGTTGGGGTTATGCTGGACTTTGGTAGGACTGTGGGAGGCGTTTTCGAATGGGAATAGGGGCTGTTCAGCAGCTTGAGGGTTTGGGAGGGGGTCAGGTTTAAGATTTGGAGGTGGATAAGGGTTTCTAAAGCGTTGCTGGAATGTGAAAGGGGCTGTGGTAGGGGCGGCATTGAACAATGGGGGACATGGTGAGGGGGGGATTCAGGAGGAGGTAAGGTTGTTGAATTTTGGGGAGAAATGGGGATCAGGTGGTTATTAGGGCAGTGGAGGGTTCGGCGGAAGCGGTAGGAGGTGGGGATGAGGGGACCAGCGGGAGACAGAGGCAGCGTGAAGGAAGATACCTAGAGTCGCACCAGAGAGAGGACGCTTGGCCTCGCACCAAGAGGGAGACCGACGGTTTCAAATCTTGAATCCAAAACCATCGATGAACTCTCCCACCGTAACCTGGATGTATTTATACTCACAGCTCAAATAGGGTATCCTAATCGGATCGCCCACAACGTCCAAGCCGATTGGACACTAAATATAACTAAAAAAATAATACGTCAACAAGACTCGAAACGATCGTCCGGGCGCAACCACAGACTCAGATTGCCCGAATGGGTAGCGGTTCACCGCCTCTTGCGGGAATAGACTCGTGTCGGCCGCAGATATCCATCAAAGTCTTTTCTCTAAACCCTAAAAGAGATTTTAGAAACTATCTCTCGAGCACGCCCCGCTTAGGCAGCCGCGGTCAAGACTCCGTAGTATCTCCGCCACCATCATCTCCACCTTCGGCCACTCCTTCGACAACCTCCAAGTAGGCCCATAACAACTTGGTATCAGAGCTAGGTTCCTTCCCTTCCGGCCATACCTCTCCTTTACGAACCCACTCCACCCGAAGAGCCCAGCCGCTGCGCAACATCAATGACCGAGCATCTCCATCGACCTTCTACCCGCGTCCACCCATTGACCTCCAGCCACGGGTTACATGACTGTCATCAGCGCTGTTTCCGCCCTCAAACCGTCGAGGCCTTCTCGCTGCTTCATCGACACCAACGAGCCGTAACACCCGCGCCGACATCGACTCCAGCAACCGCTTCCTGGCGTTTTTCTGGCCAATGCTCGATCCCCTGCGTCTTCTTCGCCAGCCCGCAGCCTCCCACGATCCTCTTCGTCCAAAGCAGCTCTAGATCGACGGACCTCGCCTCTTCATCCTCGTCCAGAACTGACGACTCCTTTCTGCCAGGACCCGCACGCGCTTTCCGCTGCGACATTGAGCCGCACGCTCTGCATCGAGCCCCATCCTTTGTCCCTTCTCGAGCTTTGTGCATACTTTTTCATTCCTCGAGTTCACCCCGTCATCTAGAGCAACAACCAACAACTTTATTGTGGATGGGTGTAGGGGAATTAATTTTTTTAATTTATTTCTCTTCTGCGCCATAAGTCACGTGGGCCCTGTGATTTAATTTTTTCTGATCCAGCCACACTCCACAACAAGCTGATTTGCCTTGTCCTTTCTCGAGTACCACGCCGTCAGCTTGGAGTATTTTTGCCACCATTGGGAGACGACGCAACTCTCGCGACAACTCCCAACCAGCCGCCTCCGAGCAATCTAGCTGCGCCATCACCCTCTCCTTATCCCGTGCTACCTCCATCCACAATATGGGAGAGTCACCCAATCTATTGGATGCTGTGAACCGGTTCCACTCAGTTATATCCGCCATGGATACACGCCTTCAAGACGTAGAAACACGCTTTTGGGATGACGACGCACGTCATCAGGACAACATGACAACCCTCACCACGAAGCTTATTGGATTAACAGCCGCCCCGCCCGTTGTTAGCACCCCGCCCACTGATCACGCTAGCAGCAATGAAATCCCTATTCCGCCACTCATCCTCCCCGAGCCACCTCGCACGTCATCAGGCCATGAAGCTGCTATTCTGCCGCGTTATACCCGGTTGGAATTCCCCACCTACGATGGAAAAACTGATCCCTTGGGCTGTCTCACCAGGTGCGAGCAATTCTTTCGTCACCAACAAACTCCGACAGCTGAACGGATTCCTCTGGCCTCCTTCTACCTTCTCGACTCAGCTTTGCTTTGGGCCACTCATCTCCTCAGTGGTCAGTCGGGTCTGACATGGGACGACTTCAAGCGACTCTGCAACCCGGGCTTCGGTCCTCTCATTCGCAATAACCCCCTCGACGCCCTCACAACATTACGTCAGACAGACTCCGTGGACAATTATCTTGAGCATTTTCAGCTTCTTCTGGCACACGTCACACTTTCCCCGGAGATACAGGTCGCCATCCTTACCGTCGGACTTCCCGACCGGCTGCAATTGGATGTCAAATTTGTGTCCCCTCCAGACTTAGTGACTGCTATGAGTTTGGCCAGGCTATGCGATCGTCGCCTCCAGCTGGCGCCGGAGGCCTACTTACCCCCCGACACTGGCACTCAGCAGGGCCGTACCAAGGGTCAGCCGGCTCCGCCGATTTGCTGATTATCTCGGGCCGAGATGTTCGAACGACGTGCCCATGAATTATGTTTTAACTGCGACGAGCATTATACTCGCGGGCACAGGTGTAAAAAGCTTTTCTACCTGCACATCGAGGACTCTGACAAGGAGGGCATCAAATGAAGTTCGCACCATTGTTGACCCCCCTTGAGCTTGAGGCCAAGCTCATTTTGGACGGCGGGAGTGATGTTATGGGCAACATGCCTAATTAGTTATCTTATTATCTAGTTGTATTTTGTATTTCTTCATTATATGTTTGTCATTATTATGTGTCGGTCTATTTATGAAAAAGCCCATGTATGTTCTATTTAAAGGACCCTCAGAGTCTTGTATGAGGTATCAATGAAGAAAGTCTTTTCCCTAAATCCTAAAAGATATTTTGGAAGCTCTCTCTCGAGCACGCCCCGCTTAGGTAGCCGCAGTCAAGACTCCGTAGTATCTCCTCCACCATCATCTCCACCTCCGGCCACTCTTCCGGTTGTGCATCCTGTGTAGCATCATTGCATTATATCTTTATTTTACTAGCATATCTTTATTTTAGCACACGTCTATTTTATCACGCATGTATTTTTATATTTTTTAGCACGCACATCGTTCACGCTTGTTGTTACGGCTTATTTGGATGATCGTCCAGCAAGTCCCTGAATAAAAAGATCTGTCAAATTAGGTGACATGTTAATTAATGCAAGCAAACTCAAAATATAAGCGACAATAAGAGGAATATTTTATATTAGTTAAAATATAAATGAGATTAAGTAAATATTCCATGTTCCCGCTCTATTTGGAAGTTCTTAAAGAGAAAAGGAGCGTTAAAATTGCTTCAATTCATCAAAATTCATCCTTGTTGCCGGTTCAATGAAAAGCTTAATTAAGTAAATATCATTCATATATGTCCGATTGCCGGTCTGCATTAATTGCCAAAAAAGGTTTTTTTTTTACAAAACCATTTCCTATATTCTCGAAAACGAGCGCTTGGCAAAAATCGAAAAAGAAACAGAGTTTCCTCTGTTCTTTTTCGGCCAGCCAGCCTACTCCATCGTTCTCTCGTGAGATTGCCGCTCTCGATCTCCACCGGCGCTCCAACCCACCTTCACCTGGGTTCGAAATTCCAGCCGCCGCCTCCTAGGGTTCCTGCGACCCAACCTCTACTGTGCTCCATCGCAACAGGTCGTCGTCCTATTCCTGCATCTGGAAGCCAAGAGCGGCCTTCTGCCGCTGAAGTCCAGTTGATTCCACCGCCCTACTCGAGGGTCGGTTGACCCCGACAAGAATTTCCCAGTCCTCCTCCGACAACAAATTCGGCGACTGATTCCTCCCTACTTCGACGCTGCCGTTCCAACCATGTTTCTGAGGATCCCGTACATGATCTCTGTGGGCATATGGTATATCTCCTTAACTTCATCCCTCTACTCATTTTTTGTTAGCCAAAGGATATATGCCTCTTTATTTTTTATCTTAAAATTCAGAGCTTTGCTTGCCTTAATTAAGATCGAACCTCTTTATCGTTAATTAGAAATCCCTTTGTTCGTTTCTTATACGCTTGTGGATGATTTATTGCGTGTTGTTGATTACGCTCGAATGTTGGCTCTTTACGTGCGTTTGCGAACTCTAGAATGATTGTCACTTGTTATTATTGGAGAACATCTCGCTAGCGCTCCATATTTAAAAGAACGATTGTCACTTGCTATATATATGGTTAATTATTGGTACATCTCCTGGGAGTTTGAATAATTACAGGTTGCACCCCTCTATCTTTCGAAATTACATTTACCTCCTCTCTAAGTTTTCCCAATTTACAAAAATGCCCCTTTCGTTAGAAATATAGATGGAAAATGATAAAATCAGCAAAATTATTCTATGATATCCGAAAATATGTTCATGGGCACGAAGTGGTCAAGAGTAGAGTGACCAATCACTTCGACAAACACATCAGAATCAAGCAGTTCCAGAAAGGCGACCTGGTCCTGAAGAAAGTTGATGCTGCCACTAGATCAGCAACCGTCGGGAAACTCTACCCAAACTTGGAAGGATCGTTCATGATCCTCGAAGCTCTAAATACCGGAGGATACCGCTTGCAAAATCAGGATGGTGACGCACTTAGAAATATGTGCAACGGATACGACCTTACGAGGTTCTACCCATGAACCGACGACACGAGACGAACATCGAATGTTTGACTAGCATGGTAACTCTGTATCTTGGTATTTTCATTTCAATACGACTTTCTAAGCTTTTCCAAAAAGAAAAGCCCTTGCTTGGTTTATACTCAATGCCACTTATGGAGTGTCCAATCTCCGCAAGCATTTTAGATCATAAATCTCCACCTCTCCACTTGAAACACTTAGTCGAGTAACTATGAGACACATTGGGCTCCGAGAGTCTCCATAAGTCCACACCTCTACAATAGCTCCCGAGATCAGCTCCCCTGTTACATGCTGACGACGTTGGAGCCAGTCAATCAGACAACTGACGTAAGGGCTAAAAATGCGATCGAGAGCACACATGTTTATTCTTGACTCAAGTGTCGCTAACGTTATCAAATCGCATGCTACATAACAATATGTGTTTCCTCTTCCTGAAGGTTGAAGCCTCGAGTAGGAGAGTCTCCATAAGTCCATTGCCTTTGTGCTGGCCGTCTGACCCCTCGAGTTATGTTGAAGCCTCGAGTAGGAGAGTCTCCATAAGTCCATGCCTTCGTGCTGGCCGTCTGACACCTCGAGTGATGTTGAAGCCTCGAGTAGGCGAGTCTCCATAAGTCCATGCCTTCGTGCTGTCCGTCTGACTCCTCGAGTGATGTTGAACCCTCGAGTTGGAGAGTCTCCATAAGTCCATGCCTTCGTGCCGACCATCTAACCCCTCGAGTTATGCTGAAGCCTCGAGTAAGAGAGTCTCCATAAGTCCATGCCTTCGTGTTGGCCGTCTGACCCCTCGAGTGATGTTGATGCCTCGAGTAGGAGAGTCTCCATGAGTCCATGCCTTCGTGTTAGACGTCTAACCCCTCGAGTGATGTTGAAGCCTCGAGTAGGAGAGTCTTCATAAGTCCACGCCTTCGTGTTGGTCGTCTGACCCCTCGAGTTATGTTGAAGCCTCGAGTAGGAGAGTCTTCATAAGTCCATGCCTTCGTGCTGACCGTCTGACTCCTCGAGTTATGTTGAAGCCTCGAGTAGGAGTGTCTAGGGATGATATCGAGTCAATTCGATTGATTCCGACTCGGCTCGAAATCGAAATTTTCGACTCGATATCGATTGAGTCGAACCGGCTCGACTCGAAATCGATTCGGTTCCTAGCCAACTTGAATCAATTTGGAGTCGGCTCGGAATTATCTATTTTTTAGTAAAATTTATGTTAATGGTGATTGAGAAAAATGTCATACCATTCTTCTTGGTAGCCCAAAATCTTATTAATATATATAGTAGAAATTTCATGGCATTAATTATTTTATTATATATTTATATGTTGAAAGATGAAATGTGCATTTATTGTCCATTGGCCGGTGCTTTGTATGTTTTCCTTCGTTCCTTGTATGTCAAAACTCAAAAAGTAAAATAATAAATGGATTGCAGGCATTTGCCATTTTCCATAAAAAAACAAACAGAAATAATAAATGCATTGCATGTAATTTATAGAAACTTTAACGTAGAAGGTAATGTACATTACCGACATTTGCCATTAAAAACTGTTCCGATTACTGCCGCTCTGGCCTCGGGCCGCTTAATCTTGGAAAAGGACAAAAATAATGAGTCTGCACACCGATTGCCGTGTGAAGTAAAATGTTTTTGATTTTCAAGAAAACTATACTCATGCTGGTGCTATTTTTCCAGGCTGCAACACCGATTCCTGAACCTAAGAAAATATAAATATTTAATTAAAAGTAAATCGAGCCGGCTCGAATAAAAAATCGAGCGACATGTATGAGGCTCGAAATCGATTTTGAGTCATTTTCATTCGAGCCAAAATGATTCGAATCATTTTATTTCGACTTCGATTCGACTAAAAATTCGAGTGATCTTCGAGTTTCGATTATTATGCTCACCCTAGGAGAGTCTCCAAATTTCATGCCTTCATGATGGACGTCTAACCACTCGAGTGATGTTGAATCCTCGAGTAGGAGAGTCTCCATAAGCCCATGCCTTCGTGCTGGCCGTCTGACCCCTCGAGTGATGTTGAAGCCTTGAGAAATGAGAGCCTCCATAAGTCCATGTCGTCTTGCTGACCATCTGACCCCTCGAGTTATGTGGAAGCCTCGAGTAGGAGAGTCTCCATAAGTTCATCCCTTTGTGCTGACCGTTTGACCCCTCGAGCGTTGAATTTCCCCATGACAAGAATCTCCTCATAAGATGCTTTTCGTCCTATGAGCCTAAGCGCGCTCTCGCTCTTTTCGTCCTATGAGCCAAGCACTCTCTCGCTCTCTTCATACTATGATCCTAAGCACGTTCTCGCTCTCTTCGCCCTATGAGCCTAAGTGGATTCTCATTTTCCTGGGAAGGCATCAAAGACGAAATTCAGGGCAAACATAGGAAAACTCATGCAAAAATCTCTATCTTTCCTTTTCATATAAATAATATGTGTACATCCTTTGAGAAAGAACAAAAGGAATCAAGCAAAAATGACCTCGTCGGGTCGCCCGGCCACGCTTCGCCGGATCGTCTCGCCTAACTGCGCCGAGCCCATCATTCGATGATTACGGGCGACCTGCCCTTAGTACGCTGGGAGCTGGAGGAGGTGTTGGAGGATCCAGAGGCTGAATCAGCATGGTGAGAGGGCTCGCCCTTTTACCCGTCGGTCGAACCACTGCGGTGAGAAGATGAGCTCGAATCCGAGTCGTCCTCGCCGGGCGAGGTCTCGCCAAACTCAGCATTAAACATTTCCGGTAAGAGGGGTCGACGGTCACGCGCTCATCACTGCCGATCAGCTTGCCCAAGCGCCTCAGGCGGGTGAGCATCATCTTGCCGCCCTCATGCACAAACATGCGTTGAATCGACCTCAGGTCGGCTCGCGAGTACTGGAGGAGTTCCTTTCTCCTTGATGAGGTCTCTAGGGAGGGCAAACCAACGACTTGCGACCGCGAAGTGACGAGCTTGACCTTCAAAGCCTCCACCTCGCCATGGAGTTCCTTGTTCTTCTGCTCTAAGAGGGAAATCTCTTGCGCAACAAGCAGTTCGACATCCTGCAAATAAAAAATCTAGTCAACACACGACCTCGTAAGCAAGGCACGAAAAAAAGAAGATACAAAGTTACCTTGGCGACCTCCCTTGCCGATTGCGCCTTCGACAAGCTCGGCCTTAGCCGGGGCCAGTTTATTCGCGGCCTCGGCATTCCCGTCTGCACTCTTCTCGGCAGCGGCGAGGGCATCCTTTGTGTTACACATCGTATTATTGCTGCGTAGATACTGCCTCGCTACGGTGTGTGTGAGCTCAGCCATTCTTAGAACAGGGCGCGAGGCCTGCCACACGACGAATCGAGGAGTTGCCTGAGCGAGCTCCTCAATGTCGTTCCGCTCGTACATGGTCATGGCGTAGAGGACATTGAAGGCGTTGTCGTCAGGCTCGTCGTCCCTTGCCCAGGATGGCAGAAAGGTGCTGACGGATACCATGTTCTGCTTGTCGTCCCACGCGAGCAGGGGTTCACTGGCGATGTCCATCCCTTCGATGCCATGCCCGATGTGGTGGTGCGACTCGGGATCCTTATGCTTAGATTGGGCGGGCTCGTCAAGGTTTTTGTGGGCAAGCTCCTTTTTACGCTTTTTCGGCGGCTCGACATAGCTCGCCTCCAAGCTCATTGTCCTCTTGCCCTTACGGCCGTGAGGCTCATCCTCGTCCACCGAAATCAGCTGATGTCTATAGGAGGAGGAGCCCGCTCCGCGTGCGAGAGCCCAACTCCGCTAATGCCCGCCCCAACAGAAAGGGCGCGAAAACCTGCAAAGAATAGTGAAAACGTTAAAGATGTCATTCGGTTCGCCGATGTATGGGCAAGGTGATATGGCTCGCTTGTACCTGAGTTTGGGTCAACACATGCGAGCTCGTCCATGCAACGCTGCTGCTGGGCGACGTCCAGTTGCTTCTGGTAGAGCGAAAGGTAAAGGGGCTTGGACGCCTCGGGTATGCGTGCTGCTTTTAGAACACCACGTCCCTTTGAACCGGTCGGTAAGGTACCGCGCCGAAGGGACCTCACACGATCACGAACTTAAGGTTCCACTTGTGAAATTTGTTCCGCGTCTCCTTAACTCTCAGGGACTGCCCGCTGAAATAGGCGACTCCGTCAGTGGTCGCCTTCATGGTAAGCAACTTACGAAAGACGGTGAAGTAGAAGACGACCCCGACCTCACGCAAGAAGCAGATAAGGCCCATGATGGCCGCGATCCCATTAGGGTTGATCGGGGCGGGGACGAGGTCATAGTGATTTAAGATCTTACGGACCTCTGGCCAGAGAGCAATGCGAAGCTCCATGTTAAAATGCGCTTGGGGGAGTACGAGCTCATCCGTGAAGAAGCTGTTGAGATGCTCGCCTCACTCTGCTCGGCGAACAGTAACCCCAGACAAATGATGCTGCCTGAAAATGGCGAGTTCCTCCAAGGTCATCGTGGACTCAAGACAATTGTACACGACGAAATTTGTCGCGCAATGGAGGCGACCCTCTGTCTCTCCTCTAGGGGAGCCCATCTCGGCAATATGAAAGGTCACAGACTAAACTAAACAACAACCTCGCGCGCTCGCGACACAGGAAAGAGCTCGGACGAAGAAGCGTATTAAATTTAGTTAAGGGGATCCCATATTTATAGAGGTTGACCACCGACATAGCGCAGCCGAGCTGACGGTCTTTGCGGCGAGGTTTGGAGGGTGTATGCGAGCGAGGCTTAGCGAGCTCGCAGACCAATGAGGTCTAACATAAATAAAAGGGGTATCCTACCCAGCCAAAAGTTCAGCAAGGTGAACCCCCATGCCGTGAGTTTGTTTTGAACAATAACAAGGACCTCGCCAATTGACGTAGCGACATGCGAGCTAAAAACAAAATGTTGCAAAATGCACATCAGCGCAAGACAATAAACAAAGCATAAAATCACCTCGCAGCTTTATTAAAAGTCATTATACAACATGTACTACAAATTAAAGAAAAGGAACATTCAAGGCGAGACCCTCACGGTGCAAAGAAGGGGTCGCGACGTTGCGAGGTCGTGATGTGGGTAGATCGCCATCCGACCGCGCGCAGCCCGAAGTTCATTCTGAGCCCTGCGTAAGCCCTCAGTATGGTGGCGAATCATGTCCTCGGTCTGCCGGACGTGGTCCGTCATCCTAGCCATGTCCCCGGGGAGGCCCACGCTCCTAGAAAGATTGTGGAGGCCATTTTTCAACTGCTGTTCTTGGTCCTCCAACTCGGCCATTTGACTCTCCAGATTTTGGATGTCGAAATACTTCCACTCAGCACTGCGAAGGTGGGGCTCGAACTCCTCCAACCGGGCCAACCAGGATTCGACGGTGTTCAAATGACGGTTCAGCTTGCTCCCCGCCAAAGTCTTCAATTGCGCTTCGTGCGAAGCGAGCATTACGATTAAGCGAGCCTTAAACTCGCCGAAGGAATCGCCCGGGCGGGCCAAAAACTCACTGGCTGGCGAAGTAGCGCGGCGGCTCCGTGTGAGGGGTCGGCCCTATAAAATGTTTAGACTGCTTAACATGTCTACAAAATTGCCTACTCAGTAGAGCTTGGCTAAAACGCAAAAAACCTTACCACGACGGTGATCCGGGCTCTCCCTGCTTTGCAGGGAGAGCGATGACGATGCCTTGGGTTCTCCTGACCATGATGACGACCTCGCTAACCAAATTGACGGCGAGACCCGCTAGGTTTGCTAGTCTCCGAGCGAGGCGTCCCCACGGGCTCCTTCCTACGAGACGAGGACTTGACGACCATCACACCTGAGGAAATCGCGTGCTTAGTAGCTCGCGAAGCAGCGGACAACGAAATCAGGGCAGGGTCCGACACCGATGTTCGACGGGCTCCCTGTGGTGGGCTCCCTGTGGGTGCTAGAGGTAGGCACATCTTGGCATGTGGAGCAGTGACCGACGACGCTATGACGGTGGTCGTTGCAAGCAAAGCGGGCTCAGGCAGCCCTTGGGACTGCAACTTGCCTACGACTGGCGGGGTGGTGGTGGCCGCGTGCTCCTCCAAGAAGCGAGCGTGCTTCGTATTTGGAGTCAACTCCTTGTCCGCGCCATCAGTACGAGGTGAAGGCAGTCTCGCATCCGGCAGAGTCGCCAGAAGAATCTTCTCAGATTTAGGCGAGGTCTTGGAGATCTCGCCAGGGGTGCACATGAAGCCCAATTAGCAACAGAATAACGGATTCCTTCCTTAAATGAAAAAACTTATTCACTAGGTAAGGAGGCGAGAGCAGTCCTCGTCTTGCCAGAAGAAGCTTCACAGTTCCCTCCTCGTGAGGGAGTGGCTACGTCGTAGTCGCCTACAGATAGGTCCATGGGGGACCCAAAACGCCCTGAAGGGAAAACAAGTATAAAAGAAAAAGGTTAGCTGTGAGAACAAATCAAACCGAAGTCGATTGAATGCGAGCTTGAAATCACCTCAATGGCCGGCTCCGGATGGCGATCCGGGAGCGAATCAGAAGTTGTGGCAGAGACAGTCTTCGTTCTTGGAGGCTCGCCTCCCTCTCCAGACGGCTCCACCTCGCCAAGGCCTTGGCTTTCAAAGCCAAGGCCTTGGGCTTTCAAAGCCAAGGCCTCAACCATCTTCTTCCTCTTCTATCTTTCCTTCCTCTCGCGCCTGAGGTGTCGCGAGAGGGAACGCTCTCGAAGTGAGCTCGAAAATTGTCAACGGTCAAGGCTTCGGAGGCTGATTCGGGTTCGCTCCTGTCGCCGGGCCACCTTTCACCTCAACAGGCGAGGTGGTCATCTTATCCGCATGCGAGGTGTTCTTCTCGACAACCCTGATCCAGGGTGTGTGTTTCGAGGGTCTCGATCCCTATTTATAAGGGAGGGAGAACCGAGACCCCTCTGCTCGGCATGTCAGCTCACCGAATAAGGGTATGCCGGTTCTTTTCGTGCTCTAGGCGAACTCAGAAAGAACGAGGATTGTGTATAACCCGTATTCGACGAGGGGGGTCCAGGACCGATTATAGTCCCCTAGACCTTAAGAGGCTGACCATTGACCAGAAGGTTGGTCCCCATTGAAGATCCGTGGAGTTCAACAGAAGCTCGGCATGCCAGTGCAACAGCTTGCCAACGAGCTCTCCCTGGACTCGCCAACGAGCTCGCATCAAGATCCACACCACGAGGCGAGCTCGTTCAGAACACGCCGTCGGATTCGATCAACAGTCCACGAGCTCTCTTTTAAGCAACCTTCAGACCAGTGAGCTCGGCTCAGGTGACCTCGCCTAAAGCATTCTCAATCAGCCCGCCGTCTCCAGAAACTCCCAAGAGTAAGGCCGTCCAGGAAATAGGTATCTGGTATCTAATAAAGGCGTGGCGGCTATTCGCAGACCATGTACCCCCTTGTATTGTCTATAAATAGGACCCCATGACACAAGTTAAAGGCACGTTACCCCCCCCCCCCCCCCCCCCCCCCCCCCCCCCCCTATTTGTATTTTCCAAGTTTGTGCCTTCCTAGTGTTGAGCTCGGTTTTGGAGTGGAAGTTCTTATGAATTTCCTGGTGTGTGGCGGAACCTCTTCGCTGCAGCACGCGGGTCTTGTTTCTAGGCAGTGAGCATTCCGGAGATCATCTTGACCTTCTGACTTCTTCTTGTTGTGATTTGCCTGGGGTCGACCGTTGAATCAGTAACCTTCGGTCACCCCCTTGATCTGAACATTGTAATCCAATTTTCTTGGTTCCAAGATCAACAGTACTGCACTCACATCCTTACCCTGCATCAATTATTAGTACTGAAAGCTCTTTATTTTTAATTTTTAGATTGTAATAAGATACTTTTTATTTTCAGTTAATATCTTATGACTTTGTGGAGGCAATGGATATTTAATCCTTTGCCTCGCATAACTTGTTTCTTTTCTGACAATTGCTAAAAGAGTTTTCCATATAAAGTTTTACTATGTTTGTATCTGTCTCTCAGGTGAAGATTGCAATCATAGGAATTACAGCCGGTGGTGTTGGTCTTGATTTTTCTTCTGCTCGAAATGTGGTCTTTGTCGAACTTCCTAAATCTGCATCAGAGATGTTGCAGGTCATTGAATTCATTGCATTGACTATCATAAACAGATATTGGTTCTTGTGGCTTTTTTATTTTACATGCTAAAATTTTTATTGACTTTAATAAGAAAACTGATGGGCTGATACAAATTTGAGACTATGCTGAAGTATCATTTTGATATTATGTTTTTCAGTCATTCAAGTTGTATTACTAGAAATTGTTAGAATCTTCGTGAAGCTTATCTTCTCTGCTAGTCTACTAGTTTCTCAAATGCAAAATTTGGATATCTGCTGTATTAAGTATTTGATTGTTATCTTAGAACATCAGTGCGCGAGCTAATTGCTACGTGATACGCTAGGAAGCACGGGTACGGGTACCGGGTACGATATGTATCTGGTACGGCGGTACGACAAAATTAAAACAACAAAAATACGGGTACAGCGGGATACGTTGTATTAAATATAATAAATATATATGTATATATCACAAATGCAATTATAAATCCTCAAAACAATAAAACATGAAGCATAAATAAAGTGAAAATCAAATTAAATTTAAATAAAGTGAAAATCAAATTAAATTTAAATAAAGTGAAAATCAAATTATATTTAAATAAAGTGAAAATCAAA
The DNA here is from genome assembly GCA_033032865.1 of Dactylorhiza incarnata. Taxonomy (NCBI): domain Eukaryota; kingdom Viridiplantae; phylum Streptophyta; class Magnoliopsida; order Asparagales; family Orchidaceae; genus Dactylorhiza; species Dactylorhiza incarnata. The sequence goes on from JAWHQI010000275.1 coordinate 1,881,822, forward strand.
TTATATTTAAATAAAGTGAAAACATCAAAGAGGAAATTGAAATTGTTGTGCTGTTCAAAGAGGAAATTGAAATTGTTGTGCTGTTCAAAGGGGAAATTGAAATTGTTGTGCTGTTCAAAGGGGAAATTGAAATTGCAGGAAATTGAAGTTGCCGTGCTATTGAAATGGATGTGTTGTGCAAACAGAAAATTATTGAAATTGCTTTGCTGTGTTGTGCAAACAACAAATTATTGAAACTGCATTGTTGTGCTGTGCAAACAAGAAATTATTGAAATTGCTATGCTGAGGAAACTATTGAAATTGCTGTGCTGAGGAAATGATTGAAATTGTTGTGCAAATAGTGAAACAGGAAATTGAAATCAGGAAATAATCAGGAAGCTGTCCAAGTATTGAAACTGGAAATTGAAATAAGGAAATAATCAGGAAATAGTAATAATAAGAAGAAGAGGCAGATAGCGGGTGGCTTACGATCAAGAGAAGCAGACGAGATTAGCGTCTTTAATCGACAAAAGCAGACGAGATCAACGACTTCGCGAGAGTAGCTGACGAGAAGAAAACGAGATCGGCGACTTTGATTGAGAGAAGCGTACGAGAAGCAGATGAGATCAGCGACTTCAATTGAGAGAATCAGACGAGAGTAGATAGCGGCTTACTATCGAGAGAAGCAGACGACAACAGATAGTGGCTTACGATCGAGAGAAGCAGACGAGATTAGCGGCTTCGAACGAGAGAGGCAAACACGAGCAGGTAGCGGCTTACGATCGAGAGAAGCATAGGAGAAAAGATAGCGGCTTACAATCAAGAGGGCAAATAGCAGCGTATCGAGCCGTCCGGTACGCGTACCCGTACCGGAAACGCACCCGGTACGGGTAGGCCCCTAAAAATGCCGTGTTCGTGCTTCCTAGGTGATACATATACGATCTCATGGACACACGTCTCTGTAGCCTAAGGGCATTATCGTACTTAGTATGTTCCACTCTCCTACATATGAGAGTGGTAGTATCTCTTATCTTCATCTTTTGGGATCTTGTTGAGTGATAGGTTTTCCTAGGTGAGAGAGGCTCTTAGAGGGAACCAACTTTCAAGAGTTCGGGTCTAGTCTATCTCGACATTTGTATCTTTAGTTTGCATTCAATCAAATATTGACGGTCTTGATAGCTAGAATATTTTTGTGGGATTAATAGCATTAATGACTATTTTAGGATGATTATCTAATATATATTACTTATGTATTTATTTACTGGGCGTAATTCTTAAAAAAATATTTGCTTCAAAATTTATTTTATATTATATTGGATTAAATCACATTGTAATATGTATTAGCGCTTTTTTTGAGTTAATTAGAGATTTACTGGGATAGAGATATTTAACTTTGAGTTCATTATTAAAACTAGTATTAGAAATATTTAAATCAAGTATTGTAAAGAGTTAATCTAAATAAGTTGGTATCTTTTTTAAATTTTTATTTGAAATTATCTTGGTGCATGATAAATAAGTATTTATTCTGATTATAATAATAATTTATATCAATTTTCATGAAACTCATTGTACCAAAAATAGAAACAGATGCAGGGTTCATAAAAATAATTAAAATTATTACAATTTATTTTTGAACAAACCCCTTATTCTTTTTTTTTTCTCTTTCATGTAACATTCTCTTTTTTCTTCTTTTACTTTCCTCCATGTTTACCCCAAATGTTACTCAACAACCAAATCATTATTCTTTTTTTATTGAGTCATTTGATCTCATGGATATAGTTTTATAATGTTGCCACAGCTGTAGCCATTCCTTCCAGTTTATTAGCCAGCAAATAATTTGCATTGTTTATAGATGTTATTGAATATCTGCAGTCACCTATTTCAACATAATTTGCAACAATTGGTATCAAGTGTATTATAAATCATACAGATTATTGTTATTCTGTTGTTTAACATATGGGATTTTTAGTGAAATGCACTTTTAACTTTATTATATAGGCTGAGGATAGAGCTCATAGGCGTGGGCAGACTAATGCTGTCAACATCTATATTTTTTGTGCAAAGGTACATCTCTGTTTGTTCTTGAATTTACTCTGAATGGATTTTGTATGTCAAAAGTTGTCAGTGATGTTGAATTCTCATTTCTTCCTTTTATAACTAATTTATTAATCTATTGTGCAAATTATTAAGGTGTCAACCTTATTTAGCCTCGTGTACCCTTCTCCCTTACAAACATGTTATTACTAATATTTAATATTTTAATCTTTTTTATTATTTAAATTGCTTATTAATCAATTGAACCCATATTTTAACTATTCTCAAATTTTTAGAAAGTTATGTACGGGAATTTATAAATTATACTTGTAATTTGTACTACATTCCTTGATATGAAAATATACTCCTTCAATTTTGAGAATTTTGATAAATAAATATCATGAGACGCCCTTTCTCTGGTCTTATATGCCATCATTTAGTTTCATGTTTCTATAATTTTCTGTTGACTTTGGTCCATTATTTTGATTTGTTTTGTAATTTGGGTTATTTTGTAGTTTTTTTTATTTGAGGCCTATTTTCTACGTAAGTATATTCCATTTTAAGGAATGACAGCTTTCCAAGGCCGTGTTTCCTGTGCTTTTTCAAGTTTGAGAAGGGCCTCTTATACTAGATAGTGTAATGTAGGTATAATCTCTTACAATCGTATATGTTGTTCATTGTTTCAGGGTACTGCTGATGAGTCACATTGGCTGCATTTGAACAAGAGTTTGTTCCGTGTTTCTTCTATGATGAATGGGAAAAATGATGTTGTAAAGGAGATAGAGGTACCATCTCTGTGTTTGACTGTAGGTGTCTTGATTATATCTATTATCTGTATTATATGTATCTATTTTTCGGGCTTGATCTGCTTCTGTTTGGTACTTGTAGAAAATAATAATTTCATACCATTTATTCAAATGAATACGTGTACATATATTGATATAGGGAGGGAACAATAATTATTCTAGGCAATGTGGGACTAATATATATATATGCAAGGGTAAAATGAAAGTGGGCCTTTAGGATGGGCATAAATATTGATCATGCCGAGCTTGGATGTAAAACGTATGAAGGGACTTCGGGAGAGAGGCTTCGTAAGGATGTCTGCAATCTGTTTTGTGGATGACACATATTGGAGTAACACCTTTTCTTTTATTGTCTCTAATGAAATGACAATAAATTTCAATATGTTTAGTCCTTTCATGAATGACTGGGTTTTTAGCAATGTGAATTATAATCTTGTTGTCGTAGTAGAGAATAGTTTGTGTCGTTTGAATTCCCATTTCCTTATGGAGAAAGTTGAGTCATGCCAGCTCAGAGATTGTTTGTGTCATGGATCTATATTCATCCTCAACAGAGGAACGAGCAACAATTTTTTGTTTCTTACTACGCCAAGTTACAAAATTATTCTCCAAGAATATCATCTAACCGCTCGTAGATCTTCGATCATCAATTTTGCCTGCAAAGTCTACATCAACAAAGGTTGTGTGCGACAATTGTGATGATGGTTTATAGAAAAGTCCTTGTCCAAGTTTCTTTCGGATAACGTAAAATTCTGTTTACAACATTCATGTGAGAGGTCAAAGAAGTTTGCTATATTTACTCACGGTGTTGACTACGAATGCTATATCAGGTCGAGTGACAGTGGGATAAATGAGTTTCCCAACTAGTCATCTATGCCGGCCTGGATCAGATAGAGGTGGATCAATATAAGATTCTAGATGAGAAATTTTGCTGTTAGTGTCCATTGGTGTATCTGCAGGTTTGCACCCGAGATTTCCTTTTTCGGCTAGAAGATCAAGGGTGTACTTCCTCTGAGATAACTATAACTGTTCATGGTTTCTTATACTTCAATTCCTAAGAAATAGTGGAGATGTCCAAGATCTTTAATATGAAATTTTGATGCCAAATATGTTTTGACCTTGGAGATGCCTGTAGTATCGTCTTTGGTAGTGATGATGATGTCATTCACATAAACAATTAAATGACAACCCCTTGAGATCGTTTATGAATGAAGAGAGATGTGCCAGAGTCACTTCTGATAATGCCAATTTGGTATAGCACAGTGCTAAATTTATCAAAATATGCTCATGGTTGTTAAAGGCGCGCCTCAGGCTCACCAGGCTCAGAGGTTTGCGCCTTTGTGCGCCTTTTTTGCGCCTTTGAAGCATAAAAGGCACGTCTAGGTGCATTTTCTATTGCAATTTTGTTCAAAATAAAGAAAGAAATAATGTAAGAACTAAATATTTTTTTGCATGATTTAGTGTTTGTGAAACATAATCGAGCGTTGAGACTTAGACATGATGCAAGTGATCATATTGATTGTATTTTTTAAGAGATATAAATGATAGTAATGAATTATTAATGAGTAGAATAGATAAAAAATCTGATTAAGAAGATGAAGTTATGTTTAATGCAGATTATTTAAACCGAATATAGTTGCGCCTTGCCTTCGTCAGGCGCGCGCCTGCGCCTTGAGCCTTGTGCCTAGGCTCCAAGACCCCTTTGCGCCTTGGTGCGCCTTGCGCCTTTAATAACTAAGGTTTCAGATCATAAATGGACTTCTTTAATAGACAGACTAGAGACTCCCCTGGTCGCTCAAACCCAGGAGGTTGTTGCATGTAAATGATTTCAGAAAGATCACTATGGAGAAATGCAATTTTCACATCTAGTTGATGAAGTGACCATCTTTTGGAAACGACAATTGATAAGAGGACGCACACAGTAAATAATTTGGTAACTGGTGAAAATGGGTTTGTATAGTCAGTCCCAAATTTCTGAGTAAAACCTTTTGCTACAGACGAGCTTTGAGTCATGCGATAGTACCATCAAAATTTTGTTTAGCGTCGAACACCCATTTACAACCAACTGCTCTTTGATTAGGAGGTAAGGGAACCAGAGTCCACCTCTGATTTGAGATCAGTGCGTTTAATTCCTCTTTCATAGCAGCATGCCACCGAGGGTGAGCAAAAGCATCCGCAACCGAGATTGGAGGGTGTATAATGTTCAATGAAGTGACAAGATCTAGAGCAACGGTGTTAAGCCAATGATAAGAAACAAAGTGAGAAATCGGTAAGATGTGCACGAGGGTATGCCATGTCGTTTACCTTTCCTGAGAGCAAGAGGGAGATCTGTATCTAAGAACCTAGTTGGTTGGTGAGGCGGCAAAGGCAGTTGTATAGGTGGACCTACAGTAAATGGATGTGTAGAAGTTGTGGATGGTGCAGAGGGGTTTGAGGCAGGTTTGGGACGATGAACATAATGACGATAGGTGAGAGGGGATTTTGTGACGAGAGTGGTGCAGGAGGTAGAAGAATCTCATAGTCGGGTTTTGGGATTATAGGAAGAGGTATCTGAGGGGTTGTGGAGGGAGGTATGAGAGGAGTGGAGGGGAAATATGATGTGTCTTCAAGGAAAGTCACATCACAGGAAACAATGGTACAATGGGTATTAGGGTCAAAGCAAACATAACCCCACTGAATTCGAGAGTAGTCGACCAACACATATGTTGAGCTAGAGGATCAAGTTTATCACGAGTGGGGGATGGGATGTGAGAGTAACAAAGATATCCAAAGACTTTGGGAGGGAGGGGGGAGGACGCAGTTTGTGGATATAGGATGGAGAACGAGGTTCGATTGTGTAGGATACGGTCCGACATGCGATTAATGTAAAAGCATGCGGTGAGCAACACGAAGTTCCATTAATGTTTTGGAACATTCATATGGAGAGTTACGGAGCGTGCAACTTCCAAGAGATGGCAATTTTTGCGCTCAGTCGCTCCATTTTGTTGGGGGTATATGGGCATGTAGTTTGGTGAAGAATGCTGTGAGAGTGAAAGAACTCTTGAAGGAGTCTACAGTCTACTGAGCTATTCTTTTGCGTTGCCAGATCGGAGAGCTTTTACCGATGTATTGAATTGTGTCAGGATTTCAACATAAAATGTTCTAAGGATTTAAAGAAGCTCAGTTTTAGAGTGTAATAAATATAACCAAGTCATACGAGAGTGATCATCAACAAATCTAACAAAGTACTTAAAAACACCAACACTGGAAAGTTTAAAGGGTCCCTAAATATCACTATGAACTAAATCAAAGATGTGTACAACGATTTGAGGAGCGAGGTGAAAAAGTAGAACGATGATGTTTGTCTAAGATACTTGACTCACGTCGAAAATCTGAAAAAAGAAAAACTAGGTAACATAAGACGCAGGGAAGATAAAGGTGGATGGTCGAGACGTTGGTGCATTGGATGGTTGAGGTGCTCATGGAGGTACTGGGCATCTGATCCACATAACACAAACTATTTTGCTAATGTCCCTCACCAATCTGTTGTTTCGTCGACAGATCATGTATCACAAAGTGAGAGGAGAAAAATGTCACAGAGCAGGAGAGATCTCGAGTTAGTTGGTAAATGGAAAGAAAATGATGACTAATATCGGGAACTATTAAGGTGTGATGTAAATGTAATGTGGGAGAAAGCGAGAGATCGGTGGATCCCGAAACCGGTATTGTAGAGCCATCAATGATAGAGATAAATTTGTGGGGCGTAGGTTGAAGATTGGAGGGACCGTCTTTAGACATATGGTTGGAAGCACTCGAGTCAGCGATCCAAAAACCAGAGTGAGATAGCAGGGATATACCTGAGGGGAGATAAAGATTGACAGGTGCTTCATTTGATTGAAGTAGACGTAGCTGAGTCAATTCTACCGCAGATAGGTAACCTTGGCCATCCTTGGAGTAAGGAGAGGAGTATGGGCTTTAAGAGGTACTACGCATCTGATCCACATAGTACAAACCATTTTGCTCATGTCCCACACCAATCTGTTGTTTCGTCGACAGATCATGTATCACAAAGTGAGAGGAGAAAAATGTCACAAAGTAGGAGAGATCTCGAGTTAGTTGGTAAATGGAAAGAAGATTATGACTAATATCAGGAATTATTTAGGTGTGATGTAATGTAATATGCGAGAAGCGAGAGATCAGTGGATCCCGAAACCGGTATTGTAGATCCATCAGCGATAGAGATAAATTTGTGGGGGCGTAGGTCGAAGATTGGAGGGACCGTCTTTAGACATATGGTTGGAAGCTCCCGAGTCAGCGATCCAAGAACCAGAGTGAGATAGCAGGGATATACCTGAGGGGAGATAAAGATTGGCAGGTGCTGCCTGTGAGAGGAGTAAACATAACTGAGTCAATTCAGTCGCAGATAGGTGACCTTGGCCATCCTTGGAGTCAGTGAGAGAAGTAGGGGCTTTAGCCGACGGTGCTGAGGAATGACGTGTTGTAGGGACATCCTCTTGATAACCATCTTTCTCCCATCATTTTTCTTCACGATGATTGGTGCCTCCGCATCAATCACAGTATAATCCTCCACATCCAGCTGGACCACGACCCCTAGTCGAGCTGCGATCACCAGAAGCATTGCCACAGATCGAGAAATCAAAGCGTCCCCGACCACTTGCAGCAAGAGCAAAGTTCGGTAGGTCAGCCGAAGGACCTGATGGGGTAAGTTGATAAATGGTGGACAAAGTGGTCGTCGGTGAGGGAGAGTTATGCTGGGAGAGGATGCGAGAACGAGCGACATCAAAAAAGCTGGGCAAGCGCGCGAGGAGTAGAATACCAACGATAGCTTCTCGATGGAGTCAAGAGACAACTGGATCTGTGGAGATGGTTTGGAAGACATTCCACTGTTCAAGGAGGGCATTAAATAGAGCACCAAAGTCATGAATATCCGTAGTTGAGAAGGTCATTTGTTAAAAGATGTATATAATTTTTGTAAGTTGTCCTCGGATGAGTACAAGTACCAGAGATGTGAGCATACTCCTTGGAAGTTGGGAGAGACATGACTGATGTGTAACATCTTGTATCCATTGAGTTTGAGAGCCACACAATCACCTTATTGTCATTCTAAAACCATGCTTCTCAAGCAGCATTCTTAGCCTCAGGGGGCATATTTATCAAGTGATGGTGAAGACCTTTACTGTTGACAACTTTCTCAACAACGGTTGACCAGGGCAAGCAGTTGGCAGCCACCGTGAGAGAGATATCGGTGAGATGTAAGTCGGTTTTAAAGTCCTCACGAGAAGTTGACTTAGAGTTGTTCTCCATGAAAGTTGAGTTGCGAGTTGTAGGAGTGGGAGTTCGCAGAAAATCGATGAGGAGTTCGTCGAGATTCAAAAGCTCGAGGAAATAGGGGCTCACTGGAAGTGCATCGAAAAGCTCAACAGAGGAATAGTAGTCGTAAGAGCTAGAGGTTCCATTGTGGGAATGAGAAGATCGCCAGTTGTCTGCCTAGAATAGTACTCGCACGAGTTGCAGGGATCGTCGAGGAGCTATTGCGAGAGCAGCGAGAGGTCCGCAGTCACGGTTTAGGAGAGGTCTTGCGCGTTAGAGGTTGGGGCGAGTACGCTGGCAGTGAGTGCGCACGAGTTCGAGCACCAGCGAAGGAGATGCGTCATGGCTGTGTCAGCGAACACGAGCAGGAGGCAGCGAGTGAAGGTCTGAGCGAGATTGTTGTGAGCAGCGACGAGTTATCAACGGCTTCAGGAAGAAGTTTTGTGCAAGTTCGGGTAGCAGCGACGAGTCGTAGGTGGGCCCAAAATCGCGGAGGCAGGCGGCCCGGGAGGATATAAAAGCAGGGGAAGGTTGGAGTTATTTTGGACGATGCATGAGAATGAAAAATGGCGAGTTCGAACTGGCAGGTGCGAGTACGGTTGGCATGCCCTGGGTTCAAACTTCAGGCTAAAGTTACTCTGATACCATGTAGAAATAATAAATTCTGACCATTTATTAAAGAGAATACATGCACATATATAGATACAAGGAGGGAACAATAACTATTCTAGGCAATGTGGGACTTATATATATATATATATAAAATGGGTAAAATGAAAGTGGGCCTTCAGGATGGGCCTTCATCTTGGCTTTAATATTCTTCAATAGTACTGCTGTTGTTATCTAGTCTAACAAACCCTATTCTATGCTGCTATGAACAAAATCAACGAAAATTTTATGTCCTACAGTGTTTAACAAATTAGTTCTTCTATGTTTCGATTGGCAGGTTGATGGAGTTATTAAGCTAGGTTATTCTACAAGTGTTGATGAAGCAAATTGTATGGGAAATATGAAGACTGATCAAGGTGAAGAGCTTGCTAAGGAAATATATAAAAGAGAACGTTTTTGGAATCCTGATGATAATGCTGTTAAATGCGCAGTTGAATCCACAGGAATACATGTTTGCACTGCAGATGTCTGCAAAGGAGTTTCTATAGAGAATTCTGATGTCAACGAGGATAATGAATTGCAAACGGATGAAATCAAACCTCTTGAATTGAGTGTGAGAATTTACTTTAATTCTTTTGGTTTGCATCTAGAACTTTTTTTTATCGTTTCTTCAATTGTTGACCGATCTAAGTTGTTCTTAGTTAAATGGTACTCAAGATTCAGATTTGGGTCTCCGATCTATTTTAAATCAAAGTATTGAGGGCAATGACACTGGATCTTCTATGCTTGATAGTGGTGACATGAAAGTGGAGACAGTGGAGAAAATGGGATATGAGGTATACTTTCTTTATTTTTGTCAGTATTGATGGTTCCTTAGTTTTTGAGATATTGCAAAGTTTTACCTTCAAAATGGTGCACCTATCCATTTAGTGGCATTACATCATGTTTCAGGAAGAGAATAGTCGGTTAGAACAAATCAATGCTTCTGGTGGTCCTCATGAAGTTGATATTAGCACAGAGGATCTCATGCAAAAAGAATCTCTTCGGTTTGAGGTAAACATGTTGCATATCAATTTAGTCAGCAAACTCTAACTTATCTAACAATTAAATAACTTCATGCAAACGTTATTTTTGTCCTCTTTTTGTTTTGCATATTTTGGCAGTCTTCAGTTTTTTGTTGAATTCTATTCATAGTTATGGTATGTAGGGTGTTCACTCTTGGTTGTAATTATAAAGCTTATGTTATGGCTGTAATCATTGCCTAAGTTATTTTTTCCTTATTTGCCTTAATTAATTATCTGGTTAATATGTCGTTTCTCATTTAGTTGTAGGTCAGTATTCTCCTTATTTATGTAAAGCCGGTCTTGTCATCTGGAATAAGGTATATTGTTATAAATAATATCTAGGTTCACGTAGTTGTGTTTATAAGTGAAATTTCTTGATCTAGCTTAATGAAAATTTGGCACATTAAGTGCTAGATGCTCCATTCTCAAGTTGCACGCTTAGTTGTAGGTAGTAGTTATTATCGCTTCTTCAGGTATATGTTGTGATAGTTGAACCATCTCTTCTAAAAATGTTTTCTCCAAAAATAGTTCTAATATAAATCTATGAACATAAGTACTATCTTATTTATACCTCCAAGTAATCTAAATCCAGTTCCAATCACTGTAAAATTTGCGGCAGTATTGTTGTCCTATTCACCCCAAACACATTCGTATTGTTAAACCATCCCAACATCCAATAGTGTCAACCCATGTTTGAAAGAAGATATCACTCTATCATGTGAAGCTGGTCATCGTGGCATTTCTTTTTTTCAAAAAATCAGAAGTCATTTTTACCATGGGAGATTAGACCTAATCCATTGAGTCTTGAACAAGTTTTAGTATAGTTGAGTTAAATTGGGCGTCATTTGTTTCCGATGAGATGGAATCACATAATCCTCATGGCATGTTAAAATCCTGCTATCCCCTGGAATATATGTTATATAGCAAATACCTTTGATGTATTATCATTTAATCTCAAATCCTCATAAAACATGCGTTTTAGTTAACCATCTGAGTCGGGTTATGTCTCGATGCTAAGTTTACCTTATCTATCATGTTGAATTTACCTTATGTGCTGCCAAGTTGTACTGTGTTTTTTATCTGGTAGAGATCTTTTGTACTTACTTTTTTGTACCAGTCAATATTTTCTCAAGTTTTAAAGGTAATCTACTTATCTTTATATTTTTGTTGGCAGATAAGTCATTATACAGGGAGGATTCACTTATATATCTGCATGCCTGGAAAGGATTTACGGCCAAGGCCACTTTTTGTGAATTTCCGACAAGAGGACTTGGACTCCATTGTACTTTCTTTTGGTGAAGCAGAAAAGGAATCTGCTTCCCAGCTAGTGAAGGAAAATCCTTCATATTGTAATATCTTTCAGACATTTATCAAAGAGTGGAGTAATTTAAGACCTATTGAACGTCATAAGCTTCTGGGGAAGCCTTTGCAACTTCCTCTGAGCCTTGAGCTGTGCTATTTAAAGGAGACTGCCAACCATGGGTCTAATGTATGTAAATCCTTGACATTAGTGTAATTATTAAAATAATTATGAAAAAATCTCCTCTAACTTTGCAGTCATAGGGACCTCTACTCTATATTCCAAATTTTCAAAACCTCCCCTCTAAATTTGCATTGTTTACATGCATGTATTTTAAAAAAACTCCTAGAAGACCCCTCTAGGGGTCTTTTTTTAATGTATATTAACAATGTAAACTTAGAAGGGAGGTTTTGGTAATTTGAAAGATAAGGGAGATGTCTCTACAATTATGCAAAGTTAGAGGAGGTCCCAATAAATTACCCTTATTATTATTTACGTTTGAAGACCATTTTATTTTGAGATATAAGCTGAATTTTGAATTTGTATACATCAAATCTAGGCTATCTAGCTTAGAATTTTCTTCACTATTTATACACAGAGGTGTCACCTAAACTCCACTAGAGGTGTGAGACTAAAAAGTGAAGAAAACAGAAAACCGACTATGTGCCTTCATATGGGCTTGTATATTGGGGTTCGCATATACACATAATAATCAACTCCCTCCCCCCCCCCCCCCCCCCCCCTCTCAAGATGAGAGTAGATTGCAATCATTCCCAACTTAGAGAGTATCTATAAATGTGTTAAGATTTTAGTAAAGATCCACCAGTTGATTTTGGGATTGAATGAGTGGTGTACAGATTGCTCTTTCTCCATATGGTCTTTGATGAAGTGTGTATCAATTGTTATGAGCAATGTTAATCGTAGCTTTATTGTCATAATAGAGAGGTATATGTTTTCCATTTTGTAGACTTAGATCGTGCATTACATACTACAACCATAGTCCCTTGCATATCCCTAGTGGCATTGCCATATGAATTATAGCCTATTTTATGAGTTAAATAACCCATTGTTGAGGCCCACATATAAGACCCATTTTTCCTCCTTGTATTTAGTCACACACCTCTAATCTTGCTTTAGGATCTCCTCCTTTGTGCATATATAGAGGAGCATTGTCATAGAGATAAGTTAGATTTGAGAAATAATATCTTATTTCATCTCTCAACTTGGTATCAGAGCCAGACAATTTTTTTGTATCGCGGCTTCATCTGTCAGTTTTTTCTTCACTCATATTTCCCTCTCCGGGGAGAGAAATTCCGTGACAAGTCATTTTCGAGATATTCAGTTGGGATGTTTGTTGGCGACAAACGAATCCTACGAGTTCTTCTGTTCTGTCCTTGTCGACGCGACCAATGAGACCTGCGAGTTCTCTCGACAAGAACTTTTGAGACATGTGAGTCGTTTGCGGCACCTGTGAGTTATCTCGACGAAAACTGCGAGAACTTCCGGGACCTGTAAGTCGTCTGCGGGACCTGCGAGTTCTGCATGACTTGCGAGCCATGCGAGATCTGCGCGACCTGCGAGTTTTTTCTTCCCATCGACAAGAACTGCGGGTTCTTCCCGTCGGCGAGACTTGCGAGACCTTTTGTCCCCGTTCGCAAGTTCTTCCTGCACTGAGCGAGCTCGACCCAAATCCGATCTGTGAGCTCTTCCCAGATCGCGCGCGCACTTTTCCCAGATCGATCGTGCGAGCTCGTACCTGTCGTGTGCGTCTTCCTGCGCGTCATGCAGTCGAGCCCTTCCGCTTGTGTTCTTTGCGAGTAACCCAGCGCTCCATCTCCGAGATATTTCAGCCCCTGTTTTTATGGCAGACTCCTCGAATTTGAGCATTCAGTCCAACGTTCAGTACGCCCTCGTGCCTCCTCCGCCTACTGACTATTCTCGTAGCCATGGCTCTTCTAGATCCTTCAGGATCACTACTGTTCCTTTGGACGGTTCAAACTATCTTGAGCGGTCCCTCGCCGCTCAACATGCAATCCACAATCATCAACTATACAGGTATATTAATGGTACCATGGTTCAGCTTCCCGTCACTAACCCTTCATGGAAGAAGTGGGATGCTGATAACTCTTTGGTGGTCTCGTGAGTTCTCCACTCTTTGTCTTCTTTAGTTTATCACAGTTACATGCTCATGGACTCTGCCTTTGAGGTTTGGACTCAGGCATGTGAGACATTCCCAAATTGGTTGCTCTACTCAAGTGTACGGGCTTATTCTCAGTCTTCGACAATGATCGGCTGGCGTTGCGTCATATTTTTCTAAATTCGAACCTCTCTATCAGGAGCTTAACTACTTTGACAATTTCACATCCGCGTGCACTGCAGAAGCTCAGACATTGAAAACAAAGGAGGACCGCTACCGCCTCCATGTCTTCCTTATGGGTCTCCACATGGATTTTGACATGGTTTGCACACACGTCCTGAACCGTCATCCGCTTCCCTCTATGCGAGAAGCTTTCAACATGTTCTTGGGAGATGAAGATCATCATCGCTCTCTCCAGTCTGATAAGTTTCTGGATCGTTCTGCTCTTGCAGGCATTAGCCAGGGCCAGCCATCCACCAGTCCCTCGACTAAGATTTTTGATCACTGCGGAAAGCTGGTATATATTTGATGTAACCTCAAACCTAGTGTTGTAGTTTTGGAATAAAAATAATTGTGATCTTTTAAAATAAATGCGACTCGAGAGAACTTGCGGGCTATTTCAACGACTAAAGCGACCTAGGCGTCACAAACGAACGTAGACGCTACCTCACGAGCATACACACGCTATGAATCATAATTCCACAGGTGCAGAAGTTAATTGGTGGCACACACGGATATAAATTTAACGGCAATTAGAAGATAAAACTAGTAGGGCAAGCTCCAATAATTAATTATTCATTTAAAATGCAAGCATCAAATAACTAGTGGAGGAGGTCTAGGAGTCAAGAGGTATACCCCCAAATGAGAGACAACGGCTGCCGATCCTCCTGGAAGGAGAGGAACAAAGCTGTAGGTGCTCAGATTTCACTGCAGGGAGACTGTTGGTCGGCCTGCCTGAAAGAGGCTGGAAACAGCACTGTCGAGCAGTGGCGGGTGCTGAAAGGGCTGCTTGCAGCGGCTGGGAGGGGAGGAGAGTGCTGGAGGTCACCGGATCTGGTGGAGAACAGAGCGGGTGGGGTCGTCGGAGCCTTAGTAAGTCAGGCGAGCTCGTCGGCGGCTGGAGGGGCTTCCTGGAGCGTCGTCGACGGGGAAGACAAACTGGAGAAACGCGGGGAACTGCTGGTATCGCCGTCGACAGGGAGGAGAAATCGAGGGGGTCACTTGCCGGAGGAAATGACTGCGTGGAGGAGGTGGTGGCGTGGGAAGCTTCGTCGGGGAAGACACGTCGAGGAAGAAGCAGTTGCGGTCGACGGGAGGGTGAGCGGCGCTGGGAGAACCGAACGAACACAAGTTCGTTCAATTCATTTCCAGCCGCCACTATGGAAGGGGGGGAGGGGGTTTTAAAGCTAGAATTAGGGCAAACTTTGATATTAGCCCAAATCAAGAAATTTTCAACAAGGCGAATTTTTCAAATGAAAGCGAGGAGAATTTCAGGGCGGGGGCGGCAGTGAGCAAATGAGACATTTTAATAGACATAATTAATTATTATAAGCTTGCCCTAAGCTAATCTATCCCCTAAAACACCGGACCTATGCATTTAAGGTCTCGTTGGCCGGTCATACCAACGAGCCAAACAAAAACTGCGCGAACAATATGCGCGATACAAACTAACATTCAAGCGCTTATAACACGCGCAATACAACTTGACGCAACATAATAACTCAAAAAATGCGCGAAGGCGTGCGCTACAAAATAAACGACAAGTGCAAGAAAATAATAAAAAGGACGATATACGGGTTGCACCAATTCTCCCGGGGTTGAAAGGAGCTCGTCCCCGACGAGACTCGATGTAACCTGCAAGTAGAAAGTCCAAATGTCGATCGGAGAACACGCTGCATGACTGTCCAGCAGATGTCGTCGCTGCGACCCGAAACCTGGAAGTAACCTCTCATCCCCAAAAACTCGCAACCCATTAGTCAAAATTTCATGCCAAATATTTAAATAAACAGTAATTATTAGAGCTTTTAAAGGATGACAGGGGTAGTGTGTGGGGCAAACACGAGACAGGGGAAAAAGCAGGAAACAAGAGCAAGGTAGAGAGTAAAGCAGGAAGCAAGCGTGATCAACCTGTGGAATCAGTAACTCATAACGCGACATACGCTCGTTCGATAGATACCTACGAATGTTCGCCAGACCAGGATCGTCTATCGTCATGATTTCACCCGTCAAGGTCCCACTTGAGTCACAAAATTTCAGATAGATCCCAAATTTATCTTACAAAATTTTCCTTAAAAATCCTTTGAAGCGGGTGTCCCTATGAGGAGTAAAAAAATCTAAGAATCGTATAGACTCCCTCAAAATTAGTAGTCCTAGGCGTGTCATAACTCAGACGATAGTGATGTGGGGACTCAACATGCTCACTTAAAACCAAAGACAAGTGACGTGAATAAAAGACGTGCTCACCAAAAATAAAATCAATATAGGGTGGTGACTCGAGTGTCACTAACGGGTGGCCACCAAGCACAATGTCTGTGGCCTCAATGGTTTGTGGCGGCAGTGGGCTAAGAAAATTAGGACATATGACGAACGAGTCTATGTCACTCATGATGAGGGCCTCATCACTAACCAACTCTTCCGGGAGAAGAGAGAGTGAGGATGTGTCATCCGAGGTGAGTGACACATCACTAGTAAGTCCCACTCCCTGAAGCGGGGCCTCAGGAAACGACTCGACGACTGAAGAATGTGAGTCAGTGGGGGCACGTGGACACACCATGTCAATTGGGAGGAAGGACTGAGGAGGGAAAAACTCATCTTCCTGGAGCAGGGGTTCGGGAAGAGCCTCCTCGTTCGAAGGGGGTGCTAAAGCGGAGACAGGTGGAGACACGACTTTAGTCGGGGTGACAAAGATAGGAGGAAACTTTTCTTCCTGGAGTAGGGGCTCAGGGAGAAACTCCTTGACTGAAGTGAGTGTCACGGTGGGGGTGGGTGGGACCAAAGTACTCGTCGTGCAACTAACGAAACGAGGCAGAGGACTATCGAAAGACCTAACCACGGGTTCCACTATGTGATGTGTAGTCGGGAGATAACTAGGAAGAACATGTCGTTTGTGCATTCTCGTTTCGAGGTGGTGTACATCATCGCACAGACCAATCAGACTCTGCGTGTAAACTGCAGCGACTGTGTCGACCGACTTTGTCAGTTCACGCATACGAATGGCTAAGTCGCCTAAGGTGGCTTCTACTCGATCTAAGCGATTCTCCATTTTTTTTTTTAAATGCAAAATACTAACTAAAATATTTTGGAAACGAACGACGCTCGGCTATCCCACAATAGGAGTGAGATATCCCAGCAGCCACACCAAACTGATGTAACCTCAAACCTAGTGCTGTAGTTTTGGAATAAAAATAATTGTGATATTTTAAAATAAATGCGACTCGAGAGAACTTGCGGGCTATTTCAACGACTAAAGCGACCTAGGCGTCACAAACGAACGTAGACGCTACCTCACGAGCATACACACACTATGAATCATAATTCCACAGGTGCAGAAGTTAATTGGTGGCACACACGGATATAAATTTAACGGCAATTAGAAGATAAAACTAGTAGGGCAAGCTCCAATAATTAATTATTCATTTAAAATGCAAGCATCAAATAACTAGTGGAGGAGGTCTAGGAGTCAAGAGGTATACCCCCAAATGAGAGACAACGGCTGCCGATCCTCCTGGAAGGAGAGGAACAAAGCTGTAGGTGCTCAGATTTCACTGCAGGGAGACTGTTGGTCGGCCTGCCTGAAAGAGGTTGGAAACAGCACTGTCGAGCAGTGGCGGGTGCTGAAAGGGCTGCTTGCAGCGGCTGGGAGGGGAGGAGAGTGCTGGAGGTCACCGGATCTGGTGGAGAACAGAGCGGGTGGGGTCGTCGGAGCCTCAGTAAGTCAGGCGAGCTCGTCGGCGGCTGGAGGGGCTTCCTGGAGCGTCGTCGACGGGGAAGACAAACTGTAGAAACGCGGGGAACTGCTGGTATCGCCGTCGACAGGGAGGATAAATCGAGGGGGTCACTTGCCGGAGGAAATGACTGCGTGGAGGAGGTGGTGGCGTGGGAAGCTTCGTCGGGGAAGACACGTCGAGGAAGAAGCAGTTGCGGTCGACGGGAGGGTGAGCGGCGCTGGGAGAACCGAACGAACACAAGTTCGTTCAATTCATTTCCAGCCGCCACTATGGAAGGGGGGGAGGGGGTTTTAAAGCTAGAATTAGGGCAAACTTTGATATTAGCAGCCCAAATCAAGAAATTTTCAACAAGGCGAATTTTTCAAATGAAAGCGAGGAGAATTTCAGGGCGGGGGCGGCAGTGAGCAAATGAGACATTTTAATAGACATAATTAATTATTATAAGCTTGCCCTAAGCTAATCTATCCCCTAAAACACCGGACCTATGCATTTAAGGTCTCGTTGGCCGGTCATACCAACGAGCCAAACAAAAACTGCGCAAACAATATGCGCGATACAAACTAACATTCAAGCGCTTATAACACGCGCAATACAACTTGACGCAACATAATAACTCAAAAAATGCGCGAAGGCGTGCGCTACAAAATAAACGACAAGTGCAAGAAAATAATAAAAAGGACGATATACGGGTTGCACCAATATTCGTGCATCCTGTTACCGCCTCCATCCTCATCTCACTCCTGTCTGCAAGACTAATGGTGGTCGTGTTCGGGGTGATTCTCGCCAGCGTACGTCCCGTCTTGCTGCCCATACTGCTGACGCTGCTCCTGAGAAGTTTTCTTCCGACGTTTTTTCAGCCGAAGATCTTGTTGCTCTGCGTTGTCTCCTTCGGTCTCCTAGCACCTCATCTACCATTGCATTTTCCACTTCTGAGGGTCCCGGTGCGCAATCTGCTTCTGTTGTCCCATCCGAATGGATCATTGACTCTAGTGTTTTCGATCATATGACGGGGGGTGTCATCAGTTTTACCTCATACACCCTTCTCTCAGGATCTGATAAAGTCATCACAACTATTGTCTCTCTCTCCTCTATCGCTGGCAAAGGGATTGTCTTCTGTACCCCTACCACGCCCCTCACTTCCGTTTTGCATATTCCTACATTTCCTCGTAATTTACTCTCTATTAGTCGCTTGACTACACCCTTTAACTGTTTCGTAACATTTCTTCCTGATGGTTGTGTTTTTCATGATCTGGCAACGAAACAGTGTATTAACAGTGATAGGAACTCTGAGGGTCTGCATATCTTTGACCATCCTCCTGCTCAAGATCTCTCAAGTACCTCTACTCCCACTCTTGCGGATGTTCGTCGATGACATCAACGTCTCGGGCATCCGTCCCCTAATTATCTTCTTAAGATGTTTCTTGTGTTTTCCAAATGTTTGGACAAGTTTGTTTGCGATGTTTGTAGTTTTTCTAAACATGTAAGGCATAGTCCGCATAATGTATCTTCTCCCGGTACAATTCCTTTTGATATAATTCATATTGATGTTTGAGGACTTTCTCATGTTATTTCTTTCTCTGGTCACCAATGATTTGTCACATTTATTGTCTGTTTCTCTCGTACTGCCTGGGTGTACTTATTAAAAAAGAAGAGTGATGTGTTTAATTGTTTTAAACTCTTTCATAAGATGGTTGACACTCAGTTTGGCTGTAAAATTTGTGTCCTTCGCAGCGACAATGGAGGGGGGAGTATGTCGATCGTGGTATATTTGGTACTTATCGTGCTGACCATGGGATCCTCCATCAAATCACTTGCGTTTACACTTCTACCCAAAATGGTGTTAATGAACAGAAAAATAAACACCTTTTTGAAGTCACTCGATGCCTCCTTACTATGGATCTTCCCAAATTTTATTGGGGTGAAGCGGTCCTCACTGCGACATACCTCATTAATCGTCTTCCCTCCAGTACCTTACAATACGTCTCCCCTATATCCCGATTGTCCACCTGATGTGTAGTCCACACATCTCATTTGTCTCCTCGTGTGTTCGGATGTGTATGCTTTGTCCACATTCATCAACACACTCGTGATAAATTAGATGCACGTTCCCTTTAATGTGTTTTTGTTGGCTACTCCACTACGAAAGGCTATCATTGTTATAATCCCGCCTCTCGCCGTTTCTTCTGTACCATGGATGTGATGTTCCGTGAAGGGGAAAAATTCTTTGGCTCACTTCAAAGGTAGCAGGACACCGATGTCGACATTATTCCAACTTTTCCCCTTCTCATCCCTCCAAATATTTCAACTACTCCTGCGGATCCAGCTACTCCTACTGCAAATCCAACTACTCCTACTGCAGATCTAACTGCTGTATCCACTCATGTGCAGCCTATAGTCCTTGTTGTTCCGGGACTTATTTCTCCTCTTCCCCAGGTCTATCAGAGACGTAATACTGGTGTTAAGGTGCTACAAACTCATGTCATTCCACCACAACCGATACACTCTTCTGAAGCAGACTCCGATGAAGACCTCCATCAACCTCTCATACATTGGAAATGTAAGTCGACCTCTTCTGCATACCTAATTGCAAATTATATCACACAGCACAATCTGACAAAGGCGCATAAAGCCTTCATCTCCTATTTGGCCTCTACCCGTATTTCTAACACTTGGCAAGAAGCAATAAATATGCCAAAATGGAGAAAGACAATGGAAGAAGAGATGTCTGCATTGGAGAAGAACGAGACCTGGACTCTGTCACACCTCACGTCTGGAAAAAACCAGTGGACTCCAGATGGGTATTCTCTGTCAAACATAATCAAGAAAATGTCATCGAGAGATACAAGACACGTCTTGTTGCTCAGGGATATTCTCAAACCCCTGGTGTGGATTATCATGAGACGGTTGCGTTAGTTGCCAAAATGGACTATATCCGCATTATTTTATCATGTGTTGCATGTCTTGGATGAGTTCTCGGGCAAATGAATGTAAAAAAAGTCTTCTTACATGACGATCTTGAAGAAAAGGTATACATGAAGTTTCCGCCGGGTTTCTTGAAACAAGGGGTAGAAGGAAAAGTCTGTCAACTCCAAAACCTCTTTATGAGTTGAAGCAATCTTCTAGGGCTTGGTTTGAAAAATTCCAAAAGGCTATGACCCTATAGGGATACAAACTAGGTCACTCCGAGCATACCCTCTTTGTTAAGAGGAAAACTGCGAAGGTGGCTGTTCTCATCTTCTATGTGGATGATATCATCATCACAGGAAATGATTTGGAAGAAATCATGAGGTTGAAAACACGTCTATGCAAGGAGTTCGAAGTTAAGGACCTAGGAAAGTTAAAATATTTCTTAGGAATTGAAGTTGCACGGTCTGACCGTGGAATCTTCATTTCTTACAGGAAATATGTCCTAGATCTTTTAGAGGAGACATGAATGCTTGGTTGTGCTCCGACTGATACCCCATTGAAGTAAATTGTAAAATTGATGAAGACAAGGATGATGAGAAGGTGAACTCCAGTTATCAAAGAATGGTGGGAAGGTTAATCTACCTCACACAAAGTTGCCCTCCCTGATATCACACATGATGTTGGGATCCTTAGCAGATACATGCATTCTCGCAGACTAAGACATCATGAAGCCGCTATGAAAGTGCTACTGTACCTGAAGAAATCTCCTGGTCGAGGACTCCTATTCTCTCGGAAAGAGCATTTGAATGTTGAAGTATATACAAATGTCGATTTTGCTGGAAGCCAAGACGACCGAAAATCAACCATCGAATATTGCTCATTTGTTGGAGAAATTTTCTTGACCTGGCGAAGTAAGAAACAAAATGCAGTAGCAAAGTCCAGTGCAGAAGCAGAATACAGAGCAATGTCACAGGGGGTATGCGAAGGGCTCTGGCTCAAATCTCTAATGCATGATTTAGGGCTACAAGATGGGAAGCATATTATCACTATACTTCGACAATACAACGGCTATCAACATTGCTCATAATCCTGTTCAGCATGATCGAACAAAGCGTGTTGAGATCGATAGACACTTTATCAAAGACCACCTGGAGAAAGGCAACATCTGCACTTTTTTTGTTCAATCCCAAGATCAGCTGACAGACATCTTCACCAAAGACTTGAGCTGTGACACCTTCACCGATAACATCTCCAAGATGGGAATGATCGACATATACTCCCATCTTGAGGGGGTGAGTTGAATTATAGCCTATTTTATTAGTTAAATAGCCCATTGTTGCGGCCCACATATAAAGCCCATTTTTTTTCCTCCTTGTATTTAGTCCCACACCTCTAATCTTGCCATAAGACACGAAGACTGTAGTGATCCTCCTTCGTCTTCAATGAATGGGAGTTAACAGTGCATGCTGGAGTGAAGTCCTCAAACTAGTCAAATTATTGGTAGAGATGTTCAAATTTAGAGAAGTAAATTGCAACACTCGAGGAACCTTGTTTCAGTTCTAGAACGCGACATGTAAGATCATACACCTGCGTAGAACCGCCAATCTGAGAGTAGGTCTCCCGTGCTTGAGTCCAGATCTCAAAATCAAAATCCATAAACATGTAAATGTGGTAGACTAAAGGAAACATGAAGTGGAGCAACCACGAGACTACTAGAGAGTTGTCATCATCCCACTTCCGCCGTGAAGGATCAAGACTATGCAGTTTAACAATTGTCTCATCAATGTACTCGCAGAACTGATAGATTTGAATGACATGATGTGCCGCCCGAGAATATTCAAGTTAATTTGTACTGTCCAAAGTACAGTAATAATTCAGAAGGAACCAGTGAGACCATGAGTCCGAGGATGGTCATTGATGGAAGGTCTGAATACTGAAGGGGGTCTAAACACTTGAATCTGAGGAGCCCGCCGCTTAGATACTCACATGATCTCAGAGAAATGGGGAAAAATATAGAGGTGTTGAGTGGATTCGAGTAGAATTTGCGACAGTAGGAGCAAGAGGGCTGCTAAACGAGGTTTAGGAAAACAGGAACTCGCACGGAAACAACCACCAGATTGGAATAGAACATGGCTAGAGAGAACTCTTAGAGGGCTAATGCGAGATGACTCATCGAGAGCGAAGTGAACTCACACTGTAGCAGGAACTCGCACGAGTCGCGCTTCTATAGAACTCACACGACTGGAATTGCTGCAAGATCGCACTTGCACACACTCGGCGAGAGCTGGAAGCCGCATGACTAGGAAGCTGGGAGAAAATATGTGAGATCGATACCCGCTAGAAAGTCGATAAATATATGCGAGATCAATGCTCACGAGATTGGCGGAGATTCAAGCATTTAGCGAGAACGGCAACGTTGTACAACAATTCAGATCGACACAATATTGAGCTGCCAGATTTTTTGTCTGAATGCATGCAAATTTGCGATGAGAAGCCACTGCGAGATCTTTGGGCCGAATGCATGCAAATTTGCGATGAGAAGCTGACGCGAGATCGAGTTGCTGGATTGACGTGGGATCGAGGGAGGTCGCGTGAGATGGAGCTGACTGGTGAGAGCGTTCAATCGGCGCGAGAAAAAATTGCCTAGCTCGCGATAGTTGATTGCGAAAGCAGCAGTCGACGAAGGTTGAACATGCGCAAGACAGTCCACATGCGAAAGATAGAGTAGCAAGATAAAATCATCTTGCTCTGATACCAAATTGAGAGTTTGAAATTGCATGCATCAAATCTAGTTGAGAATTACGTTCCATCACTTACATGCACAAAGAGAGGTGTCACCTAATTATCTAAACTGCAGAAGAATAGTGGGATTAAAAAAAAGTAAAATAGAAAACCAATTATGGGCCTTCATATGGGCCTATACATTGGGCTTCGCATAATTCAACCGAAGATAACTGACTGCATATATAGTAATAAGCAAAAGACATTTAATATAGATTATCACATGCGTTAGTTAACATCTATGTGATTCAGGGATTGCTTAAAGGAGGAAGCAAAAGACGAGTTACTCCATTGACTGATCTAAGCTGTCAACTTCCTGAAGATGCTGAGTGGAAGAAGGTTGTTCTTCACAGCGGCTCTTCTAAGGAGAAAGAGTATACTCAGGCGTGGTCTGTCAGTGGTAAACCGCTCTGCAAGCTCTGCCATGCAGTTTGCAAGTAGGGATCCATTTTCTAATTTAATAGAGTTGAATATCTAGTCTAGGCTATAATAATTTACTTTTTGTTTGGAATTTAATTTTTAATAGTCTTGTATTACTTCTCAATGATAAATTATTTGCAGTGGAACCCTCTCAACAACCCCCGAATACTTCGAGGATCTATTCTGCACTATTAGTTGCTTTCAAGAATATCGTGTAAGAACTAGCCAAACATTCCTGCGTCAGGTAAGTGGGCAGTTAATCCTTTGCTAAGATATCTTCTTTTGTTTGATGATTTGAAAATTTGTATATAAAATTAAAAAAAGTCCTGAAGTCAAATTACGCAGAGGCAAATAAAGAAAGAAAAAAGTGCATAAGTAATCTAATGTTGTAATCTAGTTTTACACAGACCATAATGTTTATCCAAAATTACAAAGATCGGGGCAGTTGAATTTAATCTAGTTTTACACTGACCATAATGTTTATCCAAAATTACAAAGATCAGGGCAGTTGAATTTTACGAGTGTAGGAGTGTTACTGTTTGGTCTGAATAGAGTGTTTTGTCAATCTGTCAGCCATGAAATTTCCTTCTCTGCATATATGATAGACGAAGTGATTGCCATTGTGTGGTTGTAAGATATTAAGACACGTGTTTTAGCTTGATATCTATCATTATAGCAACATGTCTGAGCCGCATCTTATTGCACTCCATAATTCCAACTCGAAGGAATAGGAATTCAGGGTCTGTTTGGGAGAGCTGCTGCGGATTGAAAAGCTGCTGATTGAACAGAACTCTTTAAACAGAGCTCTTTTAGGAGCTGTTTTGAAAAGCTGCAGGCTGTTTGGAGAGTCTGTTTGAAAGCGTTGATGGAACATAGCTCTTTCGAATAAATTGTTTGGTAGAACAGCTTTTTGAGACCTATTTTTTTTCGAAACGAAAATATTGAAATATAAATAAAATAAAAATATTACAAAACATGTGGCATACAAATAAAAATATTAATTGTTCTCAAACATAACTAGGCCTAAAAAGTATTGCAGACATATGATCAGATCCCCCAACATCAAGCATATCTGTCTCAATACATTACAATTATATTAAAAGGAATAACAATTACAATTAAAACATTCACACACACACATATACACATACAAACACACATCAACACACACACACACACACACAAATCGAACACATATACACATACAAACACACATATCAAGCATATCTGTCTCAACACACACACATACACGTACACACATATAAAACATTCACACACAAACATACATATTCACATTCACAAATAAACACACAAACATCCACATCCACACACACACACAAACATACACACATCCAAACACACAAATCAACACACACACACTGTTACGCCCCCGGACGAGGCCCGTCTATTTGGGCGTCAGTACAAGCGAAGGCAAAGGCACGACGAAGGCGACAACGGGGCTAAACCAAGCGGTTCAGCCCCCTCTTACTGAAATCGGCCCAAAGGGGGCTGAACCAAGCGGTTCAGCCCCCTCTTACTGAAATCTGCCCAAAGGGGGCTGAACCGATTTCGGTTCAGCCCCATAGGGGCCGGCCGGACCCCTTGCTGGCCGGTCCGGGGTCCGGTATAAATATACCCGGACCCCCTCTTTTGGTTCTTATGCAATCTATGATCACGGTATTCTCTCTTCCTCCTCCTAACCCTAATTCCTCTCTAGTCGTCATTAGCTCTCTCCCTCTTTTCTCCCCCTTTTAGAACTTCGTTCATAACATTTGGTATCAGAGGATCTCCTCCGCCATGGTTACCACTCGCACGCAAGAGGAAATCTCGCGGTTGGAAACCCTAGAGGAAAATTTTGCGGGGTTGTCCGATTCAATGGAACACATGAAGACATCGATGGAAGAACGCATGGACGCTCGCATGGATGAAATCAAAGCACTCTTGGTGCAAAATCTGAGAGGAAAAGGGCTGGCGGCCGACGAGAACGGTGGATCCGTGCATCCGGGATCCGATAACTCCGGATCTCACCCGGAAATTCCGCCGGGCTTTCAAGGAGGAGCGGGACAAGGGCGTAATCCCTGGACGGGGTCGGTACAGCCGCCAGGGGGCTTGGGCGAGGCCGGCGGAAGCCGATCGGGCGGGATCGGGGCCGCAACAGGCGGCGGCGGTGTCGGAACAGCCCGCGACTTGGGCGGGGGATTTTGCGGCCCGGGCGACTTCGGATGGGGCCGATTCGGCTACGGCGGGGTCGGACAGGGTCGTATGGGCCACGACGAGTTCGGCGGGCCACCTGGAGGGCTCCATGAGGCTGGAGGCGGCAACATGCCGGCTTTTGGCCGGGCGGCTGCGACGGGGTTCCCTCCGGGAGGCATGGGGGGACTCCTACCGAACCCTAGGTCGGTTGGACACGGCGGCCATGTGGGACCGGGAGCACCGTGGGTCGAACAGCACCAAGTCCACCCGGGTGCGGGTTATGACCAAGGCTGGCGGGGACAAGGCGCACCAAGGGCGTATCTCCCTCCGAAATTAACGCGTATGAATTTTCCAAGTTTTCACGGAGGGGACGCGTTGGACTGGATTCACAAGGCCGAGTTGTTCTTTAATTATCAGGATGTTCCGGAGGCGCAGTGGGTGCAATTGGCGTCCTTCCATCTGGAGGGTGACGCATTCCAGTGGACTCAGTGGTTCCTCAGAGACAGAGATTATGTGCCATGGACGGCTTTTGTGGAGGGGTTTACGGCTCGGTTCGGGCCTTTGGAGTACGAGAATGTCGAGGCGACTCTGCAGAAGCTGCGACAGAAGGGGACGGTAACAGGATATCAGACAGAGTTTGAGAAACTGACAAACCGAGTACACTGGGAGGAGAAGACACTTCAGAGCTGTTTTGTGTCGGGCTTGAAGGAACATTTGCGGGATGAGATTCATGCTTACATGCCACGGAGTCTGAACCACGCCATTAGCTTGGCCCGCATCCACGAGGAGCGATTCAACAGGCAGCGGACTCGCAACTCAGTGAGGCCTGCTATCACGCCAGTACCAGCCCGGAGGGAGCCGGTGGGAGCCGGGAAACCGACGGTGACACGACTTTCATGGGGCGAGCTGCAGGCGCGGAAGGAGAAGGGACTTTGTTTCAACTGCGATGAGAAATTTACGCCGGGTCACAAATGTCAGAAGGTCCAGGTGTTTATGCTACACCAGGAGGAGGAGGACGAGTTGAGTTCGGAGGAGCCAGATCTGGAAGGGGACTTGGACCTGACGGAGCTTGGTGTCTCGGTGCATGCCATGGAGGGGTGTAGCCCCCCACCGCTCACTCTGCGGCTCGGGGGGAGGGTCCGACGGGAGTGGGTGACCATCCTGGTGGACAGCGGGAGCACTCACAATTTCATTCATCCGGAGGTTGCTCAGAGGGTGGGGCACGTAGTGGCTGGGGCTGCCTTCCAGGTCATGGTAGCGGATGGCAGTAAGTTACAGTGACAGGGCGTTCTGCAGGGAGTGGAGTTGCGGATGCAAGGCTACGTGGGCCGCACATATATCTACCTCTTACCCATTCGGGGGTCAGACATGGTTCTAGGGGTTCAGTGGCTACGACAACTGCGGAGGGTTACTTTTGATTGGGATCAGATGACGATGGAGTTTCTGCAAGGTGGGCGACAGTTTTGCTTGAAGGGTATCACGACATCACCCGTGAAGGAAATTGGCCTTCGCAGCCTACAACAGCTTGGAGAGACAGGGAGTTTGATGGCCGTTCTTCTTGGGGTGAAGTCAGACGAGGCAGGGCAAGGGGAGGTACCTCTCCAGTTGGAGCCGTTGGTTGAAGAGTATGCCGACATCTTCCAAGAGCCGCATACACTTCCGCCATCACGGTTCCGTGATCATCAGATTGTGCTCAAGACTGGAGCAGAGCCGACAAATGTACGACCTTACAGATATCCACATATGCAGAAGGCAGAGATCGAGCGCAGTGTTCGGGAGATGCTCGATGCTGGCATCCTCCGACCCAGCACGAGTTCCTTCTCGGCACCCATCATCCTAGTCAAGAAGAAGGATGGATCATGGAGGTTCTGTGTTGACTACCGGGCCCTCAACAGTATTACGCTGAAGGATAAGTTTTCGATTCCACTGATAGAGGAGCTGTTGGATGAGTTACATGGTGCAACCCGGTATACTAAACTGGACTTGCGGTCCGGCTACTACCAGATTCTGATGAAGGAGGACGACATCCACAAGACGGCTTTCAGGACTCATGATGGTCACTACGAGTTCCTAGTGATGGCCAACGGGTTGACCGGTGGCCCATCCACCTTCCAGGCCAATATGAATGAGATCTTCCGAGAGCTTCTTCGCCGCTTCGTGCTGATTTTCTTCGATGACATTCTGATCTACAATCGGACTTGGGAGGAGCACGTGGACCATGTTGCTCAGGTATTCTCCATCCTACGTAAACACCAGTTATTTGCTAAACGGTCGAAGTGCTCTTTTGGATAGGAAGAAGTTGAATATTTAGGTCATCTGGTCTCCGTGGAAGGGGTTAAGGCGGACCCGAAGAAGACTGCTAGTATGGTATCGTGGCCGCAACCCCAGACCATTCGGGCCTTACGGGGCTTCTTGGGCCTCACAGGCTACTACAGGCGCTTCGTCCACGACTATGGGAAAATCGCTCGGCCACTGACACAGCTCTTACAGAAGGATGCATTTTCTTGGCATGATGAGGCAGAGGCGGCTTTTAGGCGCTCAAGCAGGCGGTGACGACTACCCTGGTCCTTGCACTTCCGGATTTCACCAAGGAGTTCGTCGTGGAGACGGACGCCTTCGGAGTAGGGCTGGGAGCCGTCTTGATGCAGGAGGGGCGGCCGATTTCTTTTTACAGCAAAGCCTTGGCTCCCAGGACATTGGGCCTATCGGCTTATGAGAAGAAGATGCTGGCCATTATTCATGCAGTGGCACTGTGGCGGCCATACCTGCTGGACCGTCATTTCAAAATCAGGACAGACCACCAGAGCTTAAAGCACTTCTTGGAACAGCGGGTCTCTTCCCCTCTTCAACAGAAATGGGTGACCAAACTTTTGGGGTACGACTACGTGATTGTTTATCGGCAAGGGAAAGACAATCTGGTTGCAGATGCTCTTTCCAGGTTGCCTGAGGGAGCGTTGGCCAGCATATCTGTACCGCGGCTAGAGTCTTTGGATGAGATTCAGGAGGAGGTGCCGCGGGATCCTGAGTTACGAGTTATTATGGAGGATTTGCGGTCCGACCGGACGACCACCCCCGGCTATCATTTGCAACAGGATCGTCTATACTACCACGGACGGGTGGTCATACCTTCTCAGTCCGCTTGGCGGACGGTGATGATGCACGAGTTCCATTCGACGCCGACGGGGGGCCACGCTGGGGTTCTCCGCACTCTGCAGCGGGCCAGGGCTAATGTATTTTGGAAGGGCATGCGGAAGGATATACAGGCGTTTGTTCGCCAATGTGATGTTTGTCAGCGGCAAAAGTACGAGACCACTTCTCCTGCCGGGCTCCTTACCCCCCTAGAGATTCCACACCAGGTCTGGGATACAGTCTCCATGGATTTTATTGACGGGCTACCTCGCTCGAAGGGTAAATCGGTTATTCTGGTGGTTGTGGACAAGTTGTCCAAGTACTGTCACTTCATTGCGCTGAGCCATCCGTACACTGGGGAGTCCGTGGCTACTTTGTTTGTTCGGGAGATTGTGCGCTTACATGGCATTCCTCGGGCGATTATCTTGGATCGGGACCCTACTTTTGTTGGCAATTTCTGGCGGGAGCTTTTTCGCTTGCAGGGGACTTCTTTGCGCTTCAGCACAACTCACCACCCACAGACGGACGGCCAGACGGAGGTCGTGAATCGGAGCGTGGAGACATATCTCCGCTGCTTCGTTATGGAGGAGCCCCGTACCTGGACGAGTTGGCTACATTGGGCTGAGTACTGCTTCAACACGTCCTATCACTCGGCGAGCAAGCTAACCCCATTTGAGGTGGTGTACGGCCGGCCGCCGCCCTCTCTGAGCAGTTATGAGCCGGGTAGCACCGCGGTGGCCGCTGTTGACCGCGCACTCCGCGATCGTGACCGCACGCTAGCCACCTTGCGGGAGAATCTGCGGGCAGCCCAAGATCGGATGAAGTCTCAGGCAGATAGGCATCAGACGGAGCGGGAGTTCCAGGTGGGGGATGAGGTTTTTCTCAAACTTCGTCCCTATAGGCAGCTGTCCGTCGCCCAGCGGACGAACCAGAAGTTGGCACCCCGTTACTATGGTCCCTTCCGGATCACTCGGCGGGTCGGACCCGTCGCTCACTTTGTCTTTACCAGAGGGGTCGAGGATTCACCCCACCTTTCATGTCTCCTTGCTGAAACGGAAGATTGGCGATGCTGTTCATGCGAGCTCGGTGTTGGCTGAAGCTACTACTGGGGGCGAGCTGCGCCCGATTCCTGAGGATATTCTAGTGGTCAAGTGGAAGCGCCGAGGCACGACGTACTGTCCAGAGCTGTTGGTCAAATGGAAGGATCTTTCTCCCGAGCACAATACTTGGGTGGACCTGCTGGAGTTTCGGGAGCTTTACCCCGACTACCAGCTTGGGGACAAGCTGGTTCTTGATGGGGAGGGGAATGTTACGCCCCCGGACGAGGCCCGTCTATTTGGGCGTCAGTACAAGCGAAGGCAAAGGCACGTCGAAGGCGACAACGGGGCTGAACCAAGCGGTTCAGCCCCCTCTTACTGAAATCGGCCCAAAGGGGGCTGAACCGATTTCGGTTCAGCCCCATAGGGGCCGGCCGGCCCCCTTGTTGGCCGGTCCGGGGTCCGGTATAAATATATCCGGACCCCCTCTTTTGGTTCTTATGCAATCTATGATCAAGGTATTCTCTCTTCCTCCTCCTAACCCTAATTCCTCTCTAGCCATCATTAGCTCTCTCCCTCTTTTCTCCCTCTTTAGAACTTCGTTCATAACACACACACACACAAACAAACAACACAAATCACACATACACACACAAACACACATCCAAGCACACACATCCAAACAACACAAATCACACATCCGAACACAACACAAATCACACATACACACACACACACACACATCCTAACAACACAATCACACATCCAAACATACACAAATCAACACACACACACACACACACATCCTAACAACACAATCACACATCCAAACAACACAAATCACACATACATACACACATCCTAACAACACAATCACACATTCAAACACACAAATCACACATCCAAACACACATCCACGTAACACAATCACACATCCAACACACAAATCACACATCCAAACACACACAAATCAACACACACACACACATCCAAACAACACAATCACACATCCAAACACACACAAATCACACATCCACACACACAAATCAACATACACACACACACATCCAAACAACACAAATTACACACATCCAAACAACACAAATCACACACACACACACATCCAAGCACACACAAATCAACCTACACAGCTGTAATTTCAATGTTTACTGCAGAAACTGGAAATGGAGCCACATGGATCATGTTACGGAGAGAAAATGAATGACTTAATGTCCTTATGGACCAAGTCATATATATATATATATATATATTTATATATGAAAATAAGGTAAATAACCATACAACATTTAACACTCCCCCTCAAGTTGGGTCATGAGAACTTCCCAGACCTAACTTGTTACATATGAAGTTCATTCTGACCCCAGTAACTCCCTTTGTGAGAATATCAGCAACTTGGTCTCCAGTCTTCACATGGCTCAAGGAAATAAGACCTTTTTCATACTTCTCTCGTACGAAGTGACAGTCAACCTCGATGTGCTTTGTGCGTTCATGAAACACAGGATTGGTTGCTATCTGTATTGCAGCTTGATTATCACACCTAACAGAGTTGGGTCATGGACAGGGTATCCGATTTCACAAAGGGTTTGTCTAATCCACATGATCTCAGCAACGGTGTGTGACATAGCACGATACTCTGCCTCAACACTAGATCTGGCGACAGTGGTCTGTTTCATGCTCTTCCAGGAGACAAGATTTCTTCCCATAAAAATAGTAAATCCTGTGGTAGACTTCCGAGTGGCTAAACAACCTGCCCAGTCGGAGTCACAGTAAGCCTCTATATTGGAATGACCATGATTCTTGTATGATATTCCTAGACCAGGATCCTTCTTTATGTACCTAACAATGCGGAGAACAGAGTCTCATTGAGAGATAGTTGGGGTGGCCATGAACTGACTGACCTTACTCACAGCACAGGCAATATCTGGGCGAGTCATAGTAAGGTAGTTAAGTTTTCCAACTACTCTACGATACTTCTCTGGCGAATCAAAAGATTTGCTCTCGGCATGAAGGCTCTTTTCTCCTGGTTCAAGGGGAGAATCCATAGGGCGGCAGTCAGACATTCCAAGATCAGATAACAGATCAAGGGCATATTTACATTGAGAAACAAAGATAGAGTCGTCATGATCAATAACTTCAATCCCAAGGAAGTATCGCAACATCCCTAGATCTTTGGTTTGGAAGTTGGAGTGTAAGAACGCTTTGAGATCGGTTATCCCTTTATGATCACTATCCGTGATGACAATATCATCAACATACACAATTAGGTGCACAATACCAGCTGAGGAGTTCCGATAAAAGAGAGATGAGTCTTTGATACTCTTGGTAAGTCCGAATTTGGTGACAACAGACTGAAAGCGAGCAAACCACTGGCGCGGGGATTGTTTCAACTCATATAAAGAGGCAAGGAGACGACACACCTTGTTACGCTCCCCCTCAGCAACGAACCCAGGTGGTTGTTCCATATACACCTCTTCCTCCAAGGACCCATGAAGGAACGCATTCTTGATATCCAACTGATGAAGAGGCCACCGGTGAGTGGCTGCAAGAGAGATCACGATCCGAATAGAGGACATCTTGGCAACAGGTGCAAACGTTTCCTCATAATCCACGCCATAAGTTTGGGCATAACCTTTGGCAACTAGACGTGCTTTCAAGCGAGCAAGAGAGCCATCAGCATTGACTTTAACAGAATAGATCCATTTGCAACCAATAGCGCGCTTTCCAGGAGGCAAAGACACAAGTTCCCAAGTATTATTCAGTTGAAGTGCCGTCAATTCCTCTTGCATAGCAGCCATCCAGCCAGGATGAGTTTTGGCCTCCCCAACCGTTGAGGGAATGGTGTACTGATCCAGCATGAAGTGAAGTGCGGTATGAGAAGCAGACAACCCCTGATAAGAGCTCACATAGAGAGGTCTATTCTGGCAAGTCCGACTTCCCTTTCGGAGAGCAATAAGAAGCTCGGTACTAGCCAGAGGTGGAGCGGCAGGCACTTCAGTTTGGTTCAGGTCCTCACTTGCATGTGCAATCTGAGGAACAGTAGTTGTGCCATCAATGGTTGAGGTAGGCTGAGATGGTGGTATTTCAGTTCTGTCAGAAGTGCGACGAGAGTAGACTTGTCCCCAAAGGGGGCACAATATGTCGGTCGGAGAGACGAGAGCAGAATCAGGACGAGGAACTAGCATCTCATCGAGAGAGAGATCAGAAGATGAAGTGGGAAGGGGAGAGCCAGTGGTACGATAAGAGTCAGATTCGAGGAAGACAACATCTGAAGAAATGATATATTTGTGAAGTTCTGGAGAATAACAGCGATATCTCGTGGTAGTCCGAGAGTATCCAAGGAAGATACACTTCAAAGAGCGAGGATCAAGTTTAGAAACGGAGGGACGAGCATCCCGGACATAGCAAACACACCCAAAGACCTTGAAGGGTAGAGGAGGCCCCGAGTGGTCGGGATAAAGGATGTGATAAGGTGTCTCCCCCTGAAGTATATGAGTAGGAAGATGATTAATGAGATGGGCAGCGGTAAGAACAGCATCTCCCCAAAAGTGTTTGGGAACATGCGTATGATGGAGGATAGCCCGGGTAACCTCAAGAAGGTGGCGATTTTTTCGTTCGGCAGCCCCGTTTTGTTGGGGGGTATCAGGGCAACTGGTTTGGTGTCTGATACCCTTGTCAGAAAGAAAGCTAGACATGGACTGGGACATGTATTCCCTCCCATTATCAGTACGAAGACATTTCAGACGAACAGAAAATTGAGTGAAAATTTCATTCCACAAATGTTGAAAAATAGATAGTAATTCAGAGCGATTTTTCATTAAGTAAACCCAAGTCATGCGAGAAAAATCATCAATAAAAGTAACATAATATCTGTGTCCTAACAACGTAGGGACAGGACACGGTCCCCAGACATCAGAATGAAGTAAATCAAAAGGTGCAGAAGCACGAACATCTACACGAGGTACATAGCTAACTCTATGGAGTTTAGCAAACAAACACGACTCACAGCTGAGATGGGAAACGTTCCCAAACTCAGGATATAAACGACGCATGACCTGCATAGAAGGATGACCATGACGGTAGTGGAGGTCCAAGAGTTTGGCCGAAGCAGCAGAACAGGCAATGTGGGAAACTTCATCCAGAACATAAACACCACCACGCAGCTTTCCTCTACCAATAATACGGCTCGTCGACTGTTCATGAAAAATGCAACCAGAAGATGTGAAGATAGCAGTACAGTTTAAATCACAAGTAAGCTTACTAATGGACAATAAGTTGTAAGCAGATTGAGGAACATGAGCAACCGAGGATAGAGGCATATCCGGTGTCACATTGCAGCTTCCAAAGCCAACAATAGGAACAGTGGATCCATCTGCAACAGTAATGAAAGACCCACAATGGGGATGATACGAATGCAAGATACCTGAAGAACTAGTCAGGTGGTCAGAAGCTCCAAAATCTGCCAGCCACTGAACTGGACGCTGGGTGGTCTGGGAAGTGCAGGCAGGTTGAATAGTCTGGGCCACAACAGCACTATGAGGTGGAGAGGAAATTGGAAGTGCCTGCAGGCGACGATAATCCTCCTCAGAGATCTGGACAGTGAGGGGACCCGGAGGAGCCGGTGTCGTGTCGGCAACGTGAGCAGATCGAGGTGAAGCTGACGAGGTTTTGGCCGCCCAGTCTGGCTTCCCATGCACGAGCCAACACGTATCCCTTGTGTGACCACGACGTCCGCAATGAGTACAATGTCGCGTATCAGTCTCCCGACCACGTCCAGAACCAGACCGACCACCTCGGCTAGTGCCCCTTCCCCCTCGAGAGGCCAGCGCAATTGACTCGCTGGAGGAAACATGTAGAGCAGTTGGAGAAGCGGCAGAGCCCGCTTTAGTCAGACGATGGTACACACTAGCAGTCTGCAAAGTAGAAGGACTCGCAAACATTTCTGTTCTTGTTGTTGAGAAGTTTGGATCAAGTCCGTTCAGAAGCCAGATGAGAACCAGATGCTCACGTTGAGCCTGATGTCCTTCACGGGTAGAGGGGATCTCCCAAAGATCCAGGATTTCATCGGCAAGAACCTTCCATTCGGCGAAGTACTCAGTGACAGGACGAGCTCCTTGTCGTAGCTCAGCCATCTTGGGAAAGAGTTCACCAAGACGAGAGAGGTTGTTAGCTTGAGAAAACATCATATGCAGGGTGTCCCACAACTCCTTAGTGCTATCACAATTCTTGCACATTTGCTGAACTGATGGATCCATGGAACTCAGAAGGAGCGCAGAGATACGACAATCATCACTGTACCAATCGTCGTATTCGGCACTTCCCACGGCATGAGTAGGTAGTCTAGTAAGGTGGTGAATACGTCGGATGCCTGCTAGAGACATAGGCTTCGTTTGGGGGGGCTTATTTTCACCGGTCAAGCGGCCACGACCGCATGAACCGGACCTTAATTAAGGTCCGGTTCATGCGGTCGTGACCGCTTGACCGGTGAAAATAAGTCCCCCCAAACGTAGCCATAGTAACCCCCTTTTTCCACAACTGAAAGTTGAGGAGGTAAGGATAGTGGTAGCCAGCCTTGCATTGGAAGGAAAAGTATTGGTAGAATCCCCTGAGGGAACAGGTGTCTGAGTGATGCTTGTAGCCGAGTCTCCCATGGTCTTGGACAGGAACCTTCAATAGACTGCAGGAGGCATCAACAAACAGTACCTGAAGACAGCCTCACAACAGCGGGCGACCTCAGTGCAGCAGAGCAGAGGAGAGGAGATCGGCATCAGCAGGGCAGCACTCAACGCTCGACATCAGAGCAACAGTCGCAGCAGGGATCGGCGGCTTCAATAGTAGCAGCAGTGCAGCGATCGGCGTCCAGCAGGGATCGGCGACCAGCGGTAGGCGTCGGCATCAGGCAGCAGTAGCGACGGCAGGCGGCATCTTCACGCGATGCGCCTCCGTCTAGGGCACGGGAGGGACCAGTGGAGAGCGACGGGAGATACGGGCGAGACGGGCGAGCGAACGTTGCGGGTGATACGGGTGAGCGAACGCAGCTGCGGATGCGGGAGAACGAATGAACGCGGCGGCTGATGCGAGAGAACCCTAGCGGAGCGTATCAGTGCTCTGATACCATGTTACGGAGAGAAAATGAATGACTTAATGTCCTTATGGACCAAGTCATATATATATATATGAAAATAAGGTAAATAACCATACAACATTTAACAGATCATAATAGCTATTGGGAAGAAGGAATCGAAACAGAGTAGAGTCAAGCTGAGGGAGAAGGAAAACGAACCTTCCGGAGGCGGCGTGAAGAATTGTGGAGGTAGCGTGAAGAAGCGTGGAGGCGGCGTGGATCGGAGGGCTACGGGTCTGGAAGAAGAATGTCGCCGGGAGGTAGTGCGGGATCCGGAGTACGGGATCACGATCGTCACCACTATCGCCGGAAATCTAGAAGAAGAATGTCGCCGAAGATCGGAACGATGCTCGCGAGAAGCGGGATCGATGCGCAGTCAGGGGGGGGGGGGGCAGGGATCGGGAGAGCACGGGATAGATCCACGATTCCGGGAGCGCAAAAGCGTAGGGGCTACAACTTCTTAAAAATACCTTAAAACGTGGTATTTGCAAAAATCTATTTTGAAAAAGCTGACCGCTCAAACAGGTAAAAAACAGCTATGGCGGTTGGAAAATAGATTTTCCAGCCACCAGAGCTGTCCCAAACAGACTCGAAGCCTCTAACGCTTTCAAGCAAATTTTTTTTTTTTATAATGACCGGGCGTAATCATTACTGCTCTTCATAATCATTATTTTAAAATGCATGTTTTCCCTAAGCCTGTCAAGTCTATGGATAAGTCGATATGTATCATATAAACAAAATATATGTTGTCAAAATCATTACATTATATATAATGTTAGGCGACTATTTTTACCCTTTTTTCCTATTCACCTAATTTAATTTAACATGCGAGAATTACTACTGAAAACTGATATTAATATGGCAGGCACTATTTCAAATTGAGCATGGTGTTTGTACCACATGCAATCTTGACTGTCACAAGCTTGTGAAAAGCATAAGGTGTTTACCCATTGCTAGAAGAAAGAATTATATTGAGAAGATAGCTCCAGAATTAGCCAAGAGAAAAAAATTG
The DNA here is from genome assembly GCA_033032865.1 of Dactylorhiza incarnata. Taxonomy (NCBI): domain Eukaryota; kingdom Viridiplantae; phylum Streptophyta; class Magnoliopsida; order Asparagales; family Orchidaceae; genus Dactylorhiza; species Dactylorhiza incarnata. The sequence continues at coordinate 1,918,626 of JAWHQI010000275.1, forward strand.
TGAGTGCCATTTAAAACAAACTAACTACTTCTGCTGTTTGTAGACTGTGCATGGTTCTATAAATAATGCTATTTTATGATAAGGAGGATAACCACCAAATTCTTAATCTCTTATCAATTTGTTTATATTTTCTTCACATAATACCTACGAAGCACAAATACTTAAAAATGCTTCGCGTATCGGCTCGAACCTAAGTTATTAAAGGCGCACCAAAGCGCAAAGGGGTCTTGGAGCCTAGGCGCAAGGCTCAAGGCGCAGGCGCGCGCCTGACGAAGGCAAGGCGCAACCATATTCAATTTAAATAATCAACATCAAACACCACTTCATCTTCTTAATCAGATTTTTTCATCTATTCTACTCATTAATGATTCATTACTATCATTTATATCTCTTATAAAATAGAATCAATGTGATCACTTGCATCATATCTAAGTCTCAACGCTCGATTATGTTTCGCAAACACTAAATCATTGAAAAAAATATTGAGTTCTTACATTATTTCTTTCTTTATTTTGAAAAAAAATACAATAGAATTTGCACCTAGACGTGTCTTTTATGCTCCAAAGGCGCCCAAAAGGCGCACTAAGGCGCAAACCTCTGAGCCTGGTGAGCCTTGAGCCTTAGGCGCGCCTGAGGCGCGCCTTTAACTACTTAGGCTCGAACGCGTATCTGATATGGTAAACGCACGGAAACGCGTTTCCAAAACGTAGGAAACACAATATTTAAATTAAATACAACAACAACAACAGAACCCATATAGTCCCCAATCATTGGGGGTATGGGCGGGGGAAGATTGGAAACAGACCTAACCTGTGGCACTATGCACAAAGTGGCTTCTCTCAGAGGAGAAAGACCTAACCTTTGACAATAAATGCACAAAGTGGCTGCTCACAGAGTACCACTGAAATAGTGGCCCCCTATACAGTTGCGTTTGCTGCGGAATCATGCCCTCAAATCAAAGCCAAAGACATCAGAGAGGGCAGACCCAAGAATCCATTTTGATTTATGTGCACATAACCATGCTTCCTTCATTCAATATTTAAATTAAATAAAAAAATTAATTTGGAAACGTGTATATTAATTTGATTGTTTAGGGTTCACACTCACGTGCGTTTCACGACCCTGACCTCCACTGTTGAAACCAGAGAACTGGTCTCGACGTTCGAAAGGGGGATGCAGCCAACCCTTACTTGACCCGAGTTAGAACCCTTGACTAGTTGCTAAGAACCGAAAGACCTTGCCCTTGAAGAACACTTGAGTCCAAAAACGAACCCCTTAAGCTATAGCGTGGAGGTCCCACCACACACCCGGAAGCTCACAAAGAACTTCCCCTCCCAAGCCAATGCTGAGCCTGGGCACCTAGGAGGGCATGCCTGGGGCCCACACCCTTGGGCGAGTGGACCCAAGGTCCACTCGCCCCCCACTCGGGCGAGTGGACAATGGTCCACTCGCCCGGGGCCTTGGGCGAGTGGACCAAGGAACTCTGGCCCCCCCCCGGCTTTCTCTTTTCGGTCTAGACGACCTCTGACGGGTCGATCGAGTGCGCCCCCTAGCTGCACCAGGCCACGTCAGCTCGACAAATATGAGGGTTGTACATCCACAATTTTGTGTTCTCTCTCGACCCCCGCAGCCGAAGTTGTTGCCGCTCCAATGTCGCTCCAGGCCACGCTCCCTGCTCTCGATCCCTCCCTGCTAGTAAGATCCTCTTTTTCTTCTTCCTCCTCTTCTTCTTCCTCTTCTTCTTCCTCCTCCGCCTCGTCCTCTTCTTCTTCTTCCTCGTCCTCTTCTTCTTCTTCCTCTTCTTCTTCCTCCTCTTCTTCTACTTCCTCTTCTTCCTTTTCATTAAGAATTACTGTTATGTTATTCTAATTCTCTTGTTATTGTAAACCATATGTTTCATGCAGTAGGAATACCTATTGTTGCCTCATAAAATTTCTCTTTAAATGGTGGCTAACTCTTAGAAATTATTTCTTCTCCTTACAAAATCATTTTATTAATTTAATGCTAAAAAAGATCTTGTTTATGTGAAGAGTTTGATGATCATCATTAAATATTATGATATTAGTTCTCAATGTGTACTTGTAGGCCCAATCTTGACTCTTGAGTTATCTGTATTGATAATAAATAAATCAAACTAAAATGTGTATACTTGTAGGACTATAAATAATATTTGTGCTTTTGGACTTGATATACCTCAAGGAATAGACTGCATGAGTTATTCTTCATATTTTCTCTTCCTGTGATATCCAATACCTTCTCCTAGCCTAATCTTTCTCATTGTGACTAAACAACATGATTGTGCGCCAATTATTCTTTATTGAATGTAGTGACTGAGATGGTACCTGATGTTGGAAACGAGATTCGACCCAATGAGGAGTTCAGACCCTAAAGAGGGGACAGCTAGCACTTACTGATCCCACAGAAGAACCTGACCAAAGACTTAGAACTAGACACCGACCCTTGGCTGCAGCGTAGAGGTCCCACCACACACCCGGAAGATCTTAAGAACGCTTACCCTCCTAAGCCAAGGCTACCGGGCACCTTGGAGAGCCTGAGAAGCTAATCAAAGGTAGCCTAAGGAGGAGGAAGCCAAAGAAGTGAAGTCCTCTCCAAAGGTGCCATTCAGGGTCTATATATAGTTTTTCTCTTCTGGTCTGCAAATAGCGTGACTCCGCCTTTTAGCTCTACTAATCGCACCCCAAACTGGTCTGCTAACAACCAAACTCCGCTGTTCTGAAGGGCTATTGGCAACCCACAAAGGGTATTTGGGTAAATTGACCCCTGGACCCTTGCTGGGCGAATGACCCATGAAGGCGCCACTCACTCTTCCTCTCGCGAGCGGGGCTCGCGGGGTCTCCCTATGCGATCGGCCTGTAAGGGCGAGTATACACTTTCTTCGCCCTCGCATAACGCTTCTCGCAGGGGGATAGGACTGGCTCGCCTCGCCCTCGGCCTCGCTCGCCGCGGTGCGACGAGCCTCTGCTTGCTTCGTCTACAGCCTGATTCGCCATTTTACTCCTCGGCGAACACGAGGTTGTACACAATCCCCGCTCTTTGCGAGATTATCCTAAGCTCGTAAAAAATGTCCATCCCCAGGGGTTCGTCGGTCGTTGCTGACCTGGCAGGAATCTTCTGGTGGGCCCCATCCCCAGTGCTATAAATACCATCAATCCCGGGCGATGGGTAACCTTGTTATCTTTCGTCTTCTATCGCCACCCGCTACAATATCCATCAAAATGCCTCATTCGGAAGAAGCCCAGGCTCGCCTGAACGCCTCGCGGGCGAATGAGCATTCGACCACTGTCCAACTTGTCCCTTGGCTCGCCCGACGAGTCTCCCCTGTCTTCCCCAAGATTAGTAACCCGAAGACGGTCCGATGATATCCAGGGGAGGATGGGTCCTCCCTCCCGGATACGTCGCCCGACACCCGATTCGCCGAGCAGGTACTCCGGTTGATAGGTTGGTCCCCCACCTAAACAGGCTAACACTACTTTCTTTTTCGTAGGGCGCGCTCCTGCATGGGACCATCGCGAGTGAGGCCCTGGTGGACACTCACCTCCCCTCCCCTGGGGGGATCGGCTCGGCGGCCATGGACCTGGACGCTACCAACATGCGCGCCCCCTCGCCACGACCCAGTGAGTTTCCTGAGTTCCTCGACGAGTTTTTCGATTTGACCTGATGCAATTGCCCCTTGCAGAGACTCCTCGCGACGTCGGGGAGGCGCGTCACTCCGCCGGGCTCGCCGACCCCACCAAAGACGACCATACCCACACCGGGGTTCGGTCTCCCGGGCCACCAGAGTCCCGACAGCTTGCTCCCCGCCGTTGTCCGGATCGCCAGCAACCTACGTTATCAAGGCGCGCGCCTGAGGCGCCGGGCGCACCAGGCGCACCGGCCAGCGCCTCTGCAAGGCAGAGGCGAGCGAGGTGCCTCAGGCGCGCCCAGGCGCGCGCTTTTCCAACTCCCTGGCGCACCAAAGGCGCGCCTGGGCTTTTCAAGCTGTTTTCTTCAACCTGTTTTTTTGGGAGGGGGGCAAAAACATGATCTCAGACGCACCCGAGGCACACCTAGGCGCACTTGGGCATCCAATTCACCGATTTTCAGTTCATTGAGTGCCAAATTCACTGAAAATCAACGAATTGGATGCCCAATTCGCTGATTTTCAGTGAACTGGGTGTCAATCCACTGAAAATCAGCAAATTGGGCATCCAATTCGTTGTTTTTCAGTGAATTTGACACTCAATTCCCTGAAAATCAGGGAATTGGACATCCAATTTGCTGATTTTCAGTGAATTGGGCACCCAATTCACTGAAAATCAGCGAATTGGGCACCCAATTCACTGAAAATCAATGAATTGGATGCTAAATTAGCTGATTTTCAGTGAATTGGGTGCCCAATTCGATGATTTTCAATGAATTGGGCACCCAATTCATTTTTGCGCCTCGCGTGCCTCAGTTGCGCGCCTGCGCCTTGCGCCTAGGCTCCAGGACCCCTTTGCGCCTCGGTGCGCCTTGCGCCTTTGAAAACATAGCCAGCAACGTGCCACACCCCCCAGGCTTGGGGAAATCCGTCACACTGACCTACACGGAGGCCTTCCAGGGTCAGCCGAGCTCTTCTCGTCAGCGCCCTGACAAAGCGGCCATGGCCCCGCCAGGTTGGAACCGAGAATCGATCCTTTATACCTCGCTCTCGCCACTGACTCTCCTCTCGCAGGTGCCCATGAGAGCTATTCCGCCTATCCGGACCTTGGGGAGGAGGAGATGTCGCCCCCGCCCTCGCCGGACAAGATAGCTGATTTCCTGGGCGATCCCCGAGACCCCGAGGTGATGAAGAGGCGGACTACCGAAGTGCTGCAGAAGTACGGGCACATGCTGCGGGACTTGTACAACCAGGCGCGGGAGGACAGGGCGGCCACCGAAGAGCGGCTCGCCGCCTTCGAGGATGATTATGCGCGGCTCCGCGCTGAGCTGCAGCTGGATACCCGCGGCGAGGTCACCTCCCCAGGGGTGCACCTCTCGCGGGTTGAAGATCAAGTTCGCTTGATGCAGCGCGCGGTCCGCGCCTATTATTATCCGTGAGTACCGCCGAGCTTGGGGGTGCGAGGCCGAGGCTGGTGGAGATGGATCCAGTACTGATCCTGCTCGCACTCGCACCCACCCGACGTAATCATTATTGTAAACGTTTACTTCTAAAACTGCGAACTCTGTCTCTGTTATTGTCTTGACATTTCTCTCCCGCCCTTGGGCTTTCTTTATTTACTCGCACAGTCGCACTGTGATGCTACTGTGCTCGCTAGTTTCTGCTTTTATTTCTTAATGTTCTTGCACACGATTTATATTGGGCTCGCCTCGCCTATTCTGCGCTTGCTTTGCCTACAGCGAGCCGATATTGCCGTATTGCTGTGAGCTAACGGGGAAAGGGTTGGCTCAAGTACCGAGACATCGTAGCGAGGTTCTGCTAACTGCACCCCATAACGCTTTGATTCCTCCCCGCCGCCTTTATTTTTTCTATAAATAGGTCTCATCGTCCGATCCAACTATCGCATTTATCGCTCTTGATCCTCTGCCCTCTTCGTTCTCGCATGCTCGCATCTTCCTTCTCGCGAGCTCGCATCTTCCTTCTCACGCTCGCCTCTTCAGCTTTTCAACCTTCGAGATGAGTGGTGATGGTGGCGATGCCGAGGGTCGGGCCAAGTGCGTCTGGACCTTCTGCGACCATTCCTTCTTCGGCTGCTCGCTCACCGAGGGCGAGTATCACGCTGCGGTTGCGAACTACATTTCGCCGGGATTCTCGGCTCGCCGTCCTGCGAAAGCCGATGCCATTAACCAGCTCTTCCCGGATGTGCTTGCCATTCCCGTGGCCCATTTTGACGTGGGCCTGCGGCTCCCTCTCTGGCCAGAGATCAACCAGGTAACGGCTCGCACTTTTGTTTTTCTCTTTCGCGTTCACCTAAGGCCTCTAACTGCTTGTTGCGAATCCTTCCAGATACTTAAAAACTTCGGCGTGATCCCGGGTCAGATGACCCCTAACTCGGTCGCCGTCATGGTAGCTTTCACCTGCTACCTGAGGTAGGAGCGGATCGAGTTCAGCTTGCCGGTTTTCCACAAGCTTTTCTCCTTCCGGGCCTACAAAGACGGGATCGCCTACTTCGCAAGCCAACACGCCAAGGTTTGTGAGACCATCAACAAAAGCCATTACTGACCCCAGAAATTTGTGATCGTGAAGGGACCCTTTGGCAACGTCCTCTTCTCGCCCATCCAGCGTAACGAGCACACCTACCGTCCTCCCACTCTCGGCGGCCACGAGGTCGAGCTTTTCAAGTACCTGCCGACAAAGAACATCGAGGTCGCCCACCTCCGGAGGAACGTCGACTCGCTACTCCCCTTGCCGCCCGGAGCAGGTTCGAGTCGCGCTCGCCTCCTATTTCATGTTTTACTTCTTCTTTCTCTAACCTTGTATTGTCACATTGTTCACAGGGGAGCGAGACCTTGCACTCCATCCCCCTTACGCGAGGGCCGAGACCATCCTTCCTGGCCTCGCGCTCGCTACCGCCGCCGCGTGCCGGGAGATTACCAGGACCTCCGCGCCTTCTTCCAAGAAGCGGCCCGCACTTGCGAGCCGCGGACCGCTTACCTTGCCGCCACCGCCAATGAAGAAGAAGGCTCCCCCCCCCCCCCCCCCCCCCCCCCCGACCAAGGGGTAAAGGGTCCTTAAGGACCTGCCCGTAGCTGATCCCTCGGCAGGTTCGCCGGCAGATAAGGGGACCGGTGAGGCCGCCGAAGTGGTCGCCGACGTGCCCGGCCCGGTGAGCCATCGAAACTTCTGCCTCGACACGAGGCATCGGGACGAGGCCGGCGAGCCTCTGCTGGACTGGGACCAGGGGCTAACAGAGTCTATATCAACCCTCCTCCCCTCCTGGGTGGAGCAAGAGACTATCGGGGGCAACACTTTCGCCCTCTCCTTCGGGCTCTACGGGCGAGAGGACGCCGCGGATTTTGACGAATTGACGTCTCGCGCGCTCGCCCATGAGAGTGCGCGAGCCTAGCTCCGCTCCCTGGAGCTCGCCCATATGACGGGTCGGCGGTGCCTCCAGGTGGATAGGAACTCCGAGGAGCTCAAGCGTGAGCTGAAGGCCGCGAACGAGGAGATCGCCAGCCTAAAGGAGAAGCAGGACATGTCTGAGGGCCTACTCGCCAGCCTTCAGGGCGGGATGGTAAGTTGTTGAAGATTCACCTATTTTTCTTGCTGTTCTTTCCCTTGGCTAATAAATCGCCTTTTGCAGGATGCTGAGACCGCAAACCAACTTCTCGCCCGCGCCTCCGACTTTGAGAAGGATGTTGTCGGGCTGAAGGCCCAGAACAACGAGCTGGCCCGGGCCTCCCTCCCCCACCTCCTCGCAGCCCAGGGACCTGAGGAACGAGTCGCGCGAGCAAGAGGAGGAGATGCGGAAGACCGCGGTCGCGGCGGCTAGGCACATATTCCAAACCCTAAAAGGGGCAAGTCTTCTCTCTGCCGAGGCGGCGCAGCTGACCGTCGAAGAGGTGGTCCCCGAGTTGTTCGAGCCAGTTCCAGCACCCGAGGACAGCGAGAGCAAGCGGTCCGAGGACGACCCTCCATTGTAATCTTTTTCTGCTTTTTGGTTGGCGAGATCACTATAGTTTGTAATAGAACATTGATGAAATGAAATAGAATTTTGTTTAGTGCGTTTCTGTCTCTTATTTTACTCCGTCGCAACGCATTTGCGCACCCTTCACACAACTCTCGTACGTCTTTCTCGCGGAACTCGCACGTCTTTCTCGCGGAACTCGCACGTCTATTTTGCGGAATTCACATTTACGAACGTTCGCTTACCCTCTTTCGGAAGCCCGCGAGCGTTGTTGCTCCGCCACCCTTGGCACCCTTATAGCGGCGATTTCCTTGTCCGACGCATCCTGTTTCCGCGTCGAACCTGACTCGCTCGTCCTCGGGAGTCGCGAGCGGAGCTCACTCCGTACTTTCTCGTGCACCACCTAGCTTGACCGATCCATTATGATCGTCCTCCATACCCGCGAGCCCCCTGACTCGCCAGTTTAGGTACGACGTTATTCACCTTTGCTTCGGTGCCAGCGAGCGAGGTCTCTCCTTGGGGGAGGCCTCACCAGTGACTTGCTTTGCCGACATCCTGCTCAGCGAGCGCTGTTCTCCTCGCCCCCTGAATATCATGTTGATCGACTAGTGGGGAGCCCGACAGTGGAGTCTCTGAGTCATGTTATCAAATCACTTTGCCAGACTCTCTAGAGATCAACCTGAACCCACCGACTAGTGAGAGCCCGACAACTGAATCGATTCTGGGCACTCCACCACATTACCTTGCCAGCCTCTCCAGAGATCAACCTGAACCCACCGACTAGTGAGAGCCCGGCAACAGAATCGATCTAGGGCACTCCAGCACCACATTACCTTGCCAGCCTCTCCAGAGATCAACCTGAACACACCGGCTAGTGAGAGCCCGACAGCGGAATCGATATGGGGCACTCCAGCACCACATTACCTTGCCAGCCTCTCCAGAGATCAACCTGAACACACATGCTGGCAAGGTAATGTGGTGTTGGAGTGCCTCAGATCGATTCCGTTGTCGGGCTCTCTATAAGAGTTCAAGGGTATAAACGCTTTAGGTCATCCCCGCTCCAAGCTCGGCTGAGGGGTACCCCTTCCACATCCCGGAGGTGATACCCCCCCCCCCCCCCCCCCCCCCCCGCGGCTCCTCTCCTGTCCGCATCGACCTTTTTCAGGACCAAGCCCCCTTTTTCGAACTACTTCACCCGGATGTGCTTGTCGAAGTATCGAGCTATCCGTCGCTTGACCTCCTCCTGTCGGATGGTTGCCAGGTCCCAGAGTTCTTCCGCCATGTCCAAGGACAGTCTTTGCTCTTCTTCATTTTCCACTCGCCACTCCTCATCTCCTTCTGCTGCGACCACCCTGGGCGACTTCACCTCGAACTCGATCGGGAGGACGACCTCGGATCCGTGGGAGAGCTTGAACGGGGTCTCCACAGTGGCCATTTTTGGTGTGGTTCTCAAGGCCCAGAGGACCGAGGGTAGCTGTTCTACCCAGTTACCACTTAGGTTTTCAACTTTCTTTTTCAGCAAGTTCACAATTATCTTGTTCGTCGCTTCTACCTGCCCATTGCTCCTCGGGTGATGGACCGACGCGAAACGAAGGTCTATGCCTAGCTGGGTGCAGAAGCTAACAAACTCATCGCTAGCAAACTGCTGCCCATTGTCTGTGACGATGGCTAGTGGGAGCCCATGTCGGCAGATTATTTCTCCCCATACGAAATTTCTTACTACCTGAGAGGTTACCTTGGTCAGCGCCTTCACCTCCAGCCACTTGGAAAAGTAGTCAATCATTACGAGCAGGAACTTCCTTTGGCCACTAGCTTGGGGACAATGACCCACCAAGTCCAGACCCCATATTGCGAATGGCCATGAAGCTATGATGGTCTGGAGCCTCTGGGCTGGAAGGAGTTGGAGATGAGCATATAGTTGGCACTTGGAACACTTCTTTGCGAACTCTGCTGCATCCTTGCTGAGGGTAGACCAGAAGTAGCCTTGCCTCAACACCCTTCCTTCCAGGGTCCTGCTCCCAGAGTGGCTGACACATTCTCCGAAGTGGATCTCCTCCTGGACCCTCGGGGCTTCCTCCTCCGACACACAACGAGCTAAGAGCATCGAGAGGGTCTTCCGGTACAATCCACCTGCGTGCAAAGAATAATATGCCGATTTGTACCTGAGCCGTCGCTTGCCCGTATCTCCTTCTGGGAACTGCCCCGATGTTAGGAAGGTGATGAAGGGATCCATCCATGACGCCCGCTGATCCACCTCCATTAACTCCCCTTCCTCAATGAATGGGCAGAAGAGCTCTGACACCGTTCCCCCGCCCTGGGACCAAACTTGGCTAGGAGGTCTGCCGGGATGCTCTCCTCCCTCGGCACATGCTTGATCGAGAAAGAACGGAATTGCCAGATGATTCCTTTGACCTTCTCTAGATATCATTGAATAGTTGGCTCCTTTGCCTCGAACTCCCCTTTGACCTGGCAAGCCACCACCATGGAGTCCGTTGAGACCTCCACATCCTGCACCCCTAGCTCCCTGGCTAGACGGAGCCCTGCGATCACGACCTCATACTCGGTCTGGTTGTTGGTGAGTGGGAAATGAGTGTTAATTGCCTGCTCGATCCGTGTCCCTTGGGGGCTTACTAGAATTACTCCTCCCCCAAAGGAATACTTCCTCGACGTCCCATCAACCAACATCTTCCATGCCACTGAGTGGGGTGGTTCGAGCTCTTCTACCTCAGTCACGTAGTCAGCTAAGAAGTCTGTCACTGCTTGTGACTTTATCGATAGCCTGGGAACAAACGAGATGTCAAACTCGCTTAGCTCCACCGACCACTTGGCCAACCTTCCTGAGTGCTCGCCCCCTCAATGATGTTGCGAAGGGGATGATCGGTCACCACCTTGATAGAATGCGCTTGGAAGTAAGGTCGGAACTTTCGGGCCGACGCCACCAGGGCGAAGGCCAGCTTCTCTAGGATGGGATACCTGAGCTCCACCTTCCTCAGCACCCTACTGACGTAGTAGATTGAGAGCTGCTTATTTCCTTCCTCCCGGACCAGAACCGAACTTACAGCCTCGGCCCCTACCCCTAGGTAGAGAGATAGGTCCTCACCCTGCCTCGGCCCTTGGAGCAGCGGGGTTGGGTTAATTGCTCTTTTAGCGCTCAGAACGCCCCCTCGCACTCGGGGGTCCATTCTAACTTCTAGTGCCCCAAAGACACACTTCTGGGGGTTGAGTCTCATCTTAAACTTTCTCAAGGTGCCGAAGGTCTCTTCAAGATCCCGGAGGTGGGACTCGAGGTCCCGGTTCTTGATCACGAGATCATCTACATAGACCTCCAGATTTCTCCCCATTTGCTCACGAAAGACCCTATCCATCATACGCCGGTAGCTTGCTCCCGCATTCTTCAGCCCAAAGAGCATCATCTTGTAGCAATAGCACCCGTCATCAGTGATGAATGAGACGTCTTTAACATGGGGGGGGGGGGGGGGGGTGGGGTGCATGCGGATCTGGTGATAACATAAAAGACATCTAAAAAACTCATTAGAGAACAACCGACGGTTGAGTCAACCAGTGCGTCGATTCGAGGCAAGGGGTAGCAATCCTTAGGGCATGATTTATTTAATAAAGAGAAGTCCACACACATCCTCCACTTTCCATCTCCCTTCTTTACCATTACCACTCTCGAGACCCAGCTTGGGTACTGGATCTCTGATACAAAACCTGCCTTGAGGAGCTTGCTCACCTCCTCCCGAATGGGCTCCGCTAGTTTGTCAGCCTTGGACTTCTTCTTCTGCCGGATGGGGCGAGTGCCGGGGTCGAGGTTGAAGCGGTGGCATGCCACATCCGCATCAATCCCTGACATTTCCGCCGCGCTCCAAGAGAGGACGTCCACGTTCTCCTGGACGCAGGCCAGGATCTTCTTCTGGTCCTCGGGGCTGAGCTCCCCGCTGATCTTCACTTTCTCTACCGTTGAGACCGTTGAGACCTCCACATCCTGCACCCCTAGCTCCCTGGCTAGACGGAGCCCTGCGATCACGACCTCATACTCGGTCTGGTTGTTGGTGAGTGGGAAATGAGTGTTAATTGCCTGCTCGATCCGTGTCCCTTGGGGGCTTACTAGAATTACTCCTCCCCCAAAGGAATACTTCCTCGACGTCCCATCAACCAACATCTTCCATGCCACTGAGTGGGGTGGTTCGAGCTCTTCTACCTCAGTCACGTAGTCAGCTAAGAAGTCTGTCACTGCTTGTGACTTTATCGATAGCCTGGGAACAAACGAGATGTCAAACTCGCTTAGCTCCACCGACCACTTGGCCAACCTTCCTGAGTGCTCGCCCCCTCAATGATGTTGCGAAGGGGATGATCGGTCACCACCTTGATAGAATGCGCTTGGAAGTAAGGTCGGAACTTTCGGGCCGACGCCACCAGGGCGAAGGCCAGCTTCTCTAGGATGGGATACCTGAGCTCCACCTTCCTCAGCACCCTACTGACGTAGTAGATTGAGAGCTGCTTATTTCCTTCCTCCCGGACCAGAACCGAACTTACAGCCTCGGCCCCTACCCCTAGGTAGAGAGATAGGTCCTCACCCTGCCTCGGCCCTTGGAGCAGCGGGGTTGGGTTAATTGCTCTTTTAGCGCTCAGAACGCCCCCTCGCACTCGGGGGTCCATTCTAACTTCTAGTGCCCCAAAGACACACTTCTGGGGGTTGAGTCTCATCTTAAACTTTCTCAAGGTGCCGAAGGTCTCTTCAAGATCCCGGAGGTGGGACTCGAGGTCCCGGTTCTTGATCACGAGATCATCTACATAGACCTCCAGATTTCTCCCCATTTGCTCACGAAAGACCCTATCCATCATACGCCGGTAGCTTGCTCCCGCATTCTTCAGCCCAAAGAGCATCATCTTGTAGCAATAGCACCCGTCATCAGTGATGAATGAGACGTCTTTAACATGGGGGGGGGGGGGTGGGGTGCATGCGGATCTGGTGATAACATAAAAGACATCTAAAAAACTCATTAGAGAACAACCGACGGTTGAGTCAACCAGTGCGTCGATTCGAGGCAAGGGGTAGCAATCCTTAGGGCATGATTTATTTAATAAAGAGAAGTCCACACACATCCTCCACTTTCCATCTCCCTTCTTTACCATTACCACTCTCGAGACCCAGCTTGGGTACTGGATCTCTGATACAAAACCTGCCTTGAGGAGCTTGCTCACCTCCTCCCGAATGGGCTCCGCTAGTTTGTCAGCCTTGGACTTCTTCTTCTGCCGGATGGGGCGAGTGCCGGGGTCGAGGTTGAAGCGGTGGCATGCCACATCCGCATCAATCCCTGACATTTCCGCCGCGCTCCAAGAGAGGACGTCCACGTTCTCCTGGACGCAGGCCAGGATCTTCTTCTGGTCCTCGGGGCTGAGCTCCCCGCTGATCTTCACTTTCTCTACCCCCCCCCGCTCGGGAGATGACCTCCAGCTCCACGACCTCTAGCCTAGATTGTTCCCCCCATCATCTTCCTTCTTCTCCCCGCAAGCGAGTGCTTCGGTTCCCTCCTCCTCCATCTTCTCCTCCCGAACTTCCAGCAGGTCCTCCGCCCCTTCTTCCTGGGTCTGGTCCTCTTCTCCCCTTCCTTCCCTGGTCTCCTCTGCTTCTGGACCCCCGACGACCCCTTCCACCTCCTCCTGCCTCTCCATCTCCCGGTCCATCTCCCCCGCCTCGACTTGACAAGTGATGGTGTTGACCGTGGTAATGTAGCATTGCCTTGCTACCTTTGGGTCTCCTCTCACCTGGATCTGGACTCCGCCCACGCTGAACTTGAGGCATTGGTGGAACGAGGAGGGGACACACCGGAACACACTGATGAAGGGCCGCCTGAAGATGGCGTTGTAACTGCTCGGAGCGTCAACGATGACGAACCGACAGTTACGGGACTGTTCCCCCAAGATGACATGGAGCCCTACTCCTCCTTCTACATCCTTCCTTTCTCCCGAGAACCCAAATAACGCGCTATCCGAGGCTAACACCCTCCTTGCCTCCACCTTCATCTCGTCGAATGTCTTCTTGAAGATGACATTGACCGAGCTCCCGTTATCTACGAGGATCCGGGCGACGGTGAAGTTCTCGATGGCCGTCTGGATAACCAGTGCATCACAGAACGGGTACTCATGACCCGACATATCCTTCTGAGAGAAGGTAATCTTTTCCTCTGGGGGTGGGGCCTGGGAAGTCGAAGCCACGCTCCGTCGATACATGGTATGGAGGCTCGCCTTTCGGGTTGCCTCGACCCCCACTCCCCCGTGGATCACGCCGATCCCTCCTCCGCTCCCCACATCAGCCATGTCCACGCACCTATCTTCCTCCTCTACCGCCCCGGTCACCTCCTCTACCGCCCCGGTCACCTCCTCTATCCTCACCGGTGGTTGTTGCTCCCTGGGACCTCTCGCCCTCCTGGCCTCCAAGAACTCCGGGCAGGTGGTCGTTGCGTGACCTTCCTCCTGGTGAAAGTCACAATACGGTAACGCCATCCCCCCTCCCTCGGCCTCCGCCGTACGGTTCCTCCTCCTTGCTCCCGCTCCTCCTACTCGTCTTCCCCTTCCTCGGCCGATCGTCATGGCCTGCTGAGGCGGGGGAGGGAGTGGCCTCGGGCCTTGCCTCCACCCCTGGTGGTTGGGTCTTCCCTGACCTCCCTGGAAGTTCCCCCGCCTTGGGCAAAACCTCTTCCCGGGCCTTGCATCCCTCCGCCCTGCTGCCTCCACCCCAACTCCGGGGTCCTCAGCTCTTCCCTTCTCCTCACCTCCTGCTGCCCGACTTCCGGCTCGCTCAGCTTCACCAGCCTTTTCACGAACTCCGGGTTGGTCGCTTCCCCCTCGATCTCCTCTGCCGCTCTTTCCATCAGCTCCTCGAAGGACAAGGGGGGTTTCCGCTTCAGGTTCATTTCGAAGAACCCCTCTCGCAACCCCACCTTGAAGGCAAGCTGGAGAGTGAACCCGGGCACCTCCTGGATGGGCAGGACCTCCTCTTGGAATCGGTCAACGTAGTGGGGCATCGATTCCCCTGGTCCCTGCTTGATCTTGAAGAGTGTTTCTGCATCCTTCTTCCTCTTCTTCGAGGTCGAGAAGCGTAGCAAAAAGCTACAACGCAGATCCTCGAACGCGTAGATTGACCCGCCGGGAAGCTGGTGAAACCAGTCCCGTGCCTTCTCCTTCAAGGTAATATGACAAAAAGTCGGCAATTGAAAGCGTCCGACATATGCCGAATGGAGACCGTGTCCTCAAACCATTGCAAGTGTTGGATAAGGTCATCCTTGCCGGTGTAAAAACTCATGGGGGGCTCGGTGAAACCTTTTGGAACGGGCGCCGAAAGCACCAGCTCGCAGAACGGGCTTGCTGTGCTCGCCATTCTCGCCTTCCCTATCCGACCAACAAACTCACCTACCGGGCTCGCATTCGTTGGGCTGGGGAACAGCTCTTGTTCTGCTAGATCTCGCCCTGGCGCATTCTCGCCTACTCCCGATGGCGGGACGATCTGGGGTGCTGGGGTTGCGAACTCGCCTCGCGCTGCGGCGAAGGCGAGGTTGATCGTCTCGAGAACCTCTCTTCGGAGGTCTGCCAGCATCTCCGTCGTCACTGGCGAGCCAGAGGGTGGCGGACCGCCACGGCCGGCATCTCGCTCATCCTCTCCAGCCATGCTGCCTCCTTGGGACTTTCTTGTACCAGCTGCGGTCCACGCTCACCGCACCAAAAATGTTGTAACCCAGATTCGGCCCAACGAGGAGTTCGGACCCTAAAGAGGGGGCAACTAACACTTACTGATCCCACAGAGGAACCTGACCGAAGACTTAGAACTAGACACCGACCCTTGACTGCAGCGTGGAGGTCCCACCACACACCCAGAAGATCTTAAGAACGCTTCACCTCCTAATCCAATGCTGAAGCCGGGCACCTTGGAGAGCCTGAGAAGCTAACCAAAGGTAGCATAAGGAGGAGGTAGCCAAAGAAGTGAAGTCCTCTCCAAAGGTACCATTCATGGTCTATATATAGTTTTTCTCTTCTAGTTTACAAATAGCGTAACTCCGTCTTTTAGCTCTACTAATCGCACCCCAAATTGGTATGCTAACAGTCAAACTCCGTTGTTCTGAAGGGCTATTGGCAGCCCACAAAGGGTATTTGGGTAAATTGACCCCTGGACCCTTGCTGGGCGAATTGCCCATGAAGGCACCATTCGCTCGCCCTCTCGCGAGCAGGGCTCGTGGGGTTTCCCTATGGGAGCGGCCCGTGAGGGCGCCACTCGCTCGCCCCCTAGCGATATAAATACCAGCCTGGGCCGCTTCTGCGAGACGGCGAGCCTTCACTCGCCGCGCCATTGCTAAATGCACCCCAAAGCGGCGAGTATACACTTTCTTCGCCCTCGCATAACGCTCCTCGCAGGGGGATAGGACTGGCTCGCCTCGGCCTCGCGGCTCGCTCGCCGCGGTGCGGCGAGCCCCTGCTTGCTTCGTCTACAGGCTGATTCACCATTTTACTCCTCGGCGAACACGGGGTTGTACACCTGAGTTTGTTAATTGTATTTTTTTATATTAATTAATACTTATATTAAAATAATTAAAAAATAATTAAAAACATTTCCCGTATCCGTATTTTTTTAAAAATCACGTTTCACATATCCGTATCGTATCCCGTTTCCGTCCCCGTGCTACATAGCATAGTTCGAGCCAAAAATTGATTTGAGCTCGTTCAATTTCTGAGCTCATAGAATAATATTAATCCAAAATACATGCATGTATAATACAGACATGAATATATTAGGCATGTATATGCAATATATATATATGCATGTGTGTGCTTTCATACATATATCATACACATTTTAGATTCGGTGCCCAATTTCATTCCAGGCTCGGGTCTATTCAAGATCGACATCGACTAAAGCATGCTTGGTTCATTAGTCGATTCATTGATTTCGATCCGAGCTCAATATAATCCAAAAGTCTACATGATTTTCGAAAGATATTTTATCTTTGAGCCAAAGACAACCTTTTTTAATATCAAATACCTTTGTAGGCTTGACAAACTGGTGTATGAACCATTTGAAGGGAATTCATGGCATGCAGATCATATAGTGCCTGTTTTCAAAGGAGGAGGTAAGATTTGCTGCATCAGAAGCACTGTAGAGAGCTTCGACGATCTAATTTTTAACTCATATAGTTTCTGAGTTCTGATGACTCTTGAGTATGGTATGACAGGTGAGTGCAGACTAGAGAATATGAGGACACTCTGCGTGGCTTGCCATGCTGATGTCACGAAGGCTCAAAGGACTGAACAGCGTCTGGCTAGGAAGAGGGCAAAAGAACAACTTAGAATTGCTATGAAGAGCCTTGAACATAAAGCTGATGCCGCACAATTAGAATTGAATTCATCTGTAAGTATCCGAACCATGGAACTCAGCATGATCTCTTAGGTCCCGTTCGTTTGGACGGAATTGAAGACTTGGAATTGAAATTCGACGTCGAATTCCAATTACGCCGTTCGCTTGTTAGGTAGCTTTAATAATTGAAATTTGAGTTGAATATCATGGAATTTATTTTAGCCTAAGCACAAAATCTAGCTAGACATATCGGAATTGGGCGAGTCTGGCACGCTCGATTTATCGCGTTTTTGGCCCGGGCGCGCGTTTATGCGCCTGGGCGCACAATTTTTCGACCGGGCGCGAGTTTTTCGCACGGACGCGAGTGTTTCGCCCGAACGCGCGTTTTTTGCCTGAACGCGCGTTTTTTCGCCCGGACGCCCAAATTTTGCCCGACCGAAAATTTTCCGCCCTAGCGCGCGTTTTTTCGCCCGGGCGCGCGTTTTTTCGCCCGGGCGTGCGTTTTTTCGCCCGGGCGTGCGTTTATGCGTCCGGGCGCACATTTTTTCGCCCGGGCGCGAGTTTTTCGCACGGACGCGAGTTTTTCGCCCGAACGCGCGTTTTTCGCCCGGACGCCCAAATTTTTCCCGGGCGGCAATTTTTCGCCCTAGCGCGCGTTTTTCACCCGGGCGCGTGTTTTTCGCCCCGGGGCGCGTTTTTCGCCCCGGGGCGCGTTTTTCGCCCGGGCGCAAGTTTTGCCACCCGGGAGCGCAATTTTTTGCCTGGGCGCGAGTTTTTCGCCCGGGCGCGCGTTTTTTGCCGGGGCGCGCGTTTTTCGCCCGGGCACACGTTTTTCGCCCGGGCGCAATTTTTATCGCCCGGGCGCAATTTTTTCCCCCAAGAGCGTTTTTTCTCCCTGACGCGATTTTTTCGCCCGAACGCGATTTTTTCGCCCGGGCGCGCTTTTTTCGCCCGGGCGCGAATTTTTCGCCCGGGCGCAAATTTTTTTCTCCCGGGCGCGATTTTTTCGCCCGGGCGCGCTTTTTTCGCCCGGACGCGATTTTTTCGCCCGGGCGCGATTTTTTCGCCCGGGCGCGAATTTTTCGCCCGGGCGCAAATTTTTCGCCCGGGCGCAAATTTTTCGCCCGGGCGCGATTTTTTCGCCCGGGCGCGCTTTTTTCGCCCGGACGCGATTTTTTCGCCCGGGCGCGAATTTTTCGCCCGGGCGCAAATTTTTTCTCCCTGGCGCGATTTTTTCTCCCAGGGGAGAGTTTTTCTCCCAGGGGAGAGTTTTTCGCCCCGGCGTGATTTTTTCGCTCAAACGCGATTTTTCGTTAGGGAGCTTTTTTTTTGGCCTCGCGCAATTTTTTCGCCCGGGCAAGATTTTTTTGGCCGGGAGCGATTTTTTTGCCCGGGCGAATTTTTTTCACCCTATGAGATTTTTTTGCTCGGGGGCTATTTTTCGGGCACGCTTTTTTCACCGGGGAGCGGTTTTTTGCTGGGACGCGCTTTTATCGCCTATGCAAGCTTTTTCGGTCGGGCAGGTGGAAAAATCGCATCCGGGAAAAAAATTTGCGCCCGGACAAAAAAATCGTGCCCGGGACACAAAATCGCGCCCGGGCGAAAAAATGATCCCGGGCAAAAAATGCGCGCCCGGGCGAAAAAATCGCGGTTGTGCGAAAAAATTGCGCCCGGGCGGAAAAAATTTTCTCGGGCGAAAAAATCATCGCCATGACATACATTTGTTTATGATATATGTGATAAATATTAGTTTCTTCGTAATATTTTTTCAATTCTTAAATTGAATTTTATTTACCAAACGAAGAAAACTATTGATTAATTCCACAATATTCAACAATATTGTTTATTAGGCGAACGTTGGAATTGGAATTAGTCACCAATATTTAATTCCACAATATTTATCAATATTCAATTCCAATATCGAATTCCAATTCCGTCCAAACGAACGGGCCCTTTTCCAATATACATTTGTTTATTGTATTGCGCCTCTTTTCCAGCTAACTCAGCATGAATGGGTCCAAGTTTGGTGACTAGCTGAAAACATCTTTTTTGTGTGTTTGGATTGTTTATCGTTGAGTCGAATACTTAAAAGGATTCAATCCACGATGAGGTAACGACGTAATGTTGAGTCGAATTTGTGCTAGCCAAGATTGTGTGAAATTGAAATTTTTGATTTCAACTCAATCGAAGTTTGAGCAGAATTGAGTGATTGATTCCGATAAAATCTTGAGCTTCTTTAAGTCAATTTTATGAGATTAATAAAGATAGTTTTAATTTACTAATTAAAAATGTATAAATATTTTTCAATTGTTATATTCTAAAATATATCTTGTCTATATAAGTATATATCCATACATTTTTGTGTTTGTATAATTAAAAGATGTATATTTATTTGTATGTGTATGGTGCGATAAGATACTCATGTGTTATGTATATAGGGCCATTTACCGGGACCTCCCCTCTAAGTTAGCATAATTACAGGTTGCACCCCTCTTTTGAAATTACAAAAACCTCCCCTGTAAGTTTACATTTCATAACATCCATGTACAAAAAGACCCCCCTGTAAGTTTACTCCAAGTGAGTATTTTTGTGCATGGATGTTATGAAATGTAAACTAATAGCGGAGGTTTTTGTAATTTCAAAAATAAGAGGGGTGCAACCTGTAATCATGCTAACTTCCAGGTTTTGGTAGTTGAATAAAGCCCAAGTGGATCATCTTTGAGATTGAGAAATCAATTTTGTTTTTGAGGCTATTAAAATCTGGCAGCTCAGACATAATTATCAGTGCCTCAGTTAAGCACATCTATATCTTTTTGATTGATGAATATTATTGCATGATAGAAAGTTTTTGAATATCCGTAGTCTCGATGATTTGTAAAGCTTCATTTATACTTGGTCCATGGTTTGTAAAGGCTTATGTAATTTTTTTTTAATACTGTTTTTCTCTATAGATTCTACAAAAAATGCAGGGTAATGTTTCCCTACATTTCACCCTTGTGGTGTGACCCTTCCCGGGACTCTTGCTGCTCGGGGATGCTTTGTGGACCCCGCTGTTTTATTTAATTGTCTTTGTTTATGATTCTGATTGTGATTTATAGAAATTTGAAGATGGTTTATTAATCTGCTGTGATGGAATTATGTTTTATTTGTGAAGGATGATAAGGCTGTTGGAAGAAGAGGTGACGAAGAAGATGCTCTTCTTGTTCATGTTCCAGGCAGTGCTTACTCTCAATAACATGCAGCTGGAGCAGCTCTTGCCAAGATTGCCTGTTTTATGATTCCTTGTAGGTTCTGTTAGTGAATCGCATTTATGTGAGCCACATTATATTTGATTTTTTGTTTTGTAGGAACTATGTTTTGTGTAATTTCATTTTTTTTTATTTGCGTAGGCTAAGGTTTGTATCAATAGTAAACTTATTTACATTGGGTTTTCAAAATATACTTAGAATTTTTGTTTTTGCAATGTTAAATAAATACATATGTTGTTTGCAAACCAAATAGGTTGAATATTTAGATTTTATTAACATTCGTATTTTTCAAAATTGAATCCAAATTCGGAGTATTCGAATCTGAATCTGAATAATATTCTCTATTGCCAAGATTTGTGTGTAGTTCATGAATAATAGCAATATCTATATTATATATGAAGATGATCCTGGCCATCTGATCAAAGTCTATTTGGTCTTTCATTTGAAGCAAATTTGAATCGAAGCCTGAGTCTGACTTTGAATCCAAATTTGAATCCATGATTCTATTCGAACGAATCTAAATCTGAATCTCTGTATTCCATGACAAAATTTAATTTGATTGAAGAGCTATTCGATTCAAGTCATGAACACCCCTATGCACACATTGATTTTGAGTGAGCGACCTTTGTGTCGTGCCAAATTGATCTGCCTCTTTTAAATTTAGATCCAACTTCTATCATTTGTGCATTTCTCTTGTATGGATGCAAAAAAAAAAAATTTATCATCATTTTCATTATCAAAATAATTATTATTATTTTATGCTCCTGCTAAGTTTTTGTTGTTTTCGTAAATTAATTTGAACGAAGTCTCCTCGTGTTTACTTAGATCTATCCTTTCTCATTTTAATCTGTCACCAATTTTATAATTTTTGTGTATCCCTTCATATTTTACCAACTTATATGTTTGTAATTGCTGACATCACACCTCATACATAAAGAGAATAATTTGTTTTGATAAAATAAACCAAAAACCTCAGTATGCTTCAACATGTTCAAATGTCTTCACACAGGGCACCAATAATCATGATCAAAGAAATCGAGGAATGAAGTTCTCGTTGTGAAAAATAATTCCGCTGTATGCGTGGAATTATTATTAGCGCAGGAGACGGCGAGCGCGTTGATTTGCTCCCTTCACTCTTGAATTTAGCTCGTTAATGTCGGCGCCCAAAGCATCAAGACCAATGTTTTGCCTGCAGTTTATCAAGGTATTGAAAAAACAAAATTGGTGAATGATTTTTTTTGTTGGGTAATCTCCATTTATTTTAAGGAATAATTACCAAAACTTCTCTTGAAAGTTAGCTTGATTTTTTGTTGCACTTCTTTTACTTTTGAAATTACAAAAAACTTCCATGCAAGTTTACACTTACTTTACTTTTGAAATTACAAAATACCCCCTTGGAGTAAACTTAACGAGGGGTCTTTTTGTGCATGGATGTTATGAAATGTAAACTTACATGGAGATTTTTGTAATTTCAAAAGTAAGAGTATGCCTTTTATTTTAGTGTTGAAACCCTAAAAATTGAATCTTTACAAAAAAGGAAAGATTTGTGTTTTTGACGAACCTGTCCATCTCAGTGCCCATGTCCACAGCCATGCCTTTAAGTTGACCTAGAACATCACTAATGCCTCCAAATGTGTCATCTTGTTTCCTCCTCTCAACCTATTAAATTTATACATTTTTAAATATTTAATTGGATTCTTGAATAAATCAATTTGATATATTCAACAATTTTGTACCTCCACTTTCTCTAGTGCTGGTGTTGGCTCAGCACATTGCTGATGTTTTGATTCTTTTTTAAATAACCCTAGTTTTTCTCTCTTCTCTCTCCTCTTCTCTTCTTTCAAGTAGGAATTATCTGCATTAATTTTGATTAAAATGATTAGGTTGTGGGCTCATTAAAAAGAATCATATGTTGGTAATTAGTTTACATGTTGGAGGGCTAAGATCCTACAACACGAGGGGGCGTGTTGAGGATATAGTCCTACACCGAAAAACAGTTTTCATTCATCCAAACAATCAATAATTATTTATAAAAAAATACATTGGGTAAATACATAGAATGCTCTTGATGTCTTTTTAATAGTAAGTGTACCCTCTGTGAGGACTGATCCTTTGATATGATGAGATTTTGTTGGCTTCCAAGGTTTTGAAAACCACCCTCCCAGATTCCCCAAAATTGTTTCGCTCTGCATGGAGAATTTTACGTGTCAAGCGTGAACGAGTTGAATCTTGTTAGGGTTTAGGGTCCAAGTGGAAGGACCGAACCATCGAATTGAAGATGAATGAGTTCGATCGAGTTTGTTGAATACAAAGTTTTTTTTAAAGTGTACCTTAGTAAGATCCTTATCGATCTCGACAACGGTTTGATGGGTTCGATTGATCTGCTCCCCTTGATGATGCAGTGTGACGAGAGTACTTGTGGTATCTTCCTTGATATTTTCTGCAATTCTCAAACAATTGTTCGCTTTTTGCGTGGTCTTCTCAGCCTCGCTCACCGCATAGCTTTCGAGCTCTTGGACCGACTTGTTCTCTAGCAAGGTTGAAGAGGAAGAGCCCCGTTTGGGTTTCAGAACGAGTTCATCGTCGGAGTCGGAATCGAAAGGGTTGGCGGCCTTCTTCCCCGCTGGCCTTGGCATAATGGCTATGGCCTATGGGACTCCCACTTGAGCACTTAATTTTCAATTTGATTGAGCCAAAGTGTGATTAATGGCCTAGATTGTAGCTGTAGAAAAGAAATATTCAGATATTCTTCTTACAAAATGAGCATTAACTTACACAGCTAAGATTGTAAAAAATAAATATTCCCTTTTTACCTTTTCGCCATATCCTTTAGAGAGAGGGAGAGAGAAATACATAGCTAGACTAGTATTCTTATGTGTATATGCATTTAAATTCAAACTAGAGCTAGTTCAATTATATCCAACCGCGGCCTTACTCGAGCTTAATCTAAATTAGGGTCGACTCATTAACTTGAATTTGAGTCAAAGACGAGAGAATCTCTTATAACAAACTATGAGCCAAACTCACGCATCATAATCTTTAACTTCCCACAAATTAGGGCTCTACTTGGGCGAGTTGTTCGGAAGGCCAACAAAGCACGAACTCCAAATGTCAACCGAACAAACAAAAAAAGAGAGCAATTGAATTAAGCTCCCTCCCTGCAGTTATAATCAAGCATAAAATGATATTTTGAAGGGTTGATGATTCCAAATGAAGCTATTCAATCAGACAAAAAAATAGCATTTGTGTTCTCTGAAAAAAATAATTGAGAAAAACGCACAAACAAATAGAGTCCTAAGTTTTCTGAAAAATGTAATTGAGAAAAACACACAAACAAATAGAGTTTGTTTTCTGAAAAAGTTATTGAAAAAAACGCACAAACCTAACATATCAAAAAAAACAATATATACATATATGAAACAATATATGTAAAG
This sequence comes from Dactylorhiza incarnata, assembly GCA_033032865.1. Lineage (NCBI taxonomy): Eukaryota > Viridiplantae > Streptophyta > Magnoliopsida > Asparagales > Orchidaceae > Dactylorhiza > Dactylorhiza incarnata. Next base: position 1,942,261 of record JAWHQI010000275.1, read on the forward strand.
AATGGTGATGGAAGTACCTGAAATCAATGGATTAGCTTCGAAGTAGAAGAATAGAGGAGTCAGAGAAAGATGAAGAAGAGGAGAAGATCCTTCTACCTGCGCTGGCCTTCATTCATAATTTTCTGGCATTACAAAGAATAAATAAAGAGAGGAGAAATCATTAGAAAATATTCTGATAAATTTTCGTTAGATTTTTTGATCCGAGCTCTCCTCTTCTTCTTCTTCTTCCTCCTCTGTTCTCTGTTTCTGGCTTTCTGCCTTCTCTCGGTTTAATTGGCAGCAGGCGAGTGGAAGTTGGACCGTTCGTTCCGGCTCACAGCATCCGCATGTTCCGGTTCGGGAGTTCCCTTAAAAAGTATTTTTTTTTTGTCTTTTTTTATTTTCTATCCTATTTTTGGGCCCTCCTTGTGCGGTTTACAGTTTAATTGGCGTATTGCGTCGTAACTATTGCGAATTTTGACGAATTTTTGAAAATACGTCTTGTACATACATTTTTAGGAAAAATGTTCAACACGAAAGTTGTAGATCTCGACGAGATCTACAATTTTTGCGTTGAACACTTTTCCTAAAAATACATGTACAAGACGTATTTTCAAAAGGCGTGTAATAACTCATAGAAATTGGTGTGCGAATAGCCAAAACTGGTGTGCTAATAGCAATTGCCATTAAAAATTACGAACTTTTGGTGTGCTTAGAGGTGTCAACTTTAGGCTCAGTTTGAGAGTTTATTATTTTCCTCGTATCTTCAAGCAGGATGACTCATTTGATGTTTACAATTGCGCCTGTTATCATTCATCAACGAAATACACCTCCACGAAAACGCGCCTGTTATCATTCATCAAGCGCTATAGGCGCGTTTTAACGGCAGCGTTCCATTTGTCAGCGGACATTCAGGTGCTATTTGACAAACCACTCAAATTCCGATGTGGTGGTGTTCCATTTTATCACCTAATTTCGACCTCATTTTGAACCAGAATCCGTTCCAAATGGAACTCCGTTCTCACCGCACCGCAGCCTAAACATCGCTTGGTTCTCGAATTATCTTCATAGGCCAATAATTTGAACCTAACAATATTCCTGAGATCTCCATTTATCTTCGTTCTTGTCGTCTAAATTTTGCAAGTTCTTGTGAACCTAATAAACCATTCCAACCAAAAGAGGATAATATAGATCTCAAGCTTTGCAACGGGAGTTGACTTGGTTCACTTTTCAACCCGTAGGTTATTCTTGTCAATGTATATTTGGATATGCAACGGTTCGGAGGCTTAACGGGTTCGGTTCGAATACCGGGATATCCGATACCTGTTCTAACCTTAGGGTTTGCCTATATAAAACCCAAGCTAGGGGCAACAGGGAGAGGGTTCCACTTTGATCACCACCCGGGATGCTTCGAGCAACCTTTGTTGAAATTTTGAAGTGAAGTGGAGGAGACCGCGCGGTCTGGTTTGGGAGACCGCGGAGACCGCGCGGCTTGTGTATGTTATCTGCCGGTCTGGCTCTGCTGGTTTGTTCTGGCGGTCTGCTAGTTCTGCCGGTCTATTCCTTGTAGCTGCGGTCTGTTCCCGAGTTGTTCTGCTGGTTGGCCTGTCTTCCTTGTTGGAAGACCGGGCGGGTTGTTCTTATATGACCGTCTATCCGGGCGGTCTGTCCTGGCGATCTGGCGTCTGCCAGATGGTTCCTGTTTTGCTCCTGGTGGTCTAAGGAAGGAGTACCTTTGTGACCGCGCGGCTTGTGCGCGGTTTCGTGTTCGCGCGACCTGTGCGCGATCTTGTCTGCTGATCTGCGTCTTGGTCGGATGATTATCCAAGAGGTCTGATCGCGCGGTCTGCCTTATGAGACCGTCGGCGATCTGACGGGTGGTGATTGTATCTCTCCTGTGCGGTGACGACATCCGTCTACCGCCTATAAATAGAAGTGCAGGGCCCGTCATTCCTAACGAGAACTGTAAGAACTGAGCCTTTGTTAATTCGTGCGGTCTCACTCTGAGGTCGGGCGGTCTCGGAAGCGAGCTGACTGTTTGTTGTGTTCGCAGGTTTGCGATCATCAGGTTGCGGTCTTCTTCCTTGGTGATTCCCAGCGGCTTGAATAAACAGTTCGCCAGCGGTCTGTCTGCGAACTGGTTTATGTTCGTTCTTGTGCTGTTCGCAGCGAGCTCAGCGATCAGGCGACCTTCAGCGGTTAGGCGATCTGAGTTGCGGTCTGGCGACAGCTTCAGTTCTTCGTTCAAATAAAGCTTCAGTTCGTGCGGTCTGAGGTGCGGTCTTGCAGTGCTGGAAATCTGTCCGGTTTCTGTTCGTGCGATCTCAGGTCAAGCCGGGCGACTTCTGGAGTCAAGCGGTCTGTGCGGTCTCAACTTGTCTAGCCGCCAGATTTGGTTTGGTGTGTTTTGTTCTTCTCGTCTCCGTGATTCTGATGAATCATGTCTCGCCATGTATGCCTCGCAATGTAAATGAAGATTGTGTTTCAATAAAGTTTCTTGTGTTGCTGTGTGGCATTGTGGTTGCTTGGCTTTAACTCAGTTGATGCAACTCCTGCTTACTCCTAAACGATTCAAATAAAAAAATTTAACATGGTATCAGAGGGAGGTTGTTGGAGTGGATAAGCAGTGATCAACTTGAGTTGCCATCATCTTTGTGAAGAAGAGACCACATAGATTGCCATGGAAGGCGGATTCGCAAGAGGGCTTGGTATTGAACTATGGGAGATAGTTGGAGGAGAAGACACACAATAGGTGCTTCTAGCAGGAGATAATATGGCAGAGGTGAGACTTTGGAGGAGGACAAATGCTAAGGCAGAGTTCACTCTCAAGAGGGCTATCTCACCGGAGCTGTTTGATCACATCATCAGATGTAAATCTGCTGCTGAGATTTGGACGTCTTTGGACGGGTTGTTTAATAAGAAGAATGTAGCTCGACTACAGTTTCTTGAAAATGAGTTGGCGAAGGAAGGCCTCTCAAGACGATCTTTCTATTTCTACCTTCTTTCTCAAGATGAAGAACCTCACAGCAGAGATTTCTGCATTGGACCCTGATGAGCCCATTTCGGAGGCAAAGCTGAAGAGGCATATCATCCGCGGGTTGCGGAAGGAGTATCTTGCCTTTGTGACTTCAGTTCAAGGTTGGGCAAATCAACCATCTCTGTTGGAGCTGGAGAACTTACTTGCTTTGCAAGAAAGTTTGGCAAGACAGATGGCGGGGACTTCTATCTCTGGGGGAGATAGTGATGTGTTGTTCTCTGGGAAGAAAAAGAAGAAGTGGGAGAAGAAGAAGCCGGGTTATGATGGACCCTCTACTTCAGGTCAGCAGGATAGGGGTTATGCTCCTAAGTCTGATGGGAAGAAGAAGGGAGAGGGACCAAGGTGCTTTAGGTGCAATAAGACCGGCCACTTCAAGAAGGATTGTCGGGTTAATCTTCAGTCGGGACATGTAGCAGAGAAGGAAAAGCCAAAGTTTGATGAAGCTGGATGGGGAGGAGCCTTTGCGGCTAATATGACGGCGATGCCCGTTAAAGCCTTGGCTGACATCAACTTCGAAGAGGATTGGATTGTTGATTCAGGGTGTGGACATCATCTCACCGGGGATGAATCAAAGTTCTCTTCTTTGGCGTCTTACTCAGGTAACGATGCTATCATTACGGCTGATAATTCTGTTCATGCTGTCGAGCAAGAAGGTGTTGTATCCCTGAGCTGTGATAAGGGTCCACTCACATTAAAGAGTGTTTATCACGTGTCTGGTATGAGGAAGAATCTCTTCTCTGTGACCAATGCGGTTGATGTCGGTTATCACGTTCTGTTTGGCCCAAAAGAAGTGAAGTTTCTTAAAAATCAACCGGAGATAAGGGGGGATGTTATCCATATTGGAAAGAGGGTGAAGGACTTGTTCGTGTTATCGACAAGTACCTATGTTGATAAGATGAAGACCAACGATAGCGCGGCTATCTGGCATGAAAGGTTGGGGCATGTTGGCATGGACAAATTGAAGGCTATGGCGGTAAGGGGCCTTGTCAAGGGCTTGCCTAGCTTGTCCTCTTTTGGAGACGGTCATGTTTGTGCTGGATGTCAGTTTGGTAAGTCTCATCGACTTCCATTTGATAAATCGCAAACTAGATGCAAAGCGCCGTTGGAATGCATCCACGGTGATTTGATGGGACTGACAGGCACCCCAAGCCTTGGAGGCAATAGATATATGTTGGTTGTTGAAACCAGTAACCCGGTTTCAGCATTCAAAAGGGGGTTGCGACTAACCCTTACTTGACCTAAGCCTAGACCCTTGACCGGTTACTAGGAACTAGGAGATTTGACCTTGATGACAACCGGAGTCTAGAGACAGACCCCTTAAGCTTCAGCGTGGAGGTCCCACCGCACACCCGAAAGCCCACTCGGAACTTCCCCTCCTAAGCCAATGCTGAGCCTGGGCACCTTGGAGGGCACTAAGAACCACCTCACTGTCAGCTGAAGGATGACAAGGGGGCGGCGAGTGGGAGAGCCCCTCCCACTCGCCCCCAAAGGAGGGCCGGCGAGTGGGAGTGCCTCTCCCACTCGCCCGGCGAGTGGGAGGGCCCCTCCCACTCACCCGGGTGAGTGGGAGAGCTCCTCCCACTCCCCCCACAAAGGGCCGGCGAGTTGGAGGGCCCCTCCCACTCGCCCAAAGAGTGCCGGGCGAGTGGGAGGGTTCCTCCCACTCGCCCGAAGGGAGTCGGGGGAGCGGATGCTCCACCCGCTTCTCTCGCTGCCTCTTTTTGCCTCGATCGGTTTCGACCATTTCCGGTTGTCGTTTTGCCCGTTTCGGCCACCTTCACTGTCTCGGCCTCGCCCGGGTCGGGTCACACCGACTCGGAAAATATGAGGGTTGTACACAATCCCCGCTCTTTGCGAGCTTGTCCCAAGCTTGGAAAGAAAGTCCAACCCACCTATTGGACGAGTAGGTGGGACCCGGAGGGAATCTTTGGAGGACTCCTCCCGATGGCTATAAAATCCCTCGAAGAGGGAGGCAAGGAGAGCACCATTCCTGAGGACTCCTCCTATTCCTCCCCCTTCTTGAACTAGATGGATCCACCTCGAGACTTCAGGGCTCGCTTCAAGGCTCTTGCCGGGAAAGATCAGGCCGACCTGACGGAGCTCAAAGCTCTGATGCATGGCCCCTCATCCTCTCCCACCCGGTCAGCAGTGCGATCACCTCAAAAGAAGCCCCGCCCCGAGCTGGTGAAGGAGGTGGCGTCGTCATCCTCTCATGGGACGACCGAATTTGTCCGAGGCCTGGAGATGGATACGGTATCGGTTCTTCCCTTGCTTATGTCACACACTTGCGATCGTAACATGACAATGATGACACGTTTCTTAACTGCTCACAGCTTCTCGCGGATGACATCGAAGGAGCCCGAAGACTGATAGAGGGTACGAGTGCAGACGCTTGGGTTGGCCCTGTTTCCTTCGTTCAGGGACCTGCCGCCTTCTTGCCTGCTCACGATGACCCTTCTGCTGGGGGGGGGGGGGACAAAACCTCGACGGTTTAATCGAGCCGCAGGGAGGTTTCGGTGCCACTCCGCTCTCCTACTGCAATCGAGGAGCCCATCGAGGACCAACCCAACGTCCTCGAGCGCCTAGGCCGTTTGGAGACCCTTACCCAGGAGTTGCGGGAGGGGAGGTTGTCTTCCGAACCCGACCCCCTCGCCCGCGTTTGCGTACTGTAGCGTCGGGTGGAGAGGTTGGAGGCTGAACTCAACTTGCTACGAGGAGAGGTCCGACTCGCATTTGGGGGCATGACGACACCGTTCGAGGATCACTTTCGTCGGGTGGAGGCCACCGTACGCACCGTGGGCGAGGAGCTCGCCTCAGCCAAGGCGTGCTTTGAATTCACGCGGGGGGGGGGGGGGGGGGGGGGTGGGGGTGGGGGGGGGGGGGGGGGGGGGGGGTCCCCTTCACCCAAGACCAGACCTACTGGAAGTGGACGGCGCGTTAGCTACCTTTTTTCGGTGATCTACTATTTGATGTGTAATAATAAAGATTGGCTCGCCATAGCAGTTTCATCTGCTTCGCGGCCGGACCATTTATTTCGTCATGTCTATGCTATGTTTATTGCAATAATCTTACTGATTCATGTCTCATTTAAGTTGTCGTCCTTTGGTTAACTAACAGGCAGGGTGAGCGTCATGATGTTGAAACAGCTAACTAGCGGACAGGAGGTAGAGACCTCGAGTGGACGATCTTGGGATGAAGCGGTCGGGTGGTGTCAGGGGGAGGCATAGGTGATGGGACCCCTCGGTCCGCATCCTTACACCAGGCGAGAGGACCGCAAGGCCCTCCCACCTCTGCCGGGCGAGTGGACCATGAGGTCCACCCCTGTGCGCCGGGCGAGTGGACCTCAAGGTTCACTCGCCTGTGCTCGGGGCGAGTGGGCCTTGCGGTCCACTCGCCCGGGGCGAGTGGACCACCTGGTCCGCTCCCCCTCCTTGCCCTTGGGCCAGTGGGCCCCGTGGTCCACTCGCCTTCTCTTTTATCTCCCCCTATAAATACACCCCCTTCTACTTCTAGGTCCTCACCTTCCTCCTGCAGCCAGTTCTACCTCTTCCTATCACTCCAGCTAGATGGCATCCAACCGCCCACCTGTCACGAGGAACGGTCGGGAGCAAAGCGCGACCAACTTCTCAGGGTGCTCTTTCCCTGTGGGAAAGGTATCTAAGGAAGACCTCTTGGCCTTCAGGAGTTCCCACCTCCCTGAGGGGTGGTCATGCAGACGCCCGTCGGCGGGCGAGACCATTAACTCCTTTTATGAGGACTGACTTGCATTTCCCCTCCCTCACTTTGAGGCCGGGCTACGGTTACCTTTGTGTCCCGAGGTGAAGGAGTTCCTGGACTACTTCGGCGTAGTCCCTGCTCTAGTCAACACGAATGCGATCTCGATGTTGACGGCCTACGCGTGCTACCTGCGGGAGGAGAGGGTGGTGTTTGACCTGAGCGTGTTCCGTAAGGTCTTTATATTCCGAGCAACCACCGATGGGGTTTGCTTCCTTACCGGCACATCCGTGAAGGTGTGTGAGACCTCCAACAAGGTCCACCACTGGAATGATTCATTTGTGTTTGTTAAGGGCGACCTGGGCGGCATCCCCTTCTCCCCCACACAGAGACCTGACAAGGTCTGTAAAGCCCCCTTGCTACGCGTGGAGGCTGCTGAGTTGCACCGCTTCCTTGCCAGTGCAAGCTTTGAGGTCGAGCACCTCCGGAGGAATATTAATCGGCTTACTTACGTGAAGCCGGGGACAGGTACTGGGACCTCACTAACTCGCCTCTTTTTTGGTTCACTTCTACTTATGGCTGCTTACTCCATCCTAACTTGTGCAGGTGAGTGGTCCCTCCCTCGATACCTCCCCTTTGCGGGGGGAAGTTCTTCCCTCGCCCGTGGGCTCATTGAGGAGGCTGCAACTGCCTCTGCCTCGGCTCCGGAGGTGTCTGGGTCGAGGCAAAGGAAGGACAAGGAACAGGTGGCAGAGGAGGGTGTGCCCTCCTTCTCCCCGAAGGGACCGAGGATGCGGCGGGGAAAGGTCATCTGCCGAAGGGACTCCAGGGTGCCAACTGGGGAGAGGGGGGGAACCGAGTGAGCCCAATGCGTTGGCCAACCACCCCAACTTTGATATGGGGAGGAAGGCCACGGACCCTCTTGGCGATCCCATCATCCATTGGGATGAAACGATGAACCGGGTCTCCCTCACCTCCCAGCGGCCTTCGTGGGTTGAGGGGGATGTCACTGATGACACGGCGTATAGCTTTACCTACGGCATCTACGGTCGGCAGGATGCTGCATCCTACAAGGGGATGTCTATGCGCGACCTTGCGTACGCGAGTTCCCAGGCCCAGCTTCGCGCGACCGAGCTCTCCCACATGGCCGCCCGCCGAGGTCTCAGTCTCTCGAATAGGCGGATGCAGGCGGACGCGTCGAAGCTGGACGCAGAAGAGAAGGCTATCAACCTCACGGCTCGCTTGGCCACCGCTGAGAAGCTCCTGGAGGAATCATCCGGAGGCTTGGTTCGTGCTTACTTTGGTGATTTTTCCTTCTCTTCTCAATTCCTTGTTATTCATAGGTTTTAATTCATTCGCTTTGCTGACCTGCAGGGACCTGGTGCCGCCGACTCGCTCAGGAAACGATGCGAGGAGTCGGACCGGGAGGTGCATGACCTGAGGGCTCAGCTTGCTGAAGCCCACAGGCAGCTAAAGGAGAGGGGAGGAGAAGGAAGTGTACCTTCAAGGGCAGCGATGCCGGCCCCACCCCGACCTACCGAAGTCGAGCGCGCTCGGGGGAAGATCATGGCGTCAACGGCTCGAGCCATGGTGAGTCGCCTTCATGACGTGGATGCCCTCCGAGATAATTGGAGGGGGGTCTCCGCCAGCGACATCCTGCCTGAGTTTTTTCCTTCACCTGGGCGATCCGACTCGCCCCCTAGCAGTGGCGGCTACTCTCCCTGGTTGTGAGGATGACCAGTGACTTCTCCTTTTCTCCTGCTCTTCATAGGAGCTATGTACTTTTTGTGTTTGCTTTTCCCTTTAACCCTGCATGTACTAGTAAGGGTGAAGCAATAACTCATGCAATATATGTTATCAATGAATCAATTATCATTGTAATGAATTTCTTAGCTTACTCTCCCCCTTTACTGCTTGAGGATTTGATACCCTACTTGAACCGACCACTGAGTGGTGAATTGACCCTATGAGCCTCCCATCTGCCGACGTGACTGAGCCTGGAGAGTGGTTTCTTTAGTCAGGGATCTTAACGATTGGAGGCGGAAGTACCCGCCTGCATCCTGGGTGCTTACCTTCACCTGGAGGCAGGGGAACTCAACGCCCTCCCAACCTGACTGGAGGTGGAAGTACCCATCCGTGTCCTAGGTGCTTAGCTCACCTGGAGGCAGAGGAACTCAACGCCTTCCCAGTCCCCTTACCGATTGGAGGCGGAAGTACCCATCCGCGTCCTAGGTGTTTACCTTCACCTGGAGGCAGAGGAACTCAACGCCTTCCCAATCTGACTGGAGGCGGAAGTACCCATCCGCGTCCTAGGTGCTTAGCTCACCTGGAGGGCAGAGGAACTCAACGCCCTCCCAGTCCCCTTGCCGATTGGAGGCGGAAGTACCCATCCGCGTCCTAGGTGTTTACCTTCACCTGGAGGCAGAGGAACTCAACGCCTTCCCAATATGACTGGAGGCGGAAGTACCCATCTGCGTCCTAGGTGCTTAGCTCACCTGGAGGCAGAGGAACTCAACGCCCTCCCAGTCCCCTTACCGATTGGAGGCGGAAGTACCCATCCGCGTCCTAGGTGTTTACCTTCACCTTGAGGCAGAGGAACTCAACGCCTTCCCAATCTGACTGGAGGCGGAAGTACCCATCCGCGTCCTAGGTGCTTAGCTCACCTGGAGGCAGAGGAACTCAACGCCCTCCCAGTCCCTTTACCGATTGGAGGCGGAAGTACCCATCCGCGTCCTAGGTGTTTACCTTCACCTGGAGGCAGAGGAACTCAACGCCTTCCCAATCTGACTGGAGGCGGAAGTACCCATCCGCATCCTAGGTGCTTAGCTCATCTGGAGGCAGAGGAACTCAACGCCCTCCCAGTCCCCTTACCGATTGGAGGCGGAAGTACCCATCCGCGTCCTAGGTGTTTACCTTCACCTGGAGGCAGAGGAACTCAACGCCTTCCCAATCCAATTACCGAGCAGCGAGTCGACCCGACGAGCCCCCCCATCTACCGGCATGACTTAGCCCGGCGGAGGGTCTCCAGCCAGGGATCTTGAACCTGGATATTTTTTCAGAACCCATTTCCCATTCATAACTTTATCTATTACAACTTACCTACGCTACGCCCCTCTGGGCATCTCGATACACCTCGCTCCTTTTCTGGGCACTTCGTTACATCTCGCTCATCCCGAGCTCACTCGGCCGCATCCTCGTTGGCCATCTCCGCCATTGTTTCCTCCACTTCTTCAGCTTCTCGCATCCATCTGATCGTGTTGACTGTCGTAACATAACACTGGCGCGCCTCCCGGAGATCTCCCCTGACTCTCACCTGAACCTCTCCGGAGTTGTATTTTAGGCATTGATGGTAGGAGGACGGCACGCACTTGTACGCGCTGATGAGGGGGCGCCCGAAGATGGCGTTGTAACTGCTCTGCTCATCCACGATGACGAACCGACAGTTCTTTGAAGTTCCCCCCAGGGTGACGAGGAGTTCGACTCCTCCCTCCACCTCCTTCCTCTCCCCGGAGAATCCGAAAAACGGCCCGTCCGACGCCAGCACTTGCCTTGCTTCAACCTTCATCCCTTCAAAGGCCTTCTTGAAGACCACGTTCACCGAGCTCCCGTTGTCGACTAGGATCCGGGAGACGGTGAAGTTCTCGATCGCCGCCTTGATGACCAGCGCGTCGCAGAAGGGGTCCTCATGGGCCGGCAGGTCCTGGGTCGAGAAGGTGATCTTCTCGCTCGGAGGTGGGGATCGGGAGGTCGAAGCGATGCTCCGACGGTATATGGCGTGGAGGCTTCCCTTCCGGGTGGCCTCTTTGCCCGCTCCCCCGTGGATGACCCTGATCCCTCCCAGGGCCCCTACGTCGACCCTCTCTTCGCATAGGTCATTCTCCTCCTTGCTCTTCCCCTTCTCTCCTGTTCGTGGACCTTCCAGGCACAGCTGCTTCCCCCCTGCTGGGCCCCCTCCTCCTTCTCTCATCACGAGGAACTTCGGGCAAGCCGCGGTCGCGTGACCTTCCTGCTGTTGGAAGTCACAATACAGCAGCGCCAGCTCATTCCCTTGCTTTTCCCAATGTCCCCTCTTCTTCCCTCCTTTCTTCCGGCCGATGGCCATGGCTTGCAGGGGCTGGAATTGTAGAGGCCCCGAGTTCTGTTGCCACCCTGCCGGGTGGAACCGCCCGTGCCTCCCCTGATAACCTCCTCCTCCCTGGAAGTGGCCCTTTCCTTGGCCCTGAGGGGGACCAACCTGTGACCTCCAAGCTGGTCGGGCGGCTGTCGGTTGCGACCTCCAGCCTTGCTCCTGCCCAACGGGGGGTCCCTGTTGTCCCTGACTCCTCACCTCCTCTTTCTTTCTTCCTCCACGCTCTCTCCTCTCCTCCTCCGCTACCTCGGCTAACCTAGCCACGAACTCCTGATTGGTAGCCTCACACTCGATCTCCCGATCAGCGCGCTTCATCAGCTCTTCGAAAGACAAGGGAGGGTCCCGAGTCAGACTCATCCTGAACAGTCCCCGCTGCAGCCCAAGAGTGAAGGCTAGCTGCAGGGTGTGCCCGGGCACCTCGACAACGAGGAGGACCTCCCCCTGGAACCTATCCATGTAGTCGGCCAGCGTCTCCCCTGGCTTCTGCCTGACTGCAAGCAGGGCCTCTACCCCCTTCCTCCTCTTCTTCGAGGTAGAGAACCTTAGCAAGAAACTTCGCCGCAAATCTTCGAAACGGTAGATGGTTCCTACCGGGAGCTGGTGGAACCAATCTCTCGCCTTTCCCTGGAATGTGACGGCGAAGAGCCTACACTTGAACGCATCCGACATCTGCCTGATCGAGGACATGTCCTCAAACCACTGAAGATGCTGGAGAGGATCGCTATCCCCCTCGTAGTAAGACATGGCAGGATCGCGAAACCCATCCGGAACGGGGGCGGACATGACCAGCTCGCAGAAAGGGCTTCTCCATTCTTCTTGGTTGGGGGGAGGCATTCCCATCACCTCCCCGCCAGGGCAGCTGGTCCGGGGCGAGCTGTTGAAGAGCACTCGCGCCTGGAGGCTCAAACCCTCCTCCGAGGCTGGCTCCTTCCCTTGCTGACTGCTTCTTCCTACTTCCATCAGGGGCAGTGAGGGGATCCTGTGTGCAGGTGGTGTTGAGCACTCGCCGCGAGCGGAGGGTGCGGCCTGCATGAACTCCAGGACCCTCTTGCTGAATTCGTCGAAGTCGCTCTTCTTCATGTACTCGCAAGGCGGAGGCGGGTCTCCCAACTCGTCGCTTCCAGTCATGAGACTTGGCTCAGGGTTTTCCGAACTAGTCGCTTCCACGCACACCGCACCAGAATGTTGAAACCAGTAACTCGGTTTCAGCGTTCGAAAGGGGGTTGCGACTAACCCTTACTTGACCTAAGCCTAGACCCTTGACTGGTTACTAGGAACTAGGAGATTTGACCTTGATGACAACCGGAGTCTAGAGACAGACCCCTTAAGCTTCATTATGGAGGTCCCACCGCACACCCGGAAGCCCACTCGGAACTTCCCCTCCCAAGCCAATGCTGAGCCTGGGCAGCTTGGAGGGCACTAAGAACCACCTCACTGTCAGCTGAAGGATGACAAGGGAGGGGGGTGCTTGCTCACAAGACACACGCAAGGGGGGGGGGGGGTAGTGACCAACCCTTCCCAAGGTGCTCATGGGGGTCTATTTATAGATTTCCCAAAATTAGGCTGCGGATAGCCAAAATATCTCCATCCGCAGCTCGATCATGATCATGAATGATCAATGCAGGGGGGGGGGGGGGCAAGTGGGGCTCGAGGTGCCCACTCCCCCCCTCACGGGAGGTCCTACCTTCCTCACCAAGGATGCCGGGTGAGTGGGAGGGTCCCTCCCACTCGCCCGGCGAGTGGGAGGGCCCCTCCCACTCACCCGGGTGAGTGGGAGAGCTCCTCCCACTCCCCCCACAAAGGGCCGGCGAGTGGGAGGGCCCCTCCCACTCGCCCAAAGAGTGCCGGGCGAGTGGGAGGGTTCCTCCCACTCGCCCGAAGGGAGTCGGGGAAGCGGATGCTCCACCCGCTTCTCTCGCTGCCTCTTTTTGCCTCGATCGGTTTCGACCGTTTCTGCGCGGTCGTTTTGCCCGTTTCGGCCACCTTCACTGTCTCGGCCTCTCCCGGGTCGGGTCACACCGACTCGGAAAATATGAGGGTTGTACATTGGTGTTGATTGACGATTACACCAGATATATCTGGGTGTATTTTTTGAAAGAGAAGTCGGAAGCCTTTGCGAAGTTTGTGGAGTTCAAGGAGCTGGTGGAAGGTCGGTTAGGCCTGCGGGTAAAGAAATTGTGAACTGACAATGGTGGGAAGTTCACCTCTGGTGAGTTCTCAAGTTTTTGCAGGAAACAAGGCGTTCGGAGAGAGCTCACTTGTGCCCATACTCCACAGCAGAATGGTGTTGCGGAGAGGAAGATCCGTCATCTGACGGAAACCTGCAAATGCTGGCTTCATGCCAAGAGTATCCCAAAGTCTTTTTAGGCGGAGGGAATGTCTTGTGCGGCTTACGTCATCAACAGAATGCCTCTAAGTCCTATCAACATGAAGACCCCTCACGAACTGATGTTCAAGGAGAAACTGAGTGTTGCACACCTTCGGGTGTTCGGGTCAACCTGCTATGTGCATATTCCTGATGCTCTTCGGACAAAGCTAGATGCGAAAGAAAGGAAGCTAGTCTTTGTTGGGTATGATGAGCGGAAGAAAGGATGGAGGTGCATGGATCCTGAGACACGGAGATCAGTGGTATCTCGGGATGTGGTGTTCGATGAAGTAACTTCCTACAAGGGGAGTTCAGGAATTGAACTACCAGAGAATAGGGTTGATGAAGCAGAGAAAGCTGCAGGAAGTCTTCAAGTGGAGTTGCCTGTTTCACCAGGAGCTCCAGCTGTGTCAAGCTCTGAGATGGAGGCTTCAGGTTCTGGAAGCAGGGGGAGCAATGCCTACAACAAACTGCACCTGTTGTAAGGACTGGAATGTAGCTGAAACACAGTTTGTTACTAATAGTTATATTTAGTAACAAAGTTTTTTTGTTGTTACAAAAAAGTACTTTTTTGTAACGAATATTTTAAATTTTATTACAATAATAATTAATTCGTTACTATAACTGTAAGTATTTGTAACAATACTAATGTTACGTTACAAATAGAAAACTTTTCTCACAATAAGTATCAATTGTAACCACATCATGAAAGTTTTTTGTAACAAAGACACTGTCCTTACTAATAGTAATATTTTATTATTAAAGTTTTGTTACAAAAAATGTATCATATTTTATTTTCAATTTTTGTACTATTTTATTATCAAAGTTTTGAATTATTATTTTTTTTTTGAAAAAAAAAAAATATTTTGTATGCACGCGACAGTACCCCGCCTCGATAGTGCTCTAACGCGACGACAGTACTCCTACAACTCGCAAACAACCGTGCGCGGCTTTCACAAATATGTGGTACTATTGCGACATGTATTTTTGCGCATACGGGGGTTTTAATAAATCTTTAACTTTTTATAAAAGTTTTTCTGCCTCTCTCCTATGCAGTTCTATCTTTCTCTCACGTGAATGAATGAAATATACGGATAAAAATTTCCCTCCATAAAATTTTGAACAAAACAAGACTAAAAATTAAAAATATATTAAATGTAAAAATGAATGCAAATTAATATGACATTAATTTTTTAATATAATTTTGGAATTAAAATAAAATCACGCACAAACCCGCGTGCACGCAAATGCACTCTCGCGCGCACGCAAATGCACTCTCGCGCGCATGCAAATACACTCTCGCGCGCACGCAAATGCACTCTCGTGCGTGTAGTTTTCCTTTTTTTGCTTGAGAGCTAGCGCGTATTGCATGTGTCGGGGCTCAAACACAGACACATGCACACACACAGACACAGACAACCAAACACACAAACATCCATTTGCGAGCTGTATGTAGCAATGTCTTTCACGTACGGCCGCCGCCGTTTTCTCCCCTCTCTTCGATGGTCGCCGCCGCCGTCACCTCTCTCTTTCACGGCCGCCGCCATCGTCGTTCTCTTTCTCGGCCGTCGCCGCGCGCCGTTCTCTTCCTCTAGTTTATTAAGTTTTGTCTATTTCCTTCCCTCTCACATTAATGAAATATATGGAGGAAAATTTCCCTCCATAAAATTTTGCACAAAACAAATCAAAAAATTTAAAACATATTAATATAATTTTTGAATAAAAATAACGATCGCGCACTGGCCCCGCATGCACGCATATTTTTTCATTGTGCGCAGGGGTGAAATAATTGTACACTTCGAGCGCCCATTTTTCGCTCAAGCACGTGCTTTTCACTCGGATGCGCGTTTTATTTTCCGAGCACGTTTTTTTTCAGTCACACGCATTGCACTATCTCTATCTTTTTTGCTTGGGAGCATAAATAAATTTATCAGTGCACACGTTTTTTGCTCGGGAGCTAGCGTTTTAATGAAAATATATGTCATATATATATATATGGCAATGTTATAAGCACACCAGTTTTGGCTATTGACACACCAATTTTTATGAGTTATTATGCGCCTTTTGAAAATACGTCTTATACATTCATTTTTAGGAGAAGTGTTCAACACAAAAATTGTAGATCTCGTCGAGATCTACAATTTTTGTGTTGAACATTTTTCCTAAAAATACACGCACAAGACGTATTGCCGCTCTGATCGTAACTATAGCGAATTTTTGGAAATTGGTGTACGAATACCCCTTGTGCGTGCATTTATAGGAAAAGTATTCAACACGAAAGTTGTAGATCTCGACGAGATCTACAATTTTTGTGTTGAACACTTTTCCTAAAAATGCATGTACAAGGCGTATTTTCAAAAGGCGCGTAATAACTAATAGAAATTGGTGTGCCAATAGCCAAAACTGGTGTGCTTATAACATTGCAATTGTCCTATATATATTGATTGATGGATGACACGTGCTTTAATGAAAATAAATGTGTAATGAAATTCATAAATACATGTCAAATCAATTCATAAATACAACGCGTTGTTCAATAAAATTTACTTTTTAAATAAGATCTATGTTTTTTTAAAAATAAGAATTACCCCCGCTCAATTTTGTCCGCTCTCAGGAGCTCGATCAACCGACAGTGCAGATGAGGCCCATGTTTCCCGCTCGACAAATACCCCCGCCTCGACATTGCCCGACAGTGCACATGAGCTTTAAATAAGATTTATGTATTTTTAAATAAGGTTTATCCGTTTATGTATTTTTTAAAAGTAAGAATTACCCCGCTTAATTTCGTCCGCTCTCAGGCGCTCGATCAACTGAATAAAAAATAATTGAATATTAATTTAATTTTCTCACCGAACACAAACACACACACACACACACACACAGACACATACAAACACAGACACGCAAACACAAACACAGTCACAGACATAGATACAGACTGACATCGACACGGACATAGTCAAACACAAACACGCATAGACACGCAAGCAAAGACACAAACACACATAGACACAGACACAGACAAGCACGTGTACATACAGACATAGATACATAGACACAAACACATGGACACAGACACAGACTTGTATAGATACATGGACACATACACAGACACATGGACCGACACACATACGTACGTACACAGACACAGACACATACAGACACAAACACATAGACACAAACACAGACACATCGACTGACACATATACGTACATAGACACTCACAGACACAGACACAGACAGTCACAGTCACAGACACACACACACATACAATAACGCCACGACACACACACACAAACACCAAAGACAGGCACACACAAACACCAAAGACAGACACACACAGACATTTGTGTACACACACACACACAAACACACACAAACAAAGACACACACAGACACAGACACATGCAGATACACGTAAAACACACAGACACACATACATAAAGATACAGACACACACATGCATAAACAAATATAGATTATGCACAGACACAGACACAGACCCCATGCAACATGCACACACACACACACATATGCACAATCTCGATTTTGAGTCGAGCTCGAGTTCAATGAGCTCAATCTCGAACTCGAGTTCAATGAGCTCAATCTCGATTTTGAGTCGAGCTCGAGTTCGTTGAGCTGGAGCTCGATTACTACTCGAGCTTCAGCTCAGATATTTTTGATCATGATGGCGCGCGAGCCATCTCTCGAGCTCGAGCAAAAAATAAAGAATATTTCATGATAATGTGCATGAAATTTTTGGCGAGAAATTTCCCTCCACACAGACATACATAGACACAATAACACACAGATAATCACACACATGCACAGACACACAAAGACACACAAAGACACACAGACACATCCCCACACTGCACACATACACATAGACATAGACAAACAGATAGACACAGACACAAACACAGACAAAAACACATACTGACAAAGACAAAGACACGGACAGACACAAACACAGACAATGACTTATACATACACAAACACAGACACACAAACAAACATGCACATGCACAGACAGACGCACAAACACAGACAAACATAGACACACTGACACATTGACACACACACACACACACATGCACACAAACACACACACACACACAAACACAAATACACACATACATTGACACAATAACACACAGACAGACAAACACATGCACAACATACAGACACACAGACAGTATGTATTTTTCTTAATGGCGGTCATAACTAGTGTCATGCCAAACAACATTTTTTGGCGATAACATTTTAGTCCAAACTCATTGGAGGAAAATTTTCCACGCCAAAGGAAGACAAAAGTCTTGGGTGGTGTTATTGTTGTATTAATTAAAAAATTAAATTTATTAATTTTAATATTATACATGTCATCGTGAATTTTATGGAGGGAAAAATTTTCCCCCCATAAAAAAATGAAAGCACTCCTCTCCCGCTTAATAACTTCTTTAACGTGGCTAGCTAGGGCTTCAATAATCTCTTCCCCGACAACTCTCCTGTCTCGATCTCCTACCCGATCTCTCGTCAGGCGATTTTCATCCAGATCACATCCTCATCGCCGAAAGCGCTCGAGCAGGGACCTCCTTACAAAGTCTTGCTCCCTGATGGTTGTGCATTCACCGTCAAGCACCTCCATTGCTGCACCCTAGGCGAGAACAAGTTACGCATAGAAATGAATCGGCATGGTAAACTCCGCCATCCCAACCTCGCCCCTCCTCGGATTCTGCATCATAGACGACGATCGCCTCCTCATCTACAAACACATGGCCAATGACGTCCTCTCCTCTCATATATCGACCTTAACCACCGCTATCAACTGGCCGGCCCGCCTCCGGATGGCCATCTGCTTCCAGGTTTGAACCTCCCCCCTCTTTCTCTTTCCCTTTCCCTCTACATAGCGTCATTTGAGTTTCTTATTCTAGGTTTGCACTTGTATCTTCTGTTCCAGTTCTTCAAGAGCTTCTGTTATATTTCTGCATCTAAGACTCAGTCTACAAACCGATCAGGGTAACTGGTAAGCCCCTGCTCTACATAGCTCCATTCTCTATCCCTCTCTCTGTCTTTTTTTTTTCTGTTACTCTATGCCCGCCTAGACTGTAGAAACAGTACATTTTGTGTCTTATTTGTAATGGAATCTTCATGTTAGCTCCTATTTCCCCCTTTTTAAATTTATTTTGTGAGATTTTGTGAAGATAGTTCTATGTAGACTGCATATTTGAAGCAAATTAATATATACCATGTAAAGGAATTTGCTGTCGTTGTGATGGTAACCCTTTTCTTCTCAAATAAAGGAATTAGCTCCATTCTCTATCCTTTCATTTATAGTCAATTTTTTGTTTCATGTGTGTTCTGTTGAAAATAGTAAGCTTAATTTGGAAGAAAGGAGAAAATGATTGAAGGGGTGAATTAGCCTCCATTCACTATTGAATATTTATAGAGTAGATTACAGCTTTGCAAGTTACAATAAAATGGCAGTTACAAATGGAAACAAATCAATTTGATTAAAGGCTGAAATTAATAGAGTTGTTATATTGTTGTAATTAGTGCTGCTATTAATTATACCATTTGAATCGGTTGGGGCCACCAAGGATTAATTCCAACATATTCTACGGTTGGAGTGAAGGTACAGAAACTTATTAGTGTTATACTTTTCCTAGTTTAATCCAAAGATTGGGTTGTGTTGGTATAGCATGTTGTTTTGCTTCCTGAAACTGAAATCAACCTTCTCATTCTCATCTGTTTTGATCTCTGCAATTCATTTCTTGTTTAATCAAAAATTTATTTTATGCTGAGATGTTCCATGTTCGGCAGGAGTCAATGCCGTGAAAGTTATGATTTTTTCATATTAATTATAACAGTCCTAGTGATCAGGTTTTTTGATTAATGACATTCTCATTGAAATTTAATCTTTTTTTTGTTAATAGATGTTGTTAGTTGTTGATATGATGCCATCTTTAAGTTTTTTATTTGGAATTGACATTTAAACTTATCTAAATTCTATCTAGAGATTAAATAATTATTATTTTCAACAAGCCCTCTCCAATGGCACTTCTTGCATATTGAACATCACTTCTACCTTGTTCAGTTACACTAGCAACCAGAGTAGGAACAGATTATTGAGATCATCACTTGTTTGCAATTTTAAGTTCGACCACACTGCTAAAAAAATCCTGCGTCCTCCACTGCTAGGGTGGCGGACATGACGATGAGGTATGGTGCTAATCGTCTCACAAAAAACCTTCAGCATCTTCTTCGTCGGAATGCTAATCTCCATTCGCACACCACCAGCTTCAGTGACTATTCTCCATTTCCAGGTATTTCTACACATACATCCCTAGGTCTGGAGGATTTATTGCCGTCCTTATGTGATCAGCTCAACCAAATAAAGTTTTATCGTAGTTCTGCACCTACATCCCTTACATCCTTAGCAGATCTAGAGGTTATGTTGAATAATAATTATCGACTCTTTAATGTATTCAAAAGTTCCCCCATGCACTTTTCATCTCCATCTATTAAGATGACGGTTAACATTGAGAAGGCGTAGGAGAAACAAAACAGACAGTGGTTGAAGGGGAGGGCTCGCTGGAATCGTCAGATGGAGGAGCGATGCGGCACTGTCTGTGCTCTCCGATGCGCCATCCTCGATCATTCTAGCGTCGGTGGCATCGGGACAGGTATCAATGGGCGGCAAGGGCGCCGTAAAGACTAATCGATCCAGCAAAACTAGTTCACCATGCGAAGTGCAGGCATAGTGCTCATTTTTATTTTATGCTGAGATGTTCCATGTTCGGCAGGAGATTCATTCTTAAGTTTCGTAATCCTTTGTAGCTATGCATGCCTCCTTTTTAACTGTTAAATCTGGCCATTACCTAGAGTTTTTTTCTCTACACCTCAAACCATGGCCATCATTATACACACTAGATTCTGTTATAGGAGAAAGAATGATCATATTTTGATACGCATCACAGTGAAATATTGTAGTAGAAGTTTTTTTGTTAACACAAGCCTTCATTTATATTGCAGGTTACTTGCAGCAATTGACTCTCTTTTCTGTTATAATAGTAGCTATCAATGTTATACAAAATTCACAAATATGTTTTGGAAGATACATGCAGATTTTAATTTCCTCATTCCTTTGCTGGAGGATTGTTAAATGATTTTGGCAATCCGATTTAATATTTCAGGATGCTGGTTGGTTTTTATTTTTTTTAAAACGCCGCAATATTTGGCGGCGTTTTTTTAAAAAAACGCCGCTAACTTTCGGCGGTGTTTTTTTAAAAAACACCGCTAACTTTTGGCGGTGTTTTTGTAAAAAAACGTCACTAATGTCTCCGAGTTTTCGCGGCGGTCTCTACCACGGTGCTTTTGCGGCGTTTTTTCAAGCACCGCGAAAGCTTCCACGGCGCTTGAAAAACACCGCGAAAGTCATACAAAAATGCCGCAGTAGACCTGTTTTGTTGTAGTGAGTACGCCACCCACCCCATCGCTGGTGAATTGGATCCATACTCTCATCTCACCCATTCATTTTAATTTGTTTCTTTTTGTGTTGGCAGGTTTTTATATCGATTAGGAAAACATCCATAGTCATTTAGCCAATGTAAATTTTAATTTTTGCTTATCATTGCAATAGTAGCATGGATCATTTTTTCAGGAACCATAAGATCTCCATTCCCAAACAATTTCATATCTTATATTTACTGTGTAATTTTTGATGGTTAAGTCATTTGATCTATAGTTGAATTTTTTAATTGTGTTTTAGTTTTTATTTGTATGTCTACTCTTTTCAGAATTTGCTTCTTTAGTTGTTAAATCCTGTATCGATATCATTTCCATAGTGCATTATTTCCAGTTAAAACATATAGATGGATGTTAGGATGTGTAAGAAATAAGGAATAGAGGGATCTTATGGTGGGTGAACATGAATGCGATTCAATTGCTTTAGTGCTTGCTTCAGGGCTTTATGGTTGCTCATTCTCTCAGGAATGTGAGAGCTTTAGATCTTTATGTTGCATTACTTCCATCATTGTCTCAGGAGTATCAGGGCTTTATGGTTGCTCATCGTCTCATGACTTTGCTTGCCATCAATTTATCATGCCATTTTCCTACTTTTGCAGGTTCCCTGTGAAGATCATTATTCCAGTTCCTGTTGACCACCACTTTTAGTTTCATTACTAGTTCCAATGCTTTTATAAGTACATAAACAAACAGTTTTGGGTTATAGTGTATCTCATGACTTTGCTTGCCATCAATTTATCATGCCATTTTCCTACTTAGAAATGTTTGAATGTTGGCATTTGTTGGAGTAAAATGCCCAGAAAAGCAAGTGTTGCATTGAATGGGCTATCCAATGTGTTTCTTTTGCACATATTTTCTGTTCTATTCCTTCAATAACTTTTTTGTGATGCTAAATTATTTTGTATGTCAAATTTGTGCAGAACTTTTCATGTTTTCTTCGCTCTTTTATTTTTCTCAGAGTGATGAAGAAGGCTATGAAACAGATGGATCAGATTTGCACAGTTCTATGTCCATTCCAGGTTTCTTTCTTTATCTATTCATACATTTTATAGGTTTTGGTTTTTCTTGTAAATTTTCTTCTGCACTTATATGTGTTCTAGTAGAAGACACGTGCTTATTTAATTAAACAATTATATACATGTGTAGGGCGGCAAGTGTGTATTTTATTGTACGCTTCTTTAATGGGGTGTGTATGGATTATGTATGTATGGATGTGAGTTTGTATGGATGTTTCTGCTCTCATTTATTTGTAGGGTGATCTTAATTGCTCTCTTTTATTTGTAGGGTGCTCGAGCATTGACCGACAAGTGACGAAAGATTCATTAGTCAGAAAGTGATGGACGATTCATTTTTCGAAAAATGACAGAAGATTTATTAGAAACAAGTTGATCTTGTAATGTAATATTGTATTATTTTAGAAGAGATGATAATAACTTGTACTCTATGTAATACTTTTTGGTGTGAATAAATACATGTTGATCTTGTTGCGAAATATTAAATATATGCGTGTTTTCAAGATTATTATTTGTAATAAAATCTCAGGTACACAAAAAATAGAAATGGAATATTTTTGATATATAAATGAATTGGCTGTAGCAAGAATAATGGAAAATAAATGTAACGATTTTTTCGTTACTATTGTTTAATCTATTGTAACGAAATAATGTTTATTATACTTTATTGTAACGAAGTTACTTTATTTTTAGTGAGGAAAAAATAAAACATCTGTAACGAAATAGTTTTAATAGTAACTATTTTTTTGTGAGGAAAAAAAACATTCGTAACGAAATAATATTTATTGTGACCAATTTATTGTGAGGAAGAATCTCTTTTTGGTGAGAAAGTATCATTTGTTACAATTACTTTATTTGTAACGACATGCATACATTCGTTACAATAACCTTTAGCGTCGAGCTTTAGAGGAGGACCGTTACTTAAAGTTTTTTCGTTACCAAAGAGTTTTTGTAACGAATTTTGGCACTTATTGTAACGAACTAGTTTTTGTAACGAATTTTGGCGCTCCAAGTTCGTCTGGAAGAGGAGCTTGCACAGAAGAAGCAGCTGAAGAGGTGGTTAGTCAAGTGCAACCTCTTAGGAGGTCGAAGAGGACTATCAAGCCACCAGATCGATATACAGGAGGAAACATAGTGAGCTTCATCTCATGTTTCTTTGCTGGTCCCTTGGATGAAAGGGAGCCATCGAGCTTTGAGAAAGCCAAAGGCGTGAAGCAGTGGGATATTGCTATGCAAGAAGAGATGGATGCTCTCAAGAAGAATGAGACTTGGTCTCTAGTGCCCAGGCCTAAGGGCATTACCCCTGTAACATGCAAATGGGTTTACAAGCTCAAGAAGAAAGCTGACGGCACAATCGAGCGATACAACGCTCGCCTTGTAGCTCGCGGGTTCTCACAGTAGTATGGTGAAGATTATGATGAAACGTTTAGTCCAGTGGCAAAGATGACTTCGGTCCGATTTATTATTGCTTTGGCGGCATCTTGTGGATGGGAGATTTGGCAGCTTGATGTTAAGAATGCTTTCTTATACGGAGAGATTGACAAGGATATCTTCATGATCCAGCCGCCAGGTTTCGTTTCGGAGGATCGTCCGGACTACGTCTGCAAACTGAAGAAGGCCTTATATGGGTTGAAGCAAGCGCCTCGGGCATGGTATGGAAAGATCGCGGAGTATCTCTTATTCTACGGGTTCTTTGCTTCAGACTCTGATTCTAGCTTGTTCGTCAAGAAGGAGGGGGCGCTTCGGGTTGTTGTGCTGCTGTATGTGGATGACATGATTGTCACCGGGAACTCGAAGGAGGCAGTAGCAAGGCTGAGAGCTGAGCTTGCTATCAGGTTCGAGATGAAGGATCTGGGGGAGCTTCACCATTTCCTTGGACTCGAGGTTCAGAGGCGGGAAAGCGGAGTGCTCATTTCTCAGGAAGGATATGCGGAGCGAATCGTGAAACAATTTGGCATGGAAGAAGGGAAGAGCAGCTCTATACCTCTGGAACAGCATCATAAACTTTGGAAGGATGAGGGAAGAGTTCTATCTGATCCGTTGGTGTTCCGTGCTCTGGTTGGAAGCTTGATTTACTTGACCATCACGAGGCCTGATATTGCTTATGCAGTTGGCAAAGTGAGTCGGTACATGGCGGAGCCACGGAAGCCTCATCTTCTGGCGGCAAAAGGGATTTTGAAATATGTGAAGTCGATCTCTGATTTGGGTCTCCTATTTAGGAGAGGGTCAAGCTTGGAGTTGCATGGATACATGGATGCTGACTACGGGGGAGACATGGATGATCGGAGATCAACGTCTGGTTATGTCTTTATGATGGGCCCCACAGCTATCTCTTGGTGCAGCAAAAAGCAGGACTCGGTGCCCGTATCTACCACAGAAGCGGAATACAAGGCTTCGGCCTTGGCAGCTCAGGAAGCCGTTTGGCTCAGGAGGTTGGTAGAGGATGTTCATGAGGAGGTTCTGTAACATCCCCCAAACTGCTAGACCCCTAAGTTGGTTTTGTCATGACTAGGTCATGACAAAACCATAGGAAGAGCCATTTGACCTTGAGAGCTTAGGAAAGAAGGAGGAAACCACCTTGGTCTACAAATAGCAATTTCCTTTTACCAAGCTTAGGGTTGGACTTTAGGGCCTCAACTTGACCTTTTGACCCCACCATAGTATCCCTAACCCTTTAGGGGTCCCCTTAGGGCACCAAGGGCCCATTGGGGCCAACCTAAGAGGCCAAATTGACCAAAGTCAACCTCAACCCCAAATTGGTCAAAGTAGCCCATTTAGAGCCAATTAACCTTCACCATGTCAAATTGATCACTCATCTAGGTCTAGAATACAATAAGAGACATAGTAGACCTAAAAGCCCCATCATGGGACCCCCAGGGGTGCAAATTGACCAAAATGCCCTTTTTAGGTCAAAATGGCAATTCTTCACAAAGTGCCCTAATTGACCATCTTCATATTAAATTGACCCTACCCATAGTGTTATCATATCACAGGGGACCCAGTGGACCAAAAATCCCCATGACCAAGTCAACCATAGGGCTCAATTTGACCAAAGTCAATTTAGCCTATTTTGGTCAAATCAGCTTAGATTGGGTCAACTAAGACTCATATGACCAAATTGACCCCATCAATAGTTTCTAAACTTAATTTGGAACCCAATGGACCCAAAAGCCCCATCCCAGGGTCACCCAATAGGCCAATTTGATCAAAAGTCAAAATTGCCCAATTTAGGTCAAATCTCTCAAACCTAACCCAATCCCTTTGGGCTAACTCATTTGGTTGGTCAACCAGCCTAAGTAGACTAGCATTAAACTCAGGAGAGAGTAGAGAAACCGGCCATGGTGATTAGGAGAGAGAAAATGGAGGTTTCCCCATTTTTGAGGTGAGAGAAAGAGGCCATTCATGGCCATTAAGGAGATTCACCCCTTGGCCTCCCCCATTAACACTCCCTTTCATCTCCTCTGCCGACTGTGAGGAGTTTCCAGCAAGTTCCAAGAGTGATTAAGGCAGGGGGAATGCATGGGGGCCGGCCTTGGGAGGAATTCGAAGAGGCCATTAATGGCATTGATGGTTAAAGCCACCATCACCTTCATTCGACCCCCCCCCCCCCCCCCCCCCCCCCCCATCATCTTCAGAAGCCGGAGAGGAGAGAAACCCCCAAGTTCTCAGAGGAATTCGTGTGCTGTAGGCTTGAATCGGCATGGCATCGCAACCACCCCGAGCTCCCATGGTGTACACGAGGACAACGCGACGACAAGCCCATCAACAGGTCCAATTCCCTCCCCTGACCTCTGAGGATTAGATCCCAATCGCCGGCGGCTCGTTTCGTGGCCAATTGGCCGGGAATCAAGCCAACCAAGCCTCCCGTCGATCGGGTTGGGCTTCTTCTTCCAGATCGCGATTCCGGCCACCTCCGGCCGAGTAAACACGGCTCACCGCCGGCCACCACCTCAACGTAGGTGGTGGTGGCGTTGGTCGGCCGGGGCGGCGCTCAGGTGGCCGGGAAATCGTCGATCAAGGTGGCCCAGGCGCGGCAGATCCTAGCCGTTGGTTATCGGTGATGATAACCAGGCGCTGTTGGATCTACGCCAAGATTCGTGCGCCCCTTAGTTATAATCCCTATTTTCTGTGATTAAAATGCAGTGCTTAATTAATTCTTTTAAAAATACATAGAGGCCTCTAGGGAAAATTTGTCCAACATCAAAGTTGGAGCCCCTGAGGTCTAGTTTAATCCAAAATTGAGATCACTCGATTTGGAGCCCTGGTTAGGGCACAACACTCATTTTGGTGAGGTCTGTCCATAAGGCTAACCAGAGTTTATTTTTGATGCCCACAACAATCTAGAACTCCAAATGACTTGAAATTTGGGGTGTAGGCTAGACATATACATATGTAGGTCATGTCCAAAAATCAGATTGATTGGAGAACTTTTTCCCATAATTTTTGGAAAAGTTCAATAATCCTTGTGGGACCCTATTAGGTGCCCTAAACACCTCAAAACCCTTCCAAACTTGGATGGGTGGTCCTAGAGAGTAAGTAGGGTCCCTGGTTAAAATCTCATAATGTTTGGAGTTGATTTAGTGGGGCAATTCACCAAGACAACCTTAGGCTCCCTAGGTTTAGGCAAAACTTTGGGTGAGTGCCCCCACTCTCCCACCAAGCCAAATGGCTTCATATTTGGGGTGCACATCACCCTCCCCCATGCCAACCTTTGGTCCAAATTTGGTGGCCATTGGAGGAGGTTTACCCTAGAAATTTGCAAAGGGGCTAAATGCTATTTGCACCCCAATTAGGTACCCAATAGAACCCCACTCCTCACCAAATGTTGGTAGGATCTTGGGTGGTCATTCACTGACCCCTGGCCAGTGTAGTGAGTAGTTTGGACTTGGGCAAAGTAGGGAGTTTCCCTTGGACATTTGTTTGCTTAAGGGTTATGTTTAGGGCAAAAGTGAACTTAAGCTAATTTTTGGAGTGTGGAGGGGCTTCCTCCCACTGATTGAAAGGGTGACCTTGGTCACTGACTTGGGATGTATGGGACACCCCAAGGAGCAATTTTGGAGGAGTTAGGGATTAGTGTGCCCTTAAACCCTAGTGGTTAACCTTAGGGTGCCCTTTAGGACCTGTGAAGGACTTAGGAGTGTTTGTCCTTGGAGAGGTGTGTAATGGACTCCTCTGGGCTCTATGAGTCTTATAATACCCTCACAAGAAGTTTGGGTGGATTTGGAGAAGTTTTGACCCTAACCCTAGGTTAAACCCTAAAGGGGTGCAATTAGAGGCCAATGAAAGAAGAGGGGTCAAACCTTAATGGTTTGACTTGAAATTTTGGGGAGATGATCTTGGTGACCATAGAATGCTACTGTGAGAAATTGTGGTGGGGTTTGGAGTTGCCAAACCTAGGTAATAAATCCTTGGGTAGATTTGTAAATATTTAGGGTTTTGGGATTTAGGAAGAAATAATACTTAATAATTAACCATCTTCTGTCACCAACTTAGTTTTAATGTTATTAATCCCTTGAAGATTCTGTTAGAACCATTAGAAAACCTTTGGAGGTCCAAATTGTAATTATTCGTATTGTTGGCAATTTTTGGGATGATTGATTTTAGGGTGTTAGATTTCTGTAATTGCATGAAACTTTGCTGGATGTCATTTAATATCAGTATGTACCCACATTATTTTTCTCATAATTTATGGATTGATATTTTTGGTACCTCTAGTTCAATTTGGATTTAATTGTAAATATTTCCTTTGTAGAAATTACAAATTTAACCTCTATGGAACATGATCAAATTTTGTAGGGATGAATATTTTAGTATGAATCACCTCTGTATAAATTTGCATAAGGATTGGAGTTCATATGAGGGTACCTCCTTTGGAATTTATTGGAAATAAATGGCTTTTGGAATTTTTAAAAATAGTAAATCTTGCTTGATTTTCCTAAAATTTTATATCTACTGGTTTCTAGGTACCCTTGATTTATGTAAAAATTGTGGTAGGCATTGGAAATCAGAAAAGTACACTTGTAGTTCAAACCTTGGGAAGTTGTATTTTGGAGAAATTGTTTTAAATATGAATAATGATGAGAAAATTATGAAACTCTGGGTTTGATCTTAAATAAGTAGCATGGACCCCCATTAAAAGTATTGGGTCATAGAATTGATTATTTAAGGTACCTCCCTTCTTGAGCATCAAATCGTTAAGGGTGGTCTGCGTTTAGCAATTTGGCAACTTTGGGGTTAAGGGTCAAACTGGTGGTCATTGATTTGGAGATGTGAGGGTTGAGTGGTAATCATGTAATAATGTGAGGATCTCTGGAGTAATTAGGGTTTGGTGAGTCCTAGGGTGGTGGGGAGCCACCCTTGGGATAGGTCGTCCTGGATTGACGAAAGATCGTCTTTTCCCGTTAGCACCTTAGAGCACCTAGGTTTAATATAGGTAGGGTATTACGAGGGTTTTATTATAGGAGTCTAGCCGGTTTAGTCCAGTGAACTTAAGATTCTGAGATGTTTATTGGTGACGGGCGGGTTAGCCCGGGGAGCTTGTAGCTCGGAATTGTTGGAAGATATGTTGCATGTGCATAAGGTGGTGGGTCCTTCGTGTTGGCGATCGTTGCACCGACGTTGATACTTGGGCTCGGCAAGTGCGGTATTTGCACTTAGCCATAAAGTCTGGCAGTCCAGTCAGTAAGAGTACGCAGGCGCTCCGCGGTTTTGCGTTGAGGCGTACGATAGGTCTAGGTTATGTAGTGCATATCCCAACCTAGAGGTGGGCGAGGCCCAACCCACTGCTTCCGTTTGCCACTACGGGAGTATCCTGGGAGTCTTGATAGCTCCAAAAAGGGGGAACTAAAGGTCTATGCGCATGGAGTCGTAGTGAGTGAGTTGCACTTGTATGATCATAGCATAATAACATACTCTGCATATCATGACATAAACATAACATTCAACCCCTGACACCTATCGTATAAATTGGTATGAGACTTTTTATACGATAGGCCCTGCTAAACTACCCCTTGGTCTATAAGTTTGTATGGGCATTCCTATAAATCAATGGTTATTTTTATAATATTTACCGGCCACTATACTTACTGCTTACTGTTCATTATATTCTTTTACCATGCTGCTTTCTATTTCCTGCTTCATTTATATATATATACACCTGTGTAGTGTAGAATTCACCTTGTCATCTGCTTTTGTATTACCCCTTGTTTGTCCTCCACTTCCTCCTCCCCATACGGTGCCTAGGAGACTTGGGGGGAGGGGTGGGGAATTAGCTGAGTCATTTTGACTGACGGTCGGTGGACCTTATCATTTTAGGAGACCGCGGTGACGGGGCATCACCAGAGGCCGGTGCAAATGAAGGCGGGGCAGTCTAGCTCAGGAGCACAGATGACAGGATCCGTGAGTGTTTGTTTTAGTTGATTTGCTTCCGCGAGTGATCTTTGTAGTGAGGCTATTTTGTATCGGGCAGAAGCCCTTGTTATCGTATCTTTCTGTTTCAGTTATGTATGTGGACATCTCTTGATGGTTTAATTATATGTGATGTGGACTTAGTTTGTTTATTCATTTAAACCTTACTTTTCTTTGTGATCAAATTGGCCGGCAGGATCGGCGTTTTGTAGTGGCGACCTTCCCGAGCGAGGGTGTCACCGCAAAACGGCGGTTCTGGGCCTAAGACCCGGTGGTTTTTGCAAAAAAAAAATTGGGGTCTTACAAGTGGTATCAGAGCAAACCTCGATCCAAAGAAAAGAAGTCCACGAACCCTGGGCCACCCCGCGCGAGCTTAGTTTGCGGACAAACTAGCAGCGGAAGCAATGGTGTGCCCATAAGGGAAATCACATGAAAAGGTCCACTTATAACTGAAATTTTCCTTAGCTAAGTCCCTTACGAGTGCAATCTTTCTTATGTAGCCGGCGACGGAACCTACACCGCAGCATGGAGTTCCACCAACTCTGAACGTCGTCCCACCACCGGCTCCTACCCCGTTCCAGCAGACGGAGTTGGGACAGACACTGACTGCTATTTTGGAGACGTTCAGGGCACAACATGCACTGGCTCCCCAGCAAAACCCCGGGGCCAACTGGCTGAGCATCTTTCGGGGTCTCTCCCCACCAGCATACATCGGGACGGAGACTGCTGTAAGAACTGAGGAGTGGGTGGATATTATGCAAGAGATGCTGACGGGAATCCAGTGCCCGGTAGATATGGAGGTGCCACTGGTGGTTTCATGCTTGGAATCCCATGTCAAGAGGTGGTGGAAGAGGTTCCTGGCTACAGCTTATCCGAGACTGGAGGCAGCAGATGTTGCATGGGATGATTTCAAGGCGGCGCTGTTAGAGCATTTGTGCCGCAGTCGGCAAGAGATGATCTGGAGGATAGGTTTTTGCAGTTGCGGCAGGGGAGTAGGTCAGTTCTGGAGTACCATCAGGAGTTTACCCACCTATCTCGGTTTGCGGTATCGTACCATCTAGATGACGCGGGATATGCAAAGAGGTTCTATAAGGGCCTCCGTGATGAGATGAGGCAGGCCCTCCTCTTCGTCTCCGACGGCAGCATGACGAAGATCCTGGAGATGGCCAAGAAGCTGGAGGGAGACCAGCAAGTTGTTCGTGGGAGAAAGAGACCAATGGAGGATCAGGGAAGAAGTGGCAGAAGAGATCAGCCGAGAGGCCGAGACGCTGGAGAAGGAAGGACGGAGGTCCGACCCCGTCAGGGGGAGAGGCAGGTGCAAAGGGAGCCGGTAGTGCTGGCTCCTCAGCCTCTGCAGATGAGGGAGATGCCAAAGATTGGGGGAGGTGGGCCACCTCCGGAGTGCTTTCACTGCCACCAGGTCGGTTACATCAAGAGGAATTGCCCCCAGAGGAATGCTCCACCAGCACTTCAGGCAGCACCACGGGGTCAGCACCTCGGGGGCCGAGGACATGGTCGAGGTCGTGGGTTTCAGGGCGACGATCGGAGACAGTACAGGGAGCAGGCATATGCCCTAGACTTGGCCAGGCCCCGGGACCCAGCAAGGGTCATCGCAGGTACTTAATGTGTTTTCGTTTAAATTGTTAATGCCTTATAAGTTTTATCTTAACCTTAGCATTGAACCAAACATCAAAACCTTCAGGTTTAGTATCCGTTTTTGGCAAACCTGCTTTTACCTTATTCGATACGGGTGCCTCGCACTCGTTCGTCTCGGCTAAGTTTATCGAGGACCTGGACCAAGTCCAGCACTTCAAAAGCGACTATAGGAGGGTGCGATTTCCGGACGGATCGGAGGTTCTAACAAATGCAACGTGCATCATGAGTCTGGAAATTGGAGGGAGACTGTTCGAGGCCCCAGCAACTGTACTGAAGATGAGGGACTACGACCTGATCCTGGGCATGAGTTGGTTGTATGAGAACCAGGCAAGGATTGACTGATCGTCAAGGCAGATCGTGCTAAAGCATAGAGACGGTGATGTGACATTCGAAGGTACTCAACCCACCTCTCGTCTCTTCTTATCGTCTATTCAGGCCGTCAAGGCCCACCTGCAGGGAGACTAGGTTTATCAGGTGCTCTTTGAGGCGACTGAAGTCAAGGACTCAGTGTCAAGTATCCCGGTCGTGTGAGATTTTGCTGATGTATTTCCGGAGAAGTTACCCGGGCTGCCACCGCACCGCGAGAAGGATTTCCAGATTTAGCTGGTGCCAGGGGCAAAGTCGGTGTCCAAAGCTCCTTATCGGATGGCCCCGAAGGAGTTGGTAGAGTTTCGGAGCCAGCTGCAGGAGCTGGTGGAAGCTGGGTTCGTTAGGCCGAGTTCCTCACCTTGGGGAGCTCCGGTGTTATTTGTGAAGAAGAAGGATGGGACACTCAGATTGTGCATCGACTACAGAGCGCTGAATAGGCTGACGGTGCGGAACACGTACCCTCTGCCAAGGATAGACGAGCTCTTCGACCAGCTAGAGGGAGCCCACTGCTTCTCGAAGCTGGATTTGAGGTCGGGATATTATCAGCTGAGGATCCAGGAGGAGGATATCCCGAAGACGGCTTTCAGCAGTCGATACGGATTGTTCGAGTTCACTGTGATGCCGTTCGGGCTCACAAATGCACCATCAGCATTTATGAGCCTGATGAACCGGGTGTTCGAGCCTTATCTCGACATCTTTGTCATTGTGTTCATAGACGACATCCTCATCTACTCAAGGACGGAGGAGGAGCATGCACGGCATTTGGCACTAACCTTGGAGAAGCTTCGGGAGCATCGATTGTTTGCGAAGTTCAGTAAGTGTCAGTTCTGGTTGAAGGAGGTGGCCTTCCTAGGCCATATCATCAGTGGAGCAGGCTTGGCAGTGGATCCAGCGAAGATTCAGGCAGTACGGGATTGGCCGCCGCTGAAGACAGCCACCGACGTGAGGAGTTTCTTGGGACTTGTCGGCTACTACCGGAAGTTCGTTCAGGGGTTTTCTCAGATAGCCCTCCCGCTTACTTCCCTGACAAGGAAGGATGCTATTTTTACTTGGACGCCGCAGTGTGAGATAGCTTTCCAGGAGCTGAAGGGTCGGCTTACTTCGGCCCCCATCCTTGCCCTTCCGTCGGGGAAGGAAGGATTTCAGGTGTATACGGATGCGTCTTATCAGGGGATGGGTGCCGTTCTGATGCAGAACGGGCATGTGATAGCTTATGCCTCCCGCCAGTTGAAGAATCATGAGAGGAATTACCCAGTGCATGACTTGGAGATGGGAGCAGTCGTATTCGCTCTCAAGATCTGGCGACACTACCTTTATGGTGTCCACTGCGACATATTCTCAGATCACAAAAATCTGAAGTATGTAGATATGCAGAAAGAGCTGAATATCCGGCAGAGGCGATGGGTGAAATTCTTATCAGACTACCAGTACACGATGCATTACCACCCAGGGAAGGCGAACGTAGTAGCAGACGCGTTGAGCAGGAGAGCTACTACGTCAGGAGCGGAGCCTAAGTTGATGGCCATGGAGTTAGTGCAGATGTTCGAGGATATGCAGATCTCCCTAGTATCTGAGGAAGATCCGGAGCTGTACGAGGAGTACTTAGCGGCGACTGGTGCTACTTATGACATTCGAGACCGCATCAGGGAAGGGCAGAGGCAGGATGCCAAGCTGGAGCCGATATTCAGAGCCTTGAAGGCAGGCTCAGACGGAGATTATCCGATGAAGGACGACCTGTTGAGTTTTAGAGGTCGAGTGTATATACCGGCAGGAGATCAGATTCGGGAGGATATTATGACAGAGGCTCACTGCAGTAGGTATTCAGTGCACCCGAGCATTACCAAGATGACGGCGGACTTGAAGAAGACCATGTACTGGCCGGGTATGAAGAGAGACATCGTTTATTTTGTGACCCACTGCGAGACCTGCCAGCTTGTGAAGGCGGAGTGCCGGAACCCAGCGGGATTGTTGCAACCACTCACGGTGCCGGAATGGAAGTTCGACGATATTGCGATGGATTTTATTCACGGTCTTCCCCGATCTCGTGCGGGAAATGACTCGATTTGGGTGATCGTCGATAGATTGACGAAGGTGGCCAGGTTCATTCCGATCAGGAAGGATGATTCGGTTAGGGTTTTGGTACGGAAGTTTGTGGAGCAGTTTGTCCGGTATCATGGTGTACCAAGGACGATCGTATCAGATCGAGATGGACGTTTTACGTCAAGGGAGTGGAGAGCGGTGCAGACCTACCTAGGCACCCGGTTGACCTTCAGTACAACATTTCACCCCCAGACAGACGGGCAAACGGAGCGCACCAATCGGACCCTGGAGGATCTTTTGCGCCTTTGCATTCTAGACCGCGGGGAGCCATGGGAGAGACTGTTACCGTTAGTCGAGTTCTCGTACAACAACAGTCACCAGGCTAGTATAGGCAGAGCGCCTTACGAGGCATTATACGGACGGAGGTGCAGGACACCATTGTCTTGGATTCACGAATAGGATCCCAAGGCTCTTGGCTCAGAGTTCGTGGAGGACACGGAGGCCCAGGTGAGGTTGATTCGAGATAGGATGCTGGAGGCCCAGAGCAGGCAGGCCAAGTATTACGATGCGCGTCATCGTATGGTGGAGTTCCAGGTGGGAGATCGGGTTTTCTTGAAGATACGTCCGATGCACGGAGTCTCGAGGGTTCGCGGGCGGAAGAAGCTCAGTCCGAGGTTTATGGGGCCCTATAGGATCCTGGAGCGGATCGGCCCCTTGGCTTACAGACTGGAGCTACAGCCAGATTTGGAGGGACTGCATGACGTATTCCACGTCTCCTCACTTAGGAAGGCTTTACTTCGGCATGAGCAGCAGGTGTCTACTTCAGAGGGGCCAGTAGCTACATATCGATCGATTCACTTGGAGCCGGTTCGGATAGACGACACAGAGCTACGAGTCTTGCGGCGCAAGAAGGTTCCGCTGTTCAAGGTCCTGTGGAGGAATCATGGACAGGAAGAGCACACTTGGGAGCCACTGGACTTGATGCAGCAAAAATATCCGCAGCTTTTTACGACAGGTACAATTTACTTTTTCTGGGAAGTTACATTTTCTTCTAGTAGAAACCCCACAGGCTTGTCTGAATTTCGAGGACAAAATTTTTATTTTTATGTATTGGGATTTGTAACATCCCCCAAACTGCTAGACCCCTAAGTTAGTTTTGTCATGACTAGGTCATGACAAAACCATAGGAAGAGCCATTTGACCTTGAGAGCTTAGGAAAGAAGGAGGAAACCACCTTGGTCTGCAAATAGCAATTTCCTTTTACCAAGCTTAGGGTTGGACTTTAGGGCCTCAACTTGACCTTTTGACCCCACCATAGTATCCCTAACCCTTTAGGGGTCCCCTTAGGGCACCAAGGGCCCATTGGGGGCCAACCTAAGAGGCCAAATTGACCAAAGTCAACCTCAACCCCAAATTGGTCAAAGTAGCCCATTTAGAGCCAATTAACCTTCACCATGTCAAATTGATCACTCATCTAGGTCTAGAATACCATAAGAGACCTAGTAGACCTAAAAGACCCATCATGCGACCCCCAGGGGTGCAAATTGACCAAAATGCCCTTTTTAGGTCAAAATGGCAATTCTTCACAAAGTGCCCTAATTGACCATCTTCATATTAAATTGGCCCTACCCATAGTGTTATCATATCACAGGGGACCCAGTGGACCAAAAAGCCTCATGACCAAGTCAACCCTAGGGCTCAATTCGACCAAAGTCAATTTAGCATGTTTTGGTCAAATCAGCTTAGATTGGGTCAACTAAGACTCATATGACCAAATTGACCCCATCAATAGTTTCTAAACTTAATTTGGAACCCAATAGACCCAAAATCCCCATCCCAGGGTCACCCAATTGGCCAATTTGACCAAAAGTCAAAATTGCCCAATTTAGGTCAAATCTCTCAAACCTAACCCAATCCCTTTGGGCTAACTCATTTGGTTGGTCAACTAGCATTAAACTCAGGAGAGAGTAGAGAAACCGGCCATGGTGATTAGGAGAGAGAAAATGAAGGTTTCCCCATTTTTGAGGTGAGAGAAAGAGGCCATTCATGGCCATTAAGGAGATTCACCCCTTGGCCTCCCCCATTAACACTCCCTTTCATCTCCTCTGCCGACTGCGAGGAGTTTCCAGTAAGTTCCAAGAGTGATTAAGGCAGGGGGAATGCATGGGGGTCGGCCTTGGGAGGAATTCGAAGAGGCCATTAATGGCATTGATGGTTAAAGCCACCATCACCTTCATTCGACCCCCCCCCCCATCATCTTCAGAAGCCGGAGAGGAGAGAAACCCCCAAGTTCTCAGAGGAATTCGCGTGCTGTAGGCTTGAATCGGCATGGCATCGCAACCACCTCGAGCTCCCATGGTGTACACGAGGACAACGCGACGGCAAGCCCATCAACAGGTCCAATTCCCTCCCCTGACCTCTGAGGATTAGATCCCAATCGCCGGCGGCTCGTTTCGTGGCCAATTGGCCGGGAATCAAGCCAGCCAAGCCTCCCGTCGATCGGGTTGGGCTTCTTCTTCCAGATCGCGATTCCGGCCACCTCCGACCGAGCAAACACCGCTCACTGCCGGCCACCACCTTAACGGAGGTTAGCCCTGCACAAAAAGCCCGACCGGGCCGGGCCGGTACCGGGCCTGAAGGGCCCGGGCTTTTGCCAACCGGGCCCGGCCCGGGCTTTATTTGCAACCGGGCCGGGCCGGGCCGGGATTTTGCCCATGGAAGGGGGCCTGCCTAGGCCCCCAGGGCCGGGCCGGGCCGGGCCGGGCCGGGCCCTGGCCAGGCCCGGCCTTATGGCTGCCATGGCAGCAGCTGCCATGGCAAAAACCGGGCTTTTCAAGAGCCCGGTAACCGGGCTTTGCCCGGCCCGGGCCGGGCCGGGCACCGGGCCGGGCTTTTGCCTAATATGGGGGCCCAGTTAGGCCCCCTAAGCCCGGCCTGGCCCAGGCGGGCTTTGCCCGGGCCCGGGCCTTGCCGGGCTTTTCCCGGGCCGGGCTCGGGCCGGCCCAGTGGGCCCGGGCCTTTTGTGCAGGGCTAACGGAGGTGGTGGTGGCGTTGGTCGGCCGGGGCGGCGCTCAGGTGGCCGGGAAATCGTCGATCAAGGTGGCACAGGCGCGGCAGATCCTAGCCGTTGGTTATCGGGGATCATAACCAGGCGTTGTTGGATCTGCGCCAAGATTCGTGCGCCCCTTAGTTATAATCCCTATTTTCTGTGATTAAAATGCAGTGCTTAATTAATTCTTTTAAAAATACATAGAGGCCTCTAGGGAAAATTTGTCCAACATCAAAGTTGGAGCCCCTGAGGTCTAGATTAATCCAAAATTGAGATCACTCGATTTGGAGCCCTGGTTATGGCACAACACTCATTTTGGTGAGGTCTGTCCATAAGGCTAACCAGAGTTTATTTTTGATGCCCACACCAATATAGAACTCCAAATGACTTGAAATTTGGGGTGTAGTCTAGTCTTATACATATGTAGGTCATGTCCAAAAATCAGATTGATTGGAGAACTTTTTCTCATAATTTTTGGAAAAGTTCAATAATCCTTGTGGGACCCTATTAGGTGCCCTAAACACCTCAAAACCCTTCCAAACTTGGATGGGTGGTCCTAGAGAGTAAGTAGGGTCCCTGGTTAAAATCTCATAATGTTTGGAGTTGATTTGGTGGGGCAATTCACCAAGACAACCTTAGGCTCCCTAGGTTTAGGCAAAACTTTGGGTGAGTGCCCCCACTCTCCCACCAAGCCAAATAGCTTCATATTTGGGGTGCACATCACCCTCCCCCATGCCAACCTTTGGTCCAAATTTGGTGGCCATTGGAGGAGGTTTACCCTAGAAATTTGCAAAGGGGCTAAATGATATTTGCACCCCAATTAGGTACCCAATAGAACCCCACTCCTCACCAAATGTTGGTAGGATCTTGGGTGGTCATTCACTGACACCTGGCCAGTGTAGTGAGTAGTTTGGACTTGGGCAAAGTAGGGAGTTTCCCTTGGACATTTGTTTGCTTAAGGGTTATGTTTAGGGCAAAAGTGAACTTAAGCTAATTTTTGGAGTGTGGAGGGGCTTCCTCCCACTGATTGAAAGGGTGACCTTGGTCACTGACTTGGGATGTATGGGACACCCCAAGGAGAAATTTTGGAGGAGTTAGGGCTTAGTGTGCCCTTTAACCCTAGTGGTTAACCTTAGGGTGCCCTTTAGGACCTGTGAAGGACTTAGGAGTGTTTGTCCTTGGAGAGGTGTGTAATAGACTCCTCTGGACTCTATGAGTCTTATAATACCCTCACAAGAAGTTTGGGTGGATTTGGAGAAGTTTTGACCCTAACCCTAGGTTAAACCCTAAATTGGTGCAATTAGAGGCCAATGAAGGAAGAGGGGTCAAACCTTAATGGTTTCACTTGAAATTTTGGGGAGATGATCTTGGTGACCAGAGAATGCTACTGCGAGAAATTGGTGGGGTTTGGAGTTGCCAAACCTAGGTAATAAATCCTTGGGTAGATTTGTAAATATTTAGGGTTTTGGGATTTAGGAAGAAATAATACTTAATAATTAACCATCTTCTGTCACCAACTTAGTTTTAATGTTATTAATCCATGGAAGATTCTGTTAGAACCATTAGAAAACCTTTGGAGGTCCAAATTGTAATTATTCGTATTGTTGGCAATTTTTGGGATGATTGATTTTAGGGTGTTAGATTTCTGTAATTGCATGAAACTTTGCTGGATGTCATTTAATATCAGTATGTACCCACATTATTTTTCTCATAATTTATGGATTGATATTTTTGGTACCTCTAGTTCAATTTGGATTTAATTGTAAATATATCCTTTGTAGAAATTACAAATGTAACCTCTATGGAACATGATCAAATTTTGTGGGGATGAATATTTTAGTATGAATCACCTCTGTATAAATTTGCATAAGGATTGGAGTTCATATGAGGGTACCTCCTTTGGAATTTATTGGAAATAAATGGCTTTTGGAATTTTTAAAAATAGTAAATCTTGCTGGATTTTCCTAAAATTTTATATCTACTGGTTTCTAGGTACCCTTTATTTATGTAAAAATTGTGGTAGGCATTGGAAATCAGAAAAGTACACTTGTAGTTCAAACCTTGGGAAGTTGTATTTTGGAGAAATTGTTTTAAATATGAATAATGATGAGAAAATTATGAAACTCTGGGTTTGATCTTAAATAAGTAGCATGGACCCCCATTAAAAGTATTGGGTCATAGAATTGATTATTTAAGGTACCTCCCTTCATGAGCATCAAATCGTTAAGGGTGGTCTGCGTTTAGCAATTTGGCAACTTTGGGGTTAAGGGTCAAACTGGTGGTCATTGATTTGGAGATGTGAGGGTTGAGTGGTAATAATGTAATAATGTGAGGATCCCTGGAGTAATTAGGGTTTGGTGAGTCCTAGGGTGGTGGGGAGCCACCCTTGGGATAGGTCGTCCTCGATTGACGAAAGATCATCTTTTTCCGTTAGCACCTTAGAGCACCTAGGTTTAATATAGGTAGGGTATTACGAGGGTTTTCTTATAGGAGTCTAGCCGGTTTAGTCCGGTGAACTTATGATTCTGAGATATTTATTGGTGACGGGCGGGTTAGCCCGGGGAGCTTGTAGCTCGGAATTGTTGGAAGATATGTTGCATGTGCATAAGGTGGTGGGTCCTTCGTGTTGGCGATCGTTGCACCGACGTTGATACTTGGGCTTGGCAAGTGCGGTATTTGCACTTAGCCATAAAAGTCTGGCGGTCCATTCAGTAAGAGTACGCAGGCGCTCCGCGGTTTTGCGTTGAGGTGTACGATAGGTCTAGGTTAGGTAGTGCATATACCAACCTAGAGGTGGGCGAGGCCCAACCCACCGCTTCCGTTTGCCACTACGGGAGTATCCTGGGAGTCTTGCTAGCTCCAAAAAGGGGGAACTAAAAGTCTATGCGCATAGAGTCGTAGTGAGTGAGTTGCACTTGTATGATCATAGCATAATAACATACTCTGCATATCATTGCATAAACATAGCATTCAACCCCTGACACCTATCGTATAAATTGGTATGGGACTTTTTATACGATAGGCCCTGCTAAACGACCTCTTGGTCTATAGGTTTGTATGGGCATTCCTATAAATCAATGGTTATTTTTATAATATTTACCTGCCACTATACTTACTGCTTACTGTTCATTATATTCTTTTACCATGCTGCTTTCTATTTCCTGCTTCATTTATATATATACACCTGTGTAGTGTAGAATTCACCTTGTCATCTGCTTTTGTATTACCCCTTGTTTGTCCTCCACTTCCTCCTCCCCATACGGTGTCTAGGAGCCTTGGGGG
The DNA here is from genome assembly GCA_033032865.1 of Dactylorhiza incarnata. Classification (NCBI taxonomy): domain Eukaryota; kingdom Viridiplantae; phylum Streptophyta; class Magnoliopsida; order Asparagales; family Orchidaceae; genus Dactylorhiza; species Dactylorhiza incarnata. The sequence continues at coordinate 1,981,828 of JAWHQI010000275.1, forward strand.
GAGGGGTGGGGAATTGGCTGAGTCATTTTGACTGACGGTCGGTGGACCTTGTCATTTTAGGAGACCGCGACGACGGGGCAGCACCAGAGGCCGGTGCAAATGGAGGCGGGGCAGTCTAGCTCAGGAGCACAGATGACAGGATCCGTGAGTGTTTGTTTTAGTTGATTTGCTTCCGCGAGTGATCTTTGTAGTGAGGCTATTTTGTATCGGGCAGAAGCCCTTGTTATCGTATCTTTCTGTTTCAGTTATGTATGTGGACATCTCTTGATGGTTTAATTATATGTGATGTGGACTTAGTTTGTTTATTCATTTAAACCTTACTTTTCTTTGTGATCAAATTGGCCGGCAGGATCGGCGTTTTGTAGTGGCGACCTTCCCAAGCGAGGGTGTCACCGCAAAATGGCGGTTCTGGGCCTAAGACCCGGTGGGTTTTGCAAAAAAAAAAATTGGGGTCTTACAGGTTCGAAGTCCCACTATGCTACGCGGGGACAATGAGAGTGCTCTCAAGCTGGTTAACAATCAAGTCTGTCACGCGAGGACCAAGCATATAGAGATTGAGCACCATTTCATTCGTGAAAAGGCGTTGGGAGGATCTCTTATGGTCGAGCATGTTCGGAGTGCGGACAATGTCGCAGACATCTTCACAAAGCCGCTGGCGAAGGGACCGTTTACACGGTTACGGAGTTTACTCGGGCTAGTCTTCACTTCCCACTTCAAGGGGGATTGTTGAAATTTTGAAGTGAAGTGGAGGAGACCGGGCGGTCTGGTTTGGGAGACCGCGGAGACTGCGCAGCTTGTGTATGTAATCTGCCGGTCTGGCTCTGCCGGTTTGTTCTGGCGGTCTGCTGGTTCTGCCGGTCTATTCCTTGTAGCTGCGGTCTGTTCCCGAGTTGTTCTACTGGTTGGCCTGCCTTCCTTGTTGGAAGACCGGGCGGGTTGTTCTTATATGACCGTCTATCCGGGCGGTCTGTCCTGGCGATCTGGCGTCTGCCAGTGGTTCCTGTTTTGCTCCTGGTGGTCTAAGGAAGGAGTACCTTTGTGACCGCGCGGCTTGTGCGCGGTCTCGTGTTCGCGCAACCTGTGCGCGATCTTGTCTGCTGATCTGCGTCTTGGTCGGATGATTATCCAAGAGGTCTGATCGCGCGGTCTGCCTTATGAGACCGCCGGCGATCTGACGGGTGGTGATTGTATCTCTCCTATGCGGTGACGACATCCGTCTACCCGCCTATAAATAGAGGTGCAGGGCCCGTCATTCCTAACGAGAACTGTAAGAACTGAGCCTGGGTTAATTCGTGCGGTCTCACTCTGAGGTCGGGCGGTCTCGGAAGCGAGCTGACTGTTTGTTGTGTTCGCAGGTTTGCGATCAGCAGGTTGCGGTCTTCTTCCTTGGTGATTCCCAGCGGCTTGAATAAACAGTTCGCCAGCGGTCTGTCTGCGAACTGGTTTATGTTCGTTCTTGTGCTGTTCGCAGCGAGCTCAGCGATCAGGCGACCTTCAGCGGTTAGGCGATCTGAGTTGCGGTTTGGCGACAGCTTCAGTTCTTCGTTCAAATAAAGCTTCAGTTCGTGCGGTCTGAGGTGCGGTCTTGCAGTGCTGGAAATCTGTCCGGTTTCTGTTCGTGCGATCTCAGGTCAAGCCGGGCGACTTCTGGAGTCAAGTGGTCTGTGCGGTCTCAACTTGTCTAGCTGCCAGATTTGGTTTGGTGTGTTTTGTTCTTCTCGTCTCCGTGATTCTGATGAATCATGTCTCGTCATGTATGTCTCGCAATGTAAATGAAGATTGTGTTTCAATAAAGTTTCTTGTGTTGCTGTGTGTCATTGTGGTTGCTTGGCTTTAACTCAGTTGATGCAACTCCTGCTTACTCATAAACGATTCAAATCAAAAATTTTAACAACCTTCACAATCTCGAAGTAGAAACCCTAGCCGTTCTTGCTCCCGACCTCTCGCCCCCAAGGAGGAACCGTGTAACATCCCGATTTTTATTGGGTCACTAGACCCAGGAGACCCAATAAAAGTAACATCAAAGGGATAGAAAGTGACCAGAATAAGGGATGTTGTGCTAGGAAACTCCAAATTGACTTCCGCCAGTTCCGTTAGACTCGTATGACCAATACGAGCGCAACGGAACTCGTTCCATCCCGATCCGAGGTCGTTTAGGGAAAACGGCCGTTTTGAGTGTCGTAGCGCGTCACAACCACATTATTGTGGAATATTGACCATACGTACTCCAAATTGACTTATGTCAGTTCTGTTAGACTCGAATCACCAATACAAACGCAACGGAACTCGTTGCACTCCAATCCAAGGTCATACAGGAAATATGCCCGCTTAGGTTTTGTAGACTGCCACATCATAATGTACGAAATACGGAGCATACGAACTCGGAATCGACTTCAGTAAGTCTTAGTAGACCCCTTGGGCCCTGACCAACATGGGGGACCCACCCTAGAGTTGACCTTGGTCAAACCCCCCCCCCCCCCCGCAAAACCTATTTTTTTGGAAATTTCCTAGGGGGGACTCCCACTTACCTCCCCACCATGGAAGGAGGGGGCTGCCCATGGGTGGACAGCCCGCTTTAGGGTAGTGGAGAGGAGGGGGGGGGATATCTCCCTCCACCCTCCCTTCCTCCCCCTCCCTCCCTATAAAAAGGGACCCAGCCCCTCCCCTCTCTGGACACACACCACCAACCACCTCCTCCCCCTGCCCGAGCCCCTACCCCGCCGGAGAGCCCTCCCCAAGTAGGCTTGAAATTTAAAAACTGAAACCGCAAAAAACCGCAACACCGCACCGCGCCGTTTTCGAACCGCACCGAACGGTGTGGTTGTGGTGTGTTTTTTATTATTGAAAAACTGCATAGTTTGCAGTGCGGTTCGGTTTTGGCCTTGTCGAAATCGCATAAACCACACCGCACCGTATGATTATAAATATTTTATTTTATATCTTATAAGTTATAATTTTGTTATAAATTAATGTATATATGTAACCATTCTTTCATCTTTGTTGTTCTGCATAGACATTTCTAGCTAGGTTTTTACATTTTTTTATAAATATTTTACAATCTTATAAAGTTATATTTCGGTTTTTACATTTTTTTATATCTTATAAGTTCTCCATCTCTCATTTCTCCCGATTCCGGTTCTTTACTGTTCCGCAAAAGCTAGGTCACGGACTAACGGAAACCGGAAGGAGTGTCTTCTCCGACGCATCGACTCGCGACTCCTATGTTCACGCGATCAAAGGCGGCTCTACTCCGACGACATCCCTACTCCGGCGACATCTCTTCTTCGGCGGGCTCCAGATCTCATGACATCCCTTCTTCGGCGGGCTCCAGATCTCCCGTTCTCTGCCTCATGGTTTTTTCCTCACGGATCACTCGTCCCTGTTCCTACATTCTTGTGCATATCATTATAAAAAAAATTCTACTATTTTACTTCCCGGTTGGGAAATAGTGACATAGATTTGATAACAAAATATTTTATATAATGAAATGATTTATGATCCGGGGAGGAGATGTGTTTTCCACTTAGCTCTGTGACTAACGGTTATTCTTATAACCATTCACAAGAGTTGGGACAGCACGAAGCCCCCGCCCCGCTGGATGACTTACCGGCCCTCTAGATTGCCCGATCAGATACTCCCGCCTCGCTCCCTGTCTTCTGTGATGTGAGTCCTAGGGTATAGGGCTAAATAAGGAGTGTTTTGTTATAGTAGTTATTTGTAGCCCACTGGGCCGTTTATGTAAACAGTAGGCTACAGTATTTTGCTTATATATATATCTATTGTCTTGTTTGTTTTCCTTACTTTTGCTTCCGCAATGTGACTCTGATGTGATGTGATGATTTTTGTGTCTGACAAGGCGGCCACTTGGTGCTTAAGAGGGTGGGTCGTTGCCACCCGGAAAGCGCTATGTGGTCTCCTTGGGCAGTAAGACCCCCTCTCCCTGAACTGGGTTCAGTTTTTTTTTTTTTTTTTTTTTGTGTGTGTGTGTGGGGGGGGGGGGGGGGGGGAGGTCTTACAAACCGCACAGATTCCCTGTCGATGCAATCCTCACCCGGACCCTCTCCCGCGCGCGCTGCAGCCGTCCGCGCGCCGGTAATGTCTACACGCACAGTTGATGAAATGTAAACTAATAGCGGAAGTTTTTGTAATTTAAAAAATAAGAGGGGTGCAACCTGTAATCATGCTAACTTAGAGGGGAGGTTAATTTTGTTTTTGAGGCTATTAAAAGCTTGCAGCTCAGACATAATTATCAGTGCCTCAATTAAGCACATCTATATCTTTTTGATTGATGAATATTATTGCATGATAGAGAGTTTTTGAATATCCGTAGTCTCGATGATTTGTAAAGCTTCAATTATATTTGGTCCATGGTTTGTAAAGGCTTATGTAATTTTCTTTTTCTTTTGAATAATATTTTTCTCTATAGATTCTACAAAAAATGCAGGGTAATGTTTGCCTACATTTCACCCTTGTGGTGTGACCCTTCCCGGGACCCTCGCTGCGCGGGGATGCTTTGTGCAAGATTCTGATTGTGATTGTGATTGTCTTTGTTTATGATTCTGATTGTGATTTATAGAAATTTGAAGATGGTTTATTAATCTGTTGTCATGGAATTATGTTTTATTTGTGAAGGATGATAAGGGTGTTGGAAGAAGAGGTGATGAAGAAGATGCTCTTTTTGTTCATGTTCCAGGCAGTGCTTACTCTCAATAACATGCAGCTGGAGCAGCTCTTGCCAAGATTGCCTGTTTTATGATTCCCTGTAGGTTCTGTCATTGAATCGCATTTATGTGAGCCACATTATATTTGATTTTTTGTTTTGTAGGAACTATGTTTTGTGTAATTTCATTTTTTTTTTATTTGCGTAGGCTAAGGTTTGTATCAATAGTAAACTTATTTAAATTGAGTTTTCAAAATATACTTAATTAGATATTTTGTTTTTGCAATGTTAAATAAATACATATGATGTTTGCAAACCAAATAGGTGAATAATTCGGGAATCGATTTGTGAAGATTTGATTAAGATTCATTTTTTTTAAATTTGAATTCGAATTTGAATCCAAATTCGGATTCGAGTGACATTCGAATCTGAATAATATTGTCTCTGTTGCCAAGATTCGTGAATAATAGCAATATCTATATTATATATGAAGATGATCCTGGCCTTCTGATCAAAGTCTATTTGGATTCAAAGTCCGACCTGGGCTTGGATTTGAATTCAAATTCGCTTCAAATGAATCCAAATCCAAATCTCCGCATTCTATGATAAATTTTGATTCGATTGAAGAGCTATTCAATTCAATTCAGTTCATGAACACCCTTATGTACATATATTGATTTTGAGCGAGCGACCATTGCGCCGTGCCAAATTGATCCGCATCATTTAAATTTAGATCTAACTTCTATCATTTGTACATTTCTCTTGAATGGATGCAAAAAAGAACTATCATCATCATCATTTTCATTATCTTAATTGTTATTATTTTTTATGCTCCTACTAAGTGTTTGTTGTTTTCGTAAATTAAATTGAATGAAGTCTACTCGTGTTTACTTAGATCTGTCCTTTCTCATTTTAATCTGCCACCAATTTTATAATTTGTATGTATCACTTTATGTTTTAGTAAGTTATATGTTTGTAATTTCTGACATCTCACCTCATACAACAACAACAACAACAACAACAACAACAACAGAACCCATATAGTCCCCAATCATTGAGGGTATGGGAGGGGGAAGATTGGAAACAGACCTAACCTTTGGCACTATGCACAAAGTGGCTTCTCTCAGAGGAGAAAGACCTAACCTTTGACAATAAATGCACAAAGTGGCTGCTCACAGAGTACCACTGAAATAGTGGCCCTCTATACCGTCGTGTTTGCTGCGGAATCATCCCCTTAAATCAAAGCCAAAGACATCAGAGAGGGCAGACCCAAGAATCCATTTTAATTTATGTGCACATAACCATGCTTCCTTCATTCAGCAGCCAGAGCATTGGTGAAACACACTACATCACACCTCATGCATAAAGAAGATAATTTTTTTGATAAAATAAACCAAAAACCTCAGTATGTATGCCTCAGTAAGTTACTCAAGTTCAAAGAAATTGAGGAATGAAGTTCTCGTTGTGAAAAATAATTCCGTTATATGTGTGGAATTATAATTAGCACAGGAGACGGCAAGCGCGTTGATTTGCTCCCTTCCCTCTTGAATTTAGCTCATTAATGTCAGCGCCCAAAGGATCAGGAGCAATGTTTTGCCTGCAGTTTATCAAGGTATTGAAAAAACAAAAATGGTGAATGAAATTTTTTTTGTTTGGTAATCTCCATTTATTATAAGGAATAATCACCGGAACTTCTCCGGGAATTTCCCGATAAATGACCCTTTATTTTAGTGCTGAAACCCTAAAAATTGAATCTTGTTTACAAAAGAAAAGATTTGTGTTTTTGACGAACCTGTCTATCTCAGTGCCCATGTCCACAGCCATGCCTTTAAGTTGACATAGAACATTACTTATGCATCTAAGTGTGTCATCTTGTTTCCTCCTCTCAACCTATTAAATTTATGCATTTTTAAATATTTAATTGGATTCTTGAATAAATCAATTTGATATAATCAACAAATTTTGCACCTTCACTTTCTCCAGTGCTGATGTTGGCTCAGCATATTGCTGATGTTTTGAATCTTTTTGAGATAACCCAAGTTTCTCTCCCTTCTCTTCTTCTTTCAAATAGGAATTATCTGCATTAATTTTGATTGAAGTTATTAGGTTGTGGACTCATAATAAAAAATCATATGTTGGTAATTAGTTTACATGTTAGGCGAGATTTTTGGGTCCGGGTCCGTCCGGGACATCTCAGATACATTTTTCAATTAAGGCGGGACATCTCGGGAACATCTCGGGTGTGACATCTCGGTTGGCTTACTGTTGTCCCCGAGATGTCCCTCCTTAGTTGAAAAGGGTATCTAAGATGTCCTGGACCCAGAAAAATCTGAGTCTGGGACCGGTGCTACATAGAATGCCCTAATGTTTTTTTAATAGTAAGTGTACCTTCTGTGAGGACCGGTGCTTTGATATGATGAGCTTTTGTGGGCTTCCAAGGTTTTGAAAACCACCACTCTCCCATACTCCCCAAAATTGTTTCGCTCTGCATGAAGAATTTTACGTGTCAAGCGTGAACGAGTTGAATCTTGTTAGGGTCGGTCCAAGCGCGCGGAAGGACTGAACCATTGAATTGAAGATGAATGAATTCGATCAAATTTGTATATAATCGAATATATCAACAATAGAGTTAGACAACTAGATTGAGCTAGAGTTGAGCGATAGAACAAATGTAACATGGATGAAAATTGTTCGATAAGAAGATTAAAAAAAGAGTACGTTAGTAAGATCCTTATCGATCTCAACAGCTGTTTGATGGATTCGATTGTTCTGCTCCCCTTGATGATACAGTGTGACGAGAGTTCTCGTGGCATCTTCCTTGATGTTTTCTGCAATTCTCAAACAATCATTCAATTTTTGTGTGGTCTTCTCAGCCTCGTTCATTGCATAGCTTTCGAGTTCTTGGACCGACTTGTTCTCGAGCAAGGTTGAAGAGAAAGAACCCTGTTTGGGCTTCAGAATGAATTCATCGTCGGAGTCGGAATTGAAAGGGTTGGCGGCCTTCTTCCCCGCTGGCCTTGGCATGGTTATGGGGCTCCCACTTGAGCACTTAATTCAATTTGCTTGAGGCAAAGTGTGATTGATAGCTAGATTGTAGCTGTGGAAAAGAAATATTCAGATATTCTTCTTACAAAATAAGAAAATGAGCATTGACTTATACAGCTAAGATTGTAAAATATAAATATTTTTTCATTATATCCTTTAGAGATAGGGAGAGAGAAATACATAGCTAGACTAGTATTTTTATGTGTATATGCATTGATTTATACCTAGCTAAACCCTATATGCATTTAAATCCAACCTAGAGCTAGTTCAATTATATCAAAGCCCGGCCTAATTCAAGCTTAATAGAAATTAGGATCAACTCATCAACTTGAATTTGAGTCAAAGATGATAGAATCTCTTATGACGAACTTTGAGTCAAAATCACGCATCGTATTCTTTAACTTCCACTAATTCTGGCTCTACTTGGGCGAGTTGTTCGGAATGCCAACAAAGCACGAACTCCAAATGTCAACCGCAAAAGAGCTCGTGTGGGCTCAAAAAGTTGAAAAAACATCTTTCAGTAGATCAACAAATACTGTGTGAACACCGAACGATGGAAGCCTAAACTAGTTGGGCCTCTTGGCGTTTGCAAAAACGCCACAATGCCAGGAACCTATGTTGCACCGACACTTCAAAATGCTCAGCGTGTCAGTGTCGGACTCCCCGACACTCATCGGACTCTCCGACACTCTCCGACACTTCAGAACACTATAAAGGGCACTATGTATGATGTTTTATTTTTAAAATTTAGGCACTATAGTGAACAATGACTCAATAAAGATTCTTCTAGAATTTCTCCATACAAGGATAGTGAAATCATTCAAGAAACCAAAAAATGCTTTAAGAAGTACTTTCCTAACATTGAGGATCGCACCAAGGTGAATTTAGAGTACGCAAATTTTGCTTATATAAATGGAGAATGTAGAGAATTTGATTCAGTTCACAGTCGATTTTCGATGGATCCTAAGGCTTGGTGGGTTATTCATGATGCAAGTGCACCTATGCTACAAAGTTAGCCATAAAGCTTCTAGCACAACCATCGTCTTCATCATGTGCCGAGAGGAATTGGAGTACGTACTCCTTCATAATTATAAAAAATAAATATTTAATATACGTGTCCCAGCGTGTCAGAATATGATATTTTTTGAGAATTGACGAGTCGCGTGTCGCGTCGTGTCGTGTCGCGTGTCACGTGTCGGTGTCGGTGTAACATAGCCAGGAACACCCACCCCAAACAGAGACTAAGGGTTTGTTTGGGTGGGTGGTGGCGGTTGGTGATAAGTAGGTTTTATATGAATTTTATTATAGATTTTAGTATTTATTTACTATGAATTTTTCTTATTTATGTTAATTTTAGTTTATAAATAGTTCTTTTCTATATTTTGAATCTAATTTAGCATACTTCTCATTTTTGCAGATTTTGAGGCAAATTGGGTAAATTTTGCATGTCACGCCCTCGGTCACGCACGTGACTAAGGGCATGTAATCTTAATGCACGTCCAGAGTTGCTTCCGCGCGATTTGAGAACATTTCCCACATGTCACGCCCGTGTTCAATTACACGCCCTCGGTCACGCCTGTGACCAAGGGCGTGCCAACTTAAAGATGACTCCCAGTCGTTGACGTGTCCAGGTGGAGATGTCGTACACCTTTGACTTCAGTCACGCCCGTGTCCCTGCAAGTCACGGCTGTGACTCTCCCGTGTGATCTATGACTTTCGATGCGCCGCCAATCACGCCCACGCTGCATTTAATGAAGCCGCCCAAGTACACTGTTGTGACCTCCAAGTCACGGATGTGTAACTGCTGATTTTCGCTGCGCCGTCACGCAAGCCCCACGCCGCCGTCCCAGCTGAGCATAACAGTATTTACACGCCCTTGGTCATGGGCGTGACCGAGGGCGTGTAACTTGGAAAATTTTCCTATAAATTCCAGAGGTCTCCATGAGTCCATGGTTCAGAATTTGGAGAGGGGAGGTGCTGCTAGAGCTTTTAATAGATGTTTTCATGTTCTTCCTTATGTTCTCTCTCTCTTCTTTTCAAGTAAAGTTCTCCTAAATTTCTTTCATGCAATAGTTCTTTAAGCTTGTAACCTTTTTTTCTAGCATTGTAATCTTCCTTATGACTTGTAATCGCTTTTAGTTTTAATAAAATTTAGCTTGTTTTTTTTCACTTCTATTTCTACTGTAGTTAATTTTTCCTTTCATGCAATCTTATTTTTCTCTCTTTTTTCCCTCCACCATGATTAACTAAACTCTCATTAGTGCTCGATCGAAATGATCCGAGGATGAGATAATCAAGTTATGATCTTCTAGCTCTCTTTTTTCATTTATGTAAATACTTGATTTACCCTTGATTTTTAATTAGTGAGACCATATTTTCGATATAAGGTTTTTACTTAAGTTTTCATACTTAGCTGACCGAGAGGTTTAAAGTATGAATCGATCACTTAAGTGTAAAGAGAGTTGCACGCACCCCTCGGGAGAGGATGACGTAAATCTCCCGGATTGGAGTCAAATCCAATAGCGGGGTTCACAACGTAAAATAAGTTTTAGGTAATCGATTATAGAACGAGTGTTCGGTCGATTTTTCCTAAACTTAGTTGGACATTTCCCTCGAGAGAGGCATGTTCAAGCTTCGGGAACCTCCACAGTCAAGTAGCTTATTTAAAAGGAATTAGAATTATTTTTATCCGCTTTTGATTATTCCCATGCCGAGGTGATTTTAGATTGAACACTAATCCTTTTAACCATCATCTAAACCTTACTTTAATTTACAATTGTCTTTCTTTTTAGTTAAGTAAAACTCCTCAAAAATCATTAGATAAGATAATAGTTTCCTCCTCAAAGTAGAAGTACTCAACTCGCCCCGAGGAATACGACATTGGTATTTATAAAATATCTTATACTATAGACGATAATGTACACTTGCCTTCATCGGATATAGGTTTGGAGAATATCATCACTTACCTCGCTTTTCCAAATCACACAAACACGAATTATTCATATCAGTTGGGCACGGAGCAACTGAATTAAGCTCCCTCCTTGCAGTTAGGATCAAGCATAAAATGACATTTTGATGGGTTGATGATTTCAAATGAGGCTATTCAAGCAGACAAAAAATAACTTTTGTGTTTTCAGAAAAATGAATTGAGAAAAATGCACAAGCAAATAGAGTAAGTTTTCTGAAAAATGTAATCGATAAAAACACATTCAAATAGAGTCTAAAATTTCGAAAAAAATGTAATGGAGAAATACACCCAAATAAATGAAGCCTAAGCAAAACTTCCTCATCCTTCTCCTACCTTTTTTATCTTATTCTTCAAGTAAAAATGACAACAAAAATCAACATATAAAAAAAATCAACTGGGGAGAGGGCGTTCGAGCATCGAAGAGAAGATGCAACGGATCGTTGTTCCGCGATGCTTCTACTACTCTCTACTTCGCTACGCCGATTCTGCAATGGGGGTGAGAGCATCGATACTCCTTCATTTCCTCTCTCTCTCTCTCTCTCTCCTGCTTCAATACCAGATTCGTGAAATGCGAGCGACCACTCCAAGTGTAGTCCCCTACAAATCCTGCACTCCCAAGGGGCTTCAACTTCCGGTGCTCTATTTCACTCCATCCGGAACCCAAAGGTCACATACTCTTTGCTTCGACATCTCCTCATCCCAATCCTCTTTCTCCTCCCAACGAATCTTCTCACATACTATCTGATGGGATTCCATCGGATTGTGCACACGAAGGAGCGGGACCCACGTTCATTTACTCCCGCCGGAAGACTTGATCGGATCGCCGATCCGACTCCGCGGTTGCGTCTGGCACATCGCCGCGAGTCAAAATCTTATATTTATGTATTTGTTTCGGACATGTATTTATTTATTTAAGGGCTAAACCCACCGGCCAATCATAGTCGTAGATGGGGATGCCCTAATGCTAGTTTTTCTTATAAATAGGATTAGATGGCTGGTTTGGAGGCGATTGCTGAATTTTGAAGAGAGAATTTTCGGAATTCCTGCGATCCCTCCCGGTGCCGACGCCGTGGAACCCTAGGTGGTGATTCCTAGGTGCTCTCCTCCCTCCCCAAGGTTCGTACTACCCATAGCCATCTTCCCCCACCTCCAAAATCCATTTCCCTACCTCCAAAAACTCATTTCCATCGCTGTTTTCCTGTAGCGCAGCAACAATTCCGAATTTTACTGTAGCAGCTACAGTAAAATTCAGACTTTTCAGATTTCCCCCTTCCGATTCTACCTCCAGCCGGCCTCCTCTCACCGACCGACCACCGCCACGCCTTCCCACCACCAAATCAACCACTCCTTTCATTTCCCTCCCTCCAACAACAACCCCACCTCCATATTTTCGTGGATCCACCTTCCCAAACTCCCCAAAATTTCAGATCCTCCCAGATCTGAGATTTGCCCTCCCCGATCCGCTATTTCCTCCACCGTTTACCCCGTCGTTGCCCGGATCCGAGCCCTAACGCCGGATCTACCACTCTCGTGCCCAGATCTATCCGTATTTGCCCGGATCTATCCGTTTTCAGCCCTCCCAACCCCCGTTTTCCACCGTGGACAGCCGCCAACCACATCCCCGGCCCGGATCTACTCCTCCAAATCCACTGCCTCCATTGCTCCAAACCAGCCCCTAGTTGTGAGTTATTTCATCGTGATTTAGTTGTATTATTTCTTGATATTATTATTGGATAATCTAGTATTGTGCTTGGATTTGGCTTGTGGTATTTTGTGTCGATTGAGTACTAACTTGCAGGAGGAGCTATTCGCCGCGCGCTATGCTTTGGCCCTCCGAGCGGAGGAAAGCCAACTAAGTTCGCTCAATATTAAAATTATTCTCTTGTTGCGATTATCTGTTTGTGGTGTTAAATTTTCATTGCTCAATTAATTGTTGTCGTCATCGACAGTTGTGTCGCATATAGAGTTTAGGAAGTGCACCCCCATAGCCTACCCTACATCAGTTGGTATCAGAGCCCAGGTCGGGCCATTTTGCATGCTCCGTAGTGGTAGGTCATTTAGAAGCATGGTAGATCCACAGGTCACCAACGAACGAGCGGCAGGCTCGAATTCGAGCGCTGCCACCACGGACTTTGAGCGCCTTATACTAGACCGTTTTGATGCCTTAGGGACACAGTTCACCAACATGCGTCGTGACTTCGCCACGGTGAACCAACGTCTAGATCGGTTAGAAAATGTTAGGAATATTCCGACACCCCGTGACGAGGAGATTGAGGACAACCCTGACAACCCTCCCCATCGAGATCAGAGGGATAGGGACGATCCACCACCGGAAGACCGTTATCGTCGTGATATCCCTTATCGAGTCCCACCCCCACCGGTGAGGAGACGCCCCGATCTTGTGACTGAGCGTCGTCATGCCCCAGTTCGTGACCGACCCCCATTTCAGCGTGATGAGTATCGTATGCCACGACAGCCTCGTTTTGACCCCAGGGACCGGGCACCCCCGCATGATCGTCGTGACCGTTACCACGATGAGTACTATCCCCCGGGTCGAAAAGAGTGTGGTCCTCAGCCTGCTCGATACGACGCCTATGATGACTATCCCGAGGATTACCCCGACCCACGGAGAGGCGACCACCAGTTTGATATCACTCGTCGTATCCGCATCGACGCCCCATCCTTCGACGGGCGCTTAGATCCGAAAGTCATCAGCGATTGGCTTTTGGATATGGACCACTACTTCGAGTGGTACGATATGAGCGACGAGCGCTGTGTCCGCTTTGCGAAGATGAAATTGATCGGGCAAGCAAAGGTGTTTTGGATCAGTGTTGAGAGGTCCCTAGAGCGAGACGGCTATTATCCTATCTCCAGTTGGGAGGAGATGAAGGATAGACTGAGAGAGAAGTACCTCCCCACCTCGTACCGTGACCAGCTGTTCGAGCAGCTGCAGAATTTACGACAGGGGACGTTTACTGTTGCAGAGTACATGGCCCGCTTCGATGAGCTGATGGTTCGGAGCGATATTTCTGAGGAGCCTATTGCCACAGCATCCCGATTCAGGGCGGGCCTCCGCGCCGATATCCGGAGAGAGCTGATTCCCCACCATCCTGATAGTATCGACCAGATTTTCCAGCTTGCCCTCGAGTTTGAGCAGTACCTCCGATCGTCGAGCACGAAGCAGTTCCCCACACGAACTGATTCGTCGACCTTTAGGAAACCCGCTCCACCCCAGACCTCCGCGGCCGCACCTTCTCGCGCCCCCACCGATGCGAAGGGCAAGGTCATGACCATTGATGGCCAGCAGCCTGGCGGTATTGTGTGTTTTAGATGTTCTGGCAGAGGACACGTGGCAGCGCGGTGCCCCACGCGGACCCTGCTAGTTGAGGGCGAGGAGCAGGTTTTAGACGAGGACGAGGATACCCCTGAGAACGTCAGGGCCACTGTGGAGGATGGTTGGGAGAGTGACGATGAGAGATCGTTAGAGTTGGGAGTGATTAGACGCCTACTACATACCCCACGTGTGGACGAGAACTGGCGTCGCACCACCATCTTTTACACATACTTCCCTAGCGCAGGCGGACCCTGCAAGCTAGCTATTGACGGTGGGAGCTGTGTGAACATCGTAGCGCAGAAAGGGCTTGACCGTATGCAGGTGAAGGCTGAGCCCCACCCCCATCCTTATAGAGTCGTCTGGGTGGATAAGACGGCCATCCAGGTTACCCAGTGATGTCTTGTCCCTATTACTATCGCATCGTTTCAGGACAAGGTGTGGTGTGATGTTATTCCCATGGATGTCGCCCATGTTCTTCTAGGCCGCCCCTGGCTGTTTGATCGCGACGTCACGTGCTTCGGCCGCTCGAACACGTGCGTCTTTTATGATAAGGGCCGAAAGATTACGCTGACACATACCCAGCCACGAGAGAGATCGAAGAGTGTTGTTGAGCCCTCGGTGAGCACGAGTACCTCGAGACCGCTACACATCCTGAGACGGAGTGAGTTCTTGCGCGACAGTATTGAGTCAGATATCATTTACGTTGTCGCTGCCACTCAGGCCATTGAGGACACTCCGGGTGACCACCCGCTAGCGGTGCGTCCCCTTTTAGAGGAGTTTGCTGACATGATGCCGGAGGAGCTCCCTGATGAGCTGCCCCCACCACGGGACATCCAGCACGCCATTGACCTGATCCCGGGGGCTTCCCTCCCGAACCTGCCCCACTATCGTATGCACCCGGACGAGCACGCTGAGCTCAAACGGCAGGTCGATGAGCTTCTTCGGAAGCAATTTATTCGAGAGAGTATGAGCCCGTGTGCTGTCCCCGCCCTTCTTACCCCTAAGAAGGACGGCAGTTGGCGTATGTGCATTGATAGCCGCGCCATAAACAAGATCACAATCAAGTACCGCTTTCCCATCCCCCGATTAGATGATCTATTGGACACTATGTCCGGTGCCCAGATCTTTTCCAAGATCGATCTGCGTAGTGGGTACCACCAGATCAGAGTGCGTGAGGGAGACGAATGGAAGACCGCTTTTAAGACTAAGGATGGTCTTTATGAGTGGTTAGTCATGCCATTCGGGCTTTCGAACGCCCCTAGTACGTTTATGAGAGTTATGACGCAGGTGTTGCGGCCCTACATGGGCAAGTTTCTGGTTGTGTACTTCGATGATATACTGATTTACAGTCAGACACAGGCCGCCCACCTCGATCACCTGAGGCTTCTCTTCGGCACCCTCCGCCGGGAGAAATTGTATGTGAACCTGAAAAAGTGTGCATTTCTTTCTGAGTCCGTCCACTTCCTTGGATTCATCATATCCTCGACTGGAGTATCTGTTGACCCCGAGAAGGTCAAATCCATTCGAGACTGGCCAGTGCCCACGACTATCCACGAGGCTCGCAGCTTTCACGGGCTTGCCACCTTCTACAAGAGGTTTGTCCCGGGGTTCAGCACGATCATGGCCCCCTTCACGAGCTGCCTCAAGAAGGGAGAGTTCCAGTGGACCCCCACTGCCACTAGAGCCTTCGAGGAGATTAAGGAGAGGCTGACGACGGCCCCAGTTCTGAGGCTCCCTGATTTTAGCCGTGCTTTTGAGGTCGCGTGCGACGCTTCTGGAGTTGGTATTGGTGGCGTATTGAGCCAAGAGGGACACCCTGTCTCCTACTTTAGTGAGAAGTTAAACGAAGCGAAGCAGAAATACTCGAACTACGATCGAGAGTTTTATGCGAATGTCCAGTCCTTACGCTACTGGAGGCACTACCTCCTCCCTCGAGAGTTTGTGCTTTACTTCGACCACCAGGCGTTACGCTATTTAGATTCTCAGCGCAAGTTGGGGCATCGGCATGCCAAGTGGGTCGAATATCTGCAGGACTTCCATTATGTCCTCAAACACCGAGTTGGTGTTGAGAACAAACCTGCGGACGCCCTTAGTCGCCGTGTCTCCTTGCTTCAGACTATGACCGCACGTGTCGACGGGCTTGAGCACTTGATCATAGAGTATCCGACGTGCCCTGATTTGGGTGAGATATACGCCGCCCTATCCCGAGATCCCCCAGACCCCGTTGAGGGATATCAGATCTTCGAAGGATACTTGTACCATGGATCCCGCCTATGCATTCCCCGGACATCTTACCGTGATTTTCTGATTTGGGAGTTGCATGCGGGCGGAGCCGCCGGACATTTTGGGCGCGATAAGTCCATAGCCATTGTGGAGGACCGTCTCTACTGGCCCACGCTTAGGAGGGATGTGACTAGAGTCGTCTGCCACTGCCGTATCTGCCAGACGGCCAAGGGCACGAAGCAGAACGCAGGCCTATATACACCCTTACCGGTCCCACATCGACCCTGGGAGGACCTTAGCATGGATTTCGT
Source organism: Dactylorhiza incarnata (assembly GCA_033032865.1). Taxonomy (NCBI): domain Eukaryota; kingdom Viridiplantae; phylum Streptophyta; class Magnoliopsida; order Asparagales; family Orchidaceae; genus Dactylorhiza; species Dactylorhiza incarnata. The sequence goes on from JAWHQI010000275.1 coordinate 1,998,369, forward strand.
TCTTGGACTTCCCCGCACTCTTCGGAAGCACGACTCCATCTTTGTGGTGGTCGATCGCTTTTCGAAGATGGCTCACTTTATTGCATGCCGCAAGACGGCGGACGCGACCCACGTTGCATCCATTTTCATGAGGGACGTCTTCCGATTACATGGTCTTCCCAAGTCCATCGTATCGGACCGCGACGTGAGATTTATGAGCTACTTCTGGAAGACCCTGTGGCTCAAGACCGGCACCACCCTTAAATTCTCCACTGCCTACCACCCACAGACAGATGGACAGACGAAGGTAGTGAATCGGAGTTTAGGAAACTTGTTGAGGTGTCTGGTGGGAGAGCATGTGAGTAGCTGGGACTTGAACCTTCCGGTCGCAGAGTTTGCATATAATAGTTCGGTCAATAGAACCACTGGGTTGAGTCCATTCCACATAGTGTCAGGTTACGACCCCAGGAAACCCATTGACCTTATCCCGAGTCCATTAGAGTCCCGGCCTAGTGAGTCTGCTGAGTCATTTGCACGGCATCTGCATGAGTTACATGAATCGGTCCGCCGACGTATTAATATGAGCAATGAAAGTTATAAAACCCATGCAGATAAAAGAAGGCGAGAGCGTACTTTTGATATTGGCGAACAGGTGATGGTACGAGTCCGCCCGGAGAGGCTCCCTTCGGGGCCTGCCAAGAAGTTAAGCGCCAGGCGAATGGGTCCTTTCTCGGTTATTAATCGGATTGGGACAAACGCCTACAGGCTAGACATCCCGGCGAGTATGGGGATTCATCCAGTATTTAATGTCGAGGATCTCACACCTTATTACGAGCCTCATGACTATGGGGACCCGAGCAGTGGGAGCGACCCCTCTCTCCCCTTGCCGCCCTTCACCACCTCCCCACCCACGCCAGATAGCCACCACCACCCACCCATTGTTGATACCCTTCCACCTGGGAGTTCGTCGCATATGGTTCCACAGCCGGCATCACCGCTCGCACCGGGTACCACCATGAGAGAGTCGAGAGATGAGAGCATCACGGAGATCAGATCCCACCAGATTGTTCCCACCACGGACGGGCCGCGTCTTCGCTACTTGGTTCATTGGCGGGGCCGCGCCGACGCTGACGACGCTTGGATATTGCCGGCAGAGCTTGATCGACTTGCCCCCGGACTTCGACTCCAGTACGATCGTCTCCATTCCTCGGAGATGAATGTTTTTCAGTCGGGGGGAGTTGATGGGATTCCATCGGATTGTGCACACGAAGGAGTGGGACCCACGTTCATTTACTCCCGCCGGAAGACTTGATCGGATCGTCGATCCGACTCCGCGGTTGCGTCTGGCACGTCGCCGCGAGTCAAAATCTTATATTTATGTATTTGTTTCGGACATGTATTTATTTATTTAAGGGCTAAGCCCACCGGCCAATCATAGCCGTAGATGGGGATGCCCTAATGCTAGTTTTTCTTATAAATAGGATTAGATGGCTGGTTTGGAGGCGATTGCTGAATTTTGAAGAGAGAATTTTCGGAATTCCTGCGATCCCTCCCGGTGCCGACGCCGTGGAACCCTAGGTGGTGATTCCTAGGTGCTCTCCTCCCTCCCCAAGGTTCGTACTACCCATAGCCATCTTCCCCCACCTCCAAAATCCATTTCCCTACCTCCAAAAACTCATTTCCATCGCTGTTTTCCTGTAGCGCAGCAACAATTCCGAATTTTACTGTAGCAGCTACAGTAAAATTCGGACTTTTCAGATTTCCCCCCTTCCGATTCTACCTCCAGCCGGCCTCCTCTCACCGACCGACCACCGCCACGCCTTCCCACCACCAAATCAACCACTCCTTTCATTTCCCTCCCTCCAACAACAACCCCACCTCCATATTTTCGTGGATCCACCTTCCCAAACTCCCCAAAATTTCAGATCCTCCCAGATCTGAGATTTGCCCTCCCCGATCCGCTATTTCCTCCACCGTTTACCCCGTCGTTGCCCGGATCCGAGCCCTAACGCCGGATCTACCACTCTCGTGCCCAGATCTATCCGTATTTGCCCGGATCTATCCGTTTTCAGCCCTCCCAACCCCCGTTTTCCACCGTGGACAGCCGCCAACCACATCCCCGGCCCGGATCTACTCCTCCAAATCCACTGCCTCCATTGCTCCAAACCAGCCCCTAGTTGTGAGTTATTTCATCGTGATTTAGTTGTATTATTTCTTGATATTATTATTGGATAATCTAGTATTGTGCTTGGATTTGACTTGTGGTATTTTGTGTCGATTGAGTACTAACTTGCAGGAGGAGCTATTCGCCGCGCGCTATGCTTTGGCCCTCCGAGCGGAGGAAAGCCAACTAAGTTCGCTCAATATTAAAATTATTCTCTTGTTGCGATTATCTGTTTGTGGTGTTAAATTTTCATTGCTCAATTAATTGTTGTCGTCATCGACAGTTGTGTCGCATATAGAGTCTAGGAAGTGCACCCCCATAGCCTACCCTACATCATTATCTGCAGTCTTCTAGATCTGTAGTCACCAGGGGAACTGTGGCCGCCACCACTGTAGAGGTATGAGAACTCTGGTTTCCTCCCCTTTACTTTTTTTGCAACTATATCTATGTCTATGTTGGTGCCATTCCACTATGTGATTCTCTGCTCTGAAAGCAGTGTAGCAATTTATATTTCAGTTATTTTTGTATGTATCTTTTATCCTTAAGAGTTCAAAATCAATCTTCACATTCTATCAGAGGTCGGATCCGGTCACGTTTAGAAATGTTGTTCCATCTCCTTCTCCAACCACTCCATCTCCTATCTCAATTTTGTTTCTTCTGTCATTTCAATACCTGGGAAGTTTTTTTTTTTTTGAAAAATGTTCTTTTCAGGATTTATAATTTTATTTTTATTGTTAGTTTATTTTTAGTCTTTATTCTAACTGTTAGGGGGGATATAGTCATTCATTACCCCCGGGATAAGTTTGATTGTTCTTTTCACCATGTAGGGTCTTCAATTGTATGAAATGATATGGGGGAAGTATGTTTATTTGAATGGAATGATTCTTAACATTCTTCGTCTTCTCTTAATTAGGGCTTATCACTCTATTGGTTTGGACGGAATTCAAGTCTTAGAATTGGACCCTTCATTCAAACTGATTTTCTTCTAGATAAACCATTTCCTACATATTTTGTTCCTAATATTGTACAGACATTTCTTTTCTGTGTTCTTTCTGAAGAAGCTGCTTCAGAAAATTTGTGATTTTTAAGGTATAATTTTGGTTTCTCTCATTCGAACCAGGACCAAAACACTTACAAAGCTAACTTATGACATGTTTTTTTTAATAAATACTGTTGTAAAATTACTTCTTCACTTAAATTTAACAAGCAAGTTTTTTTTTAATATGTTTCTCCCTAAAAGCATTGCCCTAGCACTTCTTGAGATGGAGATGGGTTGCCTAGAAATATCTACATTGATCTCCTTTCGAGAAGTAAGTGATTCGTATTTCTTCCATATTATATTATTAGTTTGACTATTATTGCATTGATTTTACATTGGCTGAATGATTGTGTAATTGTTTGTTAATTTGGTCAATGTGATACATGTACCCAACCTGCCTTTTTTGGGGGTTACTTTGTTGTATAAAGAGGCCCTCTTTAACATTACATTGTTAACACCCACGCACAAAAAGTTATGTTTGACACTGCTGCAGTTAGGAGCTTACTGGCGGATCCCCGACACAACCGCAATTAGGGATATGGGTGGAGCCCGCCGATTCCGCCGAATGATGTCGCCCGACGAATGTTCATCGTACGAGAGGATATTTTTGAAAAAATTATGCGAAGCCCATGCGGAGCTGCTCGCACACACACACACATGAATAATTCCCAAAACTTCCCCTCAATGATAGCATAATTACAGATTGCACCCCTTTTATTATTGAAATTACAAAATCTCCTGAATATTATAAAACATAACATTTACCTCCCTGAAAATGAAGGGGATACTTTTGTGCATTAATGTTATGAAATGTGAATTTCAGTGAAGGTAAATGTTATGTCTTGTAACATTGAGGGGGAGGTTTTTGTAATTTCAATAATAAGATGGGTGCAATCTTTGTGTGTGTGTGTGTATATATATATATATATATAATGAGAATGGAGGAGAAGGATTTGGGAAATTTGGAACTAAATGAGGGGAGAATCTGAGTGAATGGAGTAGATCAGTAGAAGTGTAGAACCTGCGCGAATGGAAGAGCTGCAAGAAGCCAAGAACTCAAGAAGCAAGGATTTGCGATTGGAGGTCGCTGGGCTGATCACTGATGGCTGGGCGATTGGAGGAGATCAGGACTTCAGGAGAAGGGACTGGGAGGGCCGGTGGCGGAGCTGGGATCAGGGATCGGGGAGGAATCTGGGATACGCGATACCTTACGGGGCGCCGGGGCGGTGCTGGGATCGGGGGGGATCGGGGAAGGCCGGAAGGGGGAGCAACCGAGCAAGCTTCGTTACCTGGCTTAGGGCAGCCGCTGGGATGAGGGATCGGAATCGCTTAGGGCAGCCGCTGGGATGAGGGATCGGAAACGCCGAATCGGGGGATCGGGGATGGGGGGGGGGGGGGGGGGCGCTGCACTGCTTTTATTTCGCGAAAAATTGAGGGGGGGGGGGGGGGGGGGGGGGGGGGGGCGTCCGCCCCTTCTCGACCTAATGTCCGTCCGCCAATGACTGTCACTCGTATATTATTACGTTCGATGAGTAGAGAACCATGACATGACAAAGACAGAACAGTCAACACCAATAAAATTAGAGGGATTAGAACACCTGCATCTATAAAAGGTAGAACACATGCATCTACAAAGGTTGAAGAACACTTGCATCTAAATACCTGAACACTTGTATCTATAAAAGCAATAAACTTATTACTGTATTGGAAAATGTGAGCCTCTAATCTTAATGACATAAGAACACCTGCATCTATGAAAGGTTGAACGGCAACCTGAGTCTACTTATTACTTGGACAGAATTAAAAAAAAAATTAAGGAATTGTAGGTGGAGTTGCTTACCTCTGAGGCTCTGATTATGTTCCCAGCAGCGAGGACTTCAATCAACAATTATTTCGTCGACTCTTTTGTAGAAGATGCCCTAGGCAGTGGCGATTAACAAAATAGGTAGAAAAAAGTTAGAACAACAGAAGAAAGAAGAAGCAGGGAAGAGGGCGTAATAGGAGAAGACTCACCTAAAGAATGCGTAATACCCTACACACCGAAGTTGCACTCTGGGGTTGCGCCGCTGTCCTAGGCCGCTGTCTGAGTTCCGTCACCAAGCGCCAGAGAGAATGACGAAAGCTGGGTTCTTCACCGAGCGCCGGAGAGGGAAGGTAATGTTGAGGAGGAGGATGGTGCCGAGCGCGAGTCGGTTATCGGTAGGAAGAGCGAGATAGGGCGAAGTAATTTCTCAAGCGCCGTCAAGCGCAATCGTGAGGAGTAAGGGGCGGATCGTAAGGTTTAGGTATTCCGCGGTGGATTTTGCAGAGGCTCGATGACGGAGGGGCTTCGATTTCGTGAGGGTCGGGATTTTGCAGACTCACGCGTGAGATGATGCTGATTAATCAAGCGTTAGGATTGAATGAGTGGTACGAAATATATAACATTTTTGTAAAGAATGAGTTCGATTAAGAAGAGGAGAAGATCCTTCTACCTGCGCTGGCCTTCATTCAAAATTTTCTGGCATTACAAAGAATAAATAAAGAGAGGAGAAATCATCAGAAAATAATTGGATAAATTTTCGTAAGAATTTTTGATGGATAAATTTTCGTAACAGGATTTACAGGAGTTATAGGATCCGAGCTCTCCTCTTCTTCTTCTTCTTCTTCCTCCTCTGTCTCTGTTTCTGGCTTTCTGCCTTCTCTCGGTTTAATTGGCAGCAGGCGAGTGGAAGTTGGACCGTTCGTTCCGGCTCACTGCATCCGCATGTTCCGGTTCGGGAGTTCCCTTAAAAAGTAGAAAAAAAATTTGGTGAGTATCTCTCACCTAGTCCTGAACAAAAAAAACCGTGCCTGACGGGCCGGCCCGAGCCCGGCCCGGTCAAGGCCCGGTCAAGCCCGGCCCGGTTCAGGCCCGAACCGGGCCGAGCTCTTACCCGGGGCCCTAAAAGGGCCCCGGTTTGGCCGCACTACCCGGCCCGGTACCCGGCCCGGACCGGGCCGGGTAGAGCCCGACTATCGGGCTAGCCCGAGACCGGGCCGGGCAAAGCCCGATCCGGTCTCGGGCAAGCCCGATAGAGCCTAACGGCTCTTATAATAAGAGCCGTTAGGCTCTTGCCAGCATGGCTGCCACGTGGCAGCCATGCTGGCTAATTGGGCAGCCAACGGCTCTAAGAAGAGCCGTTGGCTGCCCTTTTATATAATATATATTATTATATTATATATATATAATAAATAATATATTATTTTATTATTATTATTATTATTATTTTAATTAAAAAAAAAACTAAAAAATCCTATAAATACCCCCCTCCCCTCTCTCTTTTCTCACACCTCTCTCTCTCTCTCTCTCTCTCTCTCTCTCTCTCTCTCTTAGCTCTCCCAATGGCGTCGTCCTCCACAACTCCAGCTTCGTCTTCCCAAAGTACGGCTTCGGTGGTGGAGCACAATCGTAGAGCGGGTATTTGGGAGCATTTCGACATGGTCCAAGTCGGCACCGAAAGAAAAGCGCGCTGCAAGATGTGCTCGAAGTTGCTATCCATCAGCGGCAACTCGACGCTCGTTAGACACCAAAAATCTTGCGAGTCGAAACAAGCTCCTCCCGAGTCAAGTCAAGCTCAAATTTCTGGAGCAGGACAGATTTGGACGTACGATCAAATGCGACAGCGAGAGATGCAGGCGAAGTTCGTCATCAAACGTGGGCTGCCATTCAGCGTCTTCGACAATGACGACGGCACAGAGTACATACATAGGGGGGCTTCAGCCCAAATACCAAAAGGTTAGTAGAATTACTTTAAGGCGCGACATGATTAGGTTATATTTAGAAGCAAAACAAGAATTAATTACTTATTTTGAAAATTTCGAAGGACGTGTGAGTCTAACGAGCGACGTTTGGACGAGTAATTTAAATTTAGGATTAGCTTATCTTTGCATCACTTGTCATTGGATTGATCCCATTTTGTGGGAGCTAAATAAACGCGTAATATGTTTTACGGGTTTTGAATTTCCGCACACGGCTATAGCTTTATATAAGGTTATTATGAAATGTGCGCGGGAATTTAAAATTAACGATAAAATACTTAGTTTTTCTCTTGATAACGCCTCCAATAATGGCGCCGCAATTGAATTGTTAAAACGAGATTTAAAACCATTTCTCAACGGCGCGTTTTTTCATACTAGATGTGTTTGTCACGTCCTAAATTTAGTGGTACAGGATAGTTTAAAGGCAATGTCATCATATATTAATAAAATTCGCGACATGTTAAAGCTATTTATTGTACTAAACAACGAGCTCAAGATTTTAGAAAATTTTGTAAAGCACAAAATCAGAAATATTTGAAACCACAATTAGATATGTCTATTAGATGGAACTCAACGTATAAAATGTTAAAAAGAGCCCTTCTACAAAAAGATCTTCTAATGGAATATTATAGTTTACTTAATATTGAACACGGTTTAGGTGAAACTGATTGGACCATAATAGAATATTATGTAGATTTACTAAAGTGTTTTTATAGGGCCACCGTTGCTTTATCTGGAGTGTATTATCCAACGAGCGCATTAGTGATTGAACATTTCGTACATATCACAGAAAGATTTAGTTATTATAGAAAACACGAAGGATGGGCTCCTTTAATTAAAGTAATGGAAGAAAAATTTTTAAAATATTATAGAGAAATACCGCCTATGTTTTCGTGCGCCGCCGCTTTAAATCCGCTACTTAACGTAGAAGGCGTAGAAAATTTGATCGACGAAATCAATACTAATCTAACCTTAAATATAAATTATGATGAGGATGACCCCGTTAGTAGTACAAGTTTTACTAATTTTTTTACGCAAAGTTATAATTATTACAATAACTTATACGGGTCACGACCCCGCGAAGAAATAACGCAACCCAAAACGAAGGATAGTCTTAAAAATAAAATTTTAGATTTAGCTTTTAGGAAAAAAGCGCGCACATCTGGTAGTTTAGATGAATTAGGATTATACACAAAAACTCAATTTAGCGATTTTATGAGTTCGGACGAGATCGAAAACTTCGATATCTTAAATTGGTGGAAAGGTAAAGCTAATACCTATCCTGTTTTGGCCTGTATGGCCCGTGATTTATTAACTGTCCAAGCTAGTACAGTAGCTTCGGAGTCCGCTTTTTCTCTTAGTGGCAGGGTTTTGAACGAGCGGAGGAGCCGGCTTAACGAAGATTCGCTGGAGGTTTGCATATGCTACAAGGACTACTTGGACAACGTAAAGAGAAAGCAACACATAACAGCTTTGGAGGATAGCTCGGAGGAGATAGAAGACGAAATGGACGCGTTGAACTTGAATCTACAGGATGATTAAATCCGCAGTCCAATCTAAATGTAATTTTTTTAAAATATGTAAATTTTTTAATTAAATTTTATAAGAATCATAGCTTTGTATTTTCAATTTTGTATTTTGTACAAATGTACAACTTAAATTTTGTAATTTTTTTGTTCCAAATTTTCAATATTAATAAAATTTTTTGTTCATATTGTTCCAAATTTTTGGTGTAAGCTTAAATTTTTTCAATTTTTTAAAATTTGTGTTAAATATTTCATTATGTAATTATTTATAAAAATAAATTTAATAAAAAAAAAATTTATTTTAAAAACTAATAAAACCGGGCCGGCCCGGATCGGGCCCGAGACCGGCCCGGATCGGGCCCGAGACCGGCCCGGTCCTGCCCGGCCCGGCCTGAAGGGCCGGAGCAGGCAGCACTTATGTGCTGCCTGCCCGGCCCGGGCCGGCCCGATTCCAGGGGAGGACCGGGCCGGCCCGGCCCGATACAGTAAAAAGCCCGATCGGGCCCGGTTCAGGCCGGCCCGATCGGGCTTTATGTTCAGGACTGCTCTCACCTAATAATAGGTGAGAGGGAGTCCATCTAAGCCGTTGATCGGAGATCATACGGTGGTATTTTCCTAAATACTCATGTATTTATAAATAATAAATAATGTCAGTATTTTATATACCGTCCGATCTAAGATCGTACGGCTGTATTTTTCCCCCACCTATTATTAGGTGCGAGAACCTACCTAAGTATTTCTCTAAAAGGTATATTTTTTTTGTCTTTTTTTTTTATTTTCTATCCTATTTTTTGAGCCCTCCTCGTGCGGTTTATATTATTTCGTCCACCTCATCACTACATTAAAAATTACGAACTTTTAGCGTGCTGAGGTGTCAACTTAGGCTCACCGAAACAGAGCCTTACTATACAGGCTGTTTGGACAATCAAAAGCACAGAAGATCCAATCGCGAACATTTGTTCTCGTCATTGTAGACCACGATGTCGCATCTCCCCTAGCTTAGCTAAAGAAGGTGCTTTCTTCTTCTTCCATTAATCTTCTTGTCGTACGAATTTTGTGAACTCTCACATTCGCAATGGTGGTTGACTTGGTTCACTTATCAACCCATAAGTTAGGGAGGGGTGGAGATAGACTTGATATTCTTAAACAAATGAAACACACACAACAAATAGATTTAGCATTTGACCCCAATATCGCACTCGAATCAAGTCTGAATTCAAGATAGATGAGGCCTATAATGCAATATAGGACAACATGAGGGGCTTAGGTGCAAAGTTAGACATTAGCTTTTACGTAACGGTCGACTGAAATTCAAAAAAGGGAGAAAATGAAACTTGCATGAGGCGGGGGATACATTAAAAGATTGAATTAAAAGGAGAATGAGCACGAAACAATATCGAAAATGAAAATCATACTATAATTTATTAAATGTCATCTTATATATATGGTTATTTACCGGGACCTTCCTTCGAAATTTGCGTAATTATAATCCTCACCTCACTAACTTTCGAAATTACTATCACCCCTAATTTTTACATTTCATAACATTCGTGCATAAAGAGACCCCGTGATGATTTACTCAAAGGGAATGCTTTTGTGCATGTAGATGAAATGAATGTAAACATTGAGAGGAGATTTTTTGTAATTTTTAAAGTTAGGGTGCAAGCTATAATTACACAAACTTAGAGAACACACACAAGCATCTTCGCACAAGCGTATTTTTTACAATTTCGAGCTCAATTTTTATCTTATTTGAAAAAGTGATCAACATGAACGTTGTGGATCTCATCGAGACAAATAACTTTTATGTTAATCACTTTTTGATTTGATGCCGTTTAGGCTCCCGATTCGGCATAAACTTTTTCAAAGCCTAAATCGGGACCCTAAACGGCTTCAAATCAAAGAGTGATTAACATGAATGCTATTCTTCTCGATGAGATCGACAACTTTCATGTTATCGATTTTTCAAATAAGATACAATTCGGGCTCAAAATCATAAAAAATGAGACTCATGTTATAAAAGCCTGGATGCGGCCGAAGACCGCCTAACAGCAACGCATCGGGGGCGGGTGAAGCCGCCTCAGCAGGCCGGGTACTGTCGCGCGGGGCACAGGGGGTCCCGTGCACTATCACTCGTGCGTGCGCGCACGTGTGTGTGTGTATATATATCACATTAAATAAAGAAAATAATATGACTAGCAAAATTATCACTTCAATCCATTTTAGATGAGTAAATTTCCGATCATTAGATAGCACAAAAAATTGAGGACGGTTCATCACCTCCCCCAAAAAAGCCAGTTCAACAAAATTATGACTAAACCAACGGCTATAAATTTAAACCAGCCATTTTCACTTGTAAAAAAAAACATTAAACATCACAGCAGACATAATTGAAGAGACTCATTAAAAAAAGGGCAAGAAATAAAAATATTATTAATTACCCAAACCTCCCCTGGGAGTTGGCATAATTCTAGGTTGCACCCCTCTATCTTTTAAAATTACAATAACCACCCCTATAAGGGGTATTTTTGTGGACACATGTTATGAAATCTGAACTTATATGAAAGGTTTTTATAATTTCAAAAGATAGAGGGGTGCAACCTGTAATTTTGCAAATTTAAAGGGGAGGTCCAGATAAACGACCCTAAAAAAACAATATTTTGACCGTTTAAAGCAGCCATATGAACTTTAAGTTCCAGCTGGAAACACATGAAACATAAAAACTACAGAAATGTTCAGAGTTACACAAACCCCCCATTCACCATTACACTCTTAATTAAGGGGTTCAGATTATATACAAATTTCAAACAGCAGCAGAATTTTATTTCCAATCAAGCATGTCCAGAAGCCACAGAACCTCGTCCTCAGAACTCGCTGCGTCGCAGAAATCTATCTCGATGGCAAACACATCGACGATATTGTCGTTATTAACCGATAAGAAAAGCAGTGAAACCCACGCTCTTATTCCCGATATGAAGGGGTGCGCCGGTGAAAAGTTGAGATAATCGTAGGCCAGTGCTCGAAAAGCGTTCCTGTCAATATAATCAAACAGCGCGCTGTTGAGGATGCACGCCATCTTATTCGTGTCGCTTCGAGCGACGAGAACGGAGACGGTGACATTCTGGCCCAAAGGTATCGTGAAGCTCGGCTCGGCCTGCACCATCATCTTGTAGTCGGGGTCTTCGAGATGATCTTTGAGGATTTCTGATATTTCTTCGGGCGGATTCTTTATCCCGTTCCGAAGGTGGGAGCCAGGGATCGCTTCGGAGAAGACGAGCTGCTGCTCTGACCAGAGATCGACGTAGAATTCCAAGTTTTCGAAGGATAATTGTGGCGGGAGGAGGGGTTGAGGAGGCGGGGGTTTCGAGAAAGTTTGGTAGAGTTGTCGGAAACTTAGAGTGGGCGGAGGCCTCTTGCAGATGGAGGGCCATCTTTTTGCGCATATGCATTTCCAGTAAAACTCGTCCCTTGCCACTTCTCGCCATTGACGAGAAACCAGCATGCAGGAGGTCAGGTCATCTCCATCCAGAAGAGGGAAGAAGGCCTTCAGCACTTCACCAAATGACCAATCTGCTGTCATTATTTACTACTTAAGGATAGATATATAAAGGATGGTGCTCTGTAGAATCTTCCACGTGGCGGAATGTCAAGCGGAAGTGGTGAGTAGATAGAAGCCCATGGTTGACCTGCAAATTAAAGAAATAGTGTTTAATCCAGGGTCATTTTTTGGGACCTCCCATCAAACTCCACATAATCACATGAGCCTCCACTCTATCTTTCAAAGATACCTAAGTCTCTCCTTTTAAGACAATAAATATCTCATGCCTTTCTTCGTTCATGGTCCTGAACTTGGTGGTGAGAGGGAGGGGGGGGGGGGGGGGGGGGGGGGGGGGTATGTGCATACTAGTTAACAATGTAAACTTAAAGAGGAGGCTTTTGCTATTTTGAAAGACAGAGGGGAGGCCCTTGTAATTATGTAAAGTTGATCGAGGGGAGTTTTTCATGATTATTCCTTTTAATCAAATTTAGGTCAAGTTTGTGAATCACTATGATATGGGCAATGGCTTGAAGAAAGACAGACCATCAATCTATTAATCATTGAAAGAAATTCAATTATGAATTTTGCTTCTTGAGTTCGCTCGCAATTGACCTATTCTGAAATATGCAAGTGTTATAAAAAATTATTCTAACGTAAGTGTTGACGTTATTTTGCAATTTTAACCTAGCTCTATTTTTTAACCTTTTATGATAACTCCATATAGTGGGATAAAGGCTTGAGTGTTGTTGTTGTTGTTGTTGTTATGATAACTCCATATATCAGCTTATTAGTATCATATACCATCAATAGCTCACACTGAAATCACTTAGGTCCAATTATACTACATTATCATGAGTGGATGATATGATCATCTCTATCTAATAGAATCAATTCTAAGACGATTACAGTACATTCATTTTAGTATAATTGTTAATTTTTATCTCCACCTCATTTTAAGTAAAAAAGAGTAATAAATAATAGCAAATAATATGACATTCATACTTGGGAACAATGAATCCATGCAAAGCTTATAGAATGAATGCTACTATGTATCCAAAACAATAGTTTAAAAAACATTTAATGATAGATTGTGTTAGGGGTCCCATATCGCCAGTTATCTGTTAGCGGTTATATTATTACGAGTTTTTAGGTATTGAAGTCAAGTTGTATGAATCGAGTCGTAGTACGAATTATTAGAGTCTTAATGTTTTAGTGTTTCACGCATCTATTTATGTTGGGGTTATTTAAGCTTATAATATCTTGTAATGTTATAAATAGACCCTTTGGGTCATGTATGAGAATATGAATGAATTAATTCAAGTTTTTTATTTCTCTCTCTATATATAGTCCCCTTTCTCCTCATCCCATTTCTAGGGTCAGGGTTGAGCAAGACTCCCCTTCTTCCTCTCCCCTCACATTCTCTGCGGGTTGAGCTCGGTTCCCATTGTATCTCCTCCACCTGCCACCTTTGACGACGTTACGGGCTAGGCCCACAACAACTTCGGTATCAGAGCTAATCCTTCCTCCATTTTCCATACGCTCCACCTGCAAAATCGCCGACTTTGGTCTTTTGCCTCTTTGTCGCCGATCCCACAACATTTCGGCAAGAAGCCAACGCCCTCCTTCAAGCTCAAAGTCAGCCAGAGCCATTCAAAATCGCAGAAGCAATCGAGCCACTCCATCTCCATTGTTCGCAGACCACGAATCACATTCACACGTGACCTGCATCGTCTTCGACGAAACCCGTAACAACTGTTTCTCGCCAGTGCACGCCGACGCTACAGGGCTTCTCCCTTCTCACGTGTGATCGACACTTCCAGTGCAACCGCAGGCGCCACACACCCCCAACCGCACTTTCCTCACTCGTTCCTTCCTTTCAAGACGCACGCGCCTCCTGCTCATGCTTGTGTGCCCGCCCTAACCCTTGTTGAGCAAACGTCTTTCATGCTCCCCACGCAGCAGTCTTTTTTTCCTTTCCCACCCTCGAGCCCACCAAATGACAACATATTGAGCCGCCCTTCTCCAAGAATTAGTAATATAATTGATTGCATTATTTAATTAATTCTTAATTGGATTAGTTACTTAATGAATTAATTATTTGGTATGAAGATAACTGTCGTGGAGGAGGCCGCCCTTCGTTCGATGTAATTGGAGATATTGACGTCCTTTGATGCCGCATTTTCGCGTCGTCACCACGAGCATTCACCGAGTCTATTTTTAGGCCCGATTCCACCGGTTCCATCAGCGCAGCCGTCCATCCCAACTTGCCCTATCCACTGACGCCTACAGTTGCTCCACTAAGTCCGCTAATTGCGCCACTACCACCCAAGGTTACAGATCTCGGATGTCGGGGGCATCGGTTTAGGTTTTTAAGTCGGTTTTAATATGTCCGGAGATATGGGCAGGGCAGCCCGGTGCACAAAGGCATCCCCACGCAACGAGGGTCCGGGGAAGGGTCCCACCACAAGGGTGAAATGTAGTTCGGAGATATATTGAGGATATTTCATATATCGGGTTTTAATGATTAATTATTTATATACATAATTACATATAAATAAAATCTTTTTTTAATTTGTATATATTAATATATTAACAATTTAACATTTCTTAAACTTCTAAGGGTTCATTTGTTTATGCGTTTTCGCCGGGCGTTTGGAGCAATCGCCGCCGGACGACGGGTAAACAAACGAGCGCCCGACAGTGTTTGCTCCGTTTGCACCCGCCAGACAGAGAAAAAGCTCCTCAAACGCCGCTTTTCCAACCCCGCCTCTCCCCCTCCAGTTCGAGACTTCCGATTCCACCCGCCATCTGCTCCCGCCACCGCTACAACAATTGAAGCCTAAATCTATCAAACTAGTATAAACATTTTATGTTACGTGGGTAATAATAGTATAATGTAAGGAAGAAAGTCAGAGGAAGCAAGAAGTTAAGAAGTCGTCGAAGATGATGGATGATAATGAAACCTTCAAACAAAATCGAAAGGTCAAGCAGAATTAAAGCCAATGACGGACGGGCACATGGAAGAAAGTCAGAGGAAGCAGGAAGATAGTCGAGAGCTACATCAGTGGATAAATCTATCAATAGCTGATATATTGGCGGATATATTCCAAAAGGAGTTGCAAAACAATATCGAAAATGTGTCATTTTGCCCATGAAACTGTTATGTTGGTCAAGTCGGACAATATCCACAACACTGCTTCCACCCATGCCACTGCTGAACCCGACAGGCCACCTCCTGACGCAGCTTCCACCTTCCCCGCCGCTGATTCCACTAGAGCAGTGGTCGCTCTTACTGGAACCCGACGAAGTTTCCCCGCTCTACGTAGTTCTTATCGCTTCAACATCGCCCCCAGTTGTTCCCTCCCCGCAGTTCACACAACCGACATCGTCGCCTCCAAGCCCTGCGGTGGTACTGGCACAATTTGTGTCGCCTCCATCCCACAGCCACCACTCCGGCCCCCAACTCTATTGGTCCCTCTAGAGTCATTTGTTCTGGCAACCGTGCCCCAGCCGCCGCCTTCGATCGTTGAAACTCACAAATAGCTCGGTCTTTCGTTGCCCTCAACCGTTCACCTGGCACACTCGTCCCGACTCCAGCGATGCTTGGCAGTCTCCCCTCAACAAGTGCTTCTGCCACGCCAACTCCTCACAATATTTTATGACATCTATGAGCATGTTGACACCATGCTACTCGATGCAACCCTCGCTACAGTGACGCGCTACCGGAAGTTGTTTTGGAGGGAAATCAAAAAGCCAGATGACCACATCGTGCAAGTCTAGTTTAAACTTGAGGATAAGCTCGATTTGAAGGGCGGGCAGAATGTTAAGGGTCTCACATCGTCGGTCATTTGTTAGCGGTTATATTTTTATGAGTCTTTAGGTATTGGAGTCAAGTTGTATCGAGTCGAGTCGTAGTTACGAGTTATTAGAGTCTTAATGTATGAGTCGGGCTAGGCCCATAACAGATTGATGAGGCTATCATGACTTAATGAATTGATACAGAGAATTATTTTTACTGAGAAAACACTTCTCAGATTAGTCAATCTACAGTAATAAAAGTCACAAAAATTGAAGACCAGGCTATTCTTACATTAATTACACAAAATCAGCCAAAAAAATAATCATTTTATTCAGATGGAATTTTAAACGGGAGTATATGATACAATGGGATAATTCAACATGTACTTGCATTAGTTCAGTTGTAAAGCCTTGCATAGGAATTATGAAACAAAAAATCAAGGACACAACTACAAGGCGAGAAAACATTAGGCAGCTATTTGAATCAGTAAAGTACTTTAAAGGTCAAATGATATATTCTTTAACGAGTCCTGCTAAATTATACAGAAATTGACTATTTAAATTGTATTTTAAGCAATGTACTGTTATTATATATAGAAAATTTCAACACCAGATTATATGAATAGATGAAATTAGACAGAATTTAACACAAAATGGGTCGTTTACAGGGACCTCCTCTGTAAGTTTGCTAAATTACAGCTTGGACCCCTCTATCTTCTGCACGTTTACATTTCATAACATGTATGCAGGCACTCCATGGGGTATTTTTGTGCATGCATGTCATGAAATGTAAACTTACAGGGAGGTTTTTGTAATTTTAAAAGATATAGGGATTCAAACAATAATTATGCTAACTCCTAGGAGAAGTTTGGGTAATTAATAGCACAAAAAAATAGTGAAAACAACAGAAAATTTGAAATATAGAATAGAAAACTAACCAGTTCTCTTGACTGTCATTACATCCAAGAAATTCTGCAAAAGTGATGTGCATAGCACTTGTCTCGGCAAGATGCACTTCTTATCTTTAAATTACTTCGTATCTTACTTTCTATGAAGATTTGTTTGGTACATGTTTCGACAATAACAAACAAACCACATTTTGATTTCCCATCGAGCGCAATTCAGATAATGTCTTTAGCTCACTACTCCGTAATTTGTACAAGGGAGAGTTCGCTTTTTTCCAGTCGCCTGGGATGCTTTTTTTGTTCTTTTAACATGTTCAGAGATCGACTTTTTCACTTGACATCATTCCACCTATGATATGAGTTCAGTGTGAACTGTTTAATGCAATCTATTGCCATGACAGCTTAGGGTTTTATTTCAATTCATTTATCTAATCCTAGGCTTTAATATGCAAACTGCTGCAGTGGCTTCCTCATCACAGCATTCATTGGCGACCCCAGAAGGGATCCAGCATCTTCATCAGCCAATGAGTTTGCTTCAAGCCCGCTACACCGAGTGCCCAAGGCAACTAATTAAACTTCAAAGGAGGGATAAGTCTAATCAACTCCAAAACCTACTCCTAACCGGCTGCCCCATCTCCTTACTCCGGATAGCAGGCCGAATCCCATTGTCACCAACCTAGGAATCATGAGTAAGTGAAACCATACATCATGTTAGAAACATTTCAGAAAATTCTTGAAAACTGTTCAAAACCTGTCCCAAAACCCCCCAAACCTTTTCTTTTAATTACAAATAAATAAAATTCTCAGATACAAGCCTGGGAATACTATATTGTTGATGATATAGAGAAAGACATGTTTATGGAGTCAATTGATTATATACTTTCAAACGCAACTACTCTCTATGATATCATATAATTTTGTGACATAAATAAACCTTGTCTTCATCTAGTACATGATATGTGCTCTATAATGATTGAAAAAATGAAGAGGATGTGAATGTAACACATGTTTCTATATTTATATTAAATAATTAAAATCTAAAAATGCATCTCGTATTCTTGTATTTTCTTTGTGAAAATTCGAATCTCATACATGTATCATATCATATCTTGTATCCTATCTCCACCCCCATGCAACATAGATGCTGACGAGCCAGACATCAACTGCTGAGTCCCCCCATTGTTGATGTTGTTGAAGGGCAGGCCTCACAATTTTCAAGAATTTATTCCATCACAAAGCACGTGCCATCAAACAAACTATAACTGATTTAATGAGCCATTCACAGTTTCACAGTCTGAAATAGTTCATACTTACACATGCATGGCTTAATCTTTGAGACAAGCATATGACTACTGGCAGGATCAACCAGGTAGCACAACCTCAACACAACATGAAACCAGCCCAGCCATACACCATCAAGCAGGTGGAAGGAAGGGAGGAATCATGGTTGCGCGGGGTTAGGACGCAAGATTGCGTCCAAAAGTAACTCACATTCGCAAGGTGACCATGGCTCACCGAGATATGCTTTTAGTTCGCCGCCCCATATAACAACATCATGCAAAGTTATTGATCAGCAAGCAGCAGACTTGATGTTATTTTGGGCACATACGTCTCTCCCAGTAGTTGATCAAATAATAACTGCAATGTCAAACCATTGCCTCGTTTCGCATCGAAAGCAGAGGCAGAGATCATTCTTTCTTCAAATCCAATGCCAATATCGTGATTGGGATCAAAATGCAAGCAACATGACATATAGATCAACCACATCCAAAGGGATTTGTGGCCAACAAAATGAAACGAATGCTTTTAACAATGATCAGCAACACTGGAGGGAACACCGATCAAAGTGAGCATTGTTGAATGCAACTCGTATGTCGCAAACAGTCTCGAATCAACCCAAATAGGCAAGCCCCAACGACGGCACATCATCGACCAGAAGCCAAGCATCGATGAGCAGCAGCCAAAAGGATCGAGCATTAAACGGGAATAAAGAGCTCCGCGCGGCACGAATGTTTGGGACGTTCCAAGCTCCGATGCACAAGAGCCATCACAAATGCATCGCATAATATATGGAGGGACATTTTGGGGGCACGCCATGAGATCTAAGCGAGGCACTGTGGAGGGGCCAAGAGGGCACGCCAACCACTTTTGTAGACGGCAAGAACCAGCGGGCGAGGCGAAACACAAAACGGGCAATTTAGGAGCGCACTGTCGGTGGCCAAAAGACCACATGCTTCATTATTATCACCGCCAAGAGGCAACGAGATATTTTTATTGCACGTCAGGCTACCGCGAACCCACACCGAGGCCACGAAGGCATATCATGCACCACAAGCACTAGCAAGCAAGGCATATTTTTCTTCCCCCTACTAGTATATAACGAGGATCCAGAAAAAATTGGCCACCAAGAGTACAAAACCCGCCAAAAAGCTTAAAAAATGTACAACGAGCAAAGTGCATCCATCAGGCAGCACACCATTCCCCATTATCGATGGCGAGCCAGCCAAATTTCTCTACTGTTTATAGGAGCACTGTAGAGTGAAAATTCTCCGACACCTATGAGATTATGGAAATTTTCCCCTTCCAAAAGGGGAACGCATAATACCCCCTGCGAGTATATACGAGGATCCACGAAAAATTGGCCCCCAAGAGTCCAAAACCCCCTAAAAGTACATAACGAGAATCCACGAAAAATTGGCCCCCAAGAGTCCAAAACCCCCAGAGAGGTTAGCCCACAAAGGATGCGCGGTGGGAGTGCATTTGCACATCGAGCGGTGATGGTGCGTTTTCCTCCCCTCGCAGTAGTCGAGCGGGTCTGTTTTTTCCCTCAGGGCGTGCTTCGGGCAGCTTGCGGGGCTCGGATGCGGGCTTTGGGCGGCACAGGGATCTTACGACGAGGGGGGCGTCGAGCGCGGTGGCTGCCTACCTCAGCACACCGGCCGCAATCTCCGGCGGCAATCGGGTCAAATTTTTCCTCCAACCATACACATCCCGCGATGGCGCCTTCATTTTTCCTCCCCTTAATAGTATATAACGAGGATCCACGAAAAATTAGCCCTCAGGAGTCCAAAACCCCCAGAAAGGGGAACGCACAAAGGATGCCCAGTGGGAGGGCATTTGCACATCGAGCGCCGATGGTGCGTTTTCTTCCCCTCCGCGGTAGTCGAGCGGGTCAATTTTTCCCTCGGGGCGTGCTTCGGGCGGCACAGGGATCATACGACGAGGGGGGCGTCGAACACGGTGGCTGCCTACCTCAGCACACCAGCCGCAATCTCCGGCGGCAAGTGGGTCAAATTTTTCCTCCAGCCATACGCATCCCGCGATGGCGCCTTCATTTTTCCTCCCCCTAATAGTATATAACGAGGATCCACAAAAAATTGGCCCCCAGGAGTCCAAAACCCCCAGAAAGGTTAGCCCACAAAGGATGCGCGGTGGGAGGGCATTTGCACATCGAGCGCCGATGGTGCGTTTTCCTCCCCTCCGCGGTAGTCGAGCGGGTCAATTTTTTCCCTCAGGGCGTGCTTCGGGCAGCTTGCGGGGCTCAGATGCGAGCTTCGGGCGGTACAGGGATCCTACGAGCCAGACATCAACTGTTGAGTCCCCCATTGTTGATGTTGTTGAAGAGCAGGCCTCACAATTTTCAAGAATTTATTCCATCACGAAGCACGGGGCCAGGACATTTCGGAAGTGAGACTCAATATTTTCAATAATCTATACAATTGTGGTCCTTACAGACAAAAAGAAACAGTCATCAGCCAGCAGACCAGTCTACCAATTACCAGTCTTGCCATCTTCCAGCAGCAGCCCAGGCTTCTCACCTCCAGCAAGCACGATGAATAGACATCTTCCTTTAAAATAGTAAGTTATAGGTTGGACACAGAAGAAGAAGAAAGGGGAGTGTGCGCTCCAAGTTAAAACTGTTGCAGTTGAACCAGGCGGACGCCTCTCAAGCTCAAAAATCTATGGTCGATGATTTCATTGATAAATGAATCTCTGCAGAAATGTAGAAATCTTTCCGGCGGGAGTAAAACCTCTCGGTTCCTCGAGAAGAAACAACAAAGATGAGCAAAAAAATCATCTCTATTAAAATATACAAGCTCGGAAATGGCAAAGAAAAGAGAAAAGATCGTATACATTGTTATGGGCATAGGCTAGTCGCCCTATTATGCCATAAATTATGTATTTTTATTAATGTCATGTTGAGTATCTATTTAATGTTGTATCAGGTCTTCAATCATCATATTACATGTATCAAGTTTAGTGTAGGTTCTTTAAACTATATATTTGAATGATGAGTCTTTATGAGGGTACTAATTGTTAAGAGTTATGAGCCACTATGAGGGTGTAAGTTGTTAAGAGTCATTAATTGTCATTATTATCATGTAACCCTATTTAAAGGCATGGAACGTCATGAATGAAGATATCCAAGAATTAAATCTATTTCTCGTCTTTTGTTATGAGATTGTGGTAGCTCTATCTCTCTCTCCCGAGCACACCCCACTTAGACAGTCGTGGTTAAGGCTCCATAGTATCCCCGCAACGCCACCATCATCTCCACCTCAAGTCACCTCTTAGGCGACAAAATTGACGTTATACGGTGAGCCCATAACAATTTAGAATTAGACCCTTCCGGTCCTTTTCCTCTCTTCGGCAAAAGACTGCAGCCGGCTTAGCCGCTAGACTCCTCCGGTAGTCATGCACTCAAGTAGCAAGAAATCCGGTACTCCCAAAAAGTTGTTTTCATGATTACCCGAGCTCACTGTTTCCGCCTATGTGAACAAGAAAGGACACAACAACCCTACGTCTCCCACTGTTGCCTAGCGGCACTTCCAGTCTTCTTCATCATCGATCACCTAGCCCGAGTCCTCAGGGAAAAAAATTCAGTACCGACTCCATCCAGTCGCACAGCAAGTGTGAAGAGTTCCTCATTGTTACTCTCCTTCAGCGTCATTTCCTACGATGTCGGCAGCCCCTTCGTCGTCTTAGGGTAAGCCCTTCTCCGTCATCTAGTGCCTCCTCAGCCACATCTCTGCATGTGTTCGTCAGAACTCATCGCAAATTTGTCGAAACTCCTCGCAGATCCATCAAAACTCGTTGCAGATCCAGAGCCACAGATCCTTAGGAGCGACTCTGCTTCATTGCTTCTTTGCAGAACTTTATTACATGTACACCTTTCTAAGTTCCCTTCCAATGAGCCCCACACATCGGGCTTTGAAATTTCCTCAGCCCAAGCGCGAATATCAATCTCAACGCATGCAGGATACCTAATTAATCATTTCCCAACAAGCTTCATTCATTATGCAGCAGATTTGAATCAATGGCAATAAGTCCCTCTTAAAGGGGCTCTTTTACACCTATTGTTAATTAATTCGTTCTAAATTAATTAAGGCGGGACAATAAAAATTTCAATGCGACATCATATGAGACGGGACAATAAAAATTTCTTTCAATAACAAAATGGAAACAAACGACCATGAAAGTCGCTCACAAGGCAACACTGTCATTTTATGCCACTGCACTCGCCGAACTACATGGTCTTATGGATGCACATATAAATAAACGACTCATCACGTGACTGACGATCATACTCAACCAAGTGCAAGTCATTGATACCACGACCAGTCCAGCCATCACCCAACAATTGTCACATATTGTTGTCCTCATCAAGAAGGATCCCCCTCTGTTATACATCAATCATGTGAGGATTGGCGATGCCCCCACCACCTAGCATGAAAATTGATATGGTTCTGAGCACTCATCGAGTATATGTGGATTAATCGTCACCCTTCCTGTATAACAACATCTTTTCGACAAAGCAATGCTACGCAACATTGTTTTGGCGAGAGATTAGGTAATCAGATGATCTGTCACAACGTCACGCTCAGAGCGCTTATCATGGTTCCAAGCTTGAGGGCAAGCTTAAAAAAAAGATTGAATGGTATGTTATGGGTGTAGGCTAGTCGCCCTACTGTGCCAAAAATCATGTATTTTTATTAATATCATGCCTTTCTTTAATGTTGTATCACGTCTGTAATCATCGTATTATATGTATAGAGTCTGGCGTAGGAGGCTTCTCCATGTCAAGATGCAAGAACCAAGTGATAGACATCTAATGAAATCCTCTCCAATGTCGATATCCTTTAGTTGCCGAAGAACTACTCACACCGGGTCGACCAACCCAGCAAGACGCTCTTGTCGTCATACGTTGGAAACTCCAACTTGACGTAGTGCGAGAGGGCATTATTGTTGTAGCATCCCTCGTGAAATCCATCTTCGTGGTTGCGGGATTGGGAACCACCATGGTAACTACTTCCCGCCACATCGAGGCAAAGTCGCAGCTACTGCATGGGGGAATGAGGCTCTCAATGCAAGTCGAGAAGTCGGCCAATCCCTCTTATTGCTGGCTATTAGAAAGAGTGAGTTGATCCATCATCAATCTTTGTATTCTTTCAAACATTGCCTCCATGGGGTTGTTGGATCCCTCCATGGTTGGCCCTGATGTTGTCACAAGCATGCGTGTAGGATCGGATTACTGAGCGGGATGCAATGAAGGAGGGATGTGAGGGTTGTTGAGAATGGTGTCTCCCACTTGATCCTCGGTGGGTGACCTATGATGGGGTAAAGGTTGGAATCTTTACGCAAGTCTGAAGCATGGGCGTCGAAACAGAATGGAGGCACGCGAGTAGGATATCCATAGACGGTAGTGCTGGGAGCAGTGCCCAACGTTATTCGGCTGGCTACTTGCATGTTGCATGTGGTATCTAAGTTATCAAAGGCGCAAGGCGCATCGAGGCGCAAATGGATCTTGGAGCCTAGGCGCAAGGCGCAGACGCGCGTCTGGGGCACGTGAGGCGCCAAAATGAATTGGGTAACTAATTCACTAAAAATCAGCGAATTGAGCACCCAATTCACTGAAAATTAGCGAATTTGGCATCCAATTCATTGATTTTCAGTGAATTGGGTGCCCAATTCGCTAATTTTCAGTGAATTGGGTGCCCAATTCGTTGATATCAGCGAATTGGATGCTCAATTCGTTGTTTTTCAGTGAATCGGACACCCAATTCATTGAAAATCGGTGAATTGGATACCCAAGTGCGCCTAGGTGTGCCTCGGGTGCGTCTGAGATCATGTTTTTGCCCCCTCCCAAAAAAACAGGTTGAAGAAAACAGCTTGAAAAGCCCAGGCACGTCTTTGGTGCGCCTGGGAGTTGGTAAGGCGCGCGCCTGAGGCACCTCGTCCGCCTCTGCCTTGCAGAGGTGTTGGCCGGTGCGCTCGGCGACTCAGGCGCGCCTAGGCGCGCGCCTTGATAACGTAGTGCGGTATCACTACTTGTGCCGGTGTTGCCACATGATGATGCAGTGGCAATATTGCCTTGTGGTGTGAAGCGACAGGGTTGCGGGGGGCTGCCGACTGCCCGGGAGTGCGTAGGAATGTAAAGGGAATGGTTGGTTGTCCACTCGATGTGAGGGGGAAGAGACGAAAGTGGTTAGGAGAGAAGGATATGGGAGGGAGTCGTAAAACCTTTGATGCCAAATGATTCATTTTCAGAATATTCGGTTCACACGAAACTCTATGTATAAATACAGTTATTACAATACTCTCATAACAAAACGAAATAAGTGAGAATATGAGAATAAATAAAATAACAAAATAGACAAGCCAAAAAAGAACTAAATAACAAGATAAATGTGGTATACAACACCCTCCCATCATGAGATAGCTTGTCATATACGCGCTAGCAAATCTCCCATGACAACAAATTAGTAGTAATCATAGTGTGTTATTAATATTTTGTTTTGGATTTTTTTTTTGGATATATATGACTCATTGTTTGTCAACTTTTTTTAGAAATTTTTACTTTATAACATATAAGTATACTTAGTATATATATCTGTATATGACATGAAAATCCAATATTTTAAAATATTCTCGACATGTCTCCGACATCCACTATTTTAAAACTCAATTCGACATATCCCGAAATCCAATATTTACAACAATGTATATACTATCAAATCTATAGACTTACATCCTTTTAAAATTGGGCAGTCCTCAAAAGCTGAAATAAAGGAGCTCCTTTCATATTTGGTCATTTTAATCTGTTTTAACACGTGATATTACCTCCATAACACTTGATTAGAGCCGGTCTGCATAAATTACAATCAGTGATCCTCACATTCCTAACACCGCTTCGTCTGAGGTAGGGGTGGATCTAAGGGGGCGGACTAAGGCTGGCCCCACCCCAAGAACTTTGCAAAAATGAATGGTAGATTTGGATTCATCTCGTCGAGATAATTAATTTCAACTACTAACACGTCAAAAATGGTGGTCAGATGAGGGAAGCGTTCAATTTCTTTTTGGCTGGAGGAAGATGTCTCCCCCTCCTGTTGAAATTCCTGGATCCACCCCTGGTCTGAGGAGTAAGGATCAATCACCTATGTAGCACGAGGACGGGATATGATACGGATATGAGAAACATTGTTTAAAAATACAAGGATATGGAACACTTTTTAAAAAATTTAAATCATTTAAATATATGCATTGATTAACATGAAAACAAGATATGTAATAATTGATAAATATAAGAAGGGCATTTGGTCTATAAATGATATGAAGCTCTCTTGTGAGAGGTTTAATTTCAAATTTCAAATTGCCAAATCAACACAATAAAATAACAACAAAAATTGCACATAAAATTATAATAAAAATTATATGACAATATAAAAAACTAGAACTTCAAACTTATATATCATTCATATTTCATATTATAATATAATATAAGAAATATAGAAAAGAATCGAGGACTACAAGTCTATACCATGTACCACATCATTACATCAATGTAACGTTACATTCACATACAAAAATATCAATGGTTTAAAATTAAATTGCAGCTCCAAGAAGATCAACATCATCATCCTCTTCCAAAATAGAGAAATTCAACCTTTGGTTCATCAAGTGATAGATTACATATCCCAAATGTACCTACATCTTCGAAGGACTCAAAGCCTTCTATGTGGATTGCTACATCCATCACTTACAATGATAACACCCTCATCAACCGACATCCCACGTATATGACCAATCTTTTTTTCAATTTCAATCTTGCCTTTCAATCATTGTTTTAAATATAAGTGACGACATAATTTTTGAGGGAAAATGACATTTTTTCAGAAAGCTGAGATTGTTATTCGGTAAAATATAGGCCGATATATCCGATTTTTTTCAATATATAGGCCGATATATCTGTTTTTTTTCGATATATAGGCCGATATATCAAAAAAAAATCGATATATAGGCCGACATGACTTTTGAATATATCGACCACAATTTTATTTTATGGTATATTAGCAGACTGATGGTATATGTTTAGATCACTTATATCTATTATAATATATATGCTTAAATCGATACAACTTAATGTTTTGTTCTCTTTAATATGTATTATTCTTGAAATCAATTTTGCATAATTATTGCACAATATAGTTTCTTATTTCATATTACAAAAAATGTTAGTTAATTATTTCTTATGCTTTTAACATAAATTTATTAAGCTTGGAAAGTCTAATAATCAAATAAAGATATTTAGCTTTTCTTTATTTGATATAAAGCTTAGTGTTATCAGAATAAAATTATTATAATAATTATAATTTTAAATATATTTTACAATTTATATGTTTGTATTAGTCAATAATATTTCATCGGGATAGTTCGATTTTATTTTGGATATACATGACTCATTATTCGTCAACTTATTATGTTAATTTTTTGTTTTTAAAACATATAATTATACTCAATATACAAAAAATTTGATATATAAGATATGAAAATCTAATATTTTAAAATCTCTTTGACAAGTCTCGAACTTCCGACATTTAAAAACTCAACATGACATGTCACCGACAACCGATATTTACAACCTTGCTTTCAATAATAATGTGGTTCTCAATGAATTATATCTGGGTGATACATATCCAGCAAGATTGTGGCTTACGGCAAATGTGTAAGATTGTTTTCAATATGGATATCTTATTAGATTAAATGGCAACACTACCGAATAAAATGCTCTAACAATTAAGACATCTAAATGTCTTATATCCTCATTATTGAGGGCACTAGAAATAGCATTCTTACAAGCCCTGATATCGCTTCCGCTTGCATCGTCATTTCTTGTCCATTTCGGATGTGTTTACGGGTGTTAACTGCAGAGTCTTCGACGCAATAGCAGGTCTTCGACGCAATAGCAGGTCTTCGACGCAGCAACAGGAGGAGAGGTCGAGTCATCGACATAGCAGACAGAGTCGGTAGATGGGGGGATGTGTCGGCGACGCAGGAGAGATTGAGACAAAGCGTAGGAGGGGTTGAGAAGGCTCTGTCAAAATAGCGCAGAGACGCGGGCTTGGTTGAAATAGCGGGAGTAGCCTAAAAATAATACGCAATCGATATAAGAGGAAACAACCTTGCGAGAGATTAATTTCGGAATCGCTTATCCCACAAGCGAGATACGCGGTTCTGGTGTATTTTGTAATAAAACAAGAGATTTCAGTGTATTATTCAACTTGCTATACGCGATTATGAAATTAATCGCTCGTGGGCCCATCTCCTTTTATATCAATTGCATATCGTTTTTAGGTTACTCCCGTTATTTCGACCGGGACCTGCACCTCCTCGCTATTTCAACTGAGCCTTCCTTAACCCTTCCTCACGTGTCTTGCCTCGACCCCCTCCCGGTATGTTTCGTCGGCGACTCGACCTCTCCTTCTGCTGCTGCGTCAACGACCCCTCCTCCTGCGCCGATGATCCCTTCTCCTGTTGCTGCACTGACAACCCCTCCTCTTGCTATCATGTCAAAAAATCCGCGGGAATTCCCGGTAACGTGTTTTCGAAATGGAGAAGTTGATCTTCTTGGAGAGATCCACATAAACGACTTTTAGTCATTCAAAGATGCAGGTACACTTAAGATAGCTAACCTATCATATGATGAACCAAGATTGGAGCTCTCTATTGCGGAAGAGGATAATGAAGTTGATCTTGTTGGAGCAGAAGTATAATTTTAAACTATTAATATTTTTGTACGTGAATGTAATGATACATTGATGTAATGTAAAGTACATGGTATAGATTAACAGTTCAGGACTCTTTTTTGCATTTCTTATAGTATATAATATGAAATGGGAATGACATAAGTTTGAAGTTCTAGTTTTTTATAGTTATTGCCGATGTTGCAGTCTTATAAAATTCTTTTTCTTTATAATTCATTGTGTACTGTTTATTAATTCTTTTATGCAATGCATAAGATTAGACAATCCGAAATTTGAAATAAGACCTCATAAGTGAGCATCATATCATTTATAGACCAAATTCCCTTCTTATACTTATCAATTATTACACGTCTTCTTTTCATATTAATTTATACATATATTTAAATAGTTTAAAATTTTAAAAATGTATCTCAAATTCTTTCTTTTTAAATCAGGTTTCTAATATTCATTTTGTATAGTATCTCGCATTCATCCCCGTCTCCATGCTACATAGCACTAATCAACCTTAGTACTAAACACAACTAGCAGAGAAATCAAATTTCAAAGCAAGCTCAAGTGGATACATTAAAGGCTAATGTAAATCAAATTAATTGAATCAAAGATAAATCATGGCAAGGTTGGCTTAATCAACCACAAAATGGATTAAACGAGTCAAACGAATCCTATAAATGCTGAAATTGGTGGAACCATCCAACCAAACTTTACTGAACTAGAAAGGTTAATCGAAACATGTGTTTCCTTATAGGCTTGCATGAGATAAAGGTGGGAGCAATGACTTACAATATTGCTACCTCCAACAACCTAGAAGGACAAAAATTTGGCATCCCCATGTGCTATCAAAATGAGGAGCATGTTGTCAGGCTTGATTAACTGGTATGCCCTCATTTGTTTGCCGAAATATCAAAATTCCATCAATTTCCTTGGTTTACCTCGATATCAATTATTTTGGAACACTCCTCTATGGATAAGGAGTAGTTTGGTATTTTCTCCAAGAGCAATGATGCATGTTTTTGCTGAAGTTGAGTGAGACAGCATTGCCTTCCTTTGATCGTAGCATAACACAATTGATCTTGTAGATTAAACGTTGTCTGTTGTGCGAATCTTTTTTATTTATGTCCTCCATCTTTATGGAGGAACAGAGCTCAGTTACACTTTCAGATGGCTGATGTCATCAACCAAGTTGCACTTGAGAGTGGCGCCGGAGATCCACAAGAGAGTACCAAGGGAAATTTAAAAAATTCATTATATTGTATTACCATTGAAGTGAATGTGTTAGTGATCAATATCATACCTTCGAAGTCCATGTAAGATAGATTATATTAGCCGACTTTTTGTGTGCATGCATTTGTTGCTTCTAGGCCATCCCAACATAGAACTGGCACCATCTATTAATTCAGGCTCTACAGGTTCCAATATTTTCAATTTCTAAGCTTTTGGATATCTATCTCTAAGAGAGCAAAAACCTCATCCATTAAGTTTGAAGGTAAAAAGAAATAGAGTAAAACTAAGAAGGCAGTGTTGAAGGTGGCATGGATAAATTATTTAAAGGCTGGATCACGAAAGAGCCATCGGTGGTAACAAAAACTACTAAATGAAATACTAGTAAATTGAAGAGAAGACTGGTCTAACAAGCATATTAAATTAAAAAAACAATGAAATAGTTGTACAAGATGCATAATAAATCATTCAAAGGATTAGAAATATGTAACGCTTGTATGACGATATTCCCAAGAAAAAGACAGATTGGAATTGGTTAGAGAACTCTAACAACAAATTAATGAATTTGTCGATGTGCCTAACTTAGTGCTCTCCTTCTACCCACCCCCTTTACAAAGTAACAAACTTCAGTAAATACCTCTTTTGTGCCCAACCTTATCATTTACATTTCTTCCTTTATTTCTCTTCTTTACAGAGTGCTAGACTAGGTGGTTTATTTAATTACGTGGTAATTTTTAAATAACATATAGTCAAGTTTCTCGTTTACTCTTAATCCTTCCACATTAGCTCAACTCATATGTTGTTATCTGTTGTGCGTGCAGAAATCACTATAATTTACATCAAAATATCTTATCTTCAAATTGATATATAGTTGAAAGAATTAAGGTTCATATAATTGACCAAAAATAGTTAAGAAATGATGTTGGTTTTCAACTATGTGATAACCATACCAACTTTATAAATAATTACTTTTCATGACAACTTTTTTAAATTTTAATGCATATCCAACTTAATATTAAAATTAGGAAAGGTGTTAGAGTGTGACCTGGTCACGGGCTGATGTGTCGCCATGTTACCTTGAGGTCACGGGTTCGAATCCTGGAAGCAATTTTGCCAAAATACAGGGTAAGGTTTGCCTACATTACACCCTTGTTGTGGGACCTTTCCCCGGACCATCGCTACGCGGGGATGCTTTCATGCACCGGACTGCCCTTTTTTTTATCCAACTTAATATTCTAACTCTTCATCGTTAAACATGGCAATAATAGAATTATATGTTGATACACCTAGATTCATATAGCAAGTTGGTTTCATAGAGTGCTTGTGGTATTTTTGTTTCTTTGGTGGTCTTGAGCATCTCTCCATTTTTAGCAACTTAATTTAATCTAGAGTCCAGTTATATGTTTTTTAATTCAAAGATCAATTTAAGCCTGCTCTAGCATCTTAGTTATTCTTGCATCTTTAATGTTTTGATTTCAATATAAAAGAAGTTATATCTACCAGTGTTGTGAATATCGACCGACATAATTGACATATCGGCCGACATAAAAGTTTCATAGGCAAAACGACACATTTCCCATATTGTTTTGCAAAATATCTTTTTGAAATATACCCGTCAATATATCAGCTATGAACCGATATATCCACCGATGTATCACCGATATATCGGCCGATATATCTCAATTGTATATCGGCTGGATTTTTTTAAATTTATTTTATTTAATGTCTATGGTTTAATAGACAACAAAACGAAATTGTTTCGTTGCTTGGATTGTTCTGTGCTCTAAGTCTCGATTATCTTCTTGCTTCCTCTAGTTTTATTCCCTGCAAACGTCGTCATTCACATTGATTCTGCTTGACCTTTGGATTTTGTATTGAAGGTTCATTATTTTCCATCATCGTCGATGACTTCTTGACTTTCTGCTTCCTCTGACTTTCTTCCTTGCATTATATTGTTATTACCCGCATAACATAAAATGTTTATAGTAATTTGGTAGATTTAGAAATTAAATAAATGTTAAATTATTTATTTATTAATATATAAAAATTAAAAAATTTATATTTATATATAATTATGTATATAAATAATTAAATATTAAAACCCAGTAATATGAAATATCCAAAATATATCCCTCGACGTATTAAAACCGACGTGTCCCCGACATCAGCAACCTTGATATCTACAGGGCATATCTTTTCAAGATATAAGAAACTTTTGCAAATTCAGTAACGAACAAACGGGTGAAGCCCGTTCCCAACCCACGAGTGGGCAAAAACCTTTCGCAACCCACAGACTGGAAAAGTCCGTTCGCAACCAAGAGCAGCAATCAAGATCAATCTAGCATGGGTGGCAAGACTGCTTGCATATATATGTCACTAAAAAGTGATCGCCTCGTGAACGAGAAGTCGCATTCCTTTACCGTTGTTGAGAGTCAACCGTTCGAAGGACGATAAATAAATGTGTTTGATACTTCTCTCTTTCATAAAATTATTATGTTTTAATGCTCGAAGAATAGGGGAAAACATAGAGGCCGAGGTTTTATCTATCTACTGACCTTACATCACGAGTTCATCCTTTAGATATTGGAGTCGTGGCTCGATTAGTCGATTTTGCCCTAATCTCTTCTTTGAATTGGTAGGGTTTCTCAACCTGCTAATAAATTTTCTAGTTTACTGCAAAATTTATGTTTGAATCTATATGCAAGAGTAGTTTGACCATGTTTGTTATATATACGTAGATGCAAGGTGCTCTTTCTTCTGAATGGATCTGTCATCCTATGATTTGTTCTTGCAAAATTATGTTAGGGATTGTATAGAACAAACATGATCCAACTATTATAAATCCAGATTAAAACAAACATTCTACAGTAAATTAGAAAATTTGTAGGCAGGTTGAAAAATCATATCAATTCGAAGAAGAGATTCGGGTAAAATCGAGTTGAGCCACGACTCCAATATCTGAAGGAAGAGCCCATGACAGAAGTTCAGTAGCGGGCTAAAACCTCGGGCTGTGTTCTTTTTTCCGTACTCTTCGAGCATTAAAAAAATAATAACTTTATGAAAATAGAAAATTAACGAGGTCATATTTATTAATTGTCCTTCGAACGGTTGACCATCGACAACTATGATAAAGGATAGAACTTCTCCTTCACGAGGTAATCATTTTTTGTGGATAAAAGTTATATATATACGAGTGACAGACACAGAGCTCGCCCCTACGATAGACACGGAGCTCTCCCCTGCGATAGACACGAAGCTCGCCCCTACGATAGACACGGAGCTCGCCCCCGTGACAGTACCCCGATCACGATAGTGAACGGGGCCTCCCAGTGCCCCGCGCGACAATACCTCGACCGCGACATTGGCCCGGCGCGACGGCGCTCCCGGCACTCGTAAACCCCCGAGCACAGTACTCCGCCCGTTACTCGTTTTTGCGGTGTGCACGGGGGTTTGCGAGTGGCAGGGAGAGCACATTTTTATTGTAGGTAGAGAACTTTGTATATATGAGAGCACATTTAAAAAACCATAAATTAAAAAAATTAAAAATGTTGTAATAAAGAGAAATCAGAAAGTTGCATGTTTCACCAAAGGGTGTTTTTCCTTTTAATATAGTATATATATATCTGTGTGGATCGCACTGGCTACGCGATCTGAAGGTGTGTGGAAAAAGATGAATGAAATGGGATTTTAAAGCAGATATGAAGGTGCGAGAGGTGAAAATAGGTGAAATACTCGTGGCTCTACGATTCCATGGAGGAAGAATAGGTGAGAGGAAGCTTGTAGATTATGTGATCGATTGAGAAGGCCTGCGATTCCGTGTTTGATTTCGAGATGGAAATAGGGGATCTGGGCAGGAGTGGAGTATGAAGGGTGTTATGGTAGAAAATAAAGAGGGAGGATTTCAGAGGAACCGTGCAATGATCGATACTTGTTGGCAAATATCGGGTCGTGGAGTTTGGGGGGTTTCAGAGACGAACGATGGTCAAGGGAGTCTAGCAATCAGTGAGATGTTGTGGAGACTAAGCGCACTAGCCGCCGGATTTATGAGGAACTCTGCATGGATGAGACCGTGGTGTGGATTTTGGAGGGAAGATTTAAGGGAGGAATGATGGTCGAGCAGTCGTGGAGAAGTTGTCGAGCAGTCGTGGAGCTCTGAGAATAAATAATCGGGAGTTGCTAGATTTCGAATGGCATGGACAAGGAGTAGAGCGGGTTATTAATTCACATGAAATTGAACGATTATGATTGGACGTTAAGAAATCCTAGGGCTGATTTTAAATAGACAGTGTTAGCAAAGCAAAGATGCATATTGACTTCTAATGCAGTATAGATATAGATATAGATATATCCAAGGTTAGACGATAGTTATCTCGATGGAGAAATTATCATAATCGAGAAACCCTCACGGTTAGGATTTACTATCGAGGTCACTGACGGGCGGATCCCATGCACATGAGAGCAGTCGGGAACATGCTAAGCTCCATGCACGACTGCCAGTGTATGCATATTAATAATGTTTTGAGAACCGGACCGGAGAACAAACCGGTGAGATCAAAGGTTCAAGGTCCGACCTGTTGGACTGGTCGGACCGGGGTTGAACCGTGATGTTAGATAATATAATAAATATTTAAATTTTATATTATAATTTAACTTAGTTTATATTTTTTTTAATAAATATGACAGAAATAAATACAATCAAAAGTATATAAAATATTTTCTTATCTAAAATCTCAATATTAGAATTTTATCACATATATAATAAGATATCAAATCTGTTATGAAAATTAAGTTTTAAACTTTTAATTAAGTCGACGCACCCATAAGTGATAAAAGTGTGCACTATATAATATATATTTATGTAGATTATTATACAAATAAATATATAACTATATATATTAGTAAGTACATTACTTAAAACTGACGTAATAATATTTTGAATAGAAAATAATTTAAAGTTAACACAGAATTAATGAACTAAATATGACATACGTTAATTACAAACAAAATGGTATATGCTGATTACAAATAATATCGGTTTATCCATTATATATAATATATATAAGTTAAGAAAACTAAATTTATTACTTTAATAAATATGAATAATAATATTATATATTTATGTGTTAATTAACATGAATATTATTTGTATATATAAATTACAATTCATTCAGAACCACTCAATTAAGGTGGTGTAGTGGTTAGGATTCTTGTATTTTGTTGCAGGTTCTGGGTTCGAATCCAAGCAGCAACATTATTTTTACAAAATTTAGGCTTGAAACCGACGCATGTGACCGACCCGGTTACGGGGAACCGGCCACGGTTCCCGGTTTTCACGTGGCTTAGGGCCACGTGTCCCACCACACCTTTCCCTTAAAATTGTTTACTAAATTTTTGCCATTGAATTTGGTCAAAGCCAAACGAAACTTGCCACCTCATCTTTCTTCTCCAAAACATAGTGCATGTTCTGTTTTTTTCTTTCAAAAAAACAAAGAAAGTTTTTCCTCTTCCAACATACGTCGAGGAGGAGATGCTTTCACCGAAGTCGAAGAGGAGATGATTTCGGGTCCTTGGAGGAATCTTCCGTCTAGCGCCGATGCATGCGCTTCTGATTTTGCCGAGAACGTTGTTGCGACGAAAAGATACGGGATGGGGTTTAGGTTAAGTTTTTTACGGAGAGGAGATAAAAAGGAGGGCTGGTTTTATAAAAAAAACAGATTTTATGTATTTTAATCAAGCCGGTTAAGGTAAAATGATGTGGAGGGCTGATTTCAGGTAATTAGTATAGTTGAGGGACCGAAATCTATTAAAAAAAAGTTGAGGGACTGAATTCTAAAAAGGTAGAAATTATGGGGACTGAAATAGGATTTTTGTCATATATATATATATATATAAAGATATTCTCTTAATGGTGTAATGGTTAGGCCCATCAAATTAATCCTAACCGCTTGATCGTAAAAAGCATTTCCCACTCTTCACGACTGCGAGTGGCGGGAGTGTCGTCGCAGCCAGGGTACTGTTGTTGGTGGCGGGAGTGTCGTCGCAGCCAGGGTACTGTTGTTGGTCGCACAAGGCTCCCCTCGTGCACTATCACTCGTGTAATATTTTACCTTTTTAAGGGAAGAGGAGCCTTTTGTGTAATATTTTACCTTTTAAATCTGTATTTACAAGATTCCAAAAAACACGGGCGGAGTCAGTGCACACGAAAGCCCCGTGCACGACTACTAGTACACAATCAAACACACAAAAATATATATATAAGCATTCGTGAACAAGATTCCTCCATACCTTTGCGCCACAATATACTGCACTCGTCATCTTTACGAAAATTGGTAGGATGAAATGGGATTTTAGAGAAGATTTGAAGGTCTGCAAGAGGTGAAAATAGGCCGAATACTCATGGCTCTGTGATTCCATGGAGGGAGAATAGGTGAAAGGATGCTTGAAGATTTTGTGATCGATTGAGGAGGCATATGATTATGTGTGATTAAAAATGCCAGAAATAGGGAATCTGGGTAGGAGTGAAGCTTGGAGGGCGTTAAGGTGGAAAATTTCGGAAGAACCG
This sequence comes from Dactylorhiza incarnata, assembly GCA_033032865.1. NCBI lineage: Eukaryota > Viridiplantae > Streptophyta > Magnoliopsida > Asparagales > Orchidaceae > Dactylorhiza > Dactylorhiza incarnata. Next base: position 2,033,920 of record JAWHQI010000275.1, read on the forward strand.
TGCGAAGAGCGGTACCTATTGTCAGATACCTTTTCGTGGAGTTTGGAAGGGAAAATTTCGAGAAAGATAGATGGCCAAGGGAGTTTAGCAGTCAGCGAGATGTTGTGGACACTAAACGCCTTAAGTTGCAGGAGTTATGAGGAGCTCTGCGTGGATGAGACCGTGCAGTGGAGTTTGCGAGGGATGATTTCGGTGAGATCAATGGACAAGGGAGTTGAGCGATCGTGGAACTCTGAGAACGAAGAATCGGTCGATGATAATAGGTTTGGAATGGCGTGGGCGGGGAGTATAGTGGGATTGAATAGATCATGTTGTTAATTCACGTGAAATTGAACGATTAGGATGAGACAATAAAAAATCCTAGGGCTGATTTTAAATAGACGATGTTAGCAAAGAAAATATGCATATTGTCTTTAAATATAGTACAAATATAGATTTAAGATGGGACAAATACCAATCGCAAAAGAAATGGAATTTTAGAGCAGATCTGAAGTGTGAGAGAGGTGAAAATAAGAGAAACAAATGGCTCTGCGATTTCATGGAGGAAGAATTGTGCGAGGAAGCTTGAAGATTCGTTAATTGATTGAGGAGGCATGTGATTTTGTGTTTGATTAAAATATCGAAAATATGGGATCTGAGCAGGAATGGAGCCTGAAGAGCGTTAGAGTAGAAAATAGAGAGGGAAGATTTCAGAGGAACCTTGAGATCGGTACTTGTTGACAAATATCGTGTTGTGGAGTTTGGGGGAAAGATTTAAAGGAAGATCGATGGCCGAGTGAGTATAAGTCGGTGAGATGTCGTGGAGACCGAATTCCCTAAGCCATCGGAGAAATAAGGAGCTCTACAAGGATGAGACTGTGCTGTGGAGTTTAGGAGGGAAGATTTGAAGGAGGATCGATGGTCGAGGGCGTTTAGCAGACGTGGAGGCATCGAGTAGTTGTTGAGCTCCGAGAATGAAGAATTTGGTGATGTTATGTTTGGAATGGGGTGGACGGGGAGTAGAGCGGGATTGAATGGAGCTGGTTGTTAATTCACGTGAAATTAGACAATTAGGATTGGAAATTAAGAAATCTTAGGGTTGTTTTTATATAGACATTGTTAGCAAAGCAAATATGCAGTCTTTTAAAATAGTATAGATAATTAGATACAAATATATATGATTGGACAAATACTGATCACGAATGAAATGGGATTTTAGAGCAGATCTGAAGGTATGCGAGAGGCGAAAATAGGAGAAATACCTTTGGCTCTGCGATTCCATGGAGGATGAATAGATGAGAGGAAGCTTGAAGATTATGCTATCAATTGAGGCTTGCGATTTCGTGTTGAATTAAAAAGCCTGAAATAAGGGATCTGGGAAGGAGTGGAGTCTGGAGGGCGTTATAGTAGAAAATAGAGAAGACGGATTTTGGAGGAACAATGCTAAGATTGGTACCTATTGGCAGATACCATGTCGTGGAATTTATGAGCGTAGATTTCTGAGAAGATCGATGACTGAGGAAGTCTAGCAATAGGTGAGATGTAGTGGAGACCGAAATCCTAAGCCGTCAGAATTATGAAGAGCTCTACAGGGATGAGACCGTATGGTGGATTTTGGGAGGGAAGATTTTGTGGAGGATCGATGGCAGAGGGAGTCGAGCAGTCGTGGAGGATTCGTCGAGCAATCGTGAAGCTCTGAGAATAAAGAATCGGGCGATGTTAGGTTTGGAATGACGTGAGGGGGAATCATGATGTAAAGCGGGATTGAATAGAGTAGGATGTTAATTCACGTGAAATTGGACAATTAGGATTTAACATTAAGAAATCCTAGGGGTGATTTTAAATAGAAGTGTTATCAAAGCAAATATGCATAGTCTTTTAATATAGTATATATGTATATATATAGGATTGAATAGATATCGGTCCGGGATGAAATGGGATTTTATAGCGGATCTAAAGGTGTGCGAGAGGTGAAGATAGGTGAAATACCTTTGGCTCTGTGATTCCATGGAGGGAGAATGGGTGGGAGAAAGTTTGAAGATTCTATGATCAATTGAGGAGTCCTATGATTTCGTGTTTAATTAAAAAGCCTGATATAAGGGACCTGTGCAGAAGTGGAGTCGGGAAGGCGTTGGGGTGGAGGGAAGATTTAAAAGGAACTGTGTGAAGATCGGTACCTGTTGGCAGATATCGTACCATGGAGTTTGGGAGGGTAGATTTCAGAGAAGATCAATGATAGAGGGAGTCTAGCAATCCGCAAGATGTTGTGGAAACTGAACGCCCTAGCCACTGGAATTTTAAGGAGCAGTGCAAGGATGAGACTGCAATGTGGATTTTGGGAGGAAAGATTTCAGGGAGGATTGGTGCAACCTGCGTCACATCATATATCTTATTTTATTTCACGCATTTTATTTGGTATTTGTAGTGCATGTATTAGCGCACGTGTATTTTATTTCACGCACTTATTATGGCTTATTGGGGTGATCGCCCAACAGGACCCTGAATAAAAAGATCCGTCAAATTAGGTGATAGGTTAATTAAGGCAAGCATGCTCAAAATATAGGCAAAATAGAAGAGGTATTTTTATATTCGTTAAAATATAAAACTAGATTAAACAAATATTTCAGTCTCATCATATTTTGGAATTATTTCAAAATATAAAAGCCCAATTAAGAAGTTGTCTTTCAAGATTATCACATCCCTAAAAAATAATTATTTCTTTCTCTTATTAGCCTAATATGACAAGTCAGCCCCTTTTGTTAACTCCTTTTATAACCCCGCCTCCCAACGTGGAGAGGACAGCTTGGACAAAATCGGGAAATAGAGATTCTTCTCTGTTTCCCGGAAGTCCAGCCCCGCCCTCGTCTACGCCAAGTCGTTGTACGAGGACAATCGCCCGGCCCCTCTCCTCCACCGTCAGCCTACTAGGGTTCCGGCAACTTCTCCTTCGGTTATGTCTTCCTCGGCTACTTCAGCACGGGCCCGTCCAGTTGCTACAAGAGCTCGACGACCCCCCCCCCCATCTTCTAGCAGAAGTTGCGGACACTCTTGACCGCCTCAGTCTACTTCCGTCCCACGTCCTCCACCGGCGGCCCATTCTTAGCTTCACATCCCCTGTTTCAGCCCGTTTTCGGCCCAGGATTGATTCCAACGCCAAACTCTTTGTCCAAAGGTATATCTCCGGTCATTTTCCTCGCTCACGACATGTTAGAAAATCTTTTATGCTTATTTTATTGGTCTTAAAATACAGAGCTTGCTTGCCCTAATTGCTATGGAACCTATTTGTCGTTAATTTGAAAATCTTGCTTGTTACCTTATTCTATTTACCTAATTGTACGCTTGTGGAAAATTAACTCATATTGATTCTACGCTCAAAAGTTGGCACCTACACGCGTTTGCGAACTCGAGGTCGATCATCGCTTACCGTTTGCTCAAGGACATCACGCTAACGCTACATGTTTGAAGAAAATTCAAATTTATTTATATAAAATCGACTTTGAGAATCCGGTTTACATCAAGGATCCATGGCCGAGGGAGTCGAGCGGTCGTGAGGAGTCGTCGAGCCATCGTGAGGAGTCGTCGTGTAACATCCCAAGGCCCTGGACTTACAATCGGGACAACGTCCACCGACTGTCTCGCCTGGCAACCGTTACTGAGCTGCAGCCCAAGCACCCCAACCTCTCTCCAGCTCACAGTCGGGTTGTTGGTGGCCACAGCCTCCCTTTGGTGAGAAGTGATCCAGTTAAGTGCCTCTACGGGGCCTTCCCAAAAGGGCAGCTCAATTGGTAATGAGAAGTGAAAGAACTATATAGTTAAGCGTGCTCGGGCTGGAGTAGTACTAGGATGGGTGACCTCCTGGGAAGGCCTCGTAGAGGCACTTAACTGGACCACTTCTCACCAAAGGGAGGCTGTGACCACCAACAACCCGCCTGCACTTTTTTTGTAACGTCCCAAGGCCCTGGACTTATAATCGGGACAACGTCCACCGACTGCCTCGCCTGGCGACCGTTACCGGGCTGCATCCCAAGCACCTCAACCCCTCTCCAGCCCACAGGCGGGTTGTTGGTGGTCACAGCCTCCCTTTGATTAGAAGTGGTCCAGTTAAGCGCCTCTACGAGGCCTTCCTAGGAGGTCACCCATCCCAGTACTACTCCAGCCCGAGCATGCTTAACTATATATTCTTTCACTTCTCATCACCAATTGAGTTGCAGCTCAATTGGTGATGAGAAGTGGGAGAACTCCATAGTTAAGCGTGCTCGGGCTGGAGTAGTACTGGGATGGGTGACCTCCTGGGAAGTCCCCGTGCTGCACACTTAACTATCGAGTTTGCCTCATCGAAGGGAGGCTGTGGCCACCAACAACCCGCCAATGGGCTGGAGAGGAGTTGGGGTGCTTGGGCTGCAGCCCGGAAACGCTCGCCAGGCGAGGCTGTCAGTGGACGTTGTCCTGATGGTAAGTCCAGGGTCTTAGGACGTTACACGCCGAGCAGTCGCGAGGAGCCGTCGATCGGTTCACGAGGAGTTGTCGAGCAGTCGTGGAGCTCAAAAATGAAGAAACGGGCGATGGTAGGTTTGGAATGGCATGAACGGGGAGTAGAGCGTGATTGCATAAAGCAGAATGTTAATCCACGTTAAATTGAACGATTAGGATTGGAAATTAAGGAATCTTATGGTTGATTTTAAATAGACTGTGTTAGCAAAGAAAATATGCATCTTGTTTTTAATATAGTATAGATATAAATATAAGATTGCAGATATTGATCACAAATGAAATGAGATTTTGTAGTTATGTTATAACAATTATGGTATTGGGTTTTTAATTAAACGAGTAATAATGCGCGGGAGGCACCATTCGCTTATCTCAATGTCGGAATTGCTTTTCTCTACTAGCAAATTCTTTTTCTGACGCGCAATCTTCTCTATTTTCCCATTCCCACATTAGAAACATCGTCCATCGCTCCAAGTCATACATCCGTCCTGGATTTTATGGCTACTCTTGACATTTCAATTGCAAGAACACCACGATGATAGTCTAATATTAAAAAAACTTAATTCCCTTTAGAATCACCGACTGCTTTGCATGTATTTTATACTGGAGATTTTTCAAAATTGAGAGATTTTCATAATTTGGATGCATTTTATATTTGGATTGTTCAAGTATAAGCAACTTTGAAAATTCCCAAATATAAAATACATTCAAAATATGAAATTCTGCGGATTCTAAATAGAATTAAGTAAATTTAATATTAGGCTATCACCGTGGTGTTCTTGCAATTGAAATGGCAAGGTAACCATAAAGCCTTGGATGGATGTAAGTCTTGGAGCAACGGACGATGTTTCTAATGTGGGAATAAATAGGAAAACGGCAACAATTTGCAAGTGGAGAATTCCAGCAATGATCCCTGAACAAAGCATGTGTTCCACAAGAAAATCGACAGTCAATGCGGCCACAGATATGACAAGAACTTGGGATTTTTAGATATAATGATTGTCACCAGACAATTAGTTATGATTGATTGCTAAGACATCATAGATCTCGTCATTTGGTTGAAAAGGAGCTACATTAGACATTTGGGCCAACCGTACATGGCTGGCACGATTAAGCATTATCTAAGACGACAACTACATTAGAATTAAAGCATTTTATTCCACATCTATCAAAACACGGGCGGAGTTTTTGTGTAATATTTTACCTTTTTAAATCTGTATTTACAAGATTCCAAAAAACACGGGCGGAGTCAGTGCACACGAAAGCCCCGTGCACGACTACTAGTACACAATCACACACACAAAAATATATATATAAGCATTCGTGAACAAGATTCCTCCATACCTTTGCGCCACAATATACTGCACTCGTCATCTTTACGAAAATTGGTAGGATGAAATGGGATTTTAGAGAAGATTTGAAGGTGTGCAAGAGGTGAAAATAGGCCGAATACTCATGGCTCTGTGATTCCATGGAGGGAGAATAGGTGAAAGGATGCTTGAAGATTTTGTGATCGATTGAGGAGGCATATGATTATGTGTGATTAAAAATGCCAGAAATAGGGAATCTGGGTAGGAGTGAAGCTTGGAGGGCGTTAAGGTGGAAAATTTCGGAAGAACCGTGCGAAGAGCGGTACCTATTGTCAGATACCTTTTCGTGGAGTTTGGAAGGGAAAATTTCGAGAAAGATAGATGGCCAAGGGAGTTTAGCAGTCAGCGAGATGTTGTGGACACTAAACGCCTTAAGTTGCAGGAGTTATGAGGAGCTCTGCGTGGATGAGACCGTGCAGTGGAGTTTGCGAGGGATGATTTCGGTGAGATCAATGGACAAGGGAGTTGAGCGATCGTGGAACTCTGAGAACGAAGAATCGGTCGATGATAATAGGTTTGGAATGGCGTGGGCGGGGAGTATAGTGGGATTGAATAAATCATGTTGTTAATTCACGTGAAATTGAACGATTAGGATGAGACAATAAAAAATCCTAGGGCTGATTTTAAATAGACGATGTTAGCAAAGAAAATATGCATATTGTCTTTAAATATAGTACAAATATAGATTTAAGATGGGACAAATACCGATCGCAAAAGAAATGGAATTTTAGAGCAAATCTGAAGTGTGAGAGAGGTGAAAATAAGAGAAACAAATGGCTCTGCGATTCCATGGAGGAAGAATTGTGCGAGGAAGCTTGAAGATTCGTTAATTGATTGAGGAGGCATGTGATTTTGTGTTTGATTAAAATGTCGAAAATATGGGATCTGAGCAGGAATGGAGCCTGAAGAGCGTTAGAGTAGAAAATAGAGAGGGAAGATTTCAGAGGAACCTTGAGATCGGTACTTGTTGACAAATATCGTGTTGTGGAGTTTGGGGGAAAGATTTAAAGGAAGATCGATGGCCGAGTGAGTATAAGTCGGTGAGATGTCGTGGAGACCGAATTCCCTAAGCCATCGGAGAAATAAGGAGCTCTACAAGGATGAGACTGTGCTGTGGAGTTTAGGAGGGAAGATTTGAAGGAGGATCGATGGTCGAGGGCGTTTAGCAGACGTGGAGGCATCGAGTAGTTGTTGAGCTCCGAGAATGAAGAATTTGGTGATGTTATGTTTGGAATGGGGTGGACGGGGAGTAGAGCGGGATTGAATGGAGCTGGTTGTTAATTCACGTGAAATTAGACAATTAGGATTGGAAATTAAGAAATCTTAGGGTTGTTTTTATATAGACATTGTTAGCAAAGCAAATATGCAGTCTTTTAAAATAGTATAGATAATTAGATACAAATATATATGATTGGACAAATACTGATCACGAATGAAATGGGATTTTAGAGCAGATCTGAAGGTATGCGAGAGGCGAAAATAGGAGAAATACCTTTGGCTCTGCGATTCCATGGAGGATGAATAGATGAGAGGAAGCTTGAAGATTATGCTATCAATTGAGGCTTGCGATTTCGTGTTGAATTAAAAAGCCTGAAATAAGGGATCTGGGAAGGAGTGGAGTCTGGAGGGCGTTATAGTAGAAAATAGAGAAGACGGATTTTGGAGGAACAATGCTAAGATTGGTACCTATTGGCAGATACCATGTCGTGGAATTTATGAGCGTAGATTTCTGAGAAGATCGATGACTGAGGAAGTCTAGCAATAGGTGAGATGTAGTGGAGACCGAAATCCTAAGCCGTCAGAATTATGAAGAGCTCTACAGGGATGAGACCGTATGGTGGATTTTGGGAGGGAAGATTTTGTGGAGGATCGATGGCAGAGGGAGTCGAGCAGTCGTGGAGGATTCGTCGAGCAATCGTGAAGCTCTGAGAATAAAGAATCGGGCGATGTTAGGTTTGGAATGACGTGAGGGGGAATCATGATGTAAAGCGGGATTGAATAGAGTAGGATGTTAATTCACGTGAAATTGGACAATTAGGATTTAACATTAAGAAATCCTAGGGGTGATTTTAAATAGAAGTGTTATCAAAGCAAATATGCATAGTCTTTTAATATAGTATATATGTATATATATAGGATTGAATAGATATCGGTCCGGGATGAAATGGGATTTTATAGCGGATCTAAAGGTGTGCGAGAGGTGAAGATAGGTGAAATACCTTTGGCTCTGTGATTCCATGGAGGGAGAATGGGTGGGAGAAAGTTTGAAGATTCTATGATCAATTGAGGAGTCCTATGATTTCGTGTTTAATTAAAAAGCCTGATATAAGGGACCTGTGCAGAAGTGGAGTCGGGAAGGCGTTGGGGTGGAGGGAAGATTTAAAAGGAACTGTGTGAAGATCGGTACCTGTTGGCAGATATCGTACCATGGAGTTTGGGAGGGTAGATTTCAGAGAAGATCAATGATAGAGGGAGTCTAGCAATCCGCAAGATGTTGTGGAAACTGAACGCCCTAGCCACTGGAATTTTAAGGAGCAGTGCAAGGATGAGACTGCAATGTGGATTTTGGGAGGAAAGATTTCAGGGAGGATTGGTGCAACCTGCGTCACATCATATATCTTATTTTATTTCACGCATTTTATTTGGTATTTGTAGTGCATGTATTAGCGCACGTGTATTTTATTTCACGCACTTATTATGGCTTATTGGGGTGATCGCCCAACAGGACCCTGAATAAAAAGATCCGTCAAATTAGGTGATAGGTTAATTAAGGCAAGCATGCTCAAAATATAGGCAAAATAGAAGAGGTATTTTTATATTCGTTAAAATATAAAACTAGATTAAACAAATATTTCAGTCTCATCATATTTTGGAATTATTTCAAAATATAAAAGCCCAATTAAGAAGTTGTCTTTCAAGATTATCACATCCCTAAAAAATAATTATTTCTTTCTCTTATTAGCCTAATATGACAAGTCAGCCCCTTTTGTTAACTCCTTTTATAACCCCGCCTCCCAACGTGGAGAGGACAGCTTGGACAAAATCGGGAAATAGAGATTCTTCTCTGTTTCCCGGAAGTCCAGCCCCGCCCTCGTCTACGCCAAGTCGTTGTACGAGGACAATCGCCCGGCCCCTCTCCTCCACCGTCAGCCTACTAGGGTTCCGGCAACTTCTCCTTCGGTTATGTCTTCCTCGGCTACTTCAGCACGGGCCCGTCCAGTTGCTACAAGAGCTCGACGACCCCCCCCCCCCATCTTCTAGCAGAAGTTGCGGACACTCTTGACCGCCTCAGTCTACTTCCGTCCCACGTCCTCCACCGGCGGCCCATTCTTAGCTTCACATCCCCTGTTTCAGCCCGTTTTCGGCCCAGGATTGATTCCAACGCCAAACTCTTTGTCCAAAGGTATATCTCCGGTCATTTTCCTCGCTCACGACATGTTAGAAAATCTTTTATGCTTATTTTATTGGTCTTAAAATACAGAGCTTGCTTGCCCTAATTGCTATGGAACCTATTTGTCGTTAATTTGAAAATCTTGCTTGTTACCTTATTCTATTTACCTAATTGTACGCTTGTGGAAAATTAACTCATATTGATTCTACGCTCAAAAGTTGGCACCTACACGCGTTTGCGAACTCGAGGTCGATCATCGCTTACCGTTTGCTCAAGGACATCACGCTAACGCTACATGTTTGAAGAAAATTCAAATTTATTTATATAAAATCGACTTTGAGAATCCGGTTTACATCAAGGATCCATGGCCGAGGGAGTCGAGCGGTCGTGAGGAGTCGTCGAGCCATCGTGAGGAGTCGTCGTGTAACATCCCAAGGCCCTGGACTTACAATCGGGACAACGTCCACCGACTGTCTCGCCTGGCAACCGTTACTGAGCTGCAGCCCAAGCACCCCAACCTCTCTCCAGCTCACAGTCGGGTTGTTGGTGGCCACAGCCTCCCTTTGGTGAGAAGTGATCCAGTTAAGTGCCTCTACGGGGCCTTCCCAAAAGGGCAGCTCAATTGGTAATGAGAAGTGAAAGAACTATATAGTTAAGCGTGCTCGGGCTGGAGTAGTACTAGGATGGGTGACCTCCTGGGAAGGCCTCGTAGAGGCACTTAACTGGACCACTTCTCACCAAAGGGAGGCTGTGACCACCAACAACCCGCCTGCACTTTTTTTGTAACGTCCCAAGGCCCTGGACTTATAATCGGGACAACGTCCACCGACTGCCTCGCCTGGCGACCGTTACCGGGCTGCATCCCAAGCACCTCAACCCCTCTCCAGCCCACAGGCGGGTTGTTGGTGGTCACAGCCTCCCTTTGATTAGAAGTGGTCCAGTTAAGCGCCTCTACGAGGCCTTCCTAGGAGGTCACCCATCCCAGTACTACTCCAGCCCGAGCATGCTTAACTATATATTCTTTCACTTCTCATCACCAATTGAGTTGCAGCTCAATTGGTGATGAGAAGTGGGAGAACTCCATAGTTAAGCGTGCTCGGGCTGGAGTAGTACTGGGATGGGTGACCTCCTGGGAAGTCCCCGTGCTGCACACTTAACTATCGAGTTTGCCTCATCGAAGGGAGGCTGTGGCCACCAACAACCCGCCAATGGGCTGGAGAGGAGTTGGGGTGCTTGGGCTGCAGCCCGGAAACGCTCGCCAGGCGAGGCTGTCAGTGGACGTTGTCCTGATGGTAAGTCCAGGGTCTTAGGACGTTACACGCCGAGCAGTCGCGAGGAGCCGTCGATCGGTTCACGAGGAGTTGTCGAGCAGTCGTGGAGCTCAAAAATGAAGAAACGGGCGATGGTAGGTTTGGAATGGCATGAACGGGGAGTAGAGCGTGATTGCATAAAGCAGAATGTTAATCCACGTTAAATTGAACGATTAGGATTGGAAATTAAGGAATCTTATGGTTGATTTTAAATAGACTGTGTTAGCAAAGAAAATATGCATCTTGTTTTTAATATAGTATAGATATAAATATAAGATTGCAGATATTGATCACAAATGAAATGAGATTTTGTAGTTATGTTATAACAATTATGGTATTGGGTTTTTAATTAAACGAGTAATAATGCGCGGGAGGCACCATTCGCTTATCTCAATGTCGGAATTGCTTTTCTCTACTAGCAAATTCTTTTTCTGACGCGCAATCTTCTCTATTTTCCCATTCCCACATTAGAAACATCGTCCATCGCTCCAAGTCATACATCCGTCCTGGATTTTATGGCTACTCTTGACATTTCAATTGCAAGAACACCACGATGATAGTCTAATATTAAAAAAACTTAATTCCCTTTAGAATCACCGACTGCTTTGCATGTATTTTATACTGGAGATTTTTCAAAATTGAGAGATTTTCATAATTTGGATGCATTTTATATTTGGATTGTTCAAGTATAAGCAACTTTGAAAATTCCCAAATATAAAATACATTCAAAATATGAAATTCTGCGGATTCTAAATAGAATTAAGTAAATTTAATATTAGGCTATCACCGTGGTGTTCTTGCAATTGAAATGGCAAGGTAACCATAAAGCCTTGGATGGATGTAAGTCTTGGAGCAACGGACGATGTTTCTAATGTGGGAATAAATAGGAAAACGGCAACAATTTGCAAGTGGAGAATTCCAGCAATGATCCCTGAACAAAGCATGTGTTCCACAAGAAAATCGACAGTCAATGCGGCCACAGATATGACAAGAACTTGGGATTTTTAGATATAATGATTGTCACCAGACAATTAGTTATGATTGATTGCTAAGACATCATAGATCTCGTCATTTGGTTGAAAAGGAGCTACATTAGACATTTGGGCCAACCGTACATGGCTGGCACGATTAAGCATTATCTAAGACGACAACTACATTAGAATTAAAGCATTTTATTCCACATCTATCAAAACACGGGCGGAGTTTTTGTGTAATATTTTACCTTTTTAAATCTGTATTTACAAGATTCCAAAAAACACGGGCGGAGTCAGTGCACACGAAAGCCCCGTGCACGACTACTAGTACACAATCACACACACAAAAATATATATATAAGCATTCGTGAACAAGATTCCTCCATACCTTTGCGCCACAATATACTGCACTCGTCATCTTTACGAAAATTGGTAGGATGAAATGGGATTTTAGAGAAGATTTGAAGGTGTGCAAGAGGTGAAAATAGGCCGAATACTCATGGCTCTGTGATTCCATGGAGGGAGAATAGGTGAAAGGATGCTTGAAGATTTTGTGATCGATTGAGGAGGCATATGATTATGTGTGATTAAAAATGCCAGAAATAGGGAATCTGGGTAGGAGTGAAGCTTGGAGGGCGTTAAGGTGGAAAATTTCGGAAGAACCGTGCGAAGAGCGGTACCTATTGTCAGATACCTTTTCGTGGAGTTTGGAAGGGAAAATTTCGAGAAAGATAGATGGCCAAGGGAGTTTAGCAGTCAGCGAGATGTTGTGGACACTAAACGCCTTAAGTTGCAGGAGTTATGAGGAGCTCTGCGTGGATGAGACCGTGCAGTGGAGTTTGCGAGGGATGATTTCGGTGAGATCAATGGACAAGGGAGTTGAGCGATCGTGGAACTCTGAGAACGAAGAATCGGTCGATGATAATAGGTTTGGAATGGCGTGGGCGGGGAGTATAGTGGGATTGAATAAATCATGTTGTTAATTCACGTGAAATTGAACGATTAGGATGAGACAATAAAAAATCCTAGGGCTGATTTTAAATAGACGATGTTAGCAAAGAAAATATGCATATTGTCTTTAAATATAGTACAAATATAGATTTAAGATGGGACAAATACCGATCGCAAAAGAAATGGAATTTTAGAGCAAATCTGAAGTGTGAGAGAGGTGAAAATAAGAGAAACAAATGGCTCTGCGATTCCATGGAGGAAGAATTGTGCGAGGAAGCTTGAAGATTCGTTAATTGATTGAGGAGGCATGTGATTTTGTGTTTGATTAAAATGTCGAAAATATGGGATCTGAGCAGGAATGGAGCCTGAAGAGCGTTAGAGTAGAAAATAGAGAGGGAAGATTTCAGAGGAACCTTGAGATCGGTACTTGTTGACAAATATCGTGTTGTGGAGTTTGGGGGAAAGATTTAAAGGAAGATCGATGGCCGAGTGAGTATAAGTCGGTGAGATGTCGTGGAGACCGAATTCCCTAAGCCATCGGAGAAATAAGGAGCTCTACAAGGATGAGACTGTGCTGTGGAGTTTAGGAGGGAAGATTTGAAGGAGGATCGATGGTCGAGGGCGTTTAGCAGACGTGGAGGCATCGAGTAGTTGTTGAGCTCCGAGAATGAAGAATTTGGTGATGTTATGTTTGGAATGGGGTGGACGGGGAGTAGAGCGGGATTGAATGGAGCTGGTTGTTAATTCACGTGAAATTAGACAATTAGGATTGGAAATTAAGAAATCTTAGGGTTGTTTTTATATAGACATTGTTAGCAAAGCAAATATGCAGTCTTTTAAAATAGTATAGATAATTAGATACAAATATATATGATTGGACAAATACTGATCACGAATGAAATGGGATTTTAGAGCAGATCTGAAGGTATGCGAGAGGCGAAAATAGGTGAAATACCTTTGGCTCTGTGAAATACCTTTGGCTCTGTGATTCCATGGAGGAAGAATGGGTGGGAGAAAGTTTGAAGATTCTATGATCAATTGAGGAGTCCTATGATTCCGTGTTTAATTAAAAAGCCTGATATAAGGGACCTGTGCAGAAGTGGAGTCGGGAAGGCGTTGGGGTGGAGGGAAGATTTAAAAGGAACTGTGTGAAGATCGGTACCTGTTGGCAGATAATCGTACCATGGAGTTTGGGAGGGTAGATTTCAGAGAAGATCAATGATAGAGGGAGTCTAGCAATCCGCAAGATGTTGTGGAAACTGAACGCCCTAGCCACTGGAATTTTAAGGAGCAGTGCAAGGATGAGACTGCAGTGTGGATTTTGGGAGGAAAGATTTCAGGGAGGATTGGTGCAACCTGCGTCACATCATATATCTTATTTTATTTCACGCATTTTATTTGGTATTTGTAGCGCATGTATTAGCGCACGTGTATTTTATTTCACGCACTTATTATGGCTTATTGGGGTGATCGCCCAATAGGACCCTGAATAAAAAGATCCGTCAAATTAGGTGATAGGTTAATCAAGGCAAGCATGCTCAAAATATAGGCAAAATAGAAGAGGTATTTTTATATTCGTTAAAATATAAAACTAGATTAAACAAATATTTCAGTCTCATCATATTTTGGAATTATTTCAAAATATAAAAGCCCAATTAAGAAGTTGTCTTTCAAGATTATCACATCCCTAAAAAATAATTATTTCTTTCTCTTATTAGCCTAATATGACAAGTCAGCCCCTTTTGTTAACTCCTTTTATAACCCCGCCTCCCAACGTGGAGAGGACAGCTTGGACAAAATCGGGAAATATAGATTCTTCTCTGTTTCCCGGAAGTCCAGCCCCGCCCTCGTCTACGCCAAGTCGCTGTACGAGGACAATCGCCCGGCCCCTCTCCTCCACCGTCAGCCTACTAGGGTTCCGGCGACTTCTCCTTCGGTTCTGTCTTCATCGGCTACTTCAGCACGGGCCCGTCCAGTTGCTACAAGAGCTCGACGACCCCCCCCCCCCCCCATCTTCTAGCGGAAGTTGCAGACACTCTTGACCGCCTCAGTCTACTTCCGTCCCACGTCCTCCACCGGCGGCCCATTCTTAGCTTCACATCCCCTGTTTCAGCCCGTTTTCGGCCCAGGATTAATTCCAACGCCAAACTCTTTGTCCAAAGGTATATCTCCGGTCATTTTCCTCGCTCACGACATGTTAGAAAATCTTTTGTGCTTATTTTATTGGTCTTAAAATACAGAGCTTGCTTGCCCTAATTGCTATGGAACCTATTTGTCGTTAATTTGAAAATCTTGCTTGTTACATTATTCTATTTACCTAATTGTACGCTTGTGGAAAATTAACTCATATTGATTCTACGCTCAAAAGTTGGCTCCTACACGCGTTTGCGAACTCGAGGTCGATCATCGCTTACCGTTTGCTCAAGGACATCACGCTAACGCTACATGTTTGAAGAAAATTCAAATTTATTTATATAAAATCGACTTTGAGAATCCGGTTTACATCAAGGATCCATGGCCGAGGGAGTCGAGCGGTCGTGAGGAGTCGTCGAGCCATCGTGAGGAGTCGTCGTGTAACATCCCAAGGCCCTGGACTTACAATCGGGACAACGTCCACCGACTGTCTCGCCTGGCAACCGTTACTGGGCTGCAGCCCAAGCACCCCAACCTCTCTCCAGCCCACAGTCAGGTTGTTGGTGGCCACAGCCTCCCTTTGGTGAGAAGTGATCCAGTTAAGTGCCTCTACGGGGCCTTCCCAAAAGGGCAGCTCAATTGGTAATGAGAAGTGAAAGAACTATATAGTTAAGCGTGCTCGGGCTGGAGTAGTACTAGGATGGGTGACCTCCTGGGAAGGCCTTGTAGAGGCACTTAACTGGACCACTTCTCACCAAAGGGAGGCTGTGACCACCAACAACCCGCCTGCACTTTTTTTGTAACGTCCCAAGGCCCTGGACTTATAATCGGGACAACGTCCACCGACTGCCTCGCCTGGCGACCGTTACCGGGCTGCAGCCCAAGCACCTCAACCCCTCTCCAGCCCACAGGCGGGTTGTTGGTGGTCACAGCCTCCCTTTGGTTAGAAGTGGTCCAGTTAAGCGCCTCTACGAGGCCTTCCCAGGAGGTCACCCATCCCAGTACTACTCCAGCCCGAGCACGCTTAACTATATAGTTCTTTCACTTCTCATCACCAATTGAGCTGCAACTCAATTGGTGATGAGAAGTGGGAGAACTTCATAGTTAAGCGTGCTCGGGCTGGAGTAGTACTGGGATGGGTGACCTCCTGGGAAGTCCCCGTGCTGCACACTTAACTATCGAGTTTGCCTCATCGAAGGGAGGATGTGGCCACCAACAACCCGCCAATGGGCTGGAGAGGAGTTTGGGTGCTTGGGCTGCAGCCCGGTAACGCTCGCCAGGCGAGGCTGTCAGTGGACGTTGTCCTGATGGTAAGTCCAGGGCCTTAGGACGTTACACGCCGAGCAGTCGCGAGGAGCCGTCGAGCAGTCGCGAGGAGCCGTCGATCGGTTCACGAGGAGTTGTGGAGCAGTCGTGGAGCTCAAAAATGAAGAAACGGGCGATGGTAGGTTTGGAATGGCATGGACGGGGAGTAGAGCGTGATTGAATAGAGCAGAATGTTAATCCACGTTAAATTGAACGATTAGGATTGGAAATTAAGGAATCTTATGGTTGATTTTAAATAGACTGTGTTAGCAAAGAAAATATGCATCTTGTTTTTAATATAGTATAGATATAGATATAAGATTGCAGATATTGATCACAAATGAAATGAGATTTTGTAGTTATGTTATAACAATTATGGTATTGGGTTTTTAATTAAACGAGTAACCATGCGCGGGAGGCACCATTCGCTTATCTCAATGTCGGAATTGCTTTTCTCTACTAGCAAATTCTTTTTCTGTCGCGCAATCTTCTCTATTTTCCCATTCCCACATTAGAAACATCGTCCATCGCTCCAAGTCATACATCCGTCCTGAATTTTATGGCTACTCTTGACATTTCAATTGCAAGAACACCACGATGATAGTCTAATATTAAACAAACTTAATTCCCTTTAGAATCACCGACTGCTTTGCATGTATTTTATACTGGAGATTTTTCAAAATTGAGAGATTTTCATAATTTGGATGCATTTTATATTTGGATTGTTCAAGTATAAGCAACTTTGAAAATTCCCAAATATAAAATACATTCAAAATATGAAATTCTGCGGATTCTAAATAGAATTAAGTAAATTTAATATTAGGCTATCACCGTGGTGTTCTTGCAATTGAAATGGCAAGGTAACCATAAAGCCTTGGATGGATGTAAGTCTTGGAGCAACGGACGATGTTTCTAATGTGGGAATAAATAGGAAAACGGCAACAATTTGCAAGTGGAGAATTCCAGCAATGATCTTTGAACAAAGCATGTGTTCCACTAGAAAATCGACAGTCAATGCGGCCACAGATATGACAAGAACTTGGGATTTTTAGATATAATGATCGTCACCAGACAATTAGTTATGATTGATTGCTAAGACATCATAGATCTCGTCATTTGGTTGAAAAGGAGCTACATTAGACATTTGGGCCAACCGTACATGGCTGGCACGATTAAGCATTATCTAAGACGACAACTACATTAGAATTAAAGCATTTTATTCCACATCTATCAAAACGTTTATATTTAGGAAAAATAAAATTAGAAATTAAACACTCATTCAATCTAGAAATAAACACTCATTCAATTCCTATGAAAGAACTGCTCTATTCAATCAAGAATAGGAGTTAATTTTTTACATTAAATTTAAAGCATTTTATTCCACATCTATCAAAATGTTTATACTTCAGAAAAATAAGCAGAAAGTAAACACTCATCCAATCTAGAAATAAACAGCTCCATTCAATCAAAAATATGAGTTCATTTTTTAAAGGTACAAAGAAACAAAGCAAACCTATGTCCAAAGCTATTGAAACCAGAGCAGCTATAGGAGAAGCATACTCTCAGTAGAATTCATCTTAGAATCCACAATAAAGTAGAAAATGTCAGCCTCCATTCTCCTCAACCGTGCTCACATAAAAGTCATGGAATGCTAGGAGTTGAAGGAGAAGCATGCCAACACTTGCAGATTTTTACTTTGTTTTATTTAACATGTGCAGATGCGTTCGAGGTGCATACACAAGGTATTGAGATTTGATGTGATGTCATACAACAGAGAGAGTGATGTAATCCAAAATTGGAGCTTTGATATTTTAATAATAAATTTGAGAGCATTTTAAATAGTGTGGTGCAAACAAGATTTCACGAATAATAACGTGCGATATTCGATCTAGAATTCGTAGACATGAATAAGAGCTAACAAGCGAACATATGATGAACATGATTTAACGCTCCACAAACAAGACTTCACGAAGAATATTTCAAATTGACGACAAATATGTTAGAATGAAAATTAGAGCAAGCATGCTCTGAAATTTAAAAATCAAATAAAATAAGCATATTATTAACATAACACAACACGAGCGGGAGAACGATCAAAGATATACATTTAGATCGAGAGTGAAGCATCGGAATCAACAGGGGTACTAGTGGGAGATGGCTGGACCGAGGAACTAGTTCTTAAACATGGGTTCTTTGTGATTGTGGCTCGGGGGAGGCAGTTGGACGAAGTAAAAAATGAGGTGGATGCTCGGGGTAGGTTGAATTTGGATATCGAGGCTTTGACGAGGGCGTGGAAGGTCTGGGGTGGCTGGACCATGGGAGTCGAGAGCTGCACTGAGGTAGAAGAGGCCGTTGGAGGCATCCTGAGCCTGAATTCATCGGACCTGGACAAAAAATATGAAGACAAGTGGGTTTGGGCTTTCGTTGGCGAGCAGAACCGACAGGGGAAGTGTCGTCATAGTCCAATGGATTCCTGGTGATGATGTTGGAGACAGAGGAGCGGCTTGAAGGCGGATGCTGCTTCGGGATCTCGCACTAAGGGAGGGAATCGAGATGGACTTCCGAAACAGAGAATGCTTTCTCTGTTTTCGTTTTGTCCAAGCTAAATCGTGGGAGGGTGGTTGGGCATAAATAGATATGAATCATTTAGGACATAATCTATTTTTAGTCATAATTTAAGGGGGTTTCAAAAGGCTAGAGATTTAAGATTTTCCCCCACTCGTATTTTTCACATGTAAAGTATTTCCAAAAATAATGAGAATTAAATAGGTATTTGTTTCTCATTTTACCAATTTAAAATGCTTTATTATAATTTTAATTGATTTTTTGTGTGATTATCATAATTATCACATTACCTAATTATACGGGGCAATTTTATTCATGGCTGTATTGGTTGGTAACGTCAATAAGACGTACGAACGTGCGTGAGTAATATGCGCAAAATAAAACATGCACGCAATAATAATGTACATACAAATACAAGAGATAAATGTGCGTGAGTGACACGCATAATATATATGCGAATAATTAAAATTAAAGTGGAATGATGCGACACAGGTTGCATCCGAGAGAATGAGAGAAAACTTTATAATTTAACTAGGAATTAAAGTAGGAGGATTAAAGTTTTAGGCTCTGTTCATTACGTCAGTTTTGGAGAAAGAAATTGGAACTGAGGTCTCTCAAATCCAGTTACGGCATTTGTTTGAGTGTTTAATGGATCAGAATTGTCATTCGAGTAAAACCGTCGGCACGACATCTTTGAAAATTAGGTGTGAACGAAAACTTAGTATTTTGGTCAAGTTTCACGGTTTTCTGATCGTATTGTTCGGATTCTCCTTATGTTTCTTCTTCTCCTTCTACTTCATTTGCTTCTTCTTCTCCTTCTTCTTCTCCTCATTTTCCTTCTTCTTCTTCTTCTTCTTCTACTTCTGTTTTTGCTTCTTCAACTTCTCATTCTCTCCTACTTATTCTTCTTCTTCTCACCTCTTCACATTTTCACAGAACACGACTTTGAATCCCACCCCAACACACGACTTTGAATCCTTCCCCAACCCACTACTTCGGATCCCGCCCCTAATCAACCAAATTCTACTCCCTCACCGGATTTGCCTCTCTCCAAATACTTCTGACCATCACCTTCTTTCAGGACTCCGGTGCAGCCATCGTCCTCCCACTCCTACTCACAGTTTTGACTCATCATGATGGCCTTGCACCTCCTTTCTCATGGTTTTGATGTCAACATCTGCTACATAGGCATGTCCTCATCCCTCAGTTTTCGATTGAAGTCGTATTAATGCTTTAGTTCACTATTTTAAACATTGTTTGTTTCATTCCACTCCTCCCCTTTCTCTGTTTCACCTCAATCTTCTTAGGAGAAGCATTTTCCGACTGGAAATAGGAAGCATTTTTGGCCTTGATTCTCTTAAGAGGATCACAATTTGTTTTTTATTTCCGCAACTATAAACAACAAGTTTTTATATTTATGTGTTAATTTAGATCATCTGCTTTCCCTTGACCTATAGACCACTAGGTTTGTGACATCAGAGTTCAACCAAATTAGGTTAAATGGTGTATGAGCAATTAGGATATAGCTGCCATTTCTTTAATGTCAGAGTTCAACAAAATTAGATTTGTGACGTGTTAGTTGATTAAAGGAGTGTTAAATGGCAAATGCGTGCCTAACAACCTAGCAAACATGTAAAAAAATTTAATTTGTAAGTAGAAAATGGTAGAAATTTATCTCAAGTTCAGCTCCTAAATGAATATTTACTCTTTTACTTATTGGTGATATATGAAGATCACAAGTTTACTTCAAACCTTCTTGGAAAATAATAACAATTCATGTGATTCAAAATCATTCAGCAAACAAACAACATAATTGACAGATTCAATTTTTTGCGTCAAAACCATCCGAACAATTAAATTGAGTTTTGGCCCAATTCCAAAATGTACGAGTTTTTTATTTTGGACAAAACTAATTCCCTCCTCCGAAAACCCATCAGGCCTTTCTTCCTTTTCTTTAACAATATGCAGATATGTTAGAGCCTTTGTGGTGCATGCATGAGCAAGGTGTGAGCATAGTTGTGAAGTCATTCAACAGAGAGAGAATGAGAGAAAACCTTGATATATTTGACTGGATATTAAACCAGGAGGATTTGTATAAGATACAGCAGCGTAGATGCTCACCCTATGTCACGGAGCCCTCTATAGCAGAGAGAGAGACAGAGAGATGTTTTTAGATAGAGATAAGAAAGAAATAGATCTCAAAAAGAGCAAGAACAGTCGTCTTCTTACCTGACTGCAGTTCGAGACGATGTTGGCGTGAAATCGCCGGAAGACCCTCGACTAAAGCCGAGGGGGGCTTATTACGGAAGAGGCGTAGTGGGATGCCCTAGACCCGCGCGTGGTACACGATGGCGGTGAGGAATCGCTGAGGCGGCGGAATGGGATGCCCTAAACCAGCGCGTGGAAGACGATGGTGGTGACGAATCGCTGAGGAGGCCGATTGCTTTCAAGGTTCAGTGCTTACAGCGCGGAATTTCCGGAAACCGATTGATTCCCTAGGTATTGCGAACAAGAGGCAGTCTGAAGAAGGAGCCGGTCATTCAGTTCAAGGAAGGGGAAGATTGAGCTCGAAGCGCAAATGGAATAAGATCAGGCACGCAGGGGTAATTCGGGAAATCAACAAAAACCTGTGCATTATGACTACTATACATTTCGTTCGTCAGAGAAGTTATTCACTCCGCGTGAGATATTTTTAGGTGCGTTCTTCCATTTAAAATCTCAGTGCTCGTACACATTAAATTGTTGGTTCCTGCAAAAATAATATGATTGATCGAAATACTGATAATAGTATTTTGCGAAAACAACTCCGCAGTAGAATATCAGATCGTACGGCTGTATTGTTTCTCCCACCTAAAACTAGGTGGGAGAAATGCACCTAAAATTTTTTCAACAGGGTGAAGAATCGGGATGCAACATAGCCAGCTTAAATCTTCACATAAAATTGTATTAAACTTTTTCTAAATTTGACGGTTCGTCTTCAATCTCAAACGTAGATTTGTTAACGACGCACCAAATGAACTTAAAATTCTCATCTTAGATCATTTCATATTTTTTCTACGGGCATAGAAGCCCTCGTCGAAACCCCACCCGACTTTGTTCTCACGATCGTCGAAGGAGCGGAGGACTTCCGGCGAGCCTCTCGGCACCTCTCGCCTGATTCCAGTTGGATGGTCTGGAACCCTGCGAAAACCACGAGCTTGGAGAAAGTCCCACACATAGAGATCAAGGATTTTGGGCTCAGTAAGATTTTTTTTTTTTCTGATTCTAGCTTCTTGAATGCTAAGAATTCTAGCTTCTTTTCTGATTCTAGCTTACCCTCTGATTCATCATTTTACTGGTCTTTAGTCAATTCTTTAGTCAATACTAAGGTCTTTAATGTCGGTCTTTATTCAATGCTAAGATTTGGAATAATTGTTTAAAGGTTCTAGTCTTTATTCATTGCTAAGATTTGGAATAATTGTTTCATCTTATGTCTTTATTCATTTTGCTAAGATCAGATCTAGAATAATTTGGTCAAAGGTTCTAGTTTAATTTTACCTGTAATCTTTATTCAATGCGAAAGTCATTTTATTCTACTTATGTTGCGTGAAAATTATTCATCACCGTCAATTTTCCTCATGGACAAAATATCACGAGCCTGCTGCAGAAACATGAACATATTCGCACATGTCACATATTACACTTTCACGACAAGCTTGGGTAATAGTTTGGTTATCGGTTTGAAAGAATTATGATAATATCAAGATAGCAATATTTTAGGTTGCGGTTAATAATATTTTGATTGGAGTAACTTTTGGCGAGTTTTATCAGCACTATAATTTTGGCTATCCGCACTCCTTTTGTATGAGTTATTACGCGCATTTTGGAAATACGTCTTATGCGTGCTTTTTTAGGAAAAATAATCAACACTAAAGTTGTAGATCTCGATGAAATTTACAATTTTCGTGTTGAACATTTTTTCTAAAAATGCACGCACAAGACGTAATTGCCGCCCTGATTGAAACATATGTGTAACTATATCGAATTTTGGGAAATACGTCTTGTACATGCATTTTTAGGAAAAGTGTTCAACACGAAAGTTGTAGATCTCGACGAGATCTACAACTTCCGTGTTGAACACTTTTCCTAAAAATGCATGTACAAGGCGTATTTCCAAAAGACTCGCAATAACTCATACAAAAAGATTGTGGATAGCCAAAACTGTAGTGCGGACAACGATCGCCTAATTTTTTTAAAATATTCAGATTACAAATATATATTCAGATTACAGTTAACAATCATCTAATTTAATAGAGTTTGGGGAATCCTTTGACAAGGAAAACATAATTTTGCATTTGTAAGTTAAAAATGGGTGCTGTTATGGGCAGCCCACTTATGGCTCTAGGCAGCCCATAAAATGGGTGGGACCCACACATTTTTTTCCTTTTTTCTTCCCCCCCCCCCCCTAACCCTAATAGCAGCCCAGAAAATCCCGCCTTCTGAGTTCCGCCTGCTCGATCTCCCCCCTCCCGACGACGAAGTACAGTGCTTCCTCCCGCCTGTTCGATCTCCCCTCTCCCGCGCTCTGTTCGATCTCCCCCCTCCCGAAGAACATCGGTCGACTTCTCGATCTCCCCCCGCCACCGCCCCTCATTTCCTGCACAGCCGTTCGCCCCTCCACCGCTCTCATTTCCTGCACAGCTTTTCATCTCCATGACTGCCGTAGAGCCTAAAGAGGGCTGCCCGACCTCCATTCCACCCGCCGGTGATGCCGCGGTACTCCATTCCAACCCTCCCTTGCCGGAAGACATCGCCATTTCCACTGAAGAGGGTCTAGTTGACGTCAATTTCGACCCAGGACCGTCCAGGCTCCAATTCCACAGCGGCTCTTCATCTCGTTCGCAGCCCCCTTCTCCAAATTTTGGTATATTTTTGCCTCTTATTTTCCCCTTGAAATGATTATTCGTAGCTTGATTTTCTGCGAATTAGTTCTGCATTATTGTGAATGTCTATGAATATTATTGTGATTCATATTGTGATGCATATTGTCAATGTTGAGTTTTTTTTTGTTAATTTATAGGGATTGGAGAGAAATGTTTGGCATTAGCACAAGTAGACATGAAATTACATTTTAACACCAATATGAGTTTTCCTACGAAGGAAGAGTTAGTCAGTTGGGCACGTAATACTGCAAAAGGACTTGGGTTTGTGATCACCATTAAAGGGGTCGATAAATTGTCATCTCGAAGCAAACCTAGAGTTAAGCTTGGGTGTGATAGAGAGGGATATAAACGTCCAAGTCAAAGGTCTAAAGGGTTGATTAACCAAAATATAAGAAAATCCTCCTCTAAGCGTTGTGGATGTCCTTTCGCTTTGTTAGGTGTACGAAATGTTATTGGAACTGAGTGGACTATCGAAGTGAAATGCGGTGTTCACAACCACAATATGGTGCACCTAGAAGCTCATGCTTATGCCGGCAGATTATTAGAGACTGAACAGAAATTGTACATGAGATGTACGCTGCAGGAGTAAAACCACGCAAGATATTATCAACATTGAAGCAAAGAGATAAGAGTAATACAACAGTGCTTAGAACTTTATACAATGAAAGAGCTAAGATACAGAAAACAGAACTAGAAGGAGGAACAGCAATACAATTTCTATACAAGTGCATCACTGAATTTGGGTACACCAGTTTTAATAAAGTGAAAGTAGGTTGCAATCATTTGGAGAGCTTGTTCTTTGCACACCCCATCTCTATTTGTCTTCGCAAAATGTTTCCAACGGTATTTCTTATGGATTGCACATATAAAACAAATAGATACCGTCTCTCATTACTTTCTGTTGTTGGGGTAACGTCAACAAATATCACTTTTTATGCTGCATTTATATTCATGTCAAATGAGACTGAAAGTAGTTATGTTTGGGCGCTTAATTGTTTTAAGTCAGTGCTTGATCAAAATGCGCTTCCACTTGTTTTGGTGACAGATAGAGAGGTAGCCTTGATGAATGCTATCAAAGTGGTTTTTCCTACTTCTAAAAATCTTTTGTGCAAAGTACATATAAATAGAAACATACTTGCACACGGTAAGAAGTACTTTAAAAAGGGAAAAGATTTTGAAGTATTTTTGCTTTAATGGCAAAATTTGATTGATTCTCCAAATGAAGCCGATTTTGGTAGTTCACTGACATCGATGAAAAATGTGTATGCTGACAAATATCCTCTTGTACTCTCATATTGTATGGCAACATGGATTGAACCTTTCAAAGAATATTTTGTTTCTGCTTGGGTTGACAAATTTATCCACTTAGATAATGTGACAACCAATCGGGTTGAAGGTGGTCATGCTCAATTAAAAAAATTTCTTGAAGTATCGATTGGTAACTTATCCACTGTATGGAATAACGGAGATTAAAAGATTTTTTGGGCAAAGTGTTATTCAAGTTAGTAAAGAGTTCCGTGGTTTTCTCTACTCTGAACTTGTTGGTCGGGTCTCCATATCTGCTTTAGAAATAATACAAAAAGAAGTTGCCAAGTTACAAAATGGAACCGCTTATGTTGATGCATGCATTCATAAAAATAGACTTACTTTGGGATTGCCATGTGCGCATGAGTTGAAACCTTACATAGCACATACAAATTCCATTCCACTATGAATTATTCATAGTCATTGGAAACAACTACAACTAATTGAAAGGGACGTCGAAGAGGAGATAAAGGTAGAAAGTGATGTTCAAAATGATATTGACATAGAGTTTGAAGGTATTTTAATGAGATACAACAACACAAATGTGCTTCAAAAAAATGAAATTAAACGGAAATTACGTGAAATTATGGATCCATCAGCAACACTCACAATAGAACATTTGGTTCCATCCAAGTTAAAGGGAAGACCAAAGGGAAGCTAAAAGCAATTTCATAAGGAATACAAGTCAACAAAGAGAGACCCTTCCTTATTTGAACATGTACTACAAAGTGAGAAGAATATTATCCCTTCAAAGCCAACAAAACTTTTGGGTAATGTAAAAAGGATACTTCAACAAGTTCAAAAAGAAATGTCATCATGCATTTCTAAATTTATCATGACGTGATAGATGTAATGGGAGATGGACATTGTGGATATCGTGCAATCAGTTTAGCAATGAATTTGGGAGATAATTGGATACAGGTGCGGAATGACATTTCAAATGAAATACAAAAACATTTGAACCTATATACAGATATATATGGAAATGCAAGAACATGTGAATTGTTGGCCTCTTTGGATTGTTTTGTTACTCCTGCGTCGTTCGACAAGTGGATGACTATGCCGAATATGGGATTGATAGTAGCATCATGTTACAACATCAAGCTTGTTCATTTCTCAAAGTTCCAATCGTTCACCTTTCTACCACTGCATTCGGCACCGCCTACTTTCCCAAGGACAGTATTCATAGCGTTCGTACATGGTAATCATTTTGTGCAACTGGTCATGCATAGTGATTGTCCACTACCACCACTATTTACAAGTTGGAAGAGGTATCGTACGAACATTGCTGCTATGAAATCTAGATTGTTAGGTATGTGATGAAGGTTTATTAAATAATTTAATTTTATTTACACTAATTTGTTCTAATAAAATTTTAAATTTATGTTCAACCTTACAGCTTATTTCCTGGACAATTTTTGGTCTTCCTTTTTGCAAACTACGGGAGACAAGTATTGCTGCATTACCAATTGATACTACCAGGTAATTCACTAAACTATATAGCCTTTAGTTCACTTATTCTTTTCAATAAAACATCATTTAATCTTTTTTTTACAGGGTGGATCACATTACAAAGTGCAATGATGCGTTACGAATGTGTCACAATCTAAATATTTTATATGTAATGTGGAATGATAATTTTTGTAGTGCAAAGTATATGAAAATATCTATATATACACAATGGAGAATGGAGAATATTATGTTTTTGTTATGCTTTTATTAATTTTTTTTTTTTTTTTAAATTGGGCTGCCAATAACAAATTGGGCTGCAATGTAAAAAAAATGAGCTGCAATTAACGATGGGCTGCCTAAAGCCAAAAGTGGGCTGCCCATAACAGCACCCTTAAAAAAAGAAATTCCTCCACATTTTTACAACTGTTCTTTTTCAAAAAAAGAATTTGTAGGGGGTCAAATGTCTCAATTATAAAAAATTAGAGATTACAACTATTCCTTTGAAACTTAGAGAGGTCAAATATCTTACCTCTACAATATAAAAGTACCACAAATACTTTACCCTAATATATAATATGAAAAAACAGGTCATAAATGTTCAGCTGGTTACAGTGTCATTGTAAGCAATGTATTAGCTATTTTTATACATAAAATTTAAATATATCTTTACTATATAATAGTGTTTCTCTTGGTCTACTATATATTTTGTCCGTACAGCCTAAAATGACTTATTTACCCCTTCTAATATCCTCCCTAACAGCTCAGCATCTGCCAAAACTTTTTTTTAAATAAACTTGCAATACTTGCTTACCTTATTAGTTTGAGCTTCCAAAACTGAAATAGGCAAAATCTTAAAATAAAACAAAAAACTGAAAAATAGAACTATAAAAAAATTTAGACCAGGAAAAAATTACTATACTTTTATAATTTGAACTTTTTGACAGTACCCCTACCCTATATAAAAGTACCTCCGCCACTCGCATTCATGTGTTATCAGAGATTGAGCGCTGATTACACTGCGGCGAAAATACTGTCCCGCGGGGTACCGGAGTACGTTACTCATATGCATGGAGACATTTCTCATATAAATCAAAACTGAACATTGTCAGCGCATTTGGACCTCTAATTCTGTCCAAACAAACGGACCCTTTAGGTTAAATTTCTCAAGGAGAGCTTGTCGCCATGCAAAATAATCTTCCAACAGCCAGCTTGAAACATAAACACAGATCCATGCTTTGGAACAACTGTCAATCAAAATAATGAATTTATTAGATCAGCAAATTTCATCTGGCAGATTAAATTATTTTTAATCTAATCAAAAATCAAATGATTTTTCCAAACATGTGAGTTTTGATTAGATTGTCAGCTTCAACATCTTATCTACCAATAAAATAAATAAATAAAAATCATTTAATAATAATGTTTCAGTGTTGCCTTGGCGCACCGGTTGAGGTGTTGCCGTGTGAACTTGAGGTCACAGGTTCGAGTCCTGGAAGCAGCCTCTTGCAAAAATACAGGGTAAAGTTTGCCTACACTTCACCCTTGTGGTAGGACCCTTCCAGACCCTCGCTGCATGGGGATGCTTTGGGCACCGGGCTGCCCTTTTTTAATAATAATGTTTCGATGCATCGTTTATATTTTCGCTCTTGATAAATTTTCCCTAATTACTGATTTCAGAACCCAAAATTACTACAGTAAGGGTGGTTGTGACTACAAATTTATCATACTTGCACGAATTTAGAAATCATATACCCTAAAAGGCTACAATGTATACAAATATTGGGCACAAATTCGCCAAAACAAAAAACCAAGAAAACAGTTCATCAAGGTTTTTGTAATTGCGCACAAATAGATTTTTTCATTAAAATTTCCCTATTCAGCCCTAGTAAAGATTGGAAAGAAATTTTTTTAACTAATCATCATTGTGACTAGCATTCTCTCATAGAAATAGTATTAATTTTCTTGAATAAATGAGCATATTTTTGCATGAAAATACTGTTGGAAATATCGAGTCAATGTCGGTCTTGTAGTGTCTTTATGTATTTGAGGTTTAGTCCCACACCGCCAATCGGTGTTTTATGTCATGTTGTAACTCCTATATAATGCTCTATGTGTATGAATAATAAATGAAGCATTTCTATTTTATTTCTTTCAACATGGTATCAAAGCAGGAAACGAATCTGGGAACTTTTTTTTCGCCCTAAATTGTTGGCGATCTAATGCTCTGTTTTTTTTTTCCTTTTTCTCTCTGATTTCCGCTACTCCCCCCTTCCGATCCCATCCACCGCCGTTGTTGATAGGCCCGTCGAGGAGATTCGCTCTCGCTCCCGTCGACGGAATCGCCGTCTGATTCCATCGACGGGAGTGGCCCCCATTCCTCTCGACGAGACTTCTTTGCTCCCGACGACCCGTGATCCCATCGCCAGGGGGAGTGCAATCTTCCGCCCGCATTCTCGTTCTCGTCAACGACCCTTGATCGTCTCTGCTTGGGTCGAAGGGTCCTGTCAAGCCTCTCTTCAACATTGACTAGTGCTATCGAGCCTATCATCTTCGCTGCGTCACCTCCGTCTGCCCGTTCCATCGATGGAAGTGCTCTTCTCCTCCCTCAACGACCGTTGTTGTTGCTTCCATCGACATCGATGACAGTTCTCTGTTGATTTCGTCGATCCAATCCCGTAGTCTGCTGCTAACGATGGATGCTTCTCCCGACGAGCCATCTTCTCCAGCATGTTTACTGCTCCCGTCGAGCTCTCTTCCTCGTTCGTCCGCTGCTCTTGGCTATGGATCGTCTGTTGCCGCCTATTTCTGTGGACTCCAGCAACTGCCTACAACATTTCTTTCGATTCCTGATGCTGCTTGCTCTTCCCAGGAGCTAATTTCTCGCTGATGAAGAAGCTTTATGGTAGTTTTTTAATCGTTTTTTGGGTCAGTACGTGTCGTTGTTTTGTTGTTAGTACTGTATTTGCTTCATGTTGTTGTTTGCCTATATGCACGTGTTATCCACGTGAGGGGTAGTGTTGGGATGAAGGCGACTCGGATGATCTTTCCCGACTTTTCGCCTTCGTTCCACACTGCCTCTAGGCTTATGTCGTGTGTTGTATGTGTCTCCGAATTTGTCTTTCGATTGGTCATGTGTTGTGGAGCGATTATGTTGGTGTTCTTGTCTCATCGAGTTGTGTCGCGTGGGACCGTGTCGTGTGGGACTGTGACGTGTGGGACCGCTCTTGTGCGGATGTATCCCCGACAGATTATCTCTGACGGATTATCCCCGGTTGCTCGGGTGATGAGTTGCACCTCATTTTTCGTTCCTTTTTTGCATGTTGTGTGTAGTTGATGTTGGTAGACCGGTTTCCAGTGAGTCCGCATCGTGTGTGGGTCCTGCGTCGTGTGTGGGTCAGTGTCGTGTGTGGCTATGTCCCCGACTTGATTCCCCGGTTTGGAATTTCCCCCGGTGGCTCGTTTGATGTTTTGTGTCGCATCATGTACCTCCATTGTCGTTATTTGTTGTGTCCAAGCTGAAGGGTCTTGTAGTGTCTTTATGTATTTGAGGTTTAGTCCCGCACCGCCTATCGGTGTTTTATGTCATGTTGTAACTCCTATATAATGCCCTATGTGGATGAATAATAAATGAAGCATTTCTATTTTATTTCTTTCAACAGATACCACGTGAAGGTGCTAAAATATGAAAAATAAGACATCCAAATGGCTTTGAAGTCATAAATGAGGCATAAAATCAACATAATCATAATCTTAAAGTTATGTAAAAAGGGAATACCTCGAAATTTATTATCTTGTTTGATTATCCCAAAGGTTTCCGTAGTTTCTCGAATCATAATACCGCGAACGCCAACGAAAGATGATGACTTACATTCAGCAACTGTGAAATCATCCATAGAAAACAGAAGATAGCATGTTTGATTAGCCACCCAGTCTAAAAAAATCAGCTAATTTTTTTTTCTTTTGCAAGTAAATTGTCTGGCCAAGAAAGCACTGATTACCAACAATATAAGCACCATGCAGGTCCGCCGTGAGAAGGCGCTGAGCCAATTGATTTTTCCTGCAAAAAAGAATACAAACTCTCATTTTCTTCTCAATTTCTTGGGTGTTTAGTTCCAATGTAATTACCCGGAAATTGGATTTACCTAGGAAATGTGAACAAATGAATTGACAAATATTTATCCAGTAAATATAGTGACTCACTTACCATCACCAAACTAATTTTCTAATTACCTATAATAAAAAAAATTTACCATTCTTTTACATTTCCAGTCTTTCAATTCCTTCAAACCAACCAAAGCTCAATAAAAGGTACATGAAACAACATAACATAAGACTTGGAATGAAGACAAACATTTGGGAGCCGAAAATTTATCTACGACCGAAAATTTTTTTTTCAAAAGATGGATAAGTAATTGGTAGAGAATCGCCGAACAGAGTAATTTTTTTCAGAGGAAAAATGAAATATCAAGCAATAAGAAATAGTAAAATTACTAGGAAACTCACTTGGATTCTTGCATTAGCTCAAGGATATAGGCTTTCCACATATCATGCATTGGCTGGAAGAGCTCAAATCTGCAACGAACAGGAAATTCTGAAGTACAATCCCTAGAATCAGTGTATTAATAAAGCCAAGCAAACGTAACATGTCAATATATATGGGAATGCTACTTGCACCAAAAAAGGGAAACGAACTTTTTAGCCTGATGGGCGCATAAATTTGCAAGTTTGCCCACAATTAAACTCATTTGGAGAAATTTTTTGTTCCATTTTCGGTAGATCCGTAGATGAAATTAGTGCCAAAGGATTAGGTAGAATAAAGGGTAGACCCAAGATAATATGAACGTAAATTACTCAAAATAATTTGCATAGTTTATGTTTAAAACCAGACATGACTAAACATGAACTAATGAAAAAAAGAGGATGCATTAACCCGACCTCAAATAATTGAAATAAGGAAACTGATAATGACAACTGATGATCCTTTCCAGTTGCATATTGTAGAGAAAAACAGGACTCTGTATATTTCTTCTATCTTCTGAATACAGTGTATGAATACAAATATATAGAGGAGAGAAAGAGAGAGGAAAACCTTATACACAATGTGGGACTAAAGAGAGAGGGAAATAAGAAACAATATGGGCCCTAGAATGGGCTTATTACATGGGCTTTTCTAACACTCCCCCGCAAGCTGGAGCGTACAAGTCGTAGGCACCCAGCTTGGACAGGGATTGATAAAATAGGGTGCTTGATAGGGCCTTGGTGAGAATATCAACAACTTGATTGGTACCCGGAACATGCTTCAACTCTATTTTCTTCATTTGAACTTTCTCCCGGATGAAGTGACAGTCTACTTCAATGTGTTTCGTTCTTTCGTGGAAGACCGGGTTCTTAGCTATGTGTATAGCAGTTCGACTGTCACATAGTAAGATAGCAGGTGAGGAAAGTTTTACTCCTAGATCAGCAAGAAGACTTTCAAGCCATGTGAGTTCAGAAACCACTGATGCCATCGAACGGTATTCCGCCTCAGCTGAAGACCGAGCAACCACAGCTTGTTTCTTACTACGTCAGGTAACCAGGTGACCACCAAAGTAGATACAAAAACCACTAGTAGATCGTCGATCATCCAGGGAACCAGCATAATCTGCATCAGAATACGCAACCAATGTTGGGGTAGAGGATGAAGTTTTGTAAACCAACCCTTGACCGGGAGCTGTTTTCAGATATCGTAGGATGCGTTCAACGGCCTGAAGATGGGACATTCGAGGAGAGTGCATAAATCGGCTGACCACCCCAACAGCAAAGGATATATCTGGTCTTTTTGACTGTAAGGTAGATCAGTTTCCCAACAAGTCGTCGATAATACTCTGGATTTGGAAGGGCAAGAACATCATCAGAGGCATGTGCACACAGCTTGTGATTGACATCCATAGGAGTGTTAATTGGCTTGCATCCAGAGTAGCCAGCATCCTGAAAAAGATCGAGACAATACTTCCGTTGAGAGAGGACAAGGCCATCAGGACGTCTCGCGATCTCAAGACCAAGGAAGTATCGGAGGTTTCCCAGATCTTTGGTTTGAAAGACAAAACTGAGATGTTATTTGATTGCTTGTATGCCCTTTGAATCATCGTCTGTGATTAGGATGTCATCGACATATACCAACAGAAGAACCGTGCTTGTAGTTCGATGTCGAGTGAACAGAGAGAAGTCTGCCGAGCTCCAAGTAAAGCCAACGTCCCGAACAGCCTTACTGAACTTATTAAACCATGCCCGAGGGGATTGTTTGAGACCATAAATGGATTTCTTAAAATGGCATACTCGAGACTCCCCCGTGGTCTCAAACCCGGGAGGTTGCTTCATGTATACTACTTCTTGGAGGTCGCCATTTAAAAAGGCATTCTTGATATCCAACCGATGGAGTGGCCAATGACGATGCACAGCCACGGAGAGAAGGACACGAACTGTGTTGAGCTTGTCCACCGGAGAGAACGTTTCCTCATAGTCGAGACCTTGTTGTTGAGTGAAGCCACGAGCCACCAGACGGGCTTTAAGACGATCAATTGTCCCATCCGGAGCATGCTTGATTACAAAGACCCATTTGCAACTAACAGTAGTGTGGCCTGGAGGGAAAGGAACTAGATCCCACGTCTGATTGGCCTAGAGAGCTGTCATTTCGTCTTCCATGGCTGCTCGCCAGCCCGGATGTTGGAGAGCCTCCTGCACAGAGTTAGGAATAGAAATAGAGGATAGAGAAGTAGCGAAGGTGTGTAGCGGCGGGGACAGGCGATGTAGAGATACATAGTTCGCCATGGGATGAGCGGTGGAGGCCGGTGCCGGATCAGCAGATTGCAGAGTGTCAGAGGTCGAAGGCGACTGCATTGGGGCGGTGGAGCGAGGAAGGCGACGAGTGTAGACACGGAGAAGATGAGGCTTGATGGGAGCGGGAGCCGGGAGAGGAGTGGGGTTTGGTGGAGAGGTGACTGGGATGACAGGTCGAGGTATGGATTGTGGTGGAAGAGGGGAGTTTTGGTTGGAGAAGAAAGGTTGATCTTCCCGGAAGGTAACATCAACTGATACTGTCACCTTGCGAGTAGTAGGAGAGTAACAGACATATCCTTTCTAGGTATGGGAGTACCCGACGAACACGTGTTTGACTGCTCGTGGGTCCAACTTGTCTGTGGACGGACTAAGGGAATGAACGTAGCAGGTACATCCAAAGCTTCGAGGGGTGAGAGAGAATGGTGGAGTAGAGGGGAAAAGGAGACTAAACGGAGTAGCATTATGAAGGACGGAGGAAGGTAGACAGTTGATGAGGTAGCATGTTGTTGACAGCGCAAAGTTCCAATAAGTCTTGGGTACCTGCATTTGAATCATGATGGAGCGAGCCACATCAAGAAGATGTCTATTTTTGCGTTCTGCAACACCGTTTTGTTGGGGTGTATAGCACAAGATGTTTGATGAATAATCCCAAACTCTGAGCAGAGGTTTGTAAATTCATGGCTAGTATATTCGTGAGCGTTATCCGTGCGAAGAGTTTTTATGGGTTCAGAAAATTGGGTGCGAATCTCAAGGACAAGCGCGCGGAACACACGGGGAAGCTCGGAGCGATCACGAAGTAAGTATAGCCATGTCGTTCGAGAATAGTCATCAATAAACGTGAGAAAGTAACGATAACCAGAAACACTTGTAATTTTATACGGACCCCAAATATCCGAATGCACTAAAACAAAAGGAGCAGAGCTCTGAGTACAATGAGGAGAAAACGATGAGCGGTGTTGTTTACCCAGAATACATGAATCACAACTAAAAGAAGGAAGATAAATCTCTGGAAGGGCCTGCCGGAGGACTGGAAGAGGAGCATGTCCGAGTCGTCGATGCCAATCAACTGAGGAGACAGAGGAGAGGATGGTAGGGGGTGCTTCAAGAAGGTAGAGTCTGTTTTGCAGTCGTCCTTTACCAATGATACTCTGCGTCCGTCGATCCTGCATAAGAAAGGAAGAGGAGGTGAATGTCACAGAGCAATCCAAATCCGAGTGAGGCGACTGACAGAAAGTAAATTGAACGGGAAGCCCGGGACATGAAGAGCCGAGCGGAGAGATGGAGAGGAATTGAGGGCGATATCAGCGGAGACGGAGACAGGAACGATGTCACCATTGGCCACAGTGATATATTTAGGATGCGGAGAGTTCAAGTATTGAGGTGGCTTCTGTGAGGTGATGTGATGAGTAGCATCGGAGTCCACTATCCAGCGTGGACTAGTGGAGAGACAAGTGATACCTTCATTGGAGATGGAGGCGGCGGAGGCAACGGAGGCGGGCGGGCGGCTGAGCATGCCATGGAGTTGCTGGAGCTGGAGGCGGACATCTTCAAGGTCGGCACGAGTGGCAGAAGGACTATCGACAGCAATATTCGCAGCAGGACGAGGAGGAAGGCCATGTTTGCGGTAGCAGGTAGCCTCGAAGTGTCCATCCCTACCACAAAAGGAGCACTTAGGACGTGTTCGGCCACCACGACCCCTTCCCTGAGACCCTGAACGTCCCCCACGAGCAGGAGGAGGGAGAGGTAGTAACGGTGCAGAAGCTTTCTGAAGGAGGGTTGGTGAGGGAGGTCTCGTAGTATCCAGAGGAGGTGATACCTTTAAGAGCATGGAGCATACATCGGAGAGAGAGGGGGTAGCAGCAGATGAGAGGATCTGAGCTCGAATGCTCTGAAGATGAGGCGGGACTCGGGCCATCATCATGGCAATACACACTGCTTCCGTCTGTGCACGTTAGGCAGCGAGATCCGTAGTCGCGGGCTGATGTCGGATCCAAGCCTCGGTCAGTGTCTTAGCCTGAGCAACAAACGAGGTCAAGTCGGCTGCACCACCAGTGTCAAGAGTCTGAAGATCCGTGATAATGTCATAGAGGTGCTGGAGGCTGTCCTTGCCGGAATATAAGGAATGAAGCTCATCCCATATTGCCTTGGCAGTCTCGTGATACATGGCCATTTTGTACGGTTCGCTCTCAAGGGAGTTGAGAAGCCAAGTCTGACCTCGTCCATCGTCACGCAGCCAGTCATCCGGAGGTGTAGAAGGAGCATCCCTAGTGAGATGGTGCAAAAGTCCTGTAGACTGGAGCACCCTACGGACGGAGTGCAACCATTCAATGAAGTCCTTTCCAGTGAGAGAGATGGTAGTGATCCTCAACTCGTCGCGTAGTTCAGGAGTTGGAAGCAGGCGGGCTGCAGGGGAGGTAGCAGTCTGGCCATCTGGATGCACAGAGTGATCAATGAAGGAACCCATTGTAGAGAAAAAGGCAAGACTGTTGGAGAGGGTAGGAGACCGCTGCAGTTTGAGAGGACAGCGACCAAAGGAGGCTGCGACTAAACCTGCTGGAAGTCGCTGCTGGAGGACTGCGGATAGAAGAACACTGCGACTAGAAATGCTGGTAGGAGACCGCTGCTGTTCGTCTTTCCAGTGGAGCCCTGCGACTAGAACCGCTGGAGCACTACGACTAGAACAGCTTGAGCGCAGAGAGGCCGCGAGCGAGCTGCAGGGGAGCTGCAGAGTGAGTTGCGACTAGAGAGGCAGGGGAGATCACTGCGGCTAGAGAGGCCGCTGCGAGTAGTAATGAGACCGCTGGCGAATAGAGACGAGATTACTGCGAATAGAGAGGCCACGGCGAGCTGCGAATAGAGAGGTCGCGACGAGATAGTGCAAGGCAGGGGAGACCGCTGCGAATAGAGATGAGATCGCTGGCGAGCTGCGTCGAGGAAGCAGATAGAAGACCGCTGCGACTTAGAGAAGCCGCTGCGACTTGAGAGGAGGTCGCGATGAGTTGAGAACAGAGGAGTCCGCTGGCGAGCTGCAGGGGACCGCTGCGAATAGAGAGGCCGCTAGGAGCTGCGATTTGAGAGCAGAGAGAAGAGGCGGGCGGTCTGCGAGTTCGGCAGAGCACGGAGACTGGCAGGGAGGGTCCCACTTGTCAGACAGAAGCGCTATAAGAGCGAGGAGTCGAAGGAGAGGAGATCTCGCAGAGGGAGAGAGCGGGAGCGGTGCGGTCTGAGAGTGGTTAGACCGCAGGGGCTGCGGTCTGAAAGATAGGGAAGACCGGTCTGCGGTTAAAAAAAAGGAAGAGGCCGTTTGGCTCTGATACCATGTAGAGAAAAACAGGACTCTGTATATTTCTTCTATCTTCTGAATACAGTGTATGAATACAAATATATATGGGAGAGAAAGAGAGAGGAAAACCTTATACACAATGTGGGACTAAAGAGAGAGAGGGAAATAAGAAACAATATTGGCCCTAGAATGGGCTTATTACATGGGCTTTTCTAATACATATTAATATATTACTATGACAATTAATGATTTGAATGATAACATATAAGCATGCAAGATAAAAATACTATTAGAAATAGAACAATCATTAAAATACAAATACCTAACAACTAATGCATTATTTAGTGATGCCCTCAAAAAAATGCAATTTTTATTCACGAGGAAAATGTGTGGCAGAAAATGCTCTACTATATCTCTCATACATAGTCGCAGCTAAGAACAATTTTCTAGAAGTACACATTTTATATTTCAAATAAAAATTGGTAACTCACTACATACAAGAACAACTCAACAGAACATCATAGCATCACCAAATGAACTCCTATAAGCAGTCAACTTCTAAGGCAGGTAAATTCACCAATTATATGGCAGAAATACTCATCAAGCAAGTCAGAAGGATAAAAATTAATGAAAATTTGAGATTTTGTCACTTCAAGTATAGATATAAACTTCTACCATTATTTATCCAAAAGAACACTCAATGACAATAAGCTAACTGTTGGAGTTATGCGTATTAATCATTTAGTAGAGTCTTTATATGTGAGAGGGTTTAGTCCCACATCTTTAGAGTTTATGAGTCCTTTGTAATGTTATAAATAGCCCCTATTTGGGAAGAATAAAATGCACTTCTATTTTCCATTTCTCCTCTTCCAACACTAACTGAAAATACTTTTCAAACCGAAGGATTAAGGCTCCGTTTGGAGCGGCGGTAGCGGTCGTGAACGCGGTGGTTATGAACCGTCGTACGCCTGATCTCACCTAAGGAATTTCATCCACTTTATGTTCGAAACTATTATTTTTTCTTGGTGACAGTCATAACCATTGTCATGCCAAATATACATTCTATGACGGTGGGGTTTTTGTCCAAACTCACCAGAGCAAAACGCCACGTCAAACGAAGCCAAATATATAACTGAGAGCAAAGACCACAAAATAAAATTTGAAATTTCTTACTAGGAAAATCAACAACAAAAACATAAATAACAAGAACTAAAACATCATAAGCAATCATAGAACTTTGTAACGTCACAGCATATTGAAAGAGTAATATCATAAATAGACAAGCTACAAGTCCAAAGCTATTTGTAGAATGCTAGGAGTTTATCGGCAATAAACAATACATACTTATGAAACTCCTTTGGCATATCAAATGATCC
Organism: Dactylorhiza incarnata; assembly: GCA_033032865.1. Taxonomy (NCBI): domain Eukaryota; kingdom Viridiplantae; phylum Streptophyta; class Magnoliopsida; order Asparagales; family Orchidaceae; genus Dactylorhiza; species Dactylorhiza incarnata. Next base: position 2,071,540 of record JAWHQI010000275.1, read on the forward strand.
GCATTTTCGATGTTGCTGCAGAGACATGTGCTTTTGTGACCGCTTTGAGTGGCTTTGTAAAGCTTTTCCATGAGCATCCATCGAAACACCAACATTAGGAACAAAATTATCAAGTAAGAGACAATGATCGATCTTTTTTTTCAAGCTAGTTCTTCTGAACTTATTCCATTCATCACCATGTTGCAAGATATCATATATAAGTTTATTGACAACCTCGCCTCTATTTGAAATCTGCATCAAAATGACAAATTTCACATATGACAAGAATATCTTCAGAAAGGTCACATGTAGAATAATAAAACTCCTATATTTTTGTCAATATCCAAACAATCAATATCAACATCATTTAAAAAATATGAACATCAACATTCTAACAACTGGTTCTACTTGGTCACAAGTAATAATAGAAGAACATAATTGATGGGCAATGGAAAACTGTTGTTCAGAAGCATAGCCTTACTACAAACAAAGCAGAAGTAATCATTGTTTTAAATGTCCTCCGACATGTCTCCCGATATGTCATTTTTTAGTGCAAAACGATATGTTTTTCTAAAAAAAATATATATTATAGGCCGACTGCCGACTGTCGACATGTCCGATTTTTTCCGATATATCGGGCGACACAACTTTTAAATATATCATCCGCTATTTATTTTATGTTCTATTAGCAGACTAGCAACATATGTTTAAATCGCCTATAAATATTATTTTATGTATGTTTAAATCGATTAGACTTATCGTTTCAATTTTTTTAATATTTTATTCTTACAACCAATTTTGTATAATTGTTTCACAATTTTTTAATTTCATATTACAAAAAATATGAAAATATTTAATACATTTATTACAAAAATATGAAAATATTTAAATCTTCTTTATTTGCAATAAACTTATTGTTATCGTAATAAAATTATTGTACTATTAAATATATTTTACAATATATCATTTTGTATTTGTTAATAATATTTTATCTTAGATACTATTCGATTTTATTTCGTAATATAAATGACTCATTTTTTTATCTATTTGTTGTATTGTTTTTCTATTTTTATAAGATATAATTATAGTTAGTATACATAAAAATTTTATTTATAAGACATGGAAATCCGATATTTTCAAATATCCCCGACATGTCTCCGACTTCCGACATCCGACATTTAAAAACTCAATCCGATATGTCGCCGACATCCGACATTTAAAACATTGGAAGTAATATATATTTTAGCTGCTTATAGGGCCAATTGCTAGATTCAATGTTAGTAAAAGATACATCTTTGTACTAATGTATTTAAGTACCGATGTCTATGATCTCAATTTCGACTAAACCACTAAAGACCAGTTTGTTTCACTGTATTTGGAAGATGTTTGGATCTCACTTTATGAGTTAGTCTATGTTGAAAAGAGTTGAAGTGGATTGAAGTGAGTTGAAGTGATATTTGTTTATTTTGTAGAAATTCACTTGATAAACACATTTTTTGTTTGTTAGATCAGTATTGAAATTTAACTTAGCAACCCTCACATTACATTATCATTTTTGTTTATTATTATTGCAAGTAAAAGTAACATTCTACGACATCTTGTGTTACGCCAAGCGACATGACACGCTTCCACGGGCATCAGTACAGGCGCAGGCTAAAGGAGGCTCAGACAAAAGAGCGGGCTGAACCATCCGGTTCAGCCCCACTTCAATAAAACAGCAACAGGGGGGCTGAACCGACTTGGTTCAGCCCCTATTGGGGCCGGCCGGCCCCTGGGGACCGGGAGGAGTATTTAAACCCGGTCCCCCTTGATGTGAGGGGGATTATTGAAGACTTATTTTCAGGTTTCTCTCTTCTCCAACCCTAATTTCTTGTAGCCGTCATCTTATCTACCTCTATCTTTCTCTCTAGATCTCTCTTCCTCTTCTAGTTCGTATCATTTGGTATCAAAGCAGCCGCTCCTCGGCCATGGTGACGCGCTCCGAAGCGGAACTCGCCCGCATCGCCACGATTGAGGAAAATTATGTAGGGTTGACGGATACCGTCAACGCCTTGAAAGATCGTTTGAAGAAGACAACGGATCAACTGGAGGAACGTCTGGATCAGCGTTTAGCAGAGATCAAGGGCCTCCTCAGGCAAAATCTGAGAGGAAAAACTCAAATCCCAGACGGATTCGAAGCCGAGGCGTCCTATCTCCCTCCGGCGGCATCGAACGGCACCGGAATCACTAGCGGGGCAAGCGGAGGGCAGCAAGGAGGCGGATTGACCTCGACAGGAGAAGCCCTGACGGGATCGGGCTCGACGGAAGCCGATCCCGTCCGGATCGGGCTTACGCACGCCCGATCGGCATACGATGGCAACGGGGTCCATGGCCCCCCTCCGGCGGACCTAATGAGGTCAGCCACGGCCGGCCAGAGGGCTGGCGGCAGCCGGAGCCACCGGCGCACGGGATCAACCCAGTCGACCCCCAAGCGGCCTGGATCGGCCGTGGGACGCAGCTGGGGTCTTCCTGGCGAGCTCCGGGGCAGGGGGCGGCTCCCTTTCGACCTACGGGGGCGAATGCAGTCCCAATCGGAGGTGTGGCGGGTATCCTGCCACTACCGCGGCCTCCGGGAGGTCCGCCGGGCTATGGAAATGGAAATCCTTGGGCAGGAGGGCAACAAGGAGGCCACGGGTTGAACCCGGGACGGCCAGGGAACGTCGTCGCACCAGCACCATCATACCATCCAGCACCGGCAGAACACCGCCCATATATGCAGCCCAAATTGACACGAATGAACTTCCCTAAGTTCAAAGGAGGTGACGCCCTTGAGTGGATCCAGAAAGCTGAACTTTTTTTCAAATACCAAGAGATTCCGGCGGGGCAGTGGGTTTAGTTGGCATCTTTCCACCTGGAAGAGGACGCCTATCAGTGGACAAAATGGTTTCTGAGGGGACGCGACTATGCACCCTGGGAGGAGTTTGTGGAGTCCTTCTCTGCTCGCTTCGGTCCTTTGGAGTACGAAGATGTTGAAGCCATGTTGCAGAAATTGCGGCAAAAAGGGACCGTCACGGAGTACCAGACAGAGTTTGAACGGTTGGCCAATCGGGTCAATTGGGAGGAAAAAACGATGCTGAGCTGCTTTGTATCAGGATTGAAGGATCACCTGAGAGATGAAGTGCACGCGTACATGTCACGCACTTTGAGCCATGCTATCAGTCTGGCGAGGATTCAGGAGGAGCGCTATAATCGTCAGAAGAGCCGAGCCACAGTGAAAGCTCCCGCTACTCCTATGACGGGTCGTAGGGATCCCCCTCCGGGAACGCGGCCTACCGTGACGAAGCTTACTTGGGCGGAGATGCAGGCGCGGAAGGATAAGGGGCTTTGTTTTAACTGCGATGAAAAGTACACACGGGGGCATGCATGTCAGAAGGTGCAGGTATTCATGCTCCGCGAGGAGGACGAGGACGATGAGGGTCTCAGTTCCGAGTTGGAGGAGAGCCTAGATTTGACGAACTTTGGCGTGTCTATCCAGGCCATGGAAGGTTGCACCGCCCCGCTCACTTTGCGTATGGCGGGGAGGGTGGGTCACGCAAGGGTCACTATTCTGGTGGACAGCGGCAGCACGCACAACTTCATCTACCCAGCGATGGCCCAGAAGGCAGGTTATGCGATCGACCGTGACGCGGCCTTCCAGGTTATGGTGGCAGACGGGAGCAAGCTTCAATGTGAAGGTGTCATCAAAGGAGCGGAGCTACGGATCCAGGGTTACAGTGGTCAGACGGATGTGTACTTACTTCCGATTCGGGGCTCTGATATGGTGTTGGGGGTACATTGGCTGCATCAGCTACGGCGGGTGACGTTTGACTGGGAGCAGATGTATATGGAGTTCCATCAGACGGGGACCGATTATTGTTTGGGCGGCATTAGAGCGACCCCAATCAAGGAGATTACACTCCGCAGCTTGGAGCGGCTGGGAGAGCAGGAGAGACTGATGGCCGTTGTCATGGGGGTCATAACAACACCGGCGGCCCCGGCGGAGGCGCCCCCGCAGCTACAGGAAGTTTTGCAGCAGTATTCTGATATATTCCAGGAGCCACATGGCCTCCCACCTCGACGGTTCCGCGACCACCAGATACAACTAAAGGCAGGGACGGAGCCAACAAACATTCGGCCTTACCGTTACCCTCACATACAGAAGGAGGAAATCGAAAGAAGTGTCAAGGAGATGTTGTCAGCCGGGATCATCAGGCCCAGTACTAGTTCGTTCTCTTCTCTGATCATTCTGGTCAAGAAGAAGGACGGGACTTGGAGATTTTGTGTGGATTACCGCTAACTGAACGCCTCCACCGTCAAAGATAAATTCCCTATTCCAGTGATTGAAGAACTCCTAGACGAGTTGCATGGCGCCGCTTTATTCACCAAGCTGGACTTACGGTCCGGCTACCATCAGATTCGCATGCACGCCGAGGATGTCCACAAGACGGCGTTTCGCACCCATGATGGGCATTACGAGTTTCTCGTGATGCCTTTCGGCCTCACGAACGTGCCGTCCACCTTCCAGGCCGTCATGAATGAGATATTCCGCCCCCTCCTCTGGCGATCTGTCCTGATCTTCTTCGACGACATACTCATATACGCAGACTGGGCAAGTCACGTGGCTCATGTGAAGCAGGTCCTCACACTCCTCCGACAGCATCATTTGTACGCGAAACAATCTAAGTGCTCTTTTGGACAGCCCGAGGTGGAATACTTGGGTCACTTGGTCTCCGTGGACGGGGTCAAGGCGGACCCAAAGAAGATTGAGAGTATGGTTACCTGGCCGCGTCCCCAAACCGTTCGTGCACTTCGGGGTTTTTTGGGCCTCACCGGGTACTATCGGCGGTTCGTCAAAGATTATGGCAAGATCGCGCGGCCTTTGACACAGCTACTACATACGGACGCTTTCCAGTGGCAGGATGATGCCGAGTTGGCCTTTCAGACCCTTAAGAGGGCTATGACGACCACCCCAGTCCTAGCACTTTCGGACTTCACCAAGGACTTTATAATCGAAACCGATGCATCCGGAGTAAGGATTGGCGCGGTCCTGATGCAAGAGGGACGGCCGATCGCTTTTTACAGTCGGGCACTTGCACCCCGCACCTTGGGACTCTCCACTTATGAAAAGGAGCTGCTGGCGATCATTCAGGCGGTCGCCATATGGCGGCCCTATTTGATGGGAAGGCACTTCAAAATACGCACCGATCATCAGAGTCTGAAACATTTCTTGGAGCAGAGAGTGGCCTCCCCCCTTCAGCAGAAATGGGTCACCCGACTACTTGGATACGATTATGAGATTATCTACAAGCAGGGCAAGGAGAATACAGTCGCCGATGCGTTATCCCGCTTACCGGAGAGCGTACTTCAACAGACCTCCGTGCCTCTCATTGACTCCTTAGACGAAATACAGGACGAGGTTCGTCGAGACAAAGAGCTCGGGCCTATCGTGACAGCCCTTCAGCAAGGGGACCTTACTTACCCAGGCTACCAGTTGCTTAATGGGCACTTGTACTACCAGGATCGTGTCGCCATTCCTGCATCCTCACCATGGAAGACAGTGCTACTACACGAGTTTCACTCATCACCGACTGGGGGACATGTAGGGACCCTTAGGACGTTCCAACGCCTTAAGGCGAATGTCTTTTGGAAAGGTCTCCGACAGGATGTACAGAGATTTGTTCAGCAGTGTGACATCTGTCAAAGGCAGAAGTACAGAGATTTGTACAGAGATTTGTTCAGCAGTGTTCCAACGCCTTACGGCCTTTCACTCCGCCAGCAAGATGACTCCGTTCGAAGCCGTCTATGGTCGCCCACCACCCACCTTGAGCAGTTATGAACCGGCAAGCGCCGCAGTTCCGGCAGTGGATCGTGCATTACGTGACAGAGACCACGCATTGGCTACTTTACGGGACAATCTACGCCTTGCACAGGATCGGATGAAGCTTCAAGCTGACAAACATCGGACGGAACGGGAGTTTGCAGTCGGTGACGAGGTCTTCCTCAAACTTCAACCCTACCGTCAGCTATCGGTGGCCCGTCGGCTGAATCAGAAGTTGGCACCGCGCTACTACGGACCGTTTCGCATCCTCCGCCGGGTGGGACCTGTGGCGTATACCTTGGCTTTACCAGAAGGCTCACAGATACACCCAACGTTCCACGTCTCTCTCCTCAAACGGAAGTTGGGTGACTCGGTCCACGTCTCCCCTCTCTTACCGGAGGCTACTACTGCGGGCGAGCTCCGCCCGTTACCAGAGCAAGTTCTCATGGCTCGCTGGAAGCTCCGGGGTACAGAATACCGCCCCGAGGTGATGGTGCAATGGAAGCACATGACAACAGAACACAACACATGGGTCGATTTGTTGGAGTTCAAGGAGCTCTATCCGGACTTCCCACTTGAGGACAAACTGGTCCCTTATGGGGAGGGGAATGCTACGACAAGCGACATGGCACGCTTCCACGGGCATCAGTACAGGCGCAGGCTAAAGGAGGCTCAGACAAAAGAGCGGGCTGAACCATCCGGTTCAGCCCCACTTCAATAAAACAGCAACAGGGGGGCTGAACCGACTTGGTTCAGCCCCTATTGGGGCCGGCCGGCCCCTGGGGACCGGGAGGAGTATTTAAACCCGGTCCCCCTTGATGTGAGGGGGATTATTGAAGACTTATTTTCAGGTTTCTCTCTTCTCCAACCCTAATTTCTTGTAGCCGTCATCTTCTCTACCTCTATCTTTCTCTCTAGATCTCTCTTCCTCTTCTAGTTCGTATCATCTTGTCATCGCTTCTGAATTACCGTATTGTTATTACATATTTGAAGAGAACTTCTGTTACAGACTAAGGATGGGGACGGCGTACTGCCGCAAGAAAAACCCTAAGCTACAGACATGTTGTAACTTTATTTTTGACAATGTATTCTTTATAATTTTTTGCACTATCACATTTTACTCACAATGAAGTATTAAGTCTTGATGAGGGGCATTCTAGTATTTTCCCCTTACCCTTCTTATGGGAGTAAGGGGCATGATGAAGTAAACTGATATTTCCAATTTCTCTCCATCCCCCTCTCCCAATCTCTTTCCCTTGCCCAATAATAAAGCCCACCTATGGTTGCCGCGTGTGGCTCGAGCTTGGTTCCGCATCGACATATCTGCCAAGATGGCCTCCCCTCGATGCCATCTTTAGGCATCTCCACCAATGGAAAATCTAGATCCAAGAATGGTAAATCTCCTCCAATACAACTTCCTCCCCCGGAAGCACAACTGATCTCAAACGAGTGGCCGTAACTTGGTATCAGATTCATCTCCCTCCACCTCAGCTTCCCATTGTGTGTTGCCTACAACGCCTTTACGCCTTCTGAAGCTCAAGCAATAGCTTGATGACGGGAGCCACCGTGGAAGCAACAAGACTTCCTACTGCTCGGGTAGCACACCACCGCCCCAAGGGTAGGATTTGGCATGCATCCAATTCTTGAAAATCCTATCACGAGAAGAGATGATCGAGTGATGCACAAAAGTGCTATGTTTCAATTATGACAAGTAGAACATGGCAGGGCAAATGCAAATGCCTCTTTTGGCTCGAGGTTGAAAACTCACAAGATGAGGATGAAGAGGAGGGGAACCACGGGGCCCGGAGATTTCTCCTCATGCTATATGGTGTCCTTGTCAGGGTCACACCATATAGACGACCATCATTATATCGGGTCAAACCATCATCACTTTAATGGATTCGGGGAGCACACAGTTTCATCAGTGAGCATGTGCCCTTCGATTGCATTAATAGGTCACGTGTCACACTAGCATCAAGATGGTAGTAGCCACTGATAGCAAGTTGGAATGTCCCTACATATACTCGTCTGTGTTGATCATGGTCGGGGGCACTAGGTTCTTTGTGGACATCCTAGTCATTCCATTGTAGGATCTCAAAGCGGTTTTGGGAGTTAAATGGTGATGATGGGATATGTCGTGTGAGATTTTGACCAACTGATGATGTGAATGCAGTTGGGTAATGATATTTGAGAATGGTAGGGTTGTACAAACAATTCAAACTGAGCACCCTGTGTTTGGTAGCATGTCGCATAGAGGACCGGGGCTTGGACCAGTTGTGTGAGTTCGCAAAGACCATGTTGACACCTTGTGGGCTTCCACCACCTCAACGTCAGGACCATCGCATTTGCCTCCTACCAGGATCACCTCCAGTGGTAGGGCACATATACCATTACCCTTTTGTCTAGAAGGACAAAATCGATTGTCAATGTGATGCCATGCTTCAATAGGGAATTATATAACCCAACGTGTCTCCCTTCTTGTCCCGGCCCTCATTCACAAGAAGGATGAGACTGTGATTTTATGTAACTGGGTTAGATTAGCACGAGTTGAACTCGAAGACGATTAAGGATAAATTTTCAACGGTGATAGTGGAGGAACTCTTCGAGGAGCTATATAGAGCACACTTCTTCTCAATGTTGGACATCAAATGGAGTAGTAAAAGGTAACGAAGAATGAAAACAGAGTGAATGACAGCAAATGGAGTAGTAAAAGGTAACGAAGAATGCATAAAAGAGACATGTTTATGTCAAACCAATTCACATACATCAAAATGAAAGTTCTATAACGCATGAAACAGAAAAGTAGGAAATAAAATTCTCATAGAGCCAGAGGATGGATGACCCAGACAAAGGATCAAGTCTGAGAGATATGTAGAGCTTGGGCTGAAGTAAAAGGATCGAACACATAGAGACCATTTTGCATTCTACCAGAGCACGCCTTCTTGTCTGCAGGTCCTGAAAGACAATACAACAACAACACTCAAGCCTTAATCCCACTATAGTGGGGTCGGCTATATGGATCCTTTGTCGCCATCATGTCTTTCCTTATAGTCTCATTTCAAGTCTTTATTGGTCTACCCCTCCCCCGTTTAACATGCCTAGTGACTAAACTCTCACAACGCGTAACAGGTGCCTCTAATGGTCTCCTTTGTATGTGTCCAAACCATCTTAGTCGAGCTTCTCGCATCTTCTCTGCAATTAGTGTCACTCCTGTCTTATCCCTGATACATTCAATCCTAATTTTATCCAGTCTCGTGTGTCCACACATCCACCTAAGCATTCTCATCTCCGCAACTCCCATTTTTGCTCATGTACACAATTCAATGCCCCAAGACTCAGAACCATAGAGCATCGCTGGTCTAATTGCAGTACGGTAAAACTTGCCTTTAAGTTTTAATGGTATTTTACGATCACATAAGATCCCTGGCGCGCCTCTCCACTTCAGCCAACCTGCTTGGATTCTATGTATCACATCTTTATCAACACCTCCATCTTTTTGAATAATCGATCCAAGATATTTAAAGCACTCACTGCGCGGAAAATATCTTAATCACCCAACTTAATAACGAAATCATCCATCCTTCTTGCACTGCTAAATTTAAACTCCATATACTCAGGCTTTGCTCTGCTCAACCTAAAACCCTTCTTTTCCAAAGTGTTTAGCTAAGATTCAAGTTTCGCGTTTACACCCTCGCGCATCTCATCGACCGCAAACAATAAACACCAAGGTATTGCTTGTTGGATATTCAAAATCTTGTCGTAATATTTAAATTTTGTTTGTTATTAACTACTACAAATAGATATATAGTTGTTATTAGACTATGTTAATTCCTCAAGGTTTGCATGTTATGTTTTCATCTGTTACAAAAGGTCATTTGTATTCTCCAGAAACATAAAAGAAGAATTACATATTGATGGGGAATCGGAATCGTTCATTTTATGGGGATCGACGATCGTAGTAGTTTTTGTTCTTGTCATTTTTATTTCGAGTTGTAATTTTATGTATTTTAGAGTCGGGACGTTCGGTCAATCATAGCCGTCCGTTGCCCCCTAGGAATCTATAAATAAATGGTGAGGGCTCTCATTTTAGGCATTGAAAATTGGAGTTTAGAAGACCAATCCTTGATCACTTCGGTGCTGAAGCCGACTCCGGGTGCGAAGCCCGGACTTACTCTCCTCTCCCTACACCTTGGCCGGCCAAGCCATACAACCCTTTAGCTGACCATCCCATCATCCCCCTCCTCCCCTTCAACCCTCCACAAAGTCGCCAGCCAGCCCATCTCCCACTCCACAACAACCGACCAACCTTCCTCCCACCCCTCCTCACAAACAACCACCTTCTTCCCATGTTTTCCCCTACAGAAATCCTCTGCCACCACCTTCCCAAGCCCACCTCCACCACTATGCCCCTCCAAAATTGCTGCCAGCACCCCAAAACAGCCGGCCAAAGGAGTTTGCTCCTCCAGTCCAAGTGGTCAGCCACCCCTCCCTCCCCTAGTCGTGGAGCCACCACCACCCTCATTCCTCCAGAGAAAAACAGCCCTCATTTCCAACTTCGACGATCGCCGAAAAACATTTCCGGTCACCTCCGGTGAACTCTCACCACTTCCTTATCATTTTACATCATTTTAGTTTTCCGACGATCGCTGGAAAACGTATTTGGCAAACACCACCACCGGCAACCACCTCCGGCCACCACCAGCCATCAACCTCCTCCACCACGACCCATAACCACCATAACTACATCCTAACTACCCACTACCCCCTCCAACCCCCACTCTCCTACATTTTAGGAGTCAATTCCTAAAATTAGGCTATTCCTCTCCTCATTCCTCATTCACGTGGAGGCCCCTAAAATCCATCCTAAACATCAACCCACTCACCCCACTTCTTCTATAACCGGCCCCCACTTTCCTCCCTCTCTCTTTCACGTGGAGCCAGTGGCCAAACTTCTCCCCTCCCCTTGTTTCCTGGAGTCCAATCTGCTGCCCCTCTCCCCACTGTTTCCCCAACAGCAGCCCTTCCCACTTGAGCCACTCGTGGAATCACCCTCTGCCTTCACCCAGCAGCCCAAAACCTCCCCGAAATTACTGTCTGAGTGTTGTCCAGCCACCCTACATCCTTCCAAAGCTCCGGCCAAGCCTTTACACCTTTCATACAGCCACCCCCATCCTCACAATTCCTGTCCAGACCTCCACCACAGCAAAATCCAGTTGTTAATTGCTGAAAACAGCCCTGGAAGCTCTCTAAAAGCGCATTCAGCCCTCTTGATGGGGAGCCATCGATAGTTGCACCCAAGGCGGGACCCACTTACACCTATTCGCGAAGGAAGAAGTGATCGGATCGCCGATCCGACTCCGCGGTTGCGTCCGGCGCGCCGTTGCGAGTCAAAATCATATATAACTTTATTAATTTTGAGTTTGTTTTCATTTATTTAATGGCCGATCCCCACCGGTCAATCATAGCCGTTGATGGGGATGCCCTAGGCCTTTCTTTTCTTATAAATAGTAGTTAGGGGCTGAATAGGGGGCATTGCAGAATTTGGAGATCACTATTTTCGGATTCCTGCGATCCTTCCTCGGTGCCGATGCCGTGGAGCCCTAGGTGACGACTCCTAGGTAAGTTTCTCCCTCCCAACATCTTCCCCCATCTTGTATCTTCATTTTCCACCCTTCTTCCATCTGATCCAGCTGATGCCTCCCTCCGAACAGCCCCCCAAAACCCGCCGACCTGCTGGCTGTTTTCCGTGAAAACACTGTTCACGGAATACTGTTCACCGAACACTGTTCACCCGCGTCACTGTTCACCCGCGCCACTGTTCACCCGCAACCACTGTTCATCCGCCTCCCCCGCGTGGATCCACTTCCAACCATTCCCAAGACCCTAGATCTAATTCGATCTAGTGCCCCCACACCCCGATCCGTTATTTCCACCACCGCATACCCTCACGTAGTCCAGGTCCGCCGTCAAACATCGGATCTTCCACCCTCCCACCCGGATCTATTCCCTAGTGGCCGGATCTATCCGTTTCCGGCCCATTTTCCCCGTTTTCTACCTTGGGCAGCCACCACCATTGTTATCGTGCCACCGATTCCGTTTCCGATCGCCGATCTACACATCCGGACCCAAGTTCTTCAGTGTCTCGGTTCAGCCCTCTACTTTGTGAGTGTTTTGTTGTATTGCTACAGTGATTTAATATTACATATTTGGTGTGTTTCTCTATTTGTTAGAATCTCTACTTGTAGGCACTTGCCTATATATTATTGTAACTGCAGGTGGGATTAATTCGCTGCACGCTCGCTTTGGCCCTCCGATCCGGAGGAAAGCCGCGCTAAATCGCTAATATTAAATATTTTCTTCGTCCTTTTGTAACTCTGTGTGGTGTTATAATTTCGTTGCTCAAAATTTAAATCATCAGCGTCACTGATTGTCACCTTGCACGTAGAGTTGGCTAGTTTCTCGTGGTGCACCCTCACTTGAGTTTAGACTTAGCGCACTTACACCCTACCCTACATCAAATTGGTATCAGAGCCAGGTTTGGGCCGTCTATGCTCCGTAGTGGTAGGACTTTTAGAAACGCAATGTCTGATCACAACATCACTGATGATCGCACGAATAATTCGAACTCAGTCGCTACACAAGCCGAGTTCCAGCGAGGCATCTTGGACCGTATGGACGCCATTAGCGCACAATTTCGGGATTTTCGTCGTGAACTCACTGAAGTGAACGTCCGGTTAGGTCGTCTAGAAAACCCTAACGATACCCCTTCCCAGGAAGGAGAGCCACGCGAGGAGAGACCAGAGATCCCTTCACGGCCTGATCCACGTGTTCACTTACGTCCGGAACCCCGGCTTAGAGATGATACCTTACCACCCCCCGAGCAACAACGTCGTGAGGCTCCTCATCGTGGGGTTTCCCCCGTGCACCCACCAGACCCTGAGTACGAGGGGTACCCACCCCACCGATATCGGTACCAGGCCCCTCCACTAGACCCCCGAGCCCGCATTCCCCAACACGGCCGACGTGACCCTGATCGGGATGATTATCTCGACCCTGGCCGCCGTGTTCGTGGGCTCCGACGCGGTCATCGCGACCCTGACCCCGATGAGTACGTTGGCCCTGGCCGCCGAGAGCGAGGACCCCGACCCGCTCGACGCGACTACGCCTTAGACGATTATGAGGATGAGTACCCGGGTCCGCGCAGAGGAGGCGACCACCAGGATTATGACGTCACCCGACGTATCCGCCTCGATGCGCCTTCATACGATGGTCGTTTGGATCCAAAGGCTTTCAGCGATTGGCTCCTCGACATGGACCATTATTTCGAGTGGTACGATATGACGGATGAGCGATGCGTCCGTTTCGCAAAGATGAAATTGATCGGGCAAGCCAAAGTATTTTGGATTAGCGTTGAGCGAGCAGATGAGAGGGACGGTTATTACCCCATCACCCGATGGGAGGATATGAAACAACGGTTGAAAGACAAATACCTCCCTCATTCATATAGGGATCAGTTATTAGATCAGGTTCAGAGCCTGAAGCAGGGCACTCTATCCGTAGCTGAGTACATGGCCCGCTTCGATGAGCTTGTTGTCCGGAGTGATATCTCGGAGGAACCCATTGCCACCGCTTCCAGGTTTAAGGCGGGCCTTCGAGCTGAGATTCGTAGGGAGCTGATTCCCCATCGGCTAGAGACTGTTGACCAAATATTCCAGCTCGCCCTCGAGTACGAGCAGTACCTTCGACCATCCGGTACGAAGCAGTTTCCCTCTCGGGTTGATTCTTCCACTTTTAGGAAATCTACACCATCTCAGACCACCCCGGCCGCAGATGCGAAAGGAACAGTCGTCGCCACGGATGGCCAGCGATCTGGGGGTATTGTATGCTATCGTTGCTCTGGCAGAGGACATGTGGCAGCGCGGTGCCCCACGCGGAATCTGTTAGTTGAGGGTGAGGAGCCTGAGTTAGAGGAAGAAGAGGAGAACCCGGAAGAGATTAAGGCCACTGTTGAAGAGGGCTGGGAGAGCGATGCAGAGAGAGCCTTGGAGTTGGGCGTAGTCAGACGCTTTCTACATACCCCGCGTGTGGATGAGGACTGGCGAAGCTCCACCATCTTTTACACGTATTTCCCTAGTGCAGGCGGGCCCTGCAAATTAGCCATTGACAGTGGTAGTTGCGTGAACATCGTAGCCCAAAAGGGGCTTGACCGTATGCAGGTGAAGGCAGAGCCTCACCCCCACCCTTACCGTGTTGTCTGGGTAGACAAAACGGCGATTCAGGTCACTCAGCGATGCCTTGTCCCGATCACTATTGCATCATTCCAGGACAAGGTATGGTGTGATGTCATTCCTATGGATGTCGCCCATGTGCTGCTAGGCCGCCCCTGGCTCTTTGATCGCGCGTCACGTGTTTCGGTCGTTCGAACACGTGTGTCTTTTATGACAAGGGGAGGAAGATTACGTTGACGCCCACCCAGCCCCGAGATAGATCCAACGGCGTGGTTGAGCCCTCAGTGAGTACGGGTACCTCTAGGCCCGTACACATTCTGAGATGTGGTGAGTTTTTGCGAGACAGCTCTGAGGCAGAGGTCATTTACGCAGTAGCCGCCACTCAGGCTACTGAGGACACCCCAGTTGACCACCCACTAGCGGTGCGTCCCCTGTTAGACGAGTACGCGGACATCATGCCTGATGAGCTTCCGGATGAGTTACCTCCTCCCCGGGATATACAGCATGCTATCGACTTGATCCCGGGAGCGTCTCTTCCGAACCTGCCCCACTATCGTATGCACCCTGATGAGCATGCTGAGCTCAAACGGCAGGTCGACGAGCTTCTTCGGAAGCAGTTCATCCGTGAGAGCATGAGCCCTTGTGCGGTCCCCGCCCTTCTTACCCCTAAGAAGGACGGAAGTTGGCGTATGTGCATCGACAGCCGCGCCATCAATAAAATCACCGTCAAGTACCGTTTCCCGATCCCGCGACTCGATGATTTGCTAGACACTATGTCTGGTGCCCAGATCTTCTCGAAGATCGATCTCCGTAGTGGGTACCATCAGATCCGAGTTCGTGAAGGGGATGAGTGGAAGACAGCTTTCAAGACCAAGGATGGTCTGTACGAGTGGCTAGTTAAGCCATTTGGGCTATCTAATGCCCCGAGTACTTTTATGTGAGTTATGACCCAGGTGTTGCGGCCCTACATGGGCAAGTTTCTTGTCGTATATTTTGATGATATTCTGATTTATAGCCAGACTCAGGCCGCTCACCTCGACCACCTGAGACTTCTCTTTGGCACCCTCCGCCAAGAGAAACTATATGTGAATTTGAAGAAATACTCTTTCCTCTCCGAGTCCGTCCATTTCTTAGGATTTATTATATCTTCGACTGGCGTCTCCGTAGACCCCGATAAAGTCAAATCCATTCGTGACTGGCCTGTGCCAACGAATATCCACGAGGCCCGCAGCTTTCATGGACTTGCCACCTTCTATCGGAGGTTCGTCCAAGGGTTTAGTACTATCATGGCCCCCTTCACGAGCTGTCTCAAGAAGGGCGAGTTTCAGTGGACCCCCGCTGCCACTAGGGCCTTTGAGGTGATTAAGGAGAGGTTGACGACAGCTCCGGTCTTACGGTTACCAGACTTCAGCCTAGCTTTTGAGGTCGCGTGTGATGCGTCCGGTGTGGGTATTGGTGGCGTGTTGAGCCAAGAGGGACACCCAGTTTCTTACTTCAGTGAGAAGCTGAACGAAGCTAAGCAGAAATACTCGAACTACGATCGGGAATTCTATGCTATTGTCCAGTCTCTGCGCTATTGGAGACATTACCTCCTTCCCCGGGAGTTTGTCTTATACTCTGACCACCAGACGCTCCGTTATCTTGACTCGCAGCGCAAGCTGGGACACCGGCATGCAAAGTGGGTCGAATTTCTGCAGGACTTTCACTATGTTCTCAAACACCGAGCTGGTGTTGAGAACAAACCGGCTGATGCGTTGAGTCGCCGAGTATCCTTACTGCAGACGATGACCGCGAGCGTTGATGGGCTTGAGCGACTGATCTTGGATTACCCGTCGTGCCCTGACTTCGGCGAGATTTACATCGCCTTATCACGAGATCCACCCGACCCCGTTGAGGGCTATCAGATCTTCGAGGGATACTTATACCGAGGCCCCCGCTTATGTGTGCCCCAAACATCCTACCGTGATTATCTAGTCTGGGAATTGCATGCGGGCGGAGCTGCTGGCCATTTTGGACGAGATAAGTCCATAGCTATCGTCGAGGACCGCCTATACTGGCCCGGCCTCAAGAAGGACGTAGCTCGTGTTGTCCGCCACTGCCGTATCTGCCAAACGGCCGGGCACTAAACAGAACACGGGTCTATACACTCCACTACCTGTACCGCACCGTCCTTGGGAGGACCTTAGCATGGATTTCGTTCTTGGACTTCCCCGCACTCTGCGGAAACACGATTCCATATTCGTAGTGGTCGATCGGTTTTCGAAGATGGCGCATTTTATCGCCTGCCGCAAGACGGCTGACGCGACCCATGTAGCGTCTATCTTTATGCGGGATGTATTTCGCTTACATGGCCTACCCAAGTCCATTGTATCGGATCGCGACGTGAGGTTTGTGAGTTATTTTTGGAAGACCCTATGGCACAAGACCGGCACCACTCTCAGGTTTTCCTCAGCATATCACCCACAAACGGACGGGCAGACTGAGGTCGTAAATAGGAGCTTAGGAAACCTGTTGAGATGCATAGTTGGTGAGCGCGTAGGCAATTGGGATTTAGATTTACCTGTAGCAGAGTTCGTCTACAATAGCTCAGTTAATAGGTCCACCGGCTTGAGTCCGTTCCACGTTGTCTCCGGATATGACCCTAGGAAGCCCATTGACCTTTTGCCGAGTCCTTTAGAATCTCGCCCTAGTGAGTCTGCTGAGTCTTTTGCACAACACCTGCACGAGTTACACGAGTCGGTCCGCCGAAAATTAATATTGAGCAATGATAATTACAAAACCCACGCAGATAAACATAGGCGAGAACAAATATTTAATGTTGGTGATAAGGTGATGGTTCGAGTCCGACCGGAGAGGCTCCCTTCGGGGCCTGCCAAGAAATTGAGCGCCGGGCGAATGGGTCCCTACTCAGTTATCAATCGTATTGGGACTAACGCCTATCGGTTAGACATTCCGGCAAGTATGGGCATTCACCCAGTATTTAATGTTGAGGACCTAACGCTGTACTACGAGCCTTATGAGTATGAGAACCCGAGCGGTGGAGATACACAGCCTCTTCCATCCCCACCACCATTCCCTGATTCCGCTCATACTTCGTCCTTGCCTGATAGCCTTTTCGATACACCCCATGATGCCACCCACCCACCCGGGAATTCGTCTCCTTCGGTTTCGCCATCGGCGCCGCAGATCGCATCCGATACCACCACTCGAGTGATGAGAGATGAGAGCATTACTGAGATCAGAGGCCACCAGTTTGTCCCTACTCCAGATGGACCGCGCTGTCGCTATTTGGTACATTGGCACGATCGCCCGGATGCTGACGATGCTTGGATACTCCCACCAGAGCTCGATAGACTTGCCCCCGGACTTCGACTTCAGTATGATCGTCTCCATTCATCGGAGATGAAGGCTTTTCAGTCGGGGGGAGTTGATGGGGAGCCATCGATAGTTGCACCCAAGGCGGGACCCACTTACACCTATTCGCGAAGGAAGAAGTGATCGGATCGCCGATCCGACTCCGCGGTTGCGTCCGGCGCGCCGTTGCGAGTCAAAATCATATATAACTTTATTAATTTTGAGTTTGTTTTCATTTATTTAATGGCCGATCTCCACCGGTCAATCATAGCCGTTGATGGGGATGCCCTAGGCCTTTCTTTTCTTATAAATAGTAGTTAGGGGCTGAATAGGGGGCATTGCAGAATTTGGAGATCACTATTTTCGGATTCCTGCGATCCTTCCTCGGTGCCGATGCCGTGGAGCCCTAGGTGACGACTCCTAGGTAAGTTTCTCCCTCCCAACATCTTCCCCCATCTTGTATCTTCATTTTCCACCCTTCTTCCATCTGATCCAGCTGATGCCTCCCTCCGAACAGCCCCCCAAAACCCGCCGACCTGCTGGCTGTTTTCCGTGAAAACACTGTTCACGGAATACTGTTCACCGAACACTGTTCACCCGCGCCACTGTTCACCCGCGCCACTGTTCACCCGCAACCACTGTTCATCCGCCTCCCCCGCGTGGATCCACTTCCAACCATTCCCAAGACCCTAGATCTAATTCGATCTAGTGCCCCCACACCCCGATCCGTTATTTCCACCACCGCATACCCTCACGTAGCCCGGGTCCGCCGTCAAACATCGGATCTTCCACCCTCCCACCCGGATCTATTCCCTAGTGGCCGGATCTATCCGTTTCCGGCCCGTTTTCCCCGTTTTCTACCTTGGGCAGCCACCACCATTGTTATCGTGCCACCGATTCCGTTTCCGATCGCCGATCTACACATCCGGACCCAAGTTCTTCAGTGTCTCGGTTCAGCCCTCTACTTTGTGAGTGTTTTGTTGTATTGCTACAGTGATTTAATATTACATATTTGGTGTGTTTCTCTATTTGTTAGAATCTCTACTTGTAGGCACTTGCCTATATATTATTGTAACTGCAGGTGGGATTAATTCGCTGCACGCTCGCTTTGGCCCTCCGATCCGGAGGAAAGCCGCGCTAAATCGCTAATATTAAATATTTTCTTCGTCCTTTTGTAACTCTGTGTGGTGTTATAATTTCGTTGCTCAAAATTTAAATCATCGGCGTCACTGATTGTCACCTTGCACGTAGAGTTGGCTAGTTTCCCGTGGTGCACCCTCACTTGAGTTTAGACTTAGCGCACTTACACCCTACCCTACATCACCTCTCCTCTCCATCGTTTGCAAAGTTCAAGGTTTGTTTTCATTTCTTTTAGCATTAGATCTCGTGTTTGTTCTCTATTTGTAGATATAGTGGTTAGTAAGTTTTGTTTTCAATCATTTTGGTCTTTGTGATTTCTCATTTAAATAACTATTTAATTTTCTGGCACTCTTGCAATTATACGAGTTCACTTGTTTCCATATTTGAAAATTTTTGTAACACCCCAACCTAGTTTGACATCATTTCATAAGCCTGGCCGAAACTTATGAGGTGAAGTAAACTAAGCAACGGTATAAAATTAGTATCATAACAAGATGAACTGGTTTACAGCGGAAATAAATGCCTGGAATTAAAATTAATTAAGTACCTTAAAGCTTGAAGCACAGAGCCAACAAGGGAGTAAGAGCGAACAACTTGACCCGTAATCCCTGTAATGAAAAATTCCGAAAACGGATCACCCACTGGCGAGCAAGAAAGACTTTTCCCCCCAGTGACACTAAGAAAATATCTTGAAACAACTTATAAGATTATGCTTTTAAAAATAACATTTTATACTAGTAAATGTAATTATTTTCTATGCATGCTTTGCTATTAAAAATACTTTTAAACATCATTGTTAGTTCTAGTGTGGTCATGATATGCATTTCCCTACAAGCTTCGAAATCGTTCAATTAAAGAGATTTCTAGATTTCGGCATACCCTTGAGTTCTAGGAGTTTTAAAGTTTTTCTTCTTGTTCTAAATTGAGTATCTTCTTATGCGCATTCTAACGATCCGAGTCCCTACTAACGAACACAGTTGTTCTAGTGTCTCACGGACACGGACTCGCATCTACCGAACTTCTAATTGGGGTGTCGTCTCCCCCCCCCCCATACTTGAGGCTCATAAGGTCTGCTACGCCCTCTGAGTAAGATAGTGCGTCTTTATCTATCACGAGAGAAAAGTCTCGATCGTGTCTCCTAATCTTCTTATTAGTAGTCGGCATGAACGAAGGAACGAACACCCGATTATAGCCACTAATCTAAATTTTGTGTTCCATAAATTCTTACAACTTCTTATTACTAGCTTGTACGATTAATCTTGGGGGAACGTTCACATAAGGTTTCATTCTTATAATATGAATTTCATCGTGTTTGTCCTATGCACTTAACTTTATGTTAATGAAAACGACACGAAGAACTAGCTATATTATGATTTTCGCTTTCATAATTTCTATGCACGAGATACTTAGTCTCTGACATTCGCATAATCCATAGAATTACTTACGAGCGTAAGGAAATTACAAAAATGACCTTCTTACATCTTAATTCCCATTATTCATATTATCGTCATACAACCATGAAAACAATGACTCACTATTTTCATATATGCATAAGATGTGTTTTCATAGATACATGTATTATGTATTCTTCATATCATGGTAAAATTACATTTGAGGGGACCAATCATATATCTAACATTTATGTCTAACTATAAGAAATGATGTTTCTCATATTCTCGTATATATGATTCGTATTATCATGTCAAGATGATTAACTGGTGATCTACTATTCACATTTATGCATAAAGTGCGTTATACAAGATTTCATGTTCATATCATATTCTTATATAACATTGTACTGATCCCAAAATTTATATTTTTCATCTATGTGGTATGTCTAGCTAAGAGGAAACGAATTTCTTACCTCGGAATGGCGGCATGATTCCTTCTGGATAAACTTGACAACTCAGACCCTTCTCCAATCTAAGTCAATCCGCACCAAAAGTCGAAATACGACATAAACCCTTGTTCCAAAAGCGGAAACCTACACAACAAGCCAACCAATTTCTGAGGAGAAGGGATCGAGAGTTTCGATTCCTAAAATCGAAGGAGAAGGAAACATAAGACGACTAAAATTTGCTAGGAACAATGACGAAAATATTTTCTAAATGCTGGAAGATAAGTAGGGTTCGAATGCACTGCCAAACCTTCACGAACACTTGCTCGAAACGGCACGATCTGCAGATTAGGGCTGGAAGAACATCACCCTTGCGGGGCCTGGGGAAAGGAAAAAGAGAAACTCGCTAACCCCAACTCCTGAAATTGTGATTGGGGAAGAAGAAAATGTAGAAATCCTAAGGAGGGATGGCTCATACGGTTACCTTATGGAAACAAGAGATTTTTGTCTGAGGGTTTGCTTCATGCGGGTCTCAACCGCCGCAGGAGACGTCGACTGGACTTCCTGAGCGGAGAGGAGGTATCACCGAGAGTTTTTGGAGGCGGAGGGAGTGCCTGCATTCGTCGACGAGCGTGCGTGAAGGAGCGCCGTCAATGGAAAAACAGAACGCCCTAATCCCTCACTCGCCTGTGTCGTGCGAAAGCAAGAAGCGGCAGCGGTTCCTTTTATCGAGCGCTTATGGCGTCTGCGGTTACGCAAATCAAAAGGGAACCGTAATGAGGGGGGTGATCTTTCCGTGAATCACGGCTTAAAGGAGGAAACTCCTTCCTAATTACCAGATTGCCATTGCACCTCTATTACACAAAGGTTAAGAGATTAAGGTTCCTACGAACCTCTAAATCGCGCCGTAATAAATTATAATTTCTTTTGAATCACTGATTATCGTGCAATAGCTAATCATAAAATTTCGTACCTCAACATGACATTTGCTCGATCAATTTCGCTCGTGGTCGGACCCTGCAATTTAATTTAAATTTTTTTTTAAAAAAAAATTGCATTAAATTACGGATGTTACAGTTTTAACTCTGTGTGGCCAATCAAATTAATATTGCTTTATAAATATCAATTGTTGCAAGTAAACCATCGGATTCATACATGGTTGTACGTAGAAGTTTCACTCACTATTTCCCCGTCATATAGGACCGTCCTGCGTCACATATCTTATACTTTAGTATAGGATTATATTTCATATTGAATTTGTAAGCCTTTACCGCTAAATTTCCCAACGTCATATTTTTCCTATTTGATTGTAGAGCATGAGGCTAAATTATAATTAGAAGCCGCACTAAATATGAGGTTCATTTAATAAACCCACACATGGATCAAATTCTAGTCTACAATAATAATTATTTTTTAATACAACTTAATTGAGATCAAATAGGAAATGACATGAGTAGAATAAGAATTGAACCATTAAACTACACGACAACCAAGCAATGACCATAATTACTTCATGAACAAGCTAACACTAATTCGATGTACAATTCTTATAATATGAATATTAATCAAGGTTATTGATGGGGATCCATTAGGTTGTGCACCAGGAGGGGCTCGCCGCAAGGCGGGACCCACGTTCGTGTATTCGCGCAGAAGGACTTGACCGGATCGCCGATCCGACTCCGTGGATGTGTCCGGATCCGCGTCGCGAGTCGAGATCATATTTTACTTTATATATTTTGGTTTATTATTGTTGTATTTAAGTGTATTTTCCCCCCGGCCAATCATAGTTGTTGATTGGGATGCCCTAGCTTTGTTTTCATTATAAATAAGAGAGTTGTGGGCTGGTCTAGGCATTGCAAGTTTTGGAGAAAGAAAATCCCGGAACTCCGCGATCACCCCACGGTGCCGACGTCGTGGAACCCTAGGTGACGACTTCTAGGCGCCCAAACTCCTCCCCAAGGTACTACCCATCCATTGCCTCCTTCCCCCTCTGAAATTCTCATCCGCAGCCCCCACAATCCACAAAAACACTGTTCATCCGGAAACACTGTTGATCCGCAAACACTGTCCACCCGTAAAACAATGTTCATCCGTCGGCCCTCTACCAATCCCATAGCCACCTCCTCCTCCAGATCCGCCACCCCAAGCCACCGCCTCTCTCCCCTCCGTGGATCCACTTCCAAATAGCCTACAAACCCTAGATCAATCCCGATCTAGAGTTTCCAACCCCAATCCGTTATTTCCACCGTCATACATCCTTCTGTAGCCCAGATCCGCTCTCAAACATCGGATCTGCCCACCCCTTACTCGGATCTACTTCCTAGTGGCCGGATCTATCCATTTCCGGCCCGATCTCCCCACTTTCCGAGAAGGACAGCCACCGCCACCATTTCCACGCCGCCGGATCCACTTTCGATCGCCGATCAACACACCCGGCTCCGGAATCACCAGTGCCTCGGTCAGCCCGCTACTTTGGTGAGCCTCTAATGTATTGGAACATTTGAATCTTCATTATTATTGGATTGTTTTCATGCTTTACTTGGATTCGTACTTGTAGAACTTTGTTGTGGTGCTCTTATAACATGCAGGTGGGATCTATTCGATGTGCGCTTAGCCTTGGCCCTCCGAGCGGAGGAAGTCCATTAAATATTCGCTAAATTGAATGCTTGTCTTACCATCCTTTAATTAATTGCGTGGAGTTAAAATTACATTGCTCTAATTTATTTGTCGCCGTATCCGACGGCTTCATTGAATGTAGCCTTAGGATCAGTGTGTCACATTTGCATTTTCACCTAGAGGTCTAGGTTTTGTGCACCCCGTAGCCTACCCTACATCAGTTATGATCTTCATAGGCCTAAAATCAACATTTTAGATGTTAATTGTTACAGGGTTGAAATAATGAGGTGTGGTTACAATAGCTGCAAGTGCAAAATTATAGATCATGAAATAACTAAGGCAGAGTAGACAACACCGCATATTGATTGTATAATACAACCTAAATTTTTTTTTCCTTCTGAATGACAAATAATTTGTGTTTGAATGATAAATTATGACAATGTAACAGATTTGCTGTTTTTAAAGCTAAAAGGTATGAAGTTAAAAACAGACCCATTTAGCTTAGGAGGAAATGAAATCTACAAGTTAAAAAGAATATCTACCATTATTTCACCAAGATTGTTTACGTGGTGTAAAGTTAGATTTGTTATTGTTTAAGAGATAAAAGGTGCCGAAGTTGAAAAACAGACTCAGTATATAGATCATTTTTTTAAATTAATCTTCCCTCCTGAATGACTATTTACAGGGACTATTTTAAAAAAGAAAGCTATAAATTAATTATGTTCTAAAGAAGTCAACTATCTTATATTTCCATGAATTGAAATGAATATACATGATATCACAAGTGTATATTTATAAACATGGCAACATCATCTAAATATTTTGTCAAAACATTTGATTTGTCTGTCTCCCTCAGAATAGGTTAACCTGTAACAACCGTAATTTATGACGAAAATCTAAAGTGATTGCAGGGACCGATCGCGAGCGAATTTTACCGAGCAGATGTCTTGTAGAGGTACGACGTTGTTGTATTAATGGTCGCACATTAATAAAAAATAATTGTAGCCACTTTAATTAATACGACGCATTTTAGCGATTGTGCGATGGGTTGAAGAATAAATTCTAAGTGTTGAAGTGAAATGACAATCTTGTAATAAGTTAGAAATGTCTAATTCACTCAATTATTAAGCTATATCACGTTTCCTTTTCTTTTTCCTCTCCCCGGTGTTTTTTGTAACCGCTCTTTTACCCCCGCATCGTTCCATTAAATCCCCCGCAACCCTTCACGCACCTCTTATCTCCCGTAAGCGCTCGAATGTAAGAACCGCTGCTATCCCTTCTTACCTTCGTCCAGGAGTTCGCAGACGTGCAGTCCAGGGAAGATCGAAAGCTCCTCTTTCGTCGATCAATGTTGCAGAGTCCTTTTCTAGCCTCTGAGTAGTTCAGCGATCCATTCCTCGTCAGCCCTGAGGACCGACGACGGTCCAGATCTTTCTCGCCTGGGGTTTTCCCATGTTTCTGAGAGGTAAGCATCGTCGATGGCCCTAACCGACTCTCTCCTTCTGATCGCAGCAGGCCTTCATCCTGTTGGAGTCGACAACAACAGTCCTTAGAAGTCCTTCTGTTCCCTAGCCGCCGTTTGGATCCAGGTGCAGGGTTGTCCGGCTCCAGCTTGCGTTCTTGTGTAAGTAACCAGTCCCTTCTTTCTGTACAAGCCGTGGTTTTGGCTTGAGATGCCACCAGCACCCCCCCCCCCCCCTCTTTGCAGTTAGCAGAAACTTTGGAATCACCTTCTCCTTATAGAATTTAGGGCAGCCCTCTCTGATAGTTGGCTCTAGCCCTTTATTTCTCCTTCGTAGGATTACCCCATCCTTTTTTTGTTAACACTGGAAACGTTGTAGTGTTATCATCTAAACCCATGAAGATTGTTACCAAATTAACTAGGGTTTATGTCACATTTCAGATTTTAGGTGCGGGTGGACGTAATTTGGAGAAGGCTTTGTGTTACCAGAATATTTTAAAAGAGCCATGCCGGCGCGTCTTGTGTACGAGCGCCACAATGCCACGGTAAAAAATTTTGTTCTTTTTGGTTAGACATAACAAATAACTATGCACAAATTGCCTTCTCGTATAGTAGGAGGATATATGTAATATTTTACAATCACGTATATCTAGATGTTAACGTAAACATGTAGTTTTGTTAAACGTGCAAATAAACATAAATTCTCAGAATATGTATACGAAGCATTGTTTTGTTTAGCATAAAACACTACATACGATTAGTCGGATGAACACATTTTAAAATTCAACAGTTAACGAAGAATATTTAGGAGGCATGATTGAGACTCTCTCTCTCTCGTGATAGATAGAGGCGCACTACCTTACTCATTGGGCGTAGTAGACCCTATGAGCCTCAAATACAGAGAGACGATTTCTCCATTTAGAAATTTTAGTAGATGTGAGTCTGTGTCCGTGAGACATTAGAACCCTTGAGTTCGTTAGATGGGACTCGGATCGTTAGAATGCGCATAAAAAGATTCTCAGCATAAAATATTAAGAAGGATAATCACAAGACATAGAACGCAACATATGTCGAAGATTAGAAATGGTATCACATTTAACCATTTCCTTCGGAGTGTGATCAAATATGCATAAGGTGTTTGAAAACTAGAACAGACATTTATGTTACAGCATTTTGTTTATAAGAACGCATGCATAGTACAACATCATATAAGTATTTTATTTCAGTAGTATAAAAACAAATATTTCTTCAAAAAGCATGCCCATGTTTTTCTCAAAATAATTTAGTGTCACTAAGAAGATTGATCTTTCTTACTCTCCAGTTGGGCTGACCCATTTTTGGACTTATTATTACAGGGGTCACAGGAGAGGTGTTGGGCCTAGGATGAGCGCATTTGCAGTCGTTCCTCTTATAGTTTGTTTTCATTCAGTAGCTAATTCTCCCAGTACTATTTTGTGATTTTGGACATGTATCAGGATTGGCTAATGTCTCTTTGTATCAGACTATGTTTAAGAATTCAGTATTTCAAGCATTTTAACTCTTTCAATTTTAGTGGCTCTGTGAATTCAGATTTTTGAGGTACATGTTTACCCTTAGCTTATTTTTTTACTTCCGCTGTAAGTACTCCTTTAGCACCTTTTTTTATTTCCTGCTATGTACCAATTTTATTACCATTACTTGGTTTGCTCCTTATCACGGGCCCGGCCGGACTGCTGATTTGTGGTAAAACTAAGTTGGGGTGTTACATAACCTACATTTCCTATTCTTGTTAGTGCTTTTGCACCATGTCGTCCAATATTGTGACTGGCATAGGTGCGCATATAAGAATCACAAAGAGTTTCGAATCAATAAAGAGCCAGTAGTGTAAACTAGGCATATACTCACATTTGATTCTCTGTTTATGAGGTTGTCATCCATTCCTTCCAAGAGATATGAATATGCAGGGTGGAAATCTTTACCTACGTCAATTTATTGTTAGATGGATGAGATGTTGCTATCTAAAAGAGCAAGCCCCAAATCAAAAGAAGGGGATTCATATGCCTTTATTAATAGAGATTTATCTCTGAGATATTATAGAAGAGAACTGCGATTTGTTAACCCCACTTCATTTAACCTAGCAGAGTTCCAATTTACCTTGCTTGGAGGGATGGACTTGGCTCTTCGGAGTGGAAAGTACTGTTGTAGCTGAGAGAAATTTATCCTTCTTGACCTCTGCACCACTATCTTGTCTGTCGAATGGTTGCTTTCGCTTTCTGGACTGTTCTTCCTGGATGAGCTCTGCTCTAGCAAGTGCAAATCTTCGTTCTAGGGCATCAAAAGCCCGCTTCTTCTGTTCAGAAACTGGTGGTGGTTCCATCTCGGTTTGAGATGGCATTGAGAATTTAAGTATCCCTGTAAAAAGTGATTCGTCCGGAAAGAGATTAAAAAAAATCATACCTTAAATTCTGTTGTTGCTTAAAATCAAGATTTGCAGGATAAGTCTAGAATACTTGAAATCTATGCTAAACCAAAAAAGAATAAGATGATGATGCATTGGATATGCAGGGTGCAACGATGATTTAAAATTACATAAGATAAGAAAAAGATTATAAGGGCATAGAATCTGTTACTGTATTATAAAAATAATTAACCCTTGTTTCTTGTTGTTGTTGCTAATTCGTGCTCAAAATTTTTCTTCACAAAATACAATTCAATTTATGTTAATTGCATTAGATAAATATATTCAACAGCAGAAACTGCAATTCTGTAGCTTCAGACATTAACAATCTAATTCAGCAATAATCCACAGAAACCCAATATATGGGTACATTCGTGGCCACAAAACTAATTCAGATAGCTAGTAAAGAGGTGTATTGTTGATTCCCAGTATATAACCACAGAGAACAGCTAAAAACGCCTTTAATTTCATTCAAAAATTGAACAACCTGACACAGAACAGCTAAAAACACTTAAATATGGCTCATACAATTTGGATCAACTGGGAAAGCAAAAGCATGATCATTATCAACCACTACTTGATGAGCACCATCTCAAACAACCCATTATGTGCATATGAACATTACATTTACACAAGTCCAAGCCACAGAGTAATATCTCAATCAAAATCTCAGTTCGCTCAGTACATGCAATTGATAATTACATGACTCCGTTACCTCATTACCAAAAACTAAACATTTTATCCTTATGCTGCCCTATATTATAGCATGTAAATCTACAAAGAATACTAGTAAATCAGAGAGATTATTATTCAAAAATAGCCCACCAAATCTCAATTTTTGCTCAATAATAGTATTGCTTGGAAATCTGCAATGGCCTAAATTCTATAAAAAGAACTTTAGAAGGCATTTTACATTATAAAAATTCAATCCCAACGAAAAATTCAGTTGTGCATGGGTTTCAAAGCAACTGATGTTGCAACCGAATGAGATGACAAAGAGCCAACAATGTGCAACCTCTACACGCACAAGGCGAGCCAGGCGGACTAGCGGGACTTTCTGGGCGGACTGCCCGAGGACATCAAATTTTATTTTGCAGGTTATTTTATGTAGTTGAGCTTATTTCTGTCTTATTTTGTGAACTTAAAGTAATTACACCTTTGCCATTCTCATCGGCCATGTAGGTGTGTATGTGAAGTTGAGGACTAATGCTTGATGAATGAAAATTTTGTCTTAGGGGCTGGCTCAAGTGAATTATTAGTGAAATTTCTCCCCAAGCTTGCTCCCGCCTTCTTCCACCCCCCCCCCCCAAATCTCGGGGTAATAATTGGTCCTACCTGCCCTCTCCGGCCACTACTCTGGCCATCAGGAACCAGCAAGCCCTTCGGTCGAACGTGTCCAGATTGCAGATCGTTTGCTGCCTTCGCGTTTCATAGTGATCGACGACCTGTGCCCACCTCGCGCTTTTACCAATGCCTCGCATTATGTCCGCGATAGACGTTCCGCAAGTCGATCGTTTGTGAAACTGACGATCTTTAATCGCTAGTCTGGGAAATTCCTACGGTCACGCGCCTGCAACTCCCTCCTTCTACTCATGTAGTGCATGCCCCGTGCAAGAGTTGTGGTCGACGACTACATCGACGTCGTCGAAAAGCTTTATCTCGACGGTTTGACATCCACGGCGGCTTGTTCGCCTCCATTCAAGAGACCCTCCTTCACGCCGGCTCTCAGATGTAACAATCTCCCCCCACCCATCACTGTCCTCTGAGCTCCCCGACTTCGGCAGTCGACACTCCTTCCTTGCTTGGCCAATCACACGAGCCCTTAGCTGGGGTTCTGCCTTTGCTGAGGCGTTCGCACATGCTGTAACACCCAAATCTCAAATGAATGAAATCTTATATAGAATTATGTATGAGAATATAAAGTAAAAGAAGCCGTAACAATTGTTCAATCCATCATTTAGTGTATACAAATTAATTACGATGTAAGCGTTAAAATTGATGAAATTGGTGTGCGAATAGAGGACATTGATGAAATTGGAGTGCGAATAGAGGACATTGATGAAATTGGTGTGTGAATAGAGGACATTGATGAAATTGGTGTGCTAATAGGCAATTGGTGTGCCCATAGAGAAAATTTATGTGTTAAGAGAGTTAAAGAAGAAAACTGAGTTTTTTTAAAAGCAATTGAACCAAAAATAAAACCCAATTTAGGCTTGGGCGGTGGTCTTGAGCGGTGGCGTGAGAGGGTGGACCGGCTCCCTGCGATAAAAAGTAAAACCAAGCCTATTCTCTCGGCAGAAATCCAGCACCGTGCGGTTCCAGGGTTGCCGCTCTCGCCTCTTGCCGATTGCCCTCTTTCCCCCTCCCTCCTCCGATTTCTCTTCCTCTCGGTAGAGAAGAGGTTGGATCGACCCTCTTATACTTGATACCAGCCCCTCTGCTCGGTGGTGGCCGGTTTTGAAACCCTAGATTTCAACTAAAGAAGGATTTGGGCATCCTTTATAGCAAAACCCTAATTTCTCTTTTCCTTCCTCACTGTAAGTCATTCTTCTCCTCCTTCCCTTCTCTTTTCTGCATTTAGAGAGTAAATTGGTTTGATTTTGGGGATTTGGAAAGAAAAATATTTCAGTTTTATTGAAGAACTTATGGTGGCATGAAAAAATGGTTTTTCTTGGAGTGTGAAGAGCCAACCGTACGTTATATGAGAATTTCATTTTCTCTATGTATTGAAGGATGTAAACGTCACCTATGAAATTGTTGGGCTATTGCATAATGAAATTCTGAGTTGGTAAAATAACATGTAGTCTTATGGTGAAACCCTTTTTAAGTCTATATTCAATTTGTGGTTATTAACTGATGTTGTTGTGATGAATCCTTAATTTCAGAATTTTTATAAGTGTCATTTTAAGGAATGAATGTGTAGTACAAGTAGAGTTTATATGCTGAAAATTAATAGGGCTAAGTTTGGGAATTTTATTAGGGTGTTGAATTGGAATTGCAATCATTAATTCAGAAATTGAATCATGGATTTTTATGCATGTACATTTTGGCTATCCTACATGTAAAATAATTGGGCTTCTCATGAAGAGATCAATTAGAAATGATGGAGTTTTGATTCTAACCTTATTGGAATTTGTAGAAATTATGTTTTGGTTATTAGAACATGTTGTGAAACACATGCAAATTGCTGGAAATGCATGTCTAATGAATGAAATTGCTGTTTTTGCATGGGGTAATTACAATTTCAGATCTACCCCTCATGAATCAAGATCACACGCTTCTTCTTCTTCTTCTGTTTTTAGAAATTTTATTTTCTGCTTAATTTCAGTGCTGAAATCATCCAGATTTCTGGATGATTTCAATGCTGAAATCATCCAGATTGGGACCTTCGAGTACAAGTTTCTGTTACATTTTTCTGCTTAATTTTGTGTTTCATTTTTTGTGAAATTTTTGTAACTTCTAGATGTCTGCTTCGGGTTCGGGACCTTCGGGTACAAATCTCATTGGAAAGAAGTCCCGAAAGAATGCATCTGGTTCTAGAAGTGATCCAGGTTGGGAGCATGGGATCGAAATTGATAGTACAACTAAAAAAGTGCAATGTAAGTATTGTTCTGTAATTAGATCGGGCGGGATATATAGATTGAAACATCACCTTGCGGGCACAAAATTTAATGTTGAACCTTGCACTAAAGTACCGGAAAATGTGAGAATTTTATTTTTGAATATTCTTCATACTCATGGGGAGGAAGTAGTTAAGAAGAGAAGAAGTATTGAGGAGGCCGTTAATGATGATGTAGAATTGGAATTGGGTTTAGAAAAAAAAACATAAAGTAAAAGAGACAATGGATGTTTTTGTTAGAAAATCGAGCCAAGCTACTATTAGTCATATTTTCAAGAAAGATGCACGTGAAAAGGCTTGCCAACAAATTGCTCTTTTTTCTATACAAGTGCAATTCCTTTCAATTGTGTTAAGAACCCGGAATTCATAAGTATATGCAAATGCTAGGCAATATAGTTACTGGTGTATCATTGAATTGTCCAATTATTGCTTTTATGATTATCTTTTTGTATTGATTTTTGATATAATTGGGTGATATCAACTTCAATTTCAACATTAAAGTCTTACTTTATGATTTTAGTAGGATCTTACGATCCTCGATCCGATCCTACGATCCGATCCGATCCAACCCCCAAAACGATCCCACCTAGGATCTCGATCCTGACAACCTTGGCAAGGACCGGATCGGGCGCCGAATGCCTGGATGGACGTCGATCCATTCCAGGCCGACTAGAACTACTCGAGCCGTGCCGATCCCGCCTCGGGGCTACCGTACGGAGCAGGGGCCGCTGCCGGAGCAGGGGCCAGGGGCCGGAAACTCGCGGACAAAAGCGTCCAGGGCCGCGGAGCTGCGATCGGTCCCGATCGGCTCGGGAGAGCACACGACGGGCTCGTTCGGCCTGGGAACGCCTCCGATGCCCTGGAATGGGGCCGGAACCAGCGGGGTGACTACGTGGCGACCCCTGAAGCAGGTACAAGTGGGCCTTCGACCGATCGGGGCAACGGGCAGTTCAATTGGAGGGATTAATGGACTTCTACCACTTCCCCAAGCCTACAGGCCATATCCGGGGAACGGAACCGGGGGACAATGGCAAGAACGTCTCGCAACGGTCAATCAACCGGGCGGGGGACAACAAGTCGGCAATGGGCGCGATCGGGGACGACCTCCCTTCGTTGCCGGACAGGAGGGGGTGTACTTTCCTTGACCCCAAGGGGCACCCAACCCTCCCATAAAGCAGAGGAGGCCATTCAGGTATGGCAGGAACTGGGGGGTCACGACCAGTTGAATCAGAGGGCGTACATGCAACCAAAGAGAACGCATGAACTTCCCAAGGTTCAGAGGAGGAGGGGACGCATTGGAGTGGGTGCAAAAGGCGGAATTATGCTTCAACTATCAGGAGATTCCTGAGGAGCAACGGGTGCAGTTGGCGGCCTTCCACCTGGAAAATGAAGCCTACCAGTGGACCAAATGGTTTTGATATAAACTCGTGTTCAGATTTACTAAATAACGGTGCGAGTTGATTTGGCGCGCAATAAAATAGTGTGCTCAATTACGTTAGTGTGGTAACGACCCTCACGGCCTCCGAAAATCAACGAGTTTAAGACACTTCGCTCCGTGGTGGCGGACAACACTCGTTCACAATGTTATTTTGTATTTTCTTCCACAAAGATAAAGAGCGTGTTTGGAGAAAAACGGCGAGATGGTGAACGGCAAGAATGATGCTACCCCTTAACTTTGCATTTTAAATTTGACTGCATAAACTAATCACAAACAGTGCTGGATTGGAGAATGAATGGGAAGAGGATTTCACCTAGGGGTCCAAAGGACCAGCAGCGGGCTGGACTGGAGGAAGGATCGGAAAGGAGCCTGCCGGTTCTGGATTCAGCGGGGAGTAGCAGTTCGTGGGGTTCCAGGCGGATCGGGAGACGCAGTCGACGCCTGGAACTGAATGCGGAGTGGTAAACGCAGCAGGCTTGGTGAAACGACGAGAGAGAAGCCGATCCGGACGGAGCAAGGTCGCAGTCGACGTCCAGATCCGAAAAATGGCGGAGCAGTGGCCGGACGGCCTCGATGTAGACGCCGGCTACCTTCGACTCAAGCGGAATGGGGTTCCGAAGTCGACGCCGAGTCGATGGAAGGAGCAGTGGCCGGCGATCGAGCGGTGGAGTGGAAACAGTGCACGGGAGCAGGAAACACGCGAAGGAAGAGCCGCTTTTCTCTCGGCCAACGTGTACCAACCCTAGACCTCCTCCTTCCTATTTATATCATTCTCCAACCCTAAGGTATTAAATGACAAGGATTTTGTTAAATGCAGCCCAAAAGTTAATTTTAGTTAGGGGTAGCGTTATTCTCGTCGCACACACATCACGCCGGACCATTTTATTTAGGGTCATGTGAGGTGGTCGGACTCACATGCCGAACTAACATTGCAAACGGAAATACATAAAAACACAGTAACAAAATATAACAAACTAGATGGTTTCGATGCGTGTTACACCAATTCCCCCGGGGTTGAAAGAGCTCGACTCCGGCGAAATGGCGTTCATGATGGCGATGGAGAGATCCGGACGACGATGTTGTAGTTCTTTGGCGCTGATCCATGAACTGTCCAAGATGTCCCGTCCTCGCCACGTGACTAAGTACTTCTGATATGTGCCATGGCGAGTCTGGAACTCACGAACGTCAAGGACTTGCTCGATCTCCTCATTCGTGGGCGTGAAGGTGGGTTGGAACCCTGTTTCGGTGCCGGACCCCAATGGTGGTGGTGGTATTAGTAGCTCAGGCGGAGAACCATAGAACGGTGCTAGATCGAAAGGTAGGCATTCTCTCCCAACCGCTTCCTCACTTGAAAGGGTCCGAAACAGCGCTGTTGGAGCTTATGATATGACCCTGTGGGAAACCTCTCCTTGCGGAAGTGAGCCAACACCCAATCTCCTTCGGAAAAGTGTAGTTCGCGATGGTGCATGTCCGTCGCGACCTTATACTTTTCGGAAGCTACCTGCAACTGTTTATGAATTGATTTATGCAGTAATTTAATTTGATCAATTAAGGTAGTAGCATCAAACGAGAGGCGCTCATGGCAAGGGAGGGAGTGACGGTCCAGGAAGTGAGGAATGGGAAAACCATACACAATCTCAAATGGGGATTTTTGTGTGGAGCGGTTAACGGAATTATTGTACGCAAATTCAGCTTGTGGAAGAAATACATCCCATTGCTTAGGGTGTTCACCCGCCAAACATCGCAGTAAGTCTCCCAAACTCCGGTTGACCACTTCGGTTTGCCCGTCCGTTTGGGGATGGTATGCACTACTAAATTTTAACTTCGTGCCAAGTTTACTCCATAAAGTCTTCCAAAAATAACCCATGAAACGAGTGTCCCTGTCCGAGAAAAAAGTGTGTGGGACTCCGTGCAATCTAACGACCTCCCGAAAGAAAAGTTCCGCTACGTGTGCAGCATCGGAGGTTTTCCGGCAAGGTATAAAATGGGTCATCTTGGAGAACCTATCGACTACCACAAAAATAGCATCGACCCGGCGGGAAGTAGGAGGTAAGCCACTGATGAAGTCCATGGACGCTTCATCCCAGGGTCGCTCTGGAATGGATAACGTTGTGTATAACCTGGTGTTTTGTGATTGTCCCTTGAATAATTAGCATGTGTGACACGTCTGGACTAGTCGAACGACATCTTTCCTCAGATGTGGCCAGTAATAACGGGTGGTGGCGAGGTCCAACATCTTCGACTGTCCAAAGTGTCCCCCTAATCCCGAGGAGTGCAATTCAGTGAGGAGTAATTCACACAATGGGGCCCGGCAGATGCATAGGCGTGTGCCCCGAAATAGATATCCCTCACTCAAAATATAGTGGCCGGAACCGTCCGCACCCCTTGTACGGCATTCCTCCCAAATGGTGCCAAAGTCGGGGTCAGTGGCATAGGAGTCTCGCTGGGAATCTAAGTCAGTGATCCTCGGCTGAAGGGATACGAGTAAGTGGGCACGACGGCTAAGGGCATCGGCCACTCGGTTGGTCACCCCGGGTTTGTGTCGAATGTGAAACGTGTACTCCTGCAAAAACGCAGCCCACTTCACGTGGCGTCTGACCTCCTTTTGGGAGTTCAAATGTCGCAACGCGTCATGGTTCGTGTTCAGCACGAATTCACGCTGAATGAGATAATGGCGCCAATGACGGAGAGCCTGAACGATAGCAAAAAATTCAATGTCGTAGGTCGAGTATCGAGTTTTTGCATCGTCAAGCTTCTCACTATGGAAGGCTACAGGCCGGCCCTCATGGCTCAAGACAGCTCCTATGCCAATGTGTGAGGCATCGCAGTCTACTTTGAATACTTTCTCAAAGTCGGGAAGAGCTAGCACGGGAGCGCTAGACATCTTCTCCTTCATGAGGAGAAATGCTGCTTCAGCCTCGGCGGTCCATGTGAATTGGCCCTTCTTGAGGCAATCTGTGATGGGGGCAATGTGGGTGCTGAAATTACGGATAAAACGCCGATAGAATGACGCCAGTACGTGGAATCCGCGGGCCTCCGTAAAGCTCCTGGGAGTGGGCCAGGAGATAATCGCCCTCACCTTTTCCTGATGGACGCGGATTCCTTCAGAGGACACTATGTAGCCTAAGAATGTGAGACTATCAGTAAGGAATGTACACTTCTTCAGGTTGATGATCAGCCTATGCTCACGTAAGATCTGAAGTACCTGGCGCAGGTGAGTGATGTGTTGATCCGTCTCGGTACTATAGATCAAAATATCATCAAAATAGACGACAACACATGTCCTGATCAGGGGGCATAGAACCTGAGTCATCAATCTCGTGAAAGTACTCGGTGAGTTCGACAGTCCGAAGGGCATGACCATCCATTCGTACAACCCCTCCTTGGTCTTAAGGCGGTTTTCCACTCATCTCCGGGGCGCACCCGAATCTGATGGTAGCCACTCCTAAGGTCAATCTTGGAGAATATCTTTGCGCCGCTTAACATATCAAGCATGTCGTCCAATCGGGGGATCGGAAAACGATACTTGACGGTGATCTTATTGATAGCACGGCTATCAACACACATTCGCCACGTTCCGTCCTTCTTGGGGACAAGAAGGGCAGGAACGGCGCAGGGGCTAAGACTCTCGCGTATGAGCCCCTTTTGGAGGAGCTCAGATACATGTCTCCTCAGCTCCTCGTGCTCTCGTGGACTCATGCGATAATGAGGTAAGTGTGGCAAACTAGCTCCCGGGACAAGGTCAATACAATGTTGTATGTCCCGTAGGGGGGAAGCTGGTCGGGTAGCTCGTCCGGAGTGAGATCGTGAAACTCTGCGACTAGTGGCTGTACTCGGGGGTGTATCTCAGCGACAGGAGTGGGGGACTCTCTACCCAACAACATGTAGACTATACCCTCGTCCTCCACCTCTCGACAGAATTGTTGAGCGGTCATCATCATCGTGACGGACGGGTAGACAGTAGCGGGAGAAGATGTCGAGGTGATAGTGGGTGTAGGGTGGCGGAGAGCATCAGTGTGTGTAGCAGGTAGGGGTGGGAGTCTCTGTGGGACCAGGCTATTCTTCTGGGGAAGAAGAATAATCCGGCGGCCCTGGTGCTCGAAGGTGTAGGTGTTCTTGCGTCCGTCATGAATAACATGTTGATCGTATTGCCACGGACGGCCCAGCAGGATGTGGCACACGTCCAGAGGGGCGACGTGACACCATACAGAATCCGAGTAGGTGCTCCCTATGGAGAATGATACGAGGCAACGATGCGTAATAACTATCGTGGTGCCGCTAGTGACCCAAGACAACTCGTATGCCCGCTCTAAAATCTGGGTGGTAAGTTTTAGTTTTTCCACCATCCATCAGTTGGGAAACAAAGTTTTCCATGCTCCCGCCATCAGAAATGACAGAACAGAAGTGCTCTCGAATACGTGCAGTGGTGCGAAAAATGTTGTGGCGCAGCCATGCGTCGTTTGTGGGGACGCGCAGACTCAAAAGGCTATGATGCATGACGGAGATCAGGTGTGTAGGCTGCTCGCCTTCCACTTCATACTCGATCCCTGGTGCGTCTGTGACGTCAGTAGTGACGTCATCATTCCAAATCCCATACTCGGGTTCTCGGCCATCATCAGTCTCGACTATAGCAGTGAATCGGCGGCGGGGGCACTCAGATGACTTGTGTCCCGGCTCCATACATTTGAAACAACGAAAGACCGAGCGGGAACCCTCTGCTTCTTTCCCCTTTGCGACAACAGGTGCTGTGCCGGGAGGAGTGGGGGCTGGCAATAGAGGTCTAGTAGGGCCTGGGGATCTCGGAATGGGTGTCGGACTAGACCGATCAGTCGAAGTCAGAGGTGATGTGTGTGAGGTTCGATCAACTGACCCCTGTCCTCCGGTCCTCTTTTGGAGGGCCTCCACACGTTGAGCGCGACTGGCAGCCTCTCCCAAGTTCCGAAAGTCGTGCAGCTCTACCTGATCACGAATAGCGTACCGCAACCCGTTGAGGTAGCGGGCCACCACCATGTGATCCTCCTCACGTAAATCTAATCGAGCCTGGAGTGTAAGGAACTCGTCCGTGTACTCGTCCACTGTCATCCTATCCTGTCGCAGGTTGTGGTACCTCTGATATAGGGTCTGCAGAAAATCCGCAGGGACATACCTCTTTTTGAGTTGAGCCTTGAACTCAACCCAAGTGGTGATGGGAGGTAATCCCATAGTATAGCGCATACGCTCCGTTTGTCCCTGAAAGCGGGGATAGATCAAGATTACTCTAGAGGGGGGGTGAATAGAGTATTTTAATATAATTTCACTTAGCCTAAACAAATTTGTTGAGAACAATTTAAGTTATTTAAGTATATGTGTAAGTGAGTGCAGCACAGATATAAACACAAACTAAAACACAGCACATACAAATAATAAAGACAAACACAGAAGACACAAGGATCTATAGTAGTTCCCCAGTCAACTTGGGTACATCTACTCTTCTACCACCCTGGTAGGAAATCCACTAGGGCCCTTTTTGATCAGGTGAGCCTTCACCACAAAGCTTTTGATCAGGTGCTCAAAACCACCACAGAGCTTTTGATCAGGTGCTCAAAACCAAAAATCAACTTTTAAAGGGAGTTACAACCCTGTACACAGTTATAAAAATAAGAGTATGTAAAGATGATGGTGTCTTCTCTTTTCTCTAACAACAGAGAAGACTAGTGGATTGTTGAAAGATTGTCAGATCTCCCCCTGTGAATAAGAGTAAGAAAAATAGGAGAGAAAATCTGCTCAGGGTGTAGGTCTTCTTGATCTTCAGAGTATCTCCAGCAAAAGTTCTCTAGAAGGATTTGATGCAGATGATTCCTAGAGATTAAGATTAGGCGACTGGAGAAGATGAAGACTTCAGAGAAAATCAGAGAGAGTTCTTGAGAGCAATCCCAACTTAGTAGCAAAAGATTATCTTTTTATATATATCCTGTATCTGTGTCTTCCTCTAGAATAAATAGCAAAGATAATCTCTGGACGGGAGAGAGTTGATCCTCTTTCAAATTTTC
This sequence comes from Dactylorhiza incarnata, assembly GCA_033032865.1. Lineage (NCBI taxonomy): Eukaryota > Viridiplantae > Streptophyta > Magnoliopsida > Asparagales > Orchidaceae > Dactylorhiza > Dactylorhiza incarnata. The sequence goes on from JAWHQI010000275.1 coordinate 2,109,515, forward strand.
AACTGGGCTGGAAAGGAATGAGACAAAAAGAAGGATTTTTCTCTGATAGAAAAGGAATACTAATATATTAAATTCCTTGAAACTTGCAATCTGCCTTATAGAATAATATGCACGTAGCCCTTAATTAATGCAGCAACGGTCATAAAATCTTTGAAAGAAAATACTGCAATAACTGACTGATATTATAATGAGAACAGCTGTCAGCCTTCATAAGGAATCCTGAGGATAACTCCAAAAAAATAATACTCTGAATAGAAGAGGTCACTGAATATAGAAACTCTGAAAAAGTTTGTCGACCAGAGGGAAAGTTCGTCGAACTTAAACTGGGAAGTTCGTCGAACACGAAGAGACTTTCGTCGAACAGAACTTTGAAATTCGTCGAACTAAGTTCGTCGAACGGATTCTGAATTCGTCGAACGTGTTCGAAGTTCGTCGAACACCTTGTCTTAGTTAATCTTCAAATCTCTTCTAGGCTTAGCCTATGACCCTTATACTATACATGATGGGTCAAAATAAATCCTATACCTAGAAATAGACATCTTAGCCCAAATCAGTAATAGGGTTGAACTATGTTCCAACAGTCCCCACCAAGTGATGGCGGGTCCCTTCAGTTTTAAAGATGCATACTCCACCTGTTGGTGGGCAGGAGTGCGCTTCCAGGTCATGAATCTCTCTAACCGCTCGCACCAGTCGAGACACTTCTCAGGCTCGAGGGTGCCTTCAAAGTCTCCGATGTCAAGTTTGACTCCCGCATCCCACCTATGTGCATATCTAGGATCCTGGAGACCTACGTCAACCGGGTTGGGTTCTTGGGGCATATGGTTCTGTGGTGCTCGAGGTGGTACCGCAGGCTGTGCAGGAAGACCTCCTACGTGGATGAGGCCCTCTATGTTGTTGACGGAGGTGCGCAGTCCTAGCATCACCTGGTTGGTGTCGCGCATGGATGTGGAGAGTGTCATGACAGCAGTCATAAGGTCTCCCATATGGGCGGTGAGCTCCGCTAATCCTCCCTCGACATTTGTCATTCTCGATTCCATGGGTTAAATTTAAACAACAACTGAAATTTAGGAATTCTGAACACTGATACGCTCGGCTATCCCACGATGAAAGTGAGATATCCCAGCAGCCACACCAAATTGATATAAACTCGTGTTCATATTTACTAAATAACGGTGCGAGTTGATTTGGCGTGCAATAAAATAGTGTGCTCAATTACGTTAGTGTGGTAACAACCCTCACGGCCTCCGAAAATCAACGAGTTTAAGACACTTCGCTCCGTGGTGGCAGACAACACTCGTTCGCAATGTTATTTTGTATTTTCTTCCACAAAGATAAAGAGCGTGTTTGGAGAAAAACGACGAGATGGTGAACGGCAAGAATGATGCTACTCCTTAACTTTGCATTTTAAATTTGACTGCATAAACTAATCACAAACAATGTTGGATTGGAGAATGAATGGGAAGAGGATTTCACCTAGGGGTCCAAAGGACCAACAACGGGCTGGACTGGAGGAAGGATCGAAAAGGAGCCTGCCGGTTCTGGATTCAGTGGGGAGTAGCAGCCGTGGGGTTCCAGGCGGATCGGGAGACGCAGTCGACGCCTGGAACTGAATGCGAAGTGGTAAACGCAGCAGGCTTGGTGAAACGACGAGAGAGAAGCCGGTCCGGACGGAGCAAGGTCGCAGTCGACGTCCAGATCCGAAAAATGGCGGAGCAGTGGCCGGACGGCCTCGATGTAGACGTCGGCTACCTTTGACTCAAGAGGAATGGGGTTCCGAAGTCGACGTCGAGTCGATGGAAGGACCAGTGGCCGGCGATCGAGCGATGGAGTGGAAACAGTGTGTAACATCCCGACTTTGAAAAGGGGTCTAGCCGGTTCAGTTGAACCCTTGGAGGAGCTTAGGCCGGGTCATAGGAAAACCGCGACCCGACCTTCACCACATAGTGGTGGTCATTTAGAGAAATGACTATTTTGGGTAGCATCGTGCTTCGCCACAACGTCAAAATTATTTATTGAGCATACGTGCTCCGAATCGACTTCCGTCAGTTGCGTTAGACTCGAATAGTTGATACGAGTGCAACGGAACTCGTTTCGTTTCGATCCGAGGTCATATGTGGAATATGACTATTTTGAGTATCGTTGCGCGTCACGACGACGCGATTTTTGAATATGGAGCATACATGCTCCGAATCGACTTCCGTCAGTTGCGTTAGATTCGTATAGTTGATACGAGTGCAACGGAACTCGTTTCGTTTCGATCCGAGGTCATATGTAGAATATGACTATTTTGAGTATCGTAGCGCGTCACGACGACGCGATTTTAGAATATGGAGCATACGTGCTCCGAATCGACTTCCGTCAGCTGCATTAGACTCGTATAGTCGATACGAGTGCAACGGAATTCGTTTCATTCCAATCCGAAGTCTTTTGGAGAAAACGACTATTTTAAGTAATATCGAGCGTCGCAACAACGCCATTTTAGAATATTGAACAAACGAACTCTGAATTGAAGTCTGGCACTTGCGTTAGACTTGTATGGCCAAGATGAGTGCAACGAAGCTCGTTTCGCTCAATTCCGACATCATTTGTTCGAGTAAATAAATTAAATGCTCGTAAAATTCTATGAAACCTCGAGAGAATAATTACGATTAAATAGACTTGAAATCAACCTTGGCTGCATTCATTTGACTCGTAAAACTAAAACAAGCTTAACGACACTCCCCGTGTATTATTTTTCGCATTCAATTTAGTACGTATTAGTACATACTTGTATATATATCTAAGTAAATATGAAAATATAAATAAATATAAGATTATAATTTATATGGTTTTAATTCCTAACCTAAAGGACCGGCGGGAGATGAATTGATCGGAGGGAGGAAACAAGCGGAGCTCTGGCATGGAAGGAAATCGCAAGCTCCGGCGGGGTCCGAAGCTCGAGCCTCCTCTTGGACGGGATTCCGGGGAGATGCACTGGCCATGGATCGACGACCACGCCTTCTTCTTAGGAGAGCTCGTCGGATGGTCCAGATTGGTCGAGCATGGCTATAAAAGGGGCTTTCACGGCAAGGTCCCTTCCTCACCTCTTCCTCCTCCTCCTCCTCCTCGAAGCTTTGTCGCAGCGAAGGTTTTACGGCAACCTGAACTTGAAATCAGATTTAGGATGCAATATATAATTAATTCTCTCTCTCTCCCTCCTCCTCTCTCTCCCCTCTTCAGAACTCTACCAGAACAGAGGAATCACCTTCATATTTATTTCATTGTGGTAATTTCCATCTAATGCTGAACTGGTGATGTGTTTGTTATGGAAATTTGGTTAGGGATGGTTGGAGGATAGAAGGTTAGATTTTGTCAACCATCCCATCCCCAACAGAGGGGTATCGAATGGTCTGAGCACCATGAATCAGCATGAAATCCCCCTCAAATTTCTCTCTTTATCTCTCTCTCCCTCCCTCTTTGCCTGTGCAAGTTTTTATATATATATTTATACATATATATGCATATATATATGCACATAAGATGGGGCTTCACAAGAGAAGGTGGATGAGCAAAGGCTCTAGTCCAGTTCTTGGATGCTTCATGTGCTCATACTCTCCCTCTAAGAGCTTTACATTTGATTGATGTGTTAATACTTTCTCTCTCTTTCTCTTTTCCCTCTTTATTTGTCTGTGCAAGTTTTATATATATATATATATATATATGCACATATTTATACATACATATGCACATGAGATGGGGCTTCACAAGAGAAGGTGGATGAGCAAAGGCTCTAGTCCAGTTCTTGGATGCTTCATGTGCTCCTACTCTCCCTCTAAGAGCTTTACATTTGATTGATGTGTTAATACTTTCTCTCTCTTTCTCTTTTCCCTCTTTCTTTGTCTGTGCAAGTTATATATATATATATATGCACATATTTATACATACATATGCACATGAGATGGGGCTTCACAAGAGAAGGTGGATGAGCAAAGGCTCTAGTCCAGTTCTTGGATGCTTCATGTGCTCCTACTCTCCCTCTAAGAGCTTTACATTTGATTGATGTGTTAATACTTTCTCTCTCTTTCTCTTTTCCCTCTTTCTTTGTATGTGCAAGTTTTATATATATATATATATATATATATATGCACATATTTATACATACATATGCACATGAGATGGGGCTTCACAAGAGAAGGTGGATGAGCAAAGGTTCTAGTCCAGTTCTTGGATGCTTCATGTGCTCCTACTCTCCCTCTAAGAGCTTTACATTTGATTGATGTGTTAATACTTTCTCTCTCTTTCTCTTTTCCCTCTTTCTTTGTCTGTGCAAGTTTTATATATATATATATGCACATATTTATACATACATATGCACATGAGATGGGGCTTCACAAGAGAAGGTGGATGAGCAAAGGCTCTAGTCCAGTTCTTGGATGCTTCATGTGCTCCTACTCTCCCTCTAAGAGCTTTACATTTGATTGATGTGTTAATACTTTCTCTCTCTTTCTCTTTTCCCTCTTTCTTTGTCTGTGCAAGTTTTATATATATATATATGCACATATTTATACATACATATGCACATGAGATGGGGCTTCATAAGAGAAGGTGGATGAGCAAAGGCTCTAGTTCAGTTTTTAAATCTATAACTATGGAAAGTTGAAAGGAAAATTGAGCAATTTTTTTGATAGTTTTGAAGTTGGGAGATGAGAGAAGAACTTCTCGGACTCTCATCTTTCTACCACTACCTTGGAATTTATTTGAGCCTTTGGGTTACCTTATTTCTGTCTCTCTTTGATCATCAACCTCAGGCAACCCATGAACTTCTTTCTGTGAGTAGTCTAGAGATTTATGGGTTGGAAGCTCTATCAAATGGGGACAACAATTCCATCACTTTCTCAGTTTAGGCAATATTTTTGAGTTAGGATTTTAATATGGGGAATGAATCCTGAGCCAAGGGGGAGGCCTGCCTTGAGGGATTGAAATTAATCTCCCTCCACCTCTCCCCCACCTCTCTCTCTCTCTCTACCAACTTCATCTACTCCATGAAGAAATTTCTGAAGATTCGATTTAAGTTGCAAATTGATTTGGTAGGTCATATGTTCATATTTGCTTCTATTGGGTATTGTGATTAGGTGTCGTGAATTTGATGGCCTGACATTTATATAAAAAGCTATAAGTCATGGTGGGGCTGTCCTTTAACTGCTATGGTTGGATCAAGTGGAAATAGGAGATGAATTTACCTTGCCTTCTTAACAGTCCTTTTCTAAAGTTTTTCCCCTGCAAGCAACTTAAACGGGTGTTTTCCTATTACTGGATTCTTGACGACCACTCTACTTTGGGGTACCTAAATCATATTCCATTTAGTAGGGATGAAATGATATTTTACCTTGGCAATGCTCGCTGGCAGTTTTAACACTTTACGGACTAAGGTCTTATTATCTTGACTATGATCTTGTCAAGCTTGGATCCCTCAACATGACGGAAATTTTACTACTTTCGATGCCCAAATTGATAGCCCCGGACCTCTCTTTCAATAATCCTGGGACCTCAAATCTCTATGTTTATATATGAATTGTGATGATATTTAAGTTTATTCCCTAAACCTCTCTATGTTTCCTGTTCATCATCTTGGCAAAAGCCCTTATTTCTTTCAACATGGTTTGAAAGTTGGACTGCAGGTATGTTGATTTAGGGCTGCTTCTTTCCTTGTTGAAATGGGGGTGCTGCCTCTTTTGTTGTTGGTTGGGGGCTGCTCCTTGTTAAGTTGGACTGCAGGGCTGCTCCTTTCCTTGTTGAAATGGGGGGTGCTGCCTCTTTTGTTGTTGGTTTGGGGGCTGCTCCTTGTTGAGTTGGACTACAGGTATGTTGATTTGGGCTGCTCTTTACCATTTCTCCTGGGGCTGTTTTGCCTTGGGGCTGCTCTTACCCTTGTTAGCTGAGGCTGTTTGCATTGGGGGCTGCTGTCATAAAAACTTGCTGCTGTGTTTCCTGTTAATTAGGGGCTGATTTCATGTTGTTTTTAGTCGGGGCTGCTCTTTGTCTTCTTTTCTGAAGGGTTGTGTTTGTTGGTCTATCCTTCTAGGAATCTCATTATTTGAGATGTTCTTTGCTTATGTTTTATGGGGAAATCGGGCTGGTTTATCCTTCCAGGAGGATGGCTGTTGGTTTACTCTTCCAGGAGCTTCACTATTAGAGGTTGAGTCGGTTATACATAAAAGTGGCGTTTTGAATGAGGTAACGAATTTGTGAGAGAATGGAATGACTATGGGAGTTGACCACCCATGGTCTACTATGATATATGTTGGATCGTGTGACGCCCTTAGAGGGGGGGGGGGGGGGGGGGGTGAATAAGGGTGTGTTTAAAAATATAATTTTTACTTAATAATTTTTAGACAAATTTTACTTTACTAAAAAGTTACTTATAAATAATTTTAAACCAATGCAATTTTTGTATTAAACCAAACACAAATTTCTAAGATAAAGATTTAAGCAAACAAATTTACAATTAGTGAAAAGAGCATAATTATATTTATCATGAAATTTGTGTACAATAAAAAATGATCTTAACAATGCTTAAGATCAAGGCAAAAAAAATGATAATAAAAAATACAATAATTTTTGGTTTATCAATCCTTCTCCCAAGGATCGGAAGACTATCACTTGTCTCTCTCAAGACCAAGCCCAAGCCTATCCTCTAGATCTTCCCAAGATCTAGACGTAGCACACAAGGCCACGATTTCCCACCAAGCCACGCAAGGACTTGGACGCTCCGCACAAGGAAGCGATTTTCCCCTAAGCCGCGTAAGGACTTAGACGCCGCACGCAAGACGACGATTTCTCTACCAATACAAAATGAAATGTGTGTAAATGAAAATACAATATGAAAAGGACAACTCCCTAGAATTTCAGATCTCTGAAAGGATGGTTGAAGCCTCGAGATGATCGTTGATGAAGAAGCGCGCCAGATCTCGTCTTCAATCTTCAATCCTTCTTTGCACAAATGGGAGTTGAAGAGGTTCTGGAGCTCTCTGGTTCGTATGCACTCAGGAAGGGACTTGGAATTCTCAAAAGCTTGGAATGCACGAACACAAGGAGTTAATTTATAGAAAATCGCTATCGCCTGAGCGACATCCACTGTCGGAATTTTCCGACAGCGCTAAACTGCCGCTGGAGTGCCGTCGTGCGGGCAGTTGCTGTAACCACCGAGCTGTCGCCTGGGCGACATCGATGTCGGATCTCCGACAGCGCAAAACTGCCGATCGTGGGTGGTGTCGTGGGCAGTTGTTGTAACCTCCGAGCTGTCGCCTGGGCGACATCGTTGTCGGAATTCCGACAGCTCAAAACTGCCTTTCGTCGTGCTGCCGTGGAGGGAAGTAGTTGTAACTTCTCTGCTGTCGCCTGGGCGACAGCGGCTGTCGGAATTTTCCGACAGTGAAATTTCCCATATTCAGATTTAGCTCCAGCAGAAATGTGAACAACTCATACATGTTACCTGCACACCATAAATAAAAATAGAATCAAATACAAACGGGACTTTGTTATTATCAAATCGGAGGAGTGCGAAACGCATGCTCCAACAATCTCCCCCTTTTGATAATAACAAATCCGTATAAAAAGAAATCATGTCTATTTAGATTGTTAATTTTAACATTTGGTGTGTGCACAAAAATAACATGATATATTTCTCTTAAAATAAATAATCTCCCTTTAGATGAAAGCTCCCCCTAAATGAATGCTCCCCCTAAATATATGCTCCCCCTAAATATATGATGTATTGTGTAGGTAGAATATTTAGGTGTAATAGATTTGTGATTTTTCTTTTTATACTTTTAATTCTCCCCCTTTTGGTATTAGCAAAAGTTAATATTAGATAAAAGAGTAGTTCTTAAGGGAAAGGATATAGGATATAGAAATGAAGAGTAAGCGGAAGCACTTTGTTGGAAATGATTGAAGTCCACGAAATAATAAGAATATGCCTTAGTATGAATAAACTCATGAAGTGACGGTATAGTCATATGAAGTAATGAAAGAAAATAACTTAAACATGAGTAAGGTCATTTGAAAGTATCATAGAAAGACACAATAGTGTATAGAATTATGGAATATTTTCGGTCCAATTCTCATGAGATTAATGTTTATATAACATAATGATGTGTACATGTGATACTTAGATCAAACATATAAAGTTATTTAATTTACATGATCATTGAAATGTAGAACATAATATAAGCATATAAAGTTAACTTTGACTTTGAAGATATAGCACAAGATGAATAGAAAACCATTTTTCTTTTGCACAAGACACTTTACAATTCTTTCCAAGGTGCTTAACCTCACAATGCTCATTAAGACTTATCAGGAGGGTAAGTAGTGCTTGGTGGAGTATCCTTGTCTTTTTTTTGATCACAGATGTTGTGATATCTTAATTTTGAGATATTGATATTTTTTTTTGTAATTGCCAAGGATCTCCGAATTCACTTGAATCGCAAAAGATGGTGTATATTTTGTTGTGCTAACAAATCAAGGTTGAAAGTTGTATTTGTGAAGTGCTATTTTATTATTTTAAAGCAAATATGATCCATGTATATATTAAATAAAAAGACATACGTATTGATCAAAAGAAGTGAACGTGATAGTTCATTATGATAGATAAGCAATTTCTCATACTTAGAGGCATGCGAAAACAATTACCAATGGTCTAAACAACTGAGTAGGAGTGTCAATACAATGATAGCTTGGAAATGAAATCATATAATCATGTAAGAGTCATTTTTTTTTAAAATAAAAAGCACATGGTTTGTCATCAAGTCATGAGGTGAAGCAGTAATAATGACATATAACTATTGTAAAGCATCAAAGGGACCAAAAATTGAAGATTTATCAAATCGGGAGCTGTCGGAAATTTCCGACAGTCACTGTCGCCTGGGCGACAGCCAAAAATATAAATAGGGCTTTAGACCGAGTCAAACCCTATTGTGCTTCATTTTTCTGGACTGTAGAGCGAGAGAAGGCCGTCGGAGGTCGGCGACAACTCTAGATCTAAGGTATGGATGTTTGATTTTTATGTTTTTGACTCTAAATTTTTTGGGATTTGTGATTTTGAAAGTAGAGAAGAAGGAAAATGTAGTTTTCATTTTGATTTTTGATGAATGGTGGAGGTTTTTGAAGTTGTGTTTGAAAAGTGTAGATCTAGTTTAAAGCAAGTGGATCTTGTTGGATCTTTGTTAAAAATGTTTTGATTTTGTGGTTCTTGTGGTTGAAGGTTTGCTTTTGTTCATAGTCTAATTTTAAAAATGGAAGATTTTCCTTTTGAAAGAAGGTTGAAGATGATGAATAGTAAAGGATATGGAGAAGATGTAGATTTAAAAAAAAAAAAATTTGTAAACTTGATGTTGAAATAAACTTGATTTTGAGTAGATCTGGAAGTGACAAAATTTCAAGAGAAGTTTACTGAAGTACTGTCGGAATTTTCCGACAGTCACTGTCGCCTGGGCGATAGTGTTCCAGTGCACAACACATTTTTAATTCATGTTTTTTATATGTTTTTTTTTTTTTGCAGAATGGCTTCCAGTTCTAAAGCGCGAAGAAGTACTTCTGAAGATGCGCATAGTTCGTATCAAGTGTATCCTGGGGTTGAGAAAGCCATAGTAGGAGTAGCAAAATATGTGGAATTTGATTCGCCGAAGCACGATCATATCTATGATCGGCTTGCGAATGCAGGTATACTCTCAATAATCACCCCAGATTCGTTCTCTTCCTTTTTGATTCGAGAGTTCTATAATCATTTGGAAGATCCAAATTATACTGAATTGGATGGGGGAGTTAAATCAAGAATCCAAGGTCAACATGTGGAAATAACACATGTTGATCTAAGAGAGGAATTCGGACTAGTGATGAGTGAAAATATGCCGGATATAGTGGAGAGTTATAGAAAAGATAGGGATTGGACCGTTGTAAACATGAGTTTACATGAGAATCAAAAGAAGACTCTAACCACTGAAGTTACGTCACTCACTCCGGATGCTTTCTTAGTTCAAGATATTTTAAGGAATTCAGTCATGTTGAAGAGTGGAGATACAAGAAGTATTACGGCTCAGTTGACCCTCATTACTTACTACATTATGGAGGATGAGCTTTTTGATGTGGCGGATTTTATACTCTCCCAGATTCGGTATGCGTTTAGATTAAAGCATTCAAAATGTGTGTAGGTTCATACGCTACCAATGTGGGCGATAATTCAGCGTATATTATATAAGAAGTACAGATGGATAGCGCAAGGTTCTTATTTGGATGATTGTTATCCGGAGATATATTATACGGGTTCGATGAAAGTGAAGAAGACGCAGAAAAAGGCCCATCCGGGAATTGAGATTCGAGAGCCGCCAATGCCTAGGGCAGGATCACTACGAGAGTCCATTGATGATTTACGTGATTCATTAGAGGATCACAAGAAAGAAGTGAAAAAGGACCGTAGTCGAATGCAGAAGTTTATGAAGTTTCTCGTGAAAGGTCTGAAGTTAAAGCCAACTCCGGAGGAAGAGGCCGAATGGCAAGTTCCGGACGAAGAACCGCCACGCCAATCGGTGAGGCGGACTCGCCGTGGTAAAGCTGTGAGACGAGGACCTCCAGAAGACTGTCCAGAGAGCAGCGGGGCTGGTTTTGAAGATTCTGAGTAGTTTCATCAGGCTGCTGCTGCTGGTTGATGTCGGAAATTTCCGACATCCACTGTCGCCTGGGCGACAGTGAACTTCTTCAGATTTCTATTTCTGTTTAATGAACTTGATCCTTATGTTGTTTTCTACTGTTTTTATTGGAACAATATTGATGTAATATTAATGATGTTTGAATTTTTGTTAAGTCTTTTGAAATTCTATGGTTTGATTTTAAAATTTAGCCTTTTTTTTAATTGTTTAGGTTTTGTGATAATTAATTTTTAATTTTATAGGCTTTAAATAGTGATATATTCATTGTGAAATGTCTAGAATTCCCAATTCTAGCCTAAGCATAGAAAAACGGGAATCCGGTAACGGCTTAGTGAATATATCCGCTAGTTGATTTTCCGTGCCTATAAAGTTGATTTTTATATTACCCTTCTTAATATGATCCCTTATAAAATGATGTCGGACATCTATATGCTTAGATCTAGAATGTAATACGGGATTGTTAGTTAAGTCTATAGCACTTTTATTGTCACACTTTAATTCTACACTACTTTGTTGCATGCCAAAATCTTCTAACGTTTGTGACATCCAAAGAGCTTGGGCACAACAACTACCTAGTGCAATATATTCGGCCTCGGTAGTAGAGAGGGCAACAGAATTCTGTTTCCTACTCGACCATGAAATAAGTGAAGGGCCGATAAAGTGACAAGTGCCACTAGTGCTTTTCCTATCTAAAGAACATCCCGCATAATCAGAATCCGAAAAACCATGCAAAATAAAGGAATCATTATGAGGATACCATAAACCTAATTTTGATGTTCCTATGAGATATCTAAAAATACGTTTCACCGCTTTTAAATGTGACTCTTTAGGATTAGCTTGAAATCTAGCACATAAACAAACGGCAAACATAATATCAGGTCTAGATGCGGTTAAATACAATAAAGATCCTATCATACTTCTATAAAGGGTTTGTTCAATTGAAGCACCACTTTCATCTTTTCCTAATTTTAGTGAAGTACTCATAGGAGTGTTTGCATGCTTAAGATTTTCAAATCCAAATCTTTTTAACATATCATGAATATATTTGGTTTGACATATAAAAATTTCATCATGTTTTTGTGTAATTTGAAAGCCTAAAAAATATGAAAGTTCTCCAACCATACTCATTTCAAATTCATTTTTCATAATTTGAACTACTTCATTACACAACTCTTCATTAGTGGCTCCAAAAATAATATCATCAACATAAATTTGTAAAATAACTAAATCTTGATCAATTTGCTTAATGAAGAGTGTAGAATCAGCACTTCCTATTTTATAATCGTGTTTTAACAAATATTGAGTTAATCGATCATACCAAGCACGAGGCACTTGTTTTAATCCATAAAGCGCTTTATCTAATTTATAAACATAATTTGGATATTTCTCATTTATAAAGTCAGGGGGTTGTTCTACATAAACCTCTTCTTTTATATACCCGTTTAAACATGCGGTTTTGACATCCATTTGATATAATTTAAATCCTTTAAAACAAGCAAATGCAAGAAATATCCTAACCGCTTCTAATCTTGCTACGGGTGCAAAAGTTTCATCAAAATCTACCCTTTCAATTTGTGCATAACCTTTTGCAACTAATCTGGCTTTATTTCTAACAATTCTAGATTTATTATCCATTTTATTTTTAAAAATCCACTTAACACCAACTACAGGACGATTTTTGGGTCGTTCTACAAGATTCCAAACCTTATTACGGTCAAATTGATTAAGTTCTTCATTCATAGCTAAAAACCAAAATTCATCATTTAAAGCGGTGGAAACATCTTTTGGTTCTATTTCAGAAACAAAACAAAGGTTTGAAAATAAAACATGTAGCGATGAACGAGTACTAACCCTTTTTTGCGGATCTCCAATGATAAGCTCCTTTGGATGATCCTTTGAGAATCTCAATTCACTTGGAGGCACATATCCTTCTCTTTCTTCTTCTTCTCTATCTTCTTCTCCTCTTTCTCCTTCTCTTTCTTCTTCTTTTTCTTCTTCATTTTCTCCAAGTTCTTCATCATCATTCTCCACCGTGGGAAGGAGTTCATCTTCTTTTCCTGTAATTTTCTTTTCTACACATGAAGCAAACCTATCAAACCTAACATGAATAGATTCTTCAACTATTTTTGTTCTTTTATTAAAAATTCTATAAGCTTTACTAGTTGAAGAATAGCCAATAAAAATACCTTCATCACATTTTTCATCAAATTTTCCTAAGGAATCTTTAGAATTTAAAATAAAACATTTACAACCAAAAACTTTGAAATAAGAAACATTTGGTTGTTTATTAAAAATTAATTCACAAGGAGTTAATTTTAAAATAGGGCGAAGCATTACTCTATTAATTACATAACATGCCGTGCTAACCGCTTCAGCCCAAAAAGATTTTGGTAATTTGAATTCAGATAACATTGTACGGGCTAACTCTTGAAGAGTTCTATTTTTCCTCTCCACTACACCATTTTGCTGTGGTGTGCGTGGAGCGGAAAATTCATATTTAATTCCTAACTCTGTACAAAAAGAAATAAACTTTTCATTTTCAAATTCTCCTCCATGATCCGATCGTATGCGTTTAATTTTTAACTCAAATTCATTTTGAATACGCAAACATAATTTTGAAAATTCTGAAAATGCATCGGATTTGGAGGTTAGAAATAAAGTCCAACAAAAACGAGAATAATCATCAATCAATACAAATGTGTATTTTCTACCTCCTAAGCTAGAAATTCCAATTGGCCCAAATAAATCCATATGTATTAATTGAAGTGGCCTAGTGGTAGAAATAATGTTTTTATTTTTGAAAGATGATTTTGAAAATTTTCCTTTTTGGCAAGGCACACATAGTGAAGAAGATAAATTTCCATTTAACAAAGGTAAACCTTTAATCAATTTATCTTTTGAAAGTTTTGTAATTAACTTGGCACTAGTATGTCCAAGTCGCCTATGCCATAAATCTAATTCATCATTTTTTGATAACAGACATTTCAAAGTAGAATTTGAAAAATCTAGAAATTTAATCATATATACATTATGACATCTAGGTGCGGTAAAAACAGTTTCATTTGTTTTGGAATTAATAATTTTGCACAAATTTGTACAAAATTCAAATAAAACATTTAAACCCTTATCACATAATTGACTAATAGAAATCAAATTATGCTTTAATCCTTCTACAAATAAAACATTTGAAATTGAAAAATTTTCGTTACCCACAACTCCGATGCCGATGATTTTTCCTTTTCCATTGTCTCCGAATGTCACAACTCCTCCTTTCTTCATCTCCAGGCTAAGGAACTTCTCTTTATTGCCCGTCATGTGCTTTGAACAACCCGAGTCCAAGTACCACACGTCTTCTTTGTCCTTAGCCTGCCAACACACCTAGAAAGAAGAGGTGAGTAAAGATCTGGTTACCCAAGTGGTTCCACCCATAGTATAGGTAGAAGCCTTAGGCACCCAGATTTGTTTAATTTTACTTTTTCCTTCCTTCCAGCAAGAGTCCGTAGTGTGGCCAAATCTATTGCATTTGGCACATGTAATGTATTTAGAGGAGTATAACTTTTCTGGACTTTTACTGGATGAGGATGCAGTATTTAACAATTCATTAATTTTAGAATTTTTAAAAGTGAATTTTCTGGACTTTTCACTGTCGCCGGCGACAGTGGTTGTCGCCGAGCGACAGCTTCCAGATGTGTATCCGAGCCCAAACCTTCCAGATCCATGGCGTTGGTATCCTAAGATCATATCCAGTGATCTTCGGCCCATTCCAAAATTTTTCATGGTTAGTGTTAAGTTATGAATCTGGTGTCTCATTTTTGTATTCTCGGATACTAGATTTACGCATCTCCGTTCAAAAGATTTCTTTCCCTCATGGACTATGGAAATTGAAGATTTCATATCTCTCTCTAAAATCTCATTCTTTTTAGTAAGAACTTTTATTGTAGAATGAGATTTGGAAAGAGATTCTTCAAGTTCTTTAATTCTTCCCAAAGAGTGATCACACTCTTGGCAAGAAATATCTCTTTTTCCAATAGTCTTAATTTCATTTAACAATTTTTTGTTTTCTTTAAGTAAAATTTCATTTTCAGATTTAAGAAGATCATTATCTTTTAAACTTTTTTCAAAAAATTTGCAAGTCTTTAAAAATTCAGAAAATAATTCATCATAGGTTGGAGGAGTTACCTCAGTGTCGCTTTGGACACTGCATTCGTCATCGGATATGACGCTCTTTCCCATTAAGCACATGTTGGCCTCCTCTTCTTTACTTGAGTTGGAACTGCTTGCATCCTCAGAAGTAGTATCATCCCATGTTTCCGCCTTCAACACCTTCTTCGACCCTTTGTGCTTCTTTTCTTTAAGTTCTTTCAAGTATTTTGGACACTTGCTTCGGATGTGTCCTAACTTCTTGCAGTGATAGCACTCCGGTGGCGGTCTCTCTTCCTCCTCATTGCCTTCCTTTCCTTTTTTCTTCCTAAAACTCTCCTTCTTAAAATACTTCTTAAACGTATTCCTCCTATCTGGATTTTTCATAAATTTTCTAAATTTTTTAACAAATAAACTTTCCTCATCTTCTTCATCCTCCTCAGAATCACTAGTTTCTTCCTTCTTAGATCTTAGAGCCAATCCCTTCTTCCTTGGCTCCATATACTCTTGTTGTTGAATTTTCAATTCAACTTCATGAGTTTTCAAGTTCCCAATGAGGCTCTCCAATTGTAAGGTCTTAAGATCATGTGACTCGGAAATTGCAGTCACTTTGGGATTAAACTTCGGGGGAAGTGATCTTAAGATTTTCCTTACTAAATCTCCATTTGAGAACACCTTTCCTAGCACCTTTGAGTCGTTCACGATTTTTGTGAATCGTGTGTACATTGTATCAATCTCTTCATCTACCTCCATTTTGAACCTTTCAAATTCAGACTCCAGTTGAAATAGCTTTGAATCTTTTACCTGCGAAGTACCTTCATGAGTGATTTCTAACAAATTCCAAATTTCAAATGCAGAATTACAAGCACATACTCTATTAAATTCAGTGCGATCTAGTGCGCAAAATAAAGCATTCATGGCTTTTGCATTGTTCTTACATCTTAATTTATCATTGTCATCCCACTTGTCTTTGGGCTTATCCATAGTTACATCTCCTACAACAACTGTTGGAGAAATGTAACTAGATTCTACCATATTCCAGACTTCAATATCTAGCGCAATTAGAAAACAACGCATACGTGTTTTCCTATAATTATAGTCTGTGCCCGTGAATAAAGGTGGTCTACTTATACCTTGCCCCTCAACGAACGCATGATCGTTGTGCGCCATTACTCCCGGTGGTAAAACCGTTTTGGAGTAACCTGCCTCTGATACCACTTGTTGGATCGTGTGACGCCCTTAGAGGGGGGGGTGAATAAGGGTGTGTTTAAAAATATAATTTTTACTTAATAATTTTTAGACAAATTTTACTTTACTAAAAAGTTACTTATAAATCATTTTAAACCAATGCAATTTTTGTATTAAACCAAACACAAATTTCTAAGATAAAGATTTAAGCAAACAAATTTGCAATTAGTGAAAAGAGCATAATTATATTTATCATGAAATTTGTGTACAATAAAAAATGATCTTAACAATGCTTAAGATCAAGGCACAATTATGATAATAAAAAATACAATAATTTTTGGTTTACCAATCCTTCTCCCAAGGATCGGAAGGCTATCACTTGTCTCTCCCAAGACCAAGCCCAAGCCTATCCTCTAGATCTTCCCAAGATCTAGACGTAGCACACAAGGCCACGATTTCCCACCAAGCCACGCAAGGACTTGGACGCTCCGCACAAGGAAGCGATTTTACCCTAAGCCGCGCAAGGACTTAGACGCCGCACGCAAGACGACGATTTCTCTACCAATACAAAATGAAATGTGTGTAAATGAAAATACAATATGAAAAGGACAACTCCCTAGAATTTCAGATCTCTGAAAGGATGGTTGAAGCCTCGAGATGATCGTTGATGAAGAAGCGCGCCCGATCTCGTCTTCAATCTTCAATCCTTCTTTGCACAAATGGGAGTTGAAGAGGTTCTGGAGCTCTCTGGTTCGTATGCACTCAGGAAGGGACTTGGAATTCTCAAAAGCTTGGAATGCACGAACACAAGGAGTCAATTTATAGAAAATCGCTGTCGCCTAAGCGACATCCACTGTCGGAATTTTCCGACAGCGCTAAACTGCCGCTGGAGTGCCGTCGTGCGGGCAGTTGCTGTAACTGCCGAGCTGTCGCCTGGGCGACATCGATGTCGGATTTCTGACAGCGCAAAACTGCCGATCGTGGGTGGTGTCGTGGGCAGTTGTTGTAACCTCCGAGCTGTCGCCTGGGCGACATCGCTGTCGGAATTCCGACAGCTCAAAACTGCCTTTCGTCGTGCTGCCGTGGAGGGAAGTAGTTGTAACTTCTCTGCTGTCGCCTGGGCGACAGCGGCTGTCGGAATTTTCCGACAGTGAAATTTCCCATATTCAGATTTAGCTCCAGCAGAAATGTGAACAACTCATACCTGTTACCTGCACACCATAAATAAAAATAGAATCAAATACAAACGGGACTTTGTTATTATCAAATCGGAGGAGTGCGAAACGCATGCTCCAACAATCTCCCCCTTTTGATAATAACAAATCCGTATAAAAAGAAATCATGTCTATTTAGATTGTTAATTTTAACATTTGGTGTGTGCACAAAAATAACATGATATATTTCTCTTAAAATAAATAATCTCCCTTTAGATGAAAGCTCCCCCTAAATGAATGCTCCCACTAAATATATGCTCCCCATAAATATATGATGTATTGTGTAGGTGGAATATTTAGGTGTAATAGATTTGTGATTTTTCTTTTTATACTTTTAATTCTCCCCCTTTTGGTATTAGCAAAAGTTAATATTAGATAAAAGAGTAGTTCTTAAGGGAAAGGATATAGGATATAGAAATGAAGAGTAAGCGGAAGCACTTTGTTGGAAATGATTGAAGTCCACGAAATAATAGGAATATGCCATAGTATGAATAAACTCATGAAGTGACGGTATAGCCATATGAAATAATGAAAGAAAATAACTTAAACATGAGTAAGGTCATTTGAAAGTATTATAGAAAGACACAATAATGTATAGAATTATGGAATATTTTCGGTCCAATTCTCATGAGATTAATGTTTATATAACATAATGATGTGTACATGTGATACTTAGATCAAACATATGAAGTTATTTAATTTACATGATCATTGAAATGTAGAACATAATATAAGCATATAAAGTTAACTTTGACTTTGAAGATATAGCACAAGATGAATAAAACCAATTCTGCTGTTCGGTTGCAGGATGGAAACCAGTGAACAGAATTGGAATTGATATCTGTAAGTTGTTCGGCTGCACGATGAAATTGGCTTTTTGGAATTAAAATTTTTAAAATTCAAATTTTTAAAAGTGCGCGCCCGGGCTAAAATATCGTGTCAGGGCGAAAAAATCGCTCCCGGCGAAAAAATCGCACCCGAGCGAAAAAATTGTACCCGGGCGAAAAAATTGCGCCCTAGGCGAAAAAATCGCGCCCGGGCGAAAAAATCGCGTCTGGGCAAAAAAACCGCGCCCGACCAAAATAAACGTGCCCGGGAGAAATAAAACGCGCCCGGGCGAATAAACGAGCCCGGGCAAAAAAATCGCGCCCGTGCGAAAAAATCGCGGCCGGGCGAAAATATGCGCCCGGACGAAAAAATCGCGGCCGGTCGAAAAAATCGCGCCCGTGCGAAAAAATCACGCCCGGGCGAAAAAATCGTGCCCGGGCGAAAATATCGCGCCCGGGCGAAAATATCGCGCCCGGGCGAAAATATCGCGCCCGGGCGAAAATATCGCGCCCGGGCGAAAATATCGCGCCCGGGGGAAAAATTCGCGCCCGGGCGAAAAAATCGCGCTCGGGCTAAAAAATTGCGCCCGGGCGAAAAAATCGCGCCCTAGGCGAAAAAATCGCGCCCGGGCGAAAAAATCGCGCCCGGGCGAAAAAAACGCGCCCGGGGGAAAAAATCACGCCTGGGCAAAAAAGTTGCGCCCGGAGAAATAAAACGCGCCCGGGCGAAAAAAATGGCGCCCGGGCGAAATAAACGCGCCCGGACGAAAAAAATCACGCCCGGGCGAAAAAAACGCGCCCGGGCGAAAAAATCGCGCCCCGGCGAAAAAATCGCGCCCGAGCGAAAAAATCGCGCCGGACCGAAATAAACGTGTCCGACCGAAATAAAACGTGCCCGGGCGAAAATATGCGCCCGGGTGAAATAAACGCGCCCGGACGAATAACACCATGCAGGAAAACGCACGCTCGGGCGAAAAACTCGCGCGTAGGTTGAAAAACTCTAGTGTAAACATTTGATTATGCGGAAAACCTATGGGCGGAGGTAAGAATTGTTATTTGATTTTTTAGTGCATAGTAAAAGTCATGAGTTTTCACATGAAAGCAAATATCCGCCTAAATTTTGTTGCGCCGAACACTAGAATTGGATTTCTAATCTCCAATACCAATTCCAAAAAGCCAATTCTGTCCAAAAGAACGGACCCTTAAAATTTTTGGAGATATTTTAATTTGAGGCTCCTTATATTAATTAGGAACGGGAATGTATGTTTAGTTTGAAATTTTAAAAGGTTATATTTTTTTAATATCTTTGAAACTTAGACATGAAACTAATTAAAAGAATATTTAAACAGTGTCAATAAAACCGTAGCAAACAAATTTCAAAGGATTACAAAAATAAGCATATGATAGTGAGAAATAATGAGCGACCAAATTAAAACAAAGTGGTCCAAAAAAAGTTGGTAATATGAAACAATTGAAAACAAAATGATCAAAAAATTGTTGGTAATATGAAAACAAATCTTGAAGGAACTTGTAAGGAAATATTCTATGTGTAATCTCGATAGTATGAGGGATTTTCATAAAACAATTGTTTATAAAGGTCATAATGTAAGACAACCAGCTATAGAATGAAGCTAACGTTCAGAATTTTTATTTAGATGCAGAGTGATTGGAAGCAAGCTAGCCTTCCGCAATTCGTTGATTTTTCTAGACTGATCTATCATTTATAAATTTAAGAGACAAATGCTAGTAAATATAATCTTCAGGTATAAATTACTTTCAACCATCTTTCAAAATTCCATGAACAAATGGAAAAACTACTGAAAGGATTTGTAAAAAAAATCTAAGAGTTAAGTAATGTATGAAACCTCGCACAGTAATTTGAGCGTCAATTTACCTGGAAAGGCAAAAGTAATTAGTGAAAAATAGAAATAATGACTTACCTCAATTTATCCCAGCTGAGTCATTGTTAGAGTTTCGGCCGGGAGAACCTGCAACAATTGAAGTACATAAGGTTAAAACAATTGAAAAAGTACAATATATACAAAAGTGTCACTGTAAATGAACAATGTAGAACGTAGCTGCAAAATGTGAGAAAAGGAATCCTCACACAAAGGTATCATAATAGATTTTCCATTGATGAAACACTTATAAGTGATTACAGAGGTCTTCTAGTTGATCACAATCGCGCTAGAAAATTGAAACTAAGAAATCACAAAAAGGGAATACTCAATTCTGGAGATAGCCTACTTCTAAACTTAGTTAATCAGTCCTAAGAAGTCGTCACACTTTAACTTGTTGAGTGATATAAGAAGAGTTGGTACTATTGAAGCTGGGACAAGATGGAAATCTATTTATGTGGAATATTTAGGACCAACTTTATGAGATATAAACTTTCACTTATCCATATGTTTAAGGTCATAAACACCAAAGCAAATCATTTTGAAAAGAATAAACAGCACAAATCAACTCGAACTTGAGAATTAGCATGTAATCCTAGAAATTTTAGTTATATATTGAACAGCACGGCACAAATAATTTGTTTTTCATAGATCATTAATAATACAATTCATGATAATAACTGGTCAAATATTGCAATTGAGTGAGAGAAGAAGAGTACCGGTATGGGCCATCGTTTGGGATCGCATACATGGTCGATCGAGGTTGAACCTATCTCGCCGGAGAGGTGGAACACCAAAGGAAGATAGTTAGGGAGAGGACTGAGCGGAGGAGTTGGCGGCCGGCTAGAGCTCGGGAATTTTAATTTTAAAAGTAAATTTGGTGATCTCTTTTAAAATAATGCGATGCAAGTGAGAATTTTACCAACAATATCATGTGATACTCAATCAAGTGCAGCTAGACACGCATAAACGTTGAACATTCGAGCGCATCCAGCGATATCAAATAAATCATCCACAAGCATATTCAAGCAATAAAGAACAATGAAGAATTTTAAAATTGACGACAAACAGGTAGAAGTAATAATTAGGCAAGCTCTGAAAATTTAGTGATCACAATAAATATTAACCATAAAATCATAATAATCGTAGGTGAGCAATGTGAGTGAGAGGTATATCATAGGCGCATCACAAACAATAGAGGATCCACAGAAAATACTAAGCCGTGTCGGATAGAGGCTGAAATGAAGATCGTCACTTGTGGTAGGTAGGGGAACAGTCGTCAGAGCACACGAGGGTCGTCAGCGGTACCAGCGAGGCTGGATCGAGATCGGCGCGAATGGATCGCCGGATGGCTAGAAGGAGACAGTGAAGAGGAGTTGGGCTGGACCTTTTGGGAAACAGAGAAATGAATTCTCTAGTCCAGCATTTTAGTCTTGAAAGAATTTCATTCAGTCTGTGCATTTCAGTATTGAAAGAATTCCATTCAGGAGGCAGCTTGTTAAGTACCAGACTGACAAAAAGATTATCGGACATGTCAGACTTGTCATCCTTCAGCTTGTCCCACATATTTTTCAGTTCAATCAGCTGTGAGGTGACTATTGAATTCACATTAAATTTAAAATTGAAAAACTTATCTACGAGGAGAATTTTCGACAGTCCCTCTTATATTTGGAAATGCGCGTTCAAGTGATCTCAAATCTCATCTGCAGTCTTATACTCACTGTAGATCATCGCAAGACGAGGATTCGAGGAATTCAGAAAGTAATCCCTGCAAAAATCCTCGTCTTTGTTCCACTGTAATTTGTTCACATCTCTAATTGTCGTTGTGAAGTCACTAAGAACCGTGTATAAAATCTCACGTTCTTTCATGCCAAGTTGATCGTGCAGTTTCGAACCATGGAACTCAGTGGCGTCGAAAGGCTGCAGTTTCACAATATCATAGGTGTTACGTTTCAACATAATTAAAGAACAAAATCACTTGATCCGTGCGAAGTTGAGCTAGTCCACTTAAGAACCAATCCAGTAATTAGTTGCCCCTCCTCTCCAGCTGAAACCAATCGCCGAAGACTAGGTCTGATCGGCAAATCTCAACTGAAGCACACCTTCCATTTCTACACACTGATCCGAA
Source organism: Dactylorhiza incarnata (assembly GCA_033032865.1). NCBI lineage: Eukaryota > Viridiplantae > Streptophyta > Magnoliopsida > Asparagales > Orchidaceae > Dactylorhiza > Dactylorhiza incarnata. The sequence continues at coordinate 2,131,592 of JAWHQI010000275.1, forward strand.
CGGAGTAGATCCACGAAGAGTGACACTAATGCTCTCCCCGACAATGGCCGCAACCAGAAATTCCTCCTCTCCTCTTCCAGAGATGCAAATGAAATTTCTACTTAATCACTCTTGCGAGCGGCGAGCTGCCTCGATCAAGAGATGGCAGCAGAATCAACCTTGAATTCAGTGATGAACTGGAATCTGAAATTCCGGTGATGGGAAGAGAGAACTTGCGTCGATCTTACAAGCAGCCACCAAGAAAGTGAAACCCTATATGGCGAGCAACGACTTCTTCCCAGCAAACGGCACAGAACCCTCGATCTCAGGGAACAGAGAATGAATCATAAGAGGATGGAAGCGTCGAGCACCTTGTAAGAGGGTGGTGACAAGATCTCTCCTTGCACATCCCCGGCGTGGAGGAAACGGCGAATCACGATAGGTTACGATCAACTGTTGTTTCGATCGAGCGGCAGCTTTGTTCTAGGGATCGACACAAGTGAAACCCTAGCAAACGGGAACGACGGCTAGAGGATCGAACGACGAGGCCTTCTCCATGATCGGCGACGACAAACGACACGGGAAACAAATGGCGCGGGAAACTCCTCGATCGGCTCCTCTCCCAGCGATAGAAGGATCGAACAACGAAAACCTTGATTTTTCTCCGCCTTGATCGGCAGCAGAGGCGAGAATCTCACGAGAACGAAAGAGCGCACCGGAGAAACGACTCCGAACTGAAAAAACCCTAAACAAGTTACTTTGAGAATGTTAGGGTTTGGCACGGCTTAAAGTATTCTACCAATACTCCATCAAGTTTGGAATGAGTATTTATAGTACCTCCAGCGTAGGGTCTTGCTCTAGGTAGACACGAAACTCATGGTTCGCTATCGAGTCGGTCTCGACATACGCGGTCATACTACGAAATATTCAACAGTCTCCAATGCATGTGAATCATCCATAAGGGATATGCAGAAGAATGATGCATGTATGACATTAATTCATGAGCACAAGGCAATCCCATTGTGAACCGCCTCATATGTGAACCTGTCGGAGTCCAAAGCAAGACTACTCTTCGCATGTGCTTTTTCTTTCTTGATTGCCTCTAAAGCATGAACCAAAACATACCCAAATTAATTTGTATACAACGATCATCTGTAACCTGTGTTGACTTATATTGATTTTTGCCCAAAAGAATGCTTAATTTGTGTATATTGCAAATTAAGCATTTGATGAAATATTTTTCATATTGAAAACTACAAAATATTTGGCAAAGAAGTTCGATACAACATGCTTTTAAATCACTCAAATGACCACTTATAGCTACCTTCAGTTTCATTTGATATGAATGCAAATGCAGCCAAAAATGGAAAATTTGTATAAGTCTGCCCAACTATAGAAAGCAACGGTAATCTATAGCGATTAGTCTTATGTGCAATCCATTATAAAAACATCTAGAAACATATTACTCAGTTGGATAGATGTTGGGTGAGCAAAATATATACTTTCCAAATTGAAACTCAAAGGATTAACATAATTATAGTTGGTGTACTTTGTGATGCAACCTGCATCACATCATGCATCTTATTTTATTTCATGCAATTTTTTTATTTTTATTTTTATTTTAAGCATTTTATTTTAGTATTTGTGTACAACCCCCATATCCATCGAGTGAGGCCCAGCATGGAGGGCCGTCGAGACGTGTCGACTAGACCCAAGGGGTCTTAAGACCTTTGGGTATCGCCCGGCGAATCCCCGTAGCTCTCACCAGAGGAGGAGTTAGAGGCGAGAGGGGAGGGGCGGGTGCCCCCCCTCTCGCCCTCGCCAAGTTAGGCGAGAGGGGAGGGGCGGGTGCCCCCCCTCTCGCCCTCGCCAAGCTAGGCGAGAGGGGAGGGGCGGGTGCCCCCCTCTCGCCCTCGCCAAGTTAGGCGAGAGGGGAGGGGCGGGTGCCCCCCCTCTCGCCCTCGCCAAGTTAGGCGAGAGGGGAGGGGCGGGTGCCCCCCCTCTCGCCCTCGCCAAGCTAGGCGAGAGGGGAGGGGCGGGTGCCCCCCTCTCGCCCTCGCCAAGTTAGGCGAGAGGGGAGGGGCGGGTGCCCCCCCTCTCGCCCTCGCCAAGCTAGGCGAGAGGGGAGGGGCGGGTGCCCCCCTCTCGCCCTCGCCAAGTTAGGCGAGAGGGGAGGGGCGGGTGCCCCCCCTCTCGCCCTCGCCAAGCTAGGCGAGAGGGAAGGGGCGGGTGCCCCCCTCTCGCCCTCGCCAAGTTAGGCGAGAGGGGAGGGGCGGGTGCCCCCCCTCTCGCCCTCGCCAAGTTAGGCGAGAGGGGAGGGGCGGGTGCCCCCCCTCTCGCCCTCGCCAAGTTAGGCGAGAGGGGAGGGGCGGGTGCCCCCCCTCTCGCCCTCGCCAAGCTAGGCGAGAGGGGAGGGGCGGGTGCCCCCCTCTCGCCCTCGCCAAGTTAGGCGAGAGGGGAGGGGCGGGTGCCCCCCCTCTCGCCCTCGCCAAGCTAGGCGAGAGGGGAGGGGCGGGTGCCCCCCTCTCGCCCTCGCCAAGTTAGGCGAGAGGGGAGGGGCGGGTGCCCCCCCTCTCGCCCTCGCCAAGTTAGGCGAGAGGGGAGGGGCGGGTGCCCCCCCCCCCCTCTCGCCCTCGCCAAGTTAGGCGAGAGGGGAGGGGCGGGTGCCCCCCCTCTCGCCCTCGCCAAGCTAGGCGAGAGGGGAGGGGCGGGTGCCCCCCTCTCGCCCTCGCCAAGTTAGGCGAGAGGGGAGGGGCGGGTGCCCCCCCTCTCGCCCTCGCCAAGTTAGGCGAGAGGGGAGTGGCGGGTGCCCCCCCTCTCGCCCTCGCCAAGTTAGGCGAGAGGGGAGGGGCGGGTGCCCCCCCTCTCGCCCTCGCCAAGTAAGGGAGCTCGCCGAGCCCCGTAAGGCACCCCCTTCGCCCAAGGGAGGTCCCTTCTCGTCCCGTCTCGGCTATTCGCAGTCCAAATTTGGCTATTCGCAGTCCAGCGGTCTGCGTTTAGCGCTTCAGAACAGCGGGATTTGGCTATTTGCAGTCCAGTTTTGGCTATTCGCAGTCCAAACCCGAAAAACCTATAAATAGGACCAAGGGGGCACCATTTTAGAGATCTCATTCTTAGCTAGCTCTCTCCTCTCTCTCCCTCCTCAGCAAGTCTCTCTAGAGAGGGTGAGGAGAGGCTCCAGTGGTGCCCAAGCTTAGTAGTGGCTTGGGAGGGGAAGTTCCAAGGGAACTTCCGGGTATGTGGCGGGACCTCCCCACTAAGCCCTTGGTCCGTTTCCAAATCTAAGTGCTCTTGCCTAGAGAGTTGGCTCGAGGGAAGTAGGTGTGAGACCACCCCTTCTTAGGGACCCCGAACTCCACAGAGACCAAGTCTTGTCCTCAAGATTTCGGTTTCAACATTTTGGTGCGGTGAGCGTGGAGAGTGGTCAGCACAGAAGTCCTTGAGCCAAATCTCATGACAGGAGACCTCGGAGGAGGAGACGATGAGGGGTCTCGCATCCCAAGTGAGGTGGTAGGAAGGGGAGAGTTCATGACGGCCATCAAGGGAATCATGGAGCTACTCCAAGGCATCTCCAGGGGAGGTGACTGTTCGGCTCCCTCCCCCCAGACACCGCCTTCTGGGGTGCAAGGAGTGCTCGCCCAGGGGGGGTCAGGAGAGGTTGCCCCAGGTGGTCGGCCAGGCAAGGAGCCAGTGACTGAGAGTGGCGAGCGAGACCTCGCCGGGAGAGTGCTTTTTCCCAGCCCGGCGAGTGGGGTCTCGCTCGGAGCAGGAGTCGCGCGAGCGGAGCTCGCGAAGCCGGCGAGTGGGGGGTCACCCTTTAGCGAGCTGATCATCTCGGCTCCCATCCCGGAAGGCTTCAAGGAGCCCAACATGACTTTCTATACCGGGAAGGATGATCCCGTCCAGCACCTACAGTGGTTCGAGGATACCGTCTCCATCAGGCCCATGACGGACGCGTTCAAGTGTCGTCTCTTCGCCACCACCCTGAGAGACAAAGCTAGGGACTGGTTCCACCAGCTCCCGGTTGGCTCCATTTACAGCTTTGATGACTTGAGCCGAAGCTTCCAGCTACGCTTCTCCACATCCAAGAAGAGGAAGAAGAATGCTGAGTCCATTTTCCTGGTCAAGCAGAGGCACGAGGAGACGTTGGCCCAGTACATGGACAGATTCCAGGAGGAGATCCAGAACATCCAGGAGGTGCCAGGGTATGCCCTCCAGATGGCTTTCACCGTGGGGCTACGAGAGAGCCTCTTCAAAATGCGCCTAACTAGGAAGCCTCCCCTGTCCTTTGAGGACCTGATGGAAAAAGCTGCAAAGGAGATAGCCACTGAGGCGGCGAACCCGGGGCTGGCAAAGAAGTTGGCAAAGCTGGTGGAGGTCGAGCCAAGAGAGCAAGGTGGCCTCAGGCAGCAGGAAGGAAGGAGGAGGGAAGAGCAGAGGGGTCAAGGGTACCAGGGACCCCAGGGGGGTCAGGAGCAAGGGAGGGGTCTCGCACAAGGAGGGGGAAACTTCTACGGAGGCCAAGGGAGGCCCAACCCTCCTCCTTGGAGGCAGGCCCCTAGGCAGCTCCTACCCCCACCAGCTCAAGCTATGGCGATTCGAAGAGGAGGAGGAGTGGAAGCAAGAGACATCCCAGCCCGTAGGAGAAGGGGGGGAAGAGCGGTGCCATACTGCGACTACCACCAAGCAGAGGGGCATGCAACAACTACCTGCCCAGAGTTCTTGGAGGTGAGAGAGGCGAGAGGTCAGACACAACAGCAGCCGCCGGTGCGGATTGAAGAAGTCCCACCTGGAGCAGTAGTGGACGACGACATCTGCGAGGATCGAACTGACATAGGAGCCAAAGGACGGGTCGCAGTAATCCACGGGGGGGTAGGGGTCGAGGCCACCCGTAAGGCAAGCCTCCACACCGTATATCGACGCAGCGTCGCTTCAACGTCACAGGACCCACCTCCCGAGGAGAAAATCACTTTCTCGAGCAAGGACATGCCAGATAACGAGGATCCATTCTGTGACGCGCTAGTCATCCAGACAGCCATCGAAGGTTACACCGTCTCTCGGATCCTCGTTGACAACGGGAGCTCTGTCAACGTCATTTTCAAGAAGGCATTTGATGAGTTGAAGGTAGAGGCAAGGAGGGTGCTGGCCTCGGATGGGCCCTTGTTCGGATTCTCTGGAGAAAGGAAAGAGGTAGAGGGTGGAGTTGGACTCCAAGTGACGATGGGGGGAGGTTCAAGAAACTGCAGGTTCGTCATAGTTGACGCTCCTAGCAGTTATAATGTCATCTTCGGAAGACCCCTCATCAGCGCCTTCCGATGCGTACCATCATCCTTCCACCAGTGCCTCAAGTTCAACACTGGAGGAATCCAAGTCAGGATCCGCGGAGACCCCAGGATGGCCAGGCACTGCTACGTCACGGCCGTCAACAGCATCTCCTGGCAAGCGGGGGCGGAGGAGATGGAGAAGATCATGGAGAGCATGAGCCAGATGGGAGGGGCAGGAGAAGCAGAGGAATAATCATCTCGCGCGAGCAGCCGGAGAGGCGAGTGCCATGGGGGGGGCATGATGTGTTTGTTTTTTGTTTATTGTTTTTTGTGGTCTTCCTTTGTAACGAGCTCTACCCCTCACTGGTAGGGCCAGGAGGTTTTTGACAAGGGAAATCACCCCATTAGAGGGATGAAGTTATTTTGCTTATATGATTAGTGAGTTCAACGCCGAGATGTCCTCCTCACTCCAGGCTCTCACTAGCTGGGTGGGTCGAATGATCCTCGGAAGGAAGGGCTTACCATCGAGATGTCCTCCTCACTCCAGGCTCTCACTAGCTGGGTGGGTCGAATGATCCTCGGATGGGTAAGTTCAACGCCGAGATGTCCTCCTCACTCCAGGCTCTCCCTAGCTGGGTGGGTCGAATGATCCTCGGATGGGTAAGTTCAACGCCGAGATGTCCTCCTCACTCCAGGCTCTCACTAGCTGGGTGGGTCGAATGATCCTCGGAAGGAAGGGCTTACCATCGAGATGTCCTCCTCACTCCAGGCTCTCACTAGCTGGGTGGGTCGAATGATCCTCGGATGGGTAAGTTCAACGCCGAGATGTCCTCCTCACTCCAGGCTCTCACTAGCTGGGTGGGTCGAATGATCCTCGGATGGGTAAGTTCAACGCCGAGATGTCCTCCTCACTCCAGGCTCTCACTAGCTGGGTGGGTCGAATGATCCTCGGAAGGAAGGGCTTACCATCGAGATGTCCTCCTCACTCCAGGATCTCACTAGCTGGGTGGGTCGAATGATCCTCGGATGGGTAAGTTCAACGCCGAGATGTCCTCCTCGCTCCAGGCTCTCACTAGCTGGGTGGGTCGAATGATCCTCGGAAGGAAGGGCTTACCATCGAGATGTCCTCCTCACTCCAGGCTCTCACTAGCTGGGTGGGTCGAATGATCCTCGGATGGGTAAGTTCAACGCCGAGATGTCCTCCTCACTCCAGGCTCTCACTAGCTGGGTGGGTCGAATGATCCTCGGAAGGAAGGGCTTACCATCGAGATGTCCTCCTCACTCCAGGCTCTCACTAGCTGGGTGGGTCGAATGATCCTCGGATGGGTAAGTTCAACGCCGAGATGTCCTCCTCACTCCAGGCTCTCACTAGCTGGGTGGGTCGAATGATCCTCGGGAGCGAGGTTCTGCCCCCCCCCCCTCGATGGATATTTGGGCTTGGACTTTTTCTTTCCGAGGTTGTACCAACCTCGCAAAGAGCGGGGATTGTGTACAACCCCCATATCCATCGAGTGAGGCCCAGCATGGAGGGCCGTCGAGACGTGTCGACTAGACCCAAGGGGTCTTAAGACCTTTGGGTATCGCCCGGCGAATCCCCGTAGCTCTCACCAGAGGAGGAGTTAGAGGCGAGAGGGGAGGGGCGGGTGCCCCCCCCTCTCGCCCTCGCCAAGTTAGGCGAGAGGGGAGGGGCGGGTGCCCCCCCTCTCGCCCTCGCCAAGCTAGGCGAGAGGGGAGGGGCGGGTGCCCCCCTCTCGCCCTCGCCAAGTTAGGCGAGAGGGGAGGGGCGGGTGCCCCCCCTCTCGCCCTCGCCAAGTTAGGCGAGAGGGGAGGGACGGGTGCCCCCCCTCTCGCCCTCGCCAAGCTAGGCGAGAGGGGAGGGGCGGGTGCCCCCCTCTCGCCCTCGCCAAGTTAGGCGAGAGGGGAGGGGCGGGTGCCCCCCCTCTCGCCCTCGCCAAGCTAGGCGAGAGGGGAGGGGCGGGTGCCCCCCTCTCGCCCTCGCCAAGTTAGGCGAGAGGGGAGGGGCGGGTGCCCCCCCTCTCGCCCTCGCCAAGCTAGGCGAGAGGGGAGGGGCGGGTGCCCCCCTCTCGCCCTCGCCAAGTTAGGCGAGAGGGGAGGGGCGGGTGCCCCCCCTCTCGCCCTCGCCAAGTTAGGCGAGAGGGGAGGGGCGGGTGCCCCCCCTCTCGCCCTCGCCAAGCTAGGCGAGAGGGGAGGGGCGGGTGCCCCCCTCTCGCCCTCGCCAAGTTAGGCGAGAGGGGAGGAGCGGGTGCCCCCCCTCTCGCCCTCGCCAAGCTAGGCGAGAGGGGAGGGGCGGGTGCCCCCCTCTCGCCCTCGCCAAGTTAGGCGAGAGGGGAGGGGCGGGTGCCCCCCTCTCGCCCTCGCCAAGTTAGGCGAGAGGGGAGGGGCGGGTGCCCCCCCTCTCGCCCTCGCCAAGTTAGGCGAGAGGGGAGGGGCGGGTGCCCCCCCTCTCGCCCTCGCCAAGTAAGGGAGCTCGTCGAGCCCCGTAAGGCACCCCCTTCGCCCAAGGGAGGTCCCTTCTCGTCCCGTCTCGGCTATTCGCAGTCCAAATTTGGCTATTCGCAGTCCAGCGGTCTGCGTTTAGCGCTTCAGAACAGCGGGATTTGGCTATTTGCAGTCCAGTTTTGGCTATTCGCAGTCCAAACCCGAAAAACCTATAAATAGGACCAAGGGGGCACCATTTTAGAGATCTCATTCTTAGCTAGCTCTCTCCTCTCTCTCCCTCCTCAGCAAGTCTCTCTAGAGAGGGTGAGGAGAGGCTCCAGTGGTGCCCAAGCTTAGTAGTGGCTTGGGAGGGGAAGTTCCAAGGGAACTTCCGGGTATGTGGCGGGACCTCCCCACTAAGCCCTTGGTCCGTTTCCAAATCTAAGTGCTCTTGCCTAGAGAGTTGGCTCGAGGGAAGTAGGTGTGAGACCACCCCTTTTTAGGGACCCCGAACTCCACAGAGACCAAGTCTTGTCCTCAAGATTTCGGTTTCAACAATTTGCAGCGCATGTATTGGCGCACATGTATTTTATTTCGCGCACTTGTTACGGCTTATTGGTGTGATCGCCCAATATATACATGAATAAAAATATTCGTCAAATTAGGTAATAGGTTAATTAAGGCAAGCAGCCAAAAATGATTTATTAAAATTAAGCTTATATTAATTTTAGTAACATATAAATCAGATTATATTTTCAAAATTTACATTAAGAGAGAAAGACTTTTGGGGAATCCCCAAATTTGATTTGTTCCTTTTCTACCTTCCCTCAAAAGCTGTCTAAGGAAAATCTTACCAAAATATTAATCAGCCTATTAAATCATATTCCCATCCTCCAAACCGGACAGCTTGGACAAAAATTGGGAACAGAGAAATCAATTCTCTGTTTCCAAAAAGTCCAGCCCCGTCCTTTCCACCTTCTTCCACCCTCATGCGACGCGAACCCGATCCCTAGTTCCAGCCGCAGCCATTTTGACGCCTGGACTCGCCATTGCCGCCGCCAGCTACCAAGGATTCCGGCGATCCCTCCTCACCCGCCTTCTAAGAGGATCGACGCTGCCTTCCGTCGGACCTACAGCTCCAACCATCGCCAAGTTCTTTACCTGCCAGTTCCGCCGCCGCCGCCAGCCTCTGTGGGCTCCGGCGAACAGCCGTCTCCCACCTCTGTCCATTCCGACCACTCCCAGACTGTCCCGAGCCTCAACAGGCAACCCCTACTGAACCCGAATTAATCCCCTTCCTCCACATGGCCGATCCCCTCCACCTTTCTCTTGATCCATCCATATGCCATCTGAAACCCGATACTGCACTCTTAATCTAAAGGTACATTTTCAGCCGTTCTCCCGCTTGTGATGTGTTAGAATAATATTATGTTTAATTTATTTTATTGTTATAATTCAGAGCATGCTTGTCTTAATTATCTCGTTCCTATTTGTCGTAATTTTCACACTCGCATTTCTTCTCTTTTGTATACTTGTGGAAGAATTATTTCATAGTTCATAATTATGCTCGATTGCTAAACTCATATGCGCGTTTTTGAAACTGAAATCGATTGTCGTTTTAGTTCACTTGAGAACATCGCACTAGCGGCATCTTATTAAAAAAGATCGCAAATTTTATTATTTAAAATCATTTCAAAAATTCAGATTACATCACTTTGCATCCCTAATACATTTGTAGAGAAATTGGATAGGAGTTCCACCATCAAGCTCATTCTTATACAACTTAACTTTTTGATTGTATATTGTTCTCATGATAGAAGCGTTGGAGAAATTTCTCTTTTTCAAAGAGAATAATATTTTGCAAGGCTTCACACCGGATGAGTACATCTCTTCAACTATATATCCTTTGTTCATCATCATCTAATCTACCTGCATAACTGTGTACCTCCAAATGAACAAAATTATGATTATGTGTGCCACATTTAACATCAATTTTTCACTCTTCTGCACATGCATTTTTTGACCAAGTAGGACAAATTGACATCCACATCTCTTTGAACTAGTTTTCCTGAGGTGTTTCTTAACATGCCCCTTCCTTTGTTGATTATCCCGAGGAAAACCGGATCTAACACATCACAAAAACACCTAGGCTTAGGTTTTCCATCAATTTTGTCTATACTTTTGATAGTAACAATGAATCTCAACCCTTTAGCAACATTACAGACACACTCGACTAAGCTCTTTTTAGTAGAAAAAATCGTATATGTAACAAAGTGCATTCCTACATCTATTTCAATTATTTTTGATGAATCTTCGTTTAATTTTGGAACCATTTTCATCCTACAAACAAGACATTTCAAAGAAAAATAAATATTTGCTTTTTCAAAATTGTTCTAAAATCAATATTCATCAACTTTAATCCACTTTAAAATGGTCTAAATTGAACATCCCATAATACATTTGCATTGAGTAATAAAAAAAATTATACCTTCAAACGTGATGTAGAACAAAGAATCCAAAATGCACTTGAAAATCTTCACAATAGCACACTCAAATCAAGTTTCGGCCTACAGAGAAGGCTTCTTCCTCTGTTATTAGAGAGAAATAAGGTAGGAATGGGTTCAAAAAATTAGGTTAAAACAAAATAGGGAAGGGGGAGAAAGAAGGAGAGGCCGAAACTTACATGTAGGAATCGCCGGGTGCGTCTGGGAAGGAATCGCGGGGTGCGGCTGGGAAGGAATCGCGGGGTGCGTTCTACCGGCGAAACTCGCCGGCGATCTACTCCGAAGGCGGCGAACTGGTGCGACGGGAAGGAATCGCGGGGTGCGGCTGGGAATCCTTTATAACTTTATGCATTAATTTTAGTTATAGTTGAATTAGTTCTTATAAATAAAAGTTTATGCATTAATTTATAGTTATACTATATTAAGTAACTATTTTATGTACATATAAATTAATATGAGGCCCCGCCATTATACTATATAAAGTTATAGTTGAATTAGTTCTTATAAATAAAAGTTTATGCATTAACTTCAACTTGTAAGTGGATATAGTAGTTAAATTGCTTACTCAAAACAGTCCGGTGGTGGGTTCAATCCCCCCTTGAAGGTATTTTCACAAGAGCAAAAAAAAAAATTTATTCTTTGTCGCTACAAATCGTTAGTTATGGGAAACTGATCATGTTTTCCGGTTGGCTAGTCCAATCCTTGAAGATCTTCGAAGATCTCTCGAAGATTTCCCACAAGCCTCTCGAAGATAGGGATTTCACCATGCACACTGCACCTGGTGGGCACCCTGCACACATTGCACCTCGCGCACATTGCACTATGTGCTCATTTCACTCGGGGCACATTGTGCCACGCACATTGTGCACTGCACATTGCAACGAGCACTTCACTCCAAACTCCTTCGCTCGCAACCGGAGACAAGCCGCAGACTCCAGATCGTGTCGAGCGCACCGCTCCAGCTTCTGGGCATCAGTAAAAGACTCCAAAGTGCAACGAGCGCATTGCTCCCCACTGTAACAACTTAGAAAATACTTAGTCTCACGAGCGATGGTCTGTCAAGCTTCTTCCCCTTCTCTCTCTACAACTGTAATGAGTGGTGGCATGTCACCCTCGAAACTTCCTCTCTCTCTCTCTCTCTCTCTCTCTCTCTCTCTCTCTCTCTCTCTCTACAACTCTAACGAGAGGCGGTCTGTAGTCCTCAAATTCTTTACAAAGTTTTGTAACAGCATCAAGATATAGTGAAAGTTTGGACAGCACAGATCCGGCCCTGTTGTTTTTTTTTCTTTTTGCGGTTTTTCCACGAAAAAAACTCTCTTACCAGCCGTCAGCTTTTTTTTTACTGTTTGCACGCTCGACCGCTCCCGAGCTAGGACGATCTGATTCTCGACCGGTTGAAGAGCGCCTCAAGTAAAATTGAAAATACGAATGTTTCAACAAACAAACAGTGTTTATAGATAAGCATTGAGTGAATCTTATTCATTCACAATCACCCTCAGCAATAAGTATATTGGAAAGTAATCTCACTATTAATCAAGTAGACACCACAAATAATCAGCCGCCCTGTTAGTATAGAAAGTAATCTCGTTAGATATGTCTGTACGTGTCGAAACCGACTCGATGGTGATCCGTGGGTCGCGTGTCTATATAGGGCAAGACTCTAATAAAAAAAATCACTAATTTATTCAGGATCTTGTCGATCAAAAACACGCCAATTATAGCAAAAAACATGATCGCATAGTACATAAGTGAGCTGCATGAACATAAAAATAAAAGCAAAAATAAAATAAATGTGTGCGAATATATAAGGCAAACAAAATTAAAATGCATGAATAAAATAAATGTGATAATATAATCCGCTGCAGATTGCATCATATGCATACAAATAAGAACTATTCACTCAAATCATTCGAGAAGAAACATTATATATATAGTTATAGTTATTGTTGCGGAACGTTTAGGGCTCTTGGTAGACTGGTCCAATTGAACCACCTTAGCTCGTGAGCGAACTAAACGCGCAAACAGTCAATTCGAGATTCGCTGAGTACACCGGGACTTTTTAACGTGGAAAACCCGGAAAGGGTAAAAAACTACGCGGCCGGAGCTGTGCCGACCAAACTTCACTATCTTCTGGGGGTTACAATTTGGTAGTTAGAACTTAAGCGCGATAGGCCGCTGCTCGTTACAATAATAGAGAGGGAGAAAGAGTTCCGGGGGTGACAGGTCACCTATCGGAAAAACTAAGTCTTTTTCCTTCTGGGAATTCTGGGGAACAAAAGTGAGAAGGCCCGGAGAACAAAAGTGAGAAGCCTCCGGGGAACAAAAGTGAGAAGGCGTGTCGCCCTTCAGGATGAAGAAAATCTTCAAGTCCCCGAAGGAGATCTTCCAGCGCTGAAGGAGAATTCCGCAAAAGTCTGCAAGGAGCTCTCCCGGGTTCTCCAGTCAAGGTCTTCTCGAATGAAGCCTTGGGGCTCCTTTTATAGCTTTGGCCGAGGGCAGTCCGGTGATTTCGCCGTTCGTAGTTTCCATAAATGCTTGGTGGACGAATCATATTTTCTGGTTCGGGGCACACGGATCGCCATTTTTCACAAATGACCACCTTGCCCTTCGGGCGGTTCGGGCAATTCGGGCAATTCGGGCAGTTCCGTTGGAGGCGAAAAAGACGACAGGTTGTTCCTGAAATCTGAGAAACTGGAATAATAAAAAGTGAGAAGCGGGAAAGACAAAAAGTGAGAAGCTGGAAAGACAAAAAGTGAGAACGCTCCCGAACGTGTTCGGAAACGTTCTGAGCGCGCGCGAGAGCTAAAGTGTTCTGAGCGTGTAGTGGATCACGGAGGCGCCCTAGGCGGACGGTGGAGCGGGGAGTTGCGCCCTAAGGAGAAATTGGGACCCGATGCTCCTGACGAAGAGTACGCCTGGAAGGGCTCCTCGCAAGCCCCCCTGCCTAAAAAGAAAGAGGGGGAGGCGACCTCACCCTGCGCGGGGTGGGGCACGGCCGCACCCCGCATGGGGTGCGGCTTGGCAGCCCCCAAGGGGGTGCGGCCTGGCCGTGTTTCGGGGCGCGCGGCTCGGGCGCGCCCCTTGCGGGACGCGGCTCGGGCGCGCCCCTTGCGGGACGCGGCTCGGCTGTGCCCCTTGCGGGGCGCGGTTGCGGGGATCGCTCCCGCGAGGGGAGGGGGCGCTGCCGTCGTGCTTGTCGCGATTTCGTGCGTCTATTTTTCCCGCCGAATTGGAGGGGGAGTGATTTTGGAAATAAACGCCGCTTTTGGAAACGATTGCTGTCTTTGGAAATAATTTTCGCCAAGTTATCTTATAAATACAAGCCTCTGATATGAGCCCCTATCATAAGCCCCCCAAACCTTCGTAGTCCAAACCTTGTGAAGGAGTGCGAGGGTTTTTGAATAGTTGGCAGCGAATCTGGTCGCCATCTCCGTACGGCGCGCCGAACGATGACTGGGGTAAGTCGCTTTATTTTTTGAAAAAAGGTGGTGGAGGGAAAAAACGGCCGGCGGCGGACGGGAGAGCGGGCGACAAGGAGGTGCTCGGGCGGCCGTCGCTCGGGCGGCCGTTGCTCGGGCGACCGGCGCCCGGGCGTACTTGCGCGCGACCGGGGCCGGCGAAAGGGCGCCCCGCTGGCGCGCGCGGGCCTCCGCGCGCAGCCAAGGGTGGCAGCGGGCGCAGGCGGCCGGCACCCGCGCGCCTCCGTGCGCGCCCGTGCGTGGTCCGACGCCCGCATGCGGCCGGTGCGCGCGGGCCCCCGCGTGCGGCCAAGTGGGGCGGGGGGCATAGGCGCCCGGCACCCGCGCGACCCTGCGCGCGCGCCCGCCTCCCCCGCGCGCCCGCGCGCGGTCTGGTGCCCGTGCGTGGCCTGGAGGGGCGGAGGGCACGGGCAGCCCGTGCGCCCTGCGCGCGGCCGGTGTCCACGCGCCCCTGCGCGCTGCCGGTGTCCGCGCGCTGCCGGTGTCCGCGCGCTCCCGCGTGCGTGGTCTGTGCCCGCGTGCTTTCGTGCGCGGGCTGGTGTCTGCGTGCCCCGCGCGCGGGCGCTGTCTGCGCCTGGTCGGCGGTTGGTGTCTGTGCGCGGGTGTGGCCGGTGGTGCGGGCATTTGGCGCTCGTGCGCTTTGTGCGCGGAAAGGCGGCTTGTACTTGGCTTGCGCTATTTTGGATTTCTGGTATTGTTATTTTTCACGCTCGTGCTCATGTGCGTTTATTTCCCTTTCAGGCTTCGAAGAAGGGCGGCCAGTCGAGGCCGATGCGCCTGCGTTCTTCGCTTGATGGTGCGCGAATTGAGATGTGGCGAAAACGATTCGGATTGCCTCCGAATGTCGAGGTGAAAATCCCGGGGGTGGAAGAGCGCGTTCAGAATCCGCCCACGGGCTTCGTGACGCTTTCTGAGAGCTGCCTGAAGTCTAGGTTTCGCATTCCTCCATCTGAGGAGGCTATTGAAATATTCCGGTTCTGCGGCGTCCCGATTACCTAGTTCACTCCTGCCGGGATGTCAAACATTATGGGGCTGGTGGTGTTCTTTCGGGAGCATAGTACGCGCTTTTCTCTCGAGCTCTTCAAGGACTGGTGTAAGGTCACCACTAACTCGGGTGGTCGGATTGAGGTTCGGAGCAACAAGAGCTGGTTTCGTTTTGGCGAGAAAACGGATTATCGCCATGGGAACACCCTCTATGGGTACGTCCAGAATCGTTGGGAGCTGCCGGAGCTTTGGAGAACGCTCCCTGGACGTTGCCGCCGGCTGACCGGACGGGAAAGACGAGTTCCTTCCTATCCCCGGTTTTCCTGGCCGGGAAGGGTTGTCGAAGGCTTTGTTCAGCGTTCACAACTGCGTGGAGGAGAGTCGTCTGCTCTCAGTGGGGCTTTCTCGGGATGCCGAGCGAGAAGCCGCCCTTCCCTTAGAACGCGGGAAAAAAGGAAGGTTGTTTTTAAGAACGGGGATTCTGGCTCGGGTTCTGCTCTACCAGGGCCTAGGAGCCACGATCATGAGGCCGGCCCGAGCAGCCGCCGGGGGGAGACGATTTCGTCCGATCCGGAGGTCGAGATCCTGGCATCCCCCATTGCTGATCGGGTTACACAGGGAGACTTGCCGCCGCCTCCCCCCTTCCCGCCGCCGAGGCGAGTTTCCTCTTCTCTTCAGGCGATGACTTCTGCGGTAAGTGAAGTTTTTCTTTCCGGGTGTTGGCTTGTCTTTGCTATCATTGCTTATGCTTCTCGTTTGTTTCCTTTGTGTTTGCAGGCGAATGTTCTGACTAATGTTGCTCTTACGTGGAATGATTACTACGTGGGCCTCAAAAATAGCTATATCTCTCTTCAGGAGGAGCTGCGCGTGGCGAGGAGCGATATGTCTGTTCTGCAGAGGAAGAGGGATCGCGATTTATCCCGCATCAAGCAGCTGGAGGCCGACATTTCTTCTTCCCGATCTGAGGTTGAGAAGCCGCGGGAGGAGTACGGTGGAGACAAGGCGCTTGCTCAGGATGCGCTTCGTCAGCTGTCGGAGGCTCAGGGGGAGATGTTCCGCCTGGAGGGGGAGCTGGGCTTTCTGAGGAGCGAGGTGGACCGGTTGTCATCGATAGAGCGCAGTCTTGAGGAGGCCAAGGCGGCTGGAATGACCGAGTACAAAGATTCTCTGGCTTTCGTCGAGGAGCGGTTTCAGATGGCGGAGGAGATTCGTGCCGAGGTTATGACGAAGGAGGTTGAGCCCCTGATAGAGGACGAGCGCGAAGTTGCCTTCCAGCATGGCATTCAGAAGACTCTTCGCATGATGGGGAAGAAGTTTGGATGTGACACTGCTGGTCTCGGAGTTGGGGATCTTTCAGAGGATGAGTGCTCGGACGTGGCCGATGACTGATGTTGACTATCTTTCGTTTTCCTGCTTTCCGTAGTATTGTTTGCTTGTGTGCAGCGCTGAGCTGATGCGGTTGTATTTCCTTGTTATATTTATCATACTTACTTCTTTGTGCGATCCTGTTAATCTGGTTGTTAACACCTGCAGAGTTTGACTGTTTTCAAAATGAGTTTGCGCGAAACTGAGCCCGCGGCTGTTATATTTGCACGAGTCTGCGCTCGCGGCTTTCAGATTATATATATAAAAAATTAGCTTGCGCAAGTCTGTGCTTGCGGCTTTCTGCACGAGTCTGTGCTCGCGGCTTTTTTGCACGAGTCTGTGTTCGCGGCTTTGGTGCACGAGTCTGTGCTCGTGGCTTTGGTGCACGAGTCTGTGCTCGCGGCTTTGGTGCACGAGTCTGTGCTCGGGCTTTGGTGCACGAGTCTGTGCTCGCGGCTTTCTGCACGAGTCTGCGCTCGCGGCTTTTTTGCACGAGTCTGTGCTCGCGGCTTTGGTGCACGAGTCTGTGCTCGCGGCTTGGCCGGTGAATAGCGGGTGTATTCAAACCTGGGGTGAACGTAGGGGGGGCAGGCCCCCACGACACCGGGACTCGACGGCGGAGGAGAAGGGCGAACCTTCAATCGACGGCGGTGCAAAGTCCCCGGGGCAGGGCCCCGAAGCGGTTCCTGCAGTAGAACAGTTTAGAACAGGTAGAATTCAATTAGAAAATGAATACTGATACATGCGCAAGTGCAATCTTGCGATTCCTGAGTCGGTAAGTTTCTGATACAAGTTTTGTCTATAGAGAAGATAATCTTTGAGATCCCTTTGCGCTATGCTTGCTCGAGCCTTTTCGGTCGTTTAGCTTGGTGGGCGGCGGTGGCCCGGTGATTGACCTTCGTTTGCCTTCTTCTGCGCCTCTCCACGGAAAGCCTCCAGGTATCCTAATTGGACAAGGCGTTCAATTTCATCTTTCAGTCGGGCACATTGCTCCGTTCGGTGTCCTCGGCCTTTGTGGAAGTGGCAAAACTGGGATTGATCTCCCCTGTGCAGGGAGAGCCTTTTGGGCCAGAGGATGATCTTGCTGTTACAGATTATGGACAATATTTGCTCGCGTGGGGTATTTAGCGGGGTGAAGCTCCGGGA
Source organism: Dactylorhiza incarnata (assembly GCA_033032865.1). Taxonomy (NCBI): domain Eukaryota; kingdom Viridiplantae; phylum Streptophyta; class Magnoliopsida; order Asparagales; family Orchidaceae; genus Dactylorhiza; species Dactylorhiza incarnata. The sequence continues at coordinate 2,148,752 of JAWHQI010000275.1, forward strand.
GCTTTGACTTGCTAGCCCTCGGGAGCGATCTGCTTGGTTCTGAGCGGGTAGTTCGGCCTCCTCGAGCTGTTGCTGCTGTCCCTTTCTCTTGCGACTCGTATCGAATCGCGGCGGACTCGTCAGTGTCTGAAGTTTGGCTTTTTCAGCTATCGCAGGAGTCGGGTGGTCCTTCCGTGCACCCTGCTTCTTGGACTTTGGTTTCGGCGACGGGTCGCCGTTGATCCAAGGGAGCCTGGAGGCGGGCGTGTTGAAACCATGAATCGCGTTCCTGAGGACACTCCCTTTGTTGGCCATGCGCCCGGACATGAAAACATCGTGGTCTAGGGCGTCCAGTAAGAGGCTCCCAAATATTGCGTCGTAGGGAGAGTCCGCCTCGGCGACGACAAACTGTACGTCGTACTGGACTGGTTCTGCGTGCGTCCCTATTTGGACGGGGAGGGTGATGATTCCTACGGTGGGTACCGTAGTTCCATCTGGGAGCTCCGCGTTGCTGGCTCTGAGCTTGAGGTTCCCGCTTAGGAGCTTGAGTCGTACTACTGAAGCCAGGAATAGGATGTTGAAGGAGATGCGGTGAGTTATCAACGCTTTCCTTAGCTCACAGGGTGGACTGCCTATGCTCGCGTCTAAGGCGAAGTCTATCCATGCGCAGGGACGCTCCTGGTGAAAATTTGTGCGGATCTTCTCTTGCTGCTTGCCCCATTCCGCCTCCCTTAAGCGGGGCGGTTCGTCCGTGTCGGGCTCTTCTTCCTCTTCTTGAATCCTTGATGAGTGTGTCTCGTGCCTTTCAACGAATAGTTGGGACAACTCGGTGAAGTTGTGAATCGCTCCGCTTGGCAAGGATTGATACCAGCGGAGGGCGTCTCCGCGCAGCGTTTTGGTAAAGATCTTGCAGCTGATCTGGTCGGGAAGTCCGAGCGTCCGCATTGTTACCAAGAAGTGATTAACGTGCTCGTACGGATCCTCTGCTCCGCGGAACTCCTTGCAGTGCGGGAGCTTTAGCCATGACGGAATTGGGTATGCCAAAATTGTTTCTGACAGGGGGGATCGCCTTTGCTGATATGCGACATCGTTCAAATCATGTCCTCCCGCGGGAGGGGCCGGCTTGCTAGTCGATCCAGGCCAGGGGGCAGGATGGGTACAGCAATGAGCGCTCCTTTCGCCGGGTTTTCTGGAATTGAAGAACTGCATGCCTTGGATAGTTCGGGGGAGGTGTCCACTCTCGCTGGTTCCGTGAACTCCGGTGACGTGGGTGCCGTGCTCGAAAATCCTTTGCTTGGTATTTGGGAATCCATTCCCACAGACGGCGCCAAACTGTTGCGGAATGCTTAGGGCTCTTGGTAGACCGGTCCAATTGAACCACCTTAGCTCGTGAGCGAACTAAGCGCGCAAACAGTCAATTCGAGATTCGCTGAGTACGCCGGGACTTTTTAACGTGGAAAACCCGGAAAGGGTAAAAAACCACGCGGCCGGAGCTGTGCCGACCAAACTTCACTATCTTCTGGGGGTTACAATTTGGTAGTTAGAACTTGAGCGCGACAGGCCGCTGCTCGTTACAATAATAGAGAGGGAGAAAGAGTTCCGAGGGTGACAGGCCACCTCTCGGAAAAACTAAGTCTTTTTCCTTCTGGGAATTCTGGGGAACAAAAGTGAGAAGGCCCGGAGAACAAAAGTGAGAAGCCTCCGGGAAACAAAAGTGAGAAGGCGTGTCGCCTTTCGGGATGAAGAAAATCTTCAAGTCCCCGAAGGAGATCTTCCAGCGCTGAAGGAGAATTCCGCAAAAGTCTGCAAGGAGCTCTCCCGGGTTCTCCAGTTAAGGTCTTCTCGAATGAAGCCTTGGGACTCCTTTTATAGCTTTGGCCGAGGGCAGTCCGGTAATTTCGCCGTTCGTAGTTTCCATAAATGCTTGGTGGACGAATCATATTTTCTGGTTCGGGGCACACGGATCGTCATTTTTCACAAATGACCACTTTGCCCTTCGGGCGGTTCGGGCAATTCGGGCAGTTCGGGCAGTTCCGTTGGAGGCAAAAAAGGCGACAGGTTGTTCCTGAAATCTGAGAAACTGGAATGATAAAAAAGTGAGAAGCAGAAAAGACAAAAAGTGAGAAGCTGGAAAGACAAAAAGTGAGAACGCTCCCGAACGTGTTCGGAAACGTTCTGAGCGCGCGTGAGAGCTAAAGTGTTCTGAGCGTGTAGTGGATCACGGAGGCGCCCTAGGCGGACGGCGGAGCGGGGAGTTGCGCCCTAAGGAGAAATTGGGACTCGATGCTCCTGACGAAGAGTACGCCTGGAAGGGCTCCTCGCAAGTCCCCCTGCCTAAAAAGAAAGAGGGGGAGGCGACCGCACCCTGCGCGGGGTGGGGCACGGCCGCACCCCAAGGGGGTGCGGCCCACGCGGGGTGCGGCTTGGCCGCACCCCGCATGGGGTGCGGCTCGGCCACCCCCCAAGGGGGTGCGGCCTGGCCGTGTTTCGGGGCGCGCGGCTCGAGCGCGCCCCTTGCGAGACGCGGCTCGGCTGTGCCCCTTGCGGGGCGCGGTTGCGGGGATCGCTCCCGCGAGGGGAGGGGGCGCCGCCGTCGTGCTTGTCGCGGTTTCGTGCGTCTATTTTTCCCGCCGAATTGGTGGGGGAGTGATTTTGGAAATAAACGCCTCTTTTGGAAGCGATTGCTGTCTTTGGAAATAATTTTCGCCAAGTTATCTTATAAATACAAGCCTCTGATATGAGCCCCTATCAGTTATAGTTATAGATTAATCCTACAATTTAATTTAAAAATGTTACTTTAATGCCAAATATTTTTTAACTTAACCCTGTAACAGTATCATCCAATACATTTGTTGAAGTATTTGAATCTACTTTCTTCAAGTCCAATGAAATTTTCTCTCCATATTTACTTAATAAACAACAAGTGTGAGCACATAAAATTTTAAATCCAATAGGGATTATCATTATTTTGTTAATTTCTGCATAAAAACAGCATTAAAAAAATGAAAAAAAGCATCACAAGTCAATTCCTTCATCCAGCCCCTTGGAATTCATCAAAACATTGGAATCAATCTGCTTGTCAAATTTTCTTCTCCTCCTGTCCTCAAATTCCACAAAACCTGCCATCTGAAGCAGTAGCAGATCATTTTTTTTTTTGTGTTAAGATAAGATCTTCATGAGGAAAATGATCAGAAACCTTACTTGCTGAAACTGATCCACTGAAATTGGGTTACAATGAAGAGCTATAGTCTGCAGAGATCTGCATCCCTTCAGAAGATTTTGAGGCAACTGTTGACAAAATCAGCATGAAAACTTGTTATTCAGATAATCCTGAGAATTTACTCCCGTGTCGGAAACTAGTGTAGCATTGTGCTCTTAATATAGAATTTGAGCCTTAATACTCTGATTTTAATGCAGTATAAAAGCTTATTAAGCCTAACAGCCTGCTCGAATTCCAAATGTAACCGGTCGGCTTTAGGTTGGATGCTTAGATTCCAACAGATAGCTTTGAAAAGAAATGAAAGGAACTTTTGGAGGTGCAAAAAATTTTAAAAACAAAATTGTAATATATCATACCTTTCCCAGCCTATTATGGTTCAGCGTGAGAGATTTTAGTTGACCGAGATCGCACATTGATTCGGGCAATTCGTCGATTTCGTTTTCTGCAAAGTGTACAATGGAAAACAACAGAGACATTATTCGGTGGGAATGTGGTGGAACAAGGAGATTATAAATGCAGTTTCTAAGAAGATGAAAGAATAGTCAAAAGTATTGATGACATAATGATTTTGACAGAGAATTTATTTTATTCAGTGCATTTCATTGCCGTCCATCCATCAATCTAAACGTTGGCACCCAATGAGAAAGGCGCGCACGAGGGACATGACAAGGGCAGAAGTGAAATTTCACGGCCCAATGAAATGCATGTTTGCTTTGAGGCTCTCTAATATTTTAACCCGTAATATAATTTGAGGATCAAAATGCTCATGTTTGTCTTGTTCTGAGGTTAAATTGGAGAAATAAATAAGTCTGGTGTTAAAACCAGTGTATCATAAAAAGACGAGATATGCTTTGATTGTTTTCTCTAAAAATAATTGAAAGTCTCCCACATTAAAGAATAATCACAGGCAACTAAATCAAAAATAAATGTTAGCACGAAGAATGATATTGGGAATCGTGCCGGTAGTAAGCCTGGCGGCGAGTGTATTTGATGGGGGCCCAACTCGGCGCAAGGCGGGCCCCACCTTCGTATATTCGCGCCGACGGACTTGATCGAACCGGCGATCCGCTGCCACGGATGCGTCCGGCTCGTCGTTTAGAGTCATTTTCATATATGGCTTTATGTATTTCGGATATTATTTTATATAGTTTTGGGAACGGAACCGCCGGCCAATCATAGCCGTCGATTCCGGGTGCCCTAGTGTTGCTTTCTTATAAATATGAGTCTTAGGGTGGCTGAAATTCTCATTGCTGAAGTTTGGAGAGATCTTCTTCCTTGCTTCCGGTAATCCTTCCGCGGTGCCGACGCCGTGGAGCCCGTGGTGCCGACTCCATTGGGTAAGTATCCTTCTCTCCTTCCTCCTCCCTAGCCGCCCATCTCCCTGGCATCCCATAGCCGCCGCCCCTACCAAAAACCCCAGCCGCTGCCTCCTACTCAACCCCAGCCGCCGCCCCTACCAAAGCTCCAGCCGCTGCCCCTACACAACCCCAGCCGCCTCTCCCTCTTCAGCCCGCTACCGCCACCTCCCTGCTGCCTACAACCCCTCGCCACCAACCCTCCAGCGCCGCCAGCCACCCCCTCCAACAGCAGCCCTGCCGCCCCTGCCCAATCTCCCCCTTTTCTGTCCCAACCGGCCAGATCTGTCCAGATCTGGAGATCTGTCCAGATCTGGACAGATCTGTCCAGAACCTGTCCCGAACCCCGATCCAGCCCATAAACGCTCCGATCTTCGCCGCCTACCTTCCCCACTCGTGGATCCACCTTCCCCCTTGCCCGATCTAGCCGTACACCACCCGGAAGCCCTCATTCCCCTCCTAAATTTCAATTTATGTGATTCACAGCCCTAAGTAATTTTAATTTCAGATTTTGTAATCGCGATTTGTAAGGATTTATGGTTTTGGTATAAAATATTGTGCGTGTTGTGGTTCTCTTGCTTGAAGGAATTATAGCCCGTTGTGTTTGCTCGTAAACCTCTTACTTTGCAGGACGCTTAATTCGTCGCGCGCTTATTGTAGCTCTCCGTGCGGAGGAACGCTATTGCCAAACGCTCAAAGAAAAATGTTTACTTTCTTTATGAATGAATGCAATGTTATTATTTTGTTATGTTGCTTACGTTGATTAATTCGCCTGTTCATTGGTGTCTTGCATACAGTCATCGGTTAGATTGAGTCCATCCCCTCACGTCACTAGTTTGCATTCTAAGCCCCCAATACACACAGCCTACCCTACGTCAGTTGGTATCAGAGCCCAGGTCGGGCTGTTTTGCATGCTCCGTAGTGGTAGGTCATTTAGAAGCATGGTAGATCCACAGGTCACCAACGAACGAGCGGCAGGCTCGAATTCGAGCGCTGCCACCACGGATTTTGAGCGTCTGATGTTAGACCGTTTCGATGCTTTAGGCACCCAGTTTGAGACCGTACAACATGATATTGCTGCGGTGAACCGTCGCCTAGATAGGATAGAGAACGCTAGGGATACTCCTTCCCTACATGACGATGAGGTAGCGGATGGCCCGGCCTACTCTCCCCGACGCGGTCAGCGGGTCAGAGGTGATCCACCACCGGCTGACCGCTACCGTCGTGAGATTCCTGTGAGAGCCCCCACCCCGCCAGCAAGGCGGAATCCTGAGCCAGCACGTGGCCGACCCCCGCCCCCGCGGGAAGATTACCGCATGCCACGTCAGCCTGACCCCAGGGACCGTGTCCCTCCACATGGTCGTCATGACCAGCGTCGAGACGAGTACTACCCATCGGGTCGACGTGAGCGCGGACCCCCACCCGCTCGGCACGATTATGACCGTGACGACGATCCTGATGATTATCCTGACCCGCGGAGAGGTGATCGCGCCCTCGACATCACCCGGAGGATTCGCCTCGATGCTCCGACATTCGATGGTCGCCTGGATCCGAAGGCCTTTAGTGACTGGCTCCTGGACATGGATCACTATTTTGACTGGTACGACATGAGTGACGATCGTTGTGTCCGGTTTGCCAAAATGAAGTTAGTCGGGCAGGCTAAGGTGTATTGGATTAGTGTTGAGCGAGCCTTAGATCGTGACGGTTACTACCCATCACCCGATGGGATGACATGAAGGAGAGGCTTAAGGATAAATACCTCCCTGCTTCCTACCGTGACCAGCTACTTGACCAGCTGCAGAGCTTACGTCAGGGGACGCTTTCCGTAGCTGAGTATATGGCTCGATTCGACGAGCTAGTTGTTAGGAGCGATATTTCGGAGGAGCCTATTGCCACTGCCTCTCGATTCAAGGCTGGCCTCCGTCCGGATCTCCGGAGAGAGCTGATTCCCCACCGCTTGGAGACTGTAGATCAGATATTCCAGCTCGCTCTTGAGTACGAGCAGTACCTTCGTGCCCCTAGCACGAAGCAGTTTCCTTCCCGGACGGATTCGTCGACGTTTAGGAAGCCCGCTCCAGCCCAGACTGCTGCAGCCACTCCACCCCCCCCCCCCCCCCCCGAGTCACTCCTGACTTGAGGGGAAAGGCTGTCGCTACCGAGGGCCAGAGGCCTGGGGGTATTCAGTGTTTTAGGTGCGGGGGCAGAGGACACGTAGCGGCCCACTGCCCCACACGTAGTCTGTTGATTGAGGAGGAGGAGACCGCTTTAGAGGGAGATGTGGAGATTACTGAGGAGGTCACTGCCACCGTTGAGGAGGGATGGGAGAGCGACGCTGAGCGGTCGTTAGAGGTTGGAGTGGTCAGGCGCTTCCTGCATACCCCACGTGCCGATGAGGATTGGCGCCGCACTACCATTTTCTACACATATTTCCCGAGTGCAGGCGGACCCTGCAAGTTAGCTATCGATAGTGGGAGCTGTGTGAATTTCGTGGCCCAGAAGGGCCTAGACCGCATGCAGGTGAAGGCGGAGCCTCACCCCCACCCTTATCGGGTCATCTGGGTCGACAAGACAGCTATCCAGGTTACCCAGCGTTGTCTTGTTCCGATCACCATCGCATCCTTTGAGGACCGAGTGTGGTGCGACGTCATCCCTATGGATGTCGCCCACGTCTTGCTGGGCCGCCCTTGGCTCTTTGATCGCGATGTCACGTGCTTCGGACGGTCAAACACGTGTGTTTTCTATGATAAGGGGCGGAAGATCACTTTATCTCCCACCCAGCCCAGAGAGAGGTCCAAGGGCCGGGTCGAGCCGTCCACTAGCACGATTGCCTCGAGACCCGTGCACATTCTGAGGCGTAGTGAGTTTCTGAGAGATAGCACCGATGCTGGAATCATGTATGTAGTGGCAGCCACTATGGCATCTGATTGCCCTACAACCGAGGCTCATCCCGCCGTGCGACCCCTACTAGGTGAGTTTGCGGATATTATGCCAGAGGAGCTTCCTGATGAGTTACCCCCTTTGCGGGACATTCAGCATGCCATCGATTTAGTCCCGGGGGCCTCGCTCCCCAACCTGCCACACTATCGCATGAATCCTGTTGAGCACGCTGAGCTCAAGAGGCAGGTTGATGAGCTTCTTCGGAAGCAGTTTATCCGAGAGAGCTTGAGTTCGTGCGCCGTCCCCGCCCTTCTTACCCCTAAGAAGGACGGCAGTTGGCGTATGTGTATTGATAGTCGAGCTATCAATAAAACTACGGTGAAGTATCGTTTCCCGATCCCTCGTCTGGACGACCTACTAGACACGATGTCCGGGGCCCAGATCTTCTCGAAGATCGATCTCCGAAGCGGGTATCACCAGATTAGAGTGCGAGAGGGAGACGAGTGGAAAACGGCATTTAAGACGAAAGACGGTCTGTACGAGTGGCTGGTCATGCCATTCGGGCTCTCGAACGCCCCGAGTACATTCATGCGAGTCATGACCCAGGTCCTGCGGCCCTATATGGGCAAATTCCTAGTCGTCTACTTTGACGATATTCTGATTTATAGTCATACTGAGGCCGACCACCTCGAGCACTTGAGACTCCTCTTTGACATCCTCCGAAAGGAGAAACTGTTTATCAACCTAAAGAAGTGCTCCCTCCTATCTGAGTCCGTCCACTTTCTGGGATTTATTATCTCCTCCTCAGGCGTGTCAGTTGACCCTGAGAAGGTCCAGTCCATCCGTGAGTGGCCCATACCCTCGACCATTCATGAGGCCCGTAGCTTTCATGGGCTTGCGACCTTTTATAGGAGATTCGTTAGGGATTTTAGCTCGATTATGGCCCCATTCACCAGTTGCCTGCGCAAGGGGGATTTTCAGTGGACCCCTGCGGCCACTCGAGCATTCGAAGAGATCAAGGACAAGCTGACGTCCTCCCCCGTTCTACGACTCCCCAATTTTAGTAGAGCCTTCGAGGTTGCGTGTGACGCGTCAGGCATGGGCATTGGGGGAGTGTTGAGTCAAGAGGGACACCCAGTTTCTTACTTTAGTGAGAAACTGAACGAAGCCAAGCAAAAATACTCGAATTATGATCGGGAATTTTATGCTATCGTCCAGTCACTGCGATATTGGAGACACTACCTCCTTCCCCGGGAGTTTGTGCTGTATTCGGACCACCAGGCTCTACGCTACCTCGACTCTCAGAGGAAGCTGAGTCACCGCCACGCGAAATGGGTAGAGTACCTTCAGGATTTCCACTATGTTCTCAAACATCGTGCTGGTGTTGAGAACAAGCCCGCCGACGCTCTCAGTCGTCGAGTCTCTCTACTTCACACACTGCGGGCCCAGGTGGATGGCTTCGAGAGATTGATCTTGGACTACCCTACTTGTCCTGATTTTGCTGAGGCCTATACTACGCTGTCAAGGGACCCTCCTGATCCTGTTGAGGGATTTCAGATCATCGATAAATACCTATTCCGGGGCTCTCGCTTGTGTGTGCCCAACACCTCATATCGTGATTATTTAGTATGGGAACTACACGCCGGGGGTGCCGCCGGCCATTTTGGGCGAGATAAGTCGATTGCTATGGTAGAGGATCGTTTCTATTGGCCGAGCTTGAAGAAAGACGTAGCTCGCATAGTCCGACACTGTCGTGTATGCCAAACGGCCAAGGGAACGAAGCAGAACACGGGTTTATACACTCCTTTACCCGTTCCCCATCGTCCTTGGGAGGACATTAGTATGGACTTCGTGCTGGGGCTTCCACGCACTCTGCGGAAGCATGATTCTATCTTTGTAGTGGTCGACCGGTTCTCTAAGATGGCACATTTTATCGCATGTAGGAAGACTTTCGACGCGCCCCACGTCGCAGCCCTATTTATGAGTGAGGTCTTTAGATTACACGGTCTCCCAAAGTCCATCGTGTCCGATCGAGACGTGCGGTTCGTTAGCTATTTTTGGAAGACGTTATGGCGAAAAACAGGAACTACCCTTAAATTTTCATCCGCATACCACCCTCAGACGGACGGGCAGACTGAGGTGGTGAATAGAAGTTTGGGTAACCTGCTGAGGTGTTTAGTTGGAGAGCATGCTTCTAGTTGGGACTCGGTGCTCCCTATAGCGGAGTTTGCATATAACAGTTCCATCAATAGGTCGACTGGTCTGAGTCCGTTTCAGGTCGTATCCGGTTATGACCCTAGGAAGCCTATTGATCTTATACCTGTCCCGACTGAGTCACGTCCTAGTGAGTCTGCGGAGTCCTTCACGCGTCATTTGCATGAGTTGCATGAGTCTGTCAGGCGAAAAATCAATTTAAGCAACGAACATTATAAAGAACAGGCAGACAGACATAGGCGGGAGAAACATTTTCTGGTTGGCGAACAGGTGATGGTTCGAGTTCGTGCGGAGCGGCTCCCTCAGGGGCCTGCTAAGAAATTAAGCGCCAGGCGAATTGGGCCCTACACTGTTTTGAGGCGGATCGGGTTGAATGCCTACGAGCTGGACATTCCTACGAGCATGGGTATCCACCCCGTGTTCAATGTTGAGGACCTGACGCCCTACTTCCCACCTCACGAGTACTCTGACCCCTACCATGGCGGCCCTCCTGACCCTCCACCATCATCCCTTTTCCCCACCACCCAGCCTCCACTTGATTCCCACTTCCCCAGGAGTTCACCACCATTGGCTTCACCGGCGGCACCACCACCATCGCCGGACCATTTTTCCCGAGAGCAGAGGGTCGAGCAGATTACAGAGATCATTGCGCATGAGTTCGTCCCCGCCGCGGATGGACTCGTGTGCCGCTACTTGGTTCGCTGGGTGGGACGTTCTTCTTCCGACGACACTTGGATTGCTGCTGCTGAGCTTGATCAACTCGCCCCCGGACTTCGACTACAGTACGATCGTCTCCATTCATCGGAGATGAAGGCTTTTCAGTCGGGGGGAGTTGATGGGGGACCATCGAGCGCAACTCGGCGCAAGGCGGGCCCCACCTTCGTATATTCGCGCCGACGGACTTGATCGAACCGGCGATCCGCTGCCACGGATGCGTCCGGCTCGTCGTTTAGAGTAATTTTCATATATAGCTTTATGTATTTCGGATATTATTTTATATAGTTTTGGGAACGGAACCGCCGGCCAATCATAGCCGTCGATTCCGGGTGCCCTAGTGTTGCTTTCTTATAAATAGGAGTCTTAGGGTGGCTGAAATTCTCATTGCTGAAGTTTGGAGAGATCTTCTTCCTTGCTTCCGGTGATCCTTCCGCGGTGCCGACGCCGTGGAGCCCGTGGTGCCGACTCCATTGGGTAAGTATCCTTCTCTCCTTCCTCCTCCCTAGCCGCCCATCTCCCTGGCATCCCATAGCCGCCGCCCCTACCAAACCCCAGCCGCTGCCTCCTACTCAACCCCAGCCGCCGCCCCTACCAAAGCTCCAGCCGCTGCCCCTACACAACCCCAGCCGCCTCTCCCTCTTCAGCCCGCTACCGCCACCTCCCTGCTGCCTACAACCCCTCGCCACCAACCCTCCAGCGCCGCCAGCCACCCCCTCCAACAGCAGCCCTGCCGCCCCTGCCCAATCTCCCCCTTTTCTGTCCCAACCGGCCAGATCTGTCCAGATCTGGACAGATCTGTCCAGAACCTGTCCCGAACCCCGATCCAGCCCATAAACGCTCCGATCTTCGCCGCCTACCTTCCCCACTCGTGGATCCACCTTCCCCCTTGCCCGATCTAGCCGTACACCACCCGGAAGCCCTCATTCCCCTCCTAAATTTCAGTTTATGTGATTCACAGCCCTAAGTAATTTTAATTTCAGATTTTGTAATCGCGATTTGTAAGGATTTATGGTTTTGGTATAAAATATTGTGCATGTTGTGGTTCTCTTGCTTGAAGGAATTATAGCCCGTTGTGTTTGCTCGTAAACCTCTTACTTTGCAGGACGCTTAATTCGTCGCGCGCTTATTGTAGCTCTCCGTGCGGAGGAACGCTATTGCCAAACGCTCAAAGAAAAATGTTTACTTTCTTTATGAATGAATGCAATGTTATTATTTTGTTATGTTGCTTACGTTGATTAATTCGCCTGTTCATTGGTGTCTTGCATACAGTCATCGGTTAGATTGAGTCCATCTCCTCACGTCACTAGTTTGCATTCTAAGCCCCCAATACACAGCCTACCCTACATCAGTATTGATGTGGGTGTGCCATATGCCTCTCTTATGCTAAGCCACTTGCTTTTACTCCTTGCTTTTTAAGATATTTAACTAATTCTGTGCCAAACTATTGGGCCAACAATTTGGGGAAGATGATGAAGATTGTCAAAGTTGTTGATAACTATAGCGAGAATGAACGACAATAACACACGATTGAGGAGCAAGATTATGGCCTGAGCGAGGTAGTGCTGCCACAACAACACATTATGCACTTTTAAGGTTTTGAGGAGAGAGAGAGACTATAAATAGATATATTTCCCCTTTTGTATCATTTGACTTGCATGACCTTAAGAGGAGCCTAGAGCAGGCCGGTTGCTCCCGTGTTTACCACCACTCACTCCTCTCTCGTCATTTGCTCTTTATAGCCGAAAAACTCGAGGGAGTAATATCCACATAATAGAAAGAATTGGATAAAAAAATGCATGCCCTTGAAAATACGTGGTCAAGGATTACCATTTGCCTGTAATTCCTCCAAGGATGTGCAACTCCCTATGGATGCTGGAAGAGAGTTCAACTTATTACTGGATACATTAAGTAGGCACAGCTGCAATCAAATAAAGTTCAAATAGCATGAGACTCCCCTAGATGCACTAAGAAAAGTAATCAAACTAATCATAAAAAACAATTGTGCACTTTGACTCAAATAAGCTAAGAATTAAGAGCGGCTAAAACTCTTGATGGGGATCACATTTCAGGGGCGGGCCGACCACTATCAGCACCCACACGAGTCTATTTATACGAGAGGCAGAGTTAGGATTGTCGGATGGACGATCCGAGTCTGTAGTCACATTCACAGCGACATCGGCATACTTTTATGTATTTTTAAATATTTCATATACTTTTATTTTATGTAGAATTAGTGGACTTATGTTCCGTACGAGCTTGGTCGTCCATAGTAGGTTTTAAGTCTATAAATATGGGGTCTAACGGCTGATTTCAGCATTGATCACAGAATTTGGACAGATTTTATAGGCTCTCGCGGTCCTCCCACCGTCCCACGATACCGATCTCCTGAACCCTGGTGTCGAAGTCAAGGTAATTACTTTTCCCACCATCCCACCAACCATAACTACCTATAACCACTAATAACTACCACCCACACACCACATCCTCTCCATAACTACCTAAAATTGACATTACCGGCTTACTTTCCAAAATAACCGCCGACTAAACAAGCAGTTCCACTGAATTTCAACCCCTCCCTTCCAAACCGAAACTCATTTTTCTTCATCCAGGAAACATTTTCAAGCCATCCAAGATACAGCCATTCCAAGCAGATCCAATCCCCTTACAAGCCTATTTCCACATTTTTTGCTTAGTTGGTTGGTTGTTTCTTCCCAGAATCCTGTAAACTACACTTTTACAGCTCATTAATAGTAGTACAGTTTTTTCATGCAGAAACTTCGAAAAACTTATCATGACTTTCTAAAGCATGTCTTCTATCCACGAGCAGGAAAATGAAGCCTAAAAGCATTTAACCATAATAGTACAGACAAAATCATTAAATTGTATTTTTGCAGCTATGTGCACTGATGCAAGCATAAAGAAAACAAATTGGATAATAGAATCGAACTTTGGCATAATATATATTTTAGGGAAAATTTCACTTAACGGAGAAATATATATTATTTAAGTACAACGCCAATGAAGCACACAATCATGATGAAACAAAAAATTATACAGCAGGGATGGGCAGTGATTGGGTATTATGATTGTTATCCAAGCTTCATGAAGTATAAGAGAAAATGTGTGGTTCATATGCCTTTGGCTCCGTTTGGGAGAGCGGTGCCAATAATATTGGTGGAAAAAGGAGCTCAAGTGAGAAATGGAGCTCCCACATTTCTATGGAAAATCTGCTAAAAAGAAATTTTAGCATCTCTCACCGCATCGGAGCTCCAAAATAGAGATTACTCAAACACTTCTACTTCTCCGGTGAGGTGAATCAAAAATGCCGTTGGAGCTCCAAAATAGACTCAACCTTGAACTTTCCATATCACAATTGGTAATCTAATGATTGCTTCAAGCTCTCCTTCCAACATCTAGTACTACATATCTCATACTTAAGATAATCTACTCCAATAAATTATTGTATTATCAACCAAATTATTTAGAACCAAAACGGAATAAATTTAAGATTCAAGACAAGAACAAAAGAGATAAGACCTAGAAGGAAATGCACAAGTAAAATTACTAGTACTATTCAAAAATCAAGTGCTCACATTGCGTAATTTTCCAATTGTATTTGGCAAGCATGTTAACAAATTCTTGGAAACTGACAGCTGCTCGAGCTTCAAAAGAGAGCCCACTGCACAAGAAACGCACATGATATAACCACTGAGAAACGAGAATGAAAAACTGTATGTATATGTCACTAGAAAGCATGGGCAGCTGGTAAATGGAACTACTACATTCATCAGGCAAGATGGTAATCCTATTTTCATCGAGTGTAAGAATCTTTAAAGAACGAAGACTTCCAATTGTATTTGGGAGGCTTTGAAGCAAATTATTTGCAAGGAGCTGAAATAAAAATAAGATTTGAGGTTAAACATATAATTTCAGTATTAAAACAACTGTTCACTTGCATAAAACTAGTAAAAATCAAAATAACAGCAAAACATAGAGATACATAAAAGGCAAAAATATAGTTTTAGTCCTATACCTTTTGACACATTTTAGAAATCAGTCCTTCAAATATTTTTTGCATGATTTTGACACCTCAACTTTGTAAATCAAGTGAAAAAAAGTCCCTCCAATCATATAAAAATAGTTGGTTTGCAAATCAAGGGACCAAAATCATACAGAAAATAGTTGAGGGATTTAATTCATATTTTTACGAAACATAAAATAAATAAAGAAAGAAATGATATAAAATCTAGAAGTTAGTCATATCACCAGCCGTTGCAAGTGAACCAATTTGCTGATATCTGGGGTAAGCACAGCTGGAGAACATAAAGATGACAATTAAATTCAATGAAAAACATAAACCAAGGCAAGAAAGGCAAACTGCTTAACATATAGTAACATGCACAAAAATGAAACAAGAAGTGAAGACTTCCATAGGTTGTACCGGCTTATAAAAAGCTTGAGAAAACGATCCAAATAGTATCGACAATTTAGTGTATTGATTTTGAGACCGGATTTTTTTTCCCCTTTAACTAGCGGCCATGAATAGGGTCCACCTATGCGTGGTGTGCGACGTCAACTGTACCGACCGTCATCACATCCATGTACTATTGCCTCCTCGCACTGCACATTGTGGGACTGACACGGCGACTATATTTTTGATTTTGTCAGCCTTATATATTAAAAAATAATAGAATCTATTAAATCAAAGAAATTAGTATGAAAAATGCTCAGATTTATTTCATGGTCCTATTTCAGGACCATGATCACTCAATTTTATCTTTTTATTGTTTTAATATAGTACAAATATTCTTAAACTTATCCAAACACAACTGAATGTTAAACATTGGGTTAAATATTAATGGGATTAGGGGTAAACAAGCATTTCGTAGGATCATATGATGCCATTGGTGCCTCAGTTGAGCCTTCAAGTTGGTTTGATGGAGAATGACTATGTTAAGATCAATTCACGTCAACAGTGATATACTCTTTTATGTAGTTTTCTCAATAAGACTTGGGCCATAGAATGATAGAAAATTTGAATTAACAGGAGAAATCTAAGACTCGGCTCACAAGATATTACAATAACACCATAGCATAAATGTAAAAAATATAAATTTAACTATTCATAATTACACTATTGATAATGCTAGACATTTTTTCAAACCTAATTTACATAAATAGGAATCTATGCAAAATGAGAGGTAAAAAAAGATTTAACAGAAAAAGAGATGTTATTAATCCTTGTGCTCAACAGATGAGAACATTATCTCAAATTCATGCTCTAAAGAAAAATCATCAGCAGCTTATAACCTGCCTAAACCCACTAACTATGCTGCCCAACTAATCAATTTAGTTCCGTGCCAAAAAAAATCTATTATGGAATGGATTTTAGTTTTAAAGCAATTAAGGAAAATTTTCTGAGTAGGGAAAAGGATAAATGATTTTTATTGATATGATGATCGAGTACCAAAAAAATTGATTTGTATGCATGTTAAGGGAAAAAGGTGTTGTTGAGAATTGTGAAGTGAGCTAGCGCAGGCGCTAGCGCAAGCGCAGGCGCTAGCGCTAGCGCAGGCGCTAGCCCAACTTCCAGGTGGCGGCTCCGGAATCTATAAATAGGGGGGCAATCCCCCTACAGAGTACATCAGAGAAAGAAGGAGACTTGAGCGGTCTGAATAGGCGGTCTCAGTAAGAGCGAACTTGGAGTAAGTTCGGCAGGGAGCTTGGGCGGTCTGAATAGGCGGTCTCAAGTGAGAGTGAACTCGGAGTGAGTTCGGAGCGACCTAGAGCAAGGTTCGCGAGCTGTGTGAGATCGCTGAGATAGCGCAGGCGCTAGCGGCTTGTTGTGGTTTGGCGGTCTGCATCTGCGGTCTCATCAGGAGAGTGTGCAAGCAGCGAGCTCGCGCAGTCTGAGATAGCGCAGTCGCTAGTGCTAGCGCAGGCGCTAGCGAGGAGAGGAGAAGCGGACTCTGTCTGTGACCAGTTGTTGTTCCTTATTCTCGGCTGTTGTGAATCAAGTTGTATGCGACTTGTATTCAGCCCTTTTTCTCTTGTAATTGTTGTAATTACTTGCCAAGCAATAAATAAGTGTTTTTTGTTCATTATTGGTGTACTTGTCTCAGTGTTCAAAAAATCTTAAAAATTTCACATGGTATCAGAGGTAGGTTGGAACTAGCACTGAGTTACAAGTACTGAGCAACCAAGATGGACGAAGGAGGAGGCTATGCGAGAGGTCTTGGCATTGAGTTGCTTACTCAGACCAATTACAAGAAGTGGAAGTCTTGTATGGAGAGTTACCTGCTTGGAGAGGACCTATGGGAGGTCGTTGGTAGAGATGAGCAAGAGGAAGTTGTAGCTGCCGGAGACAATGGTCAAGCTGTGAGAGCTTGGAGGAAGACTAACGCCAAGACGGAGTTCACTCTGAAGAGAGCGATTTCACCTGACTTGTTCGACCACATCATAGGTTGCAAGTCAGCGTCTGGCATCTGGAAAGCTCTCAATGGGCTATTCAACAAGAAGAATGTAGCTCGGCTACAGTTCCTGGAGAATGAGTTGGCGCGGTCCACTCAAGGAGAGTTGTCGATTTCCACCTTCTTCCTGAAGGTGAAGAATCTATGTGCACAGATCTCAGCATTGGATCCTGATGAACCGATCTCTGAGGCGAAGCTGAAGAGGCATATACTCTGAGGCTTGCGAAAAGAGTATACTGTGTTTGTTACGTCTGTGCAAAGATGGGCTACTCAGCCTTCCCTACTAGAGCTGGAGAACCTGATGTCGTCACAGGAGAGCTTGGCGAAGCAGATGGCGGGAGTGTCTATCTCAGGGGGAGATAGCGAGGTGTTGTTCTCAGGCAAGAAGAAGACCTGAGACAAGAAGAAGAAGAACTCCGGAGATGGGTCGTCAACGTCATCTCAAGGTGATAGAGGGAAGTTCCTTCCTGCTCGTGATGAGAGAGGGAGATCTCTCTGCTATGCCTACAAAAAGTACGGGCACATGGCAAAGGACTGTCGGTCTAATCTGAAGGTCGGGCACGTTGCTGAGAAGGAAGGAGGCCACTGGAGAGGTGGAGCGAGAGGTGGAGGTCACCAGGGTGGTGAAGGCAGAGACAACTGCTTCCTGGCTGAGATGACGGCCACGCCTGTCGATGCTTTAGCCTCCGTAAATTTTGAGAATGATTGGATAGTGGATTCCGGTTGCGGGCACCATCTCACTGGAGATGTGTCCAAGCTTGCCTCTCTAAAGGCATATGGAGGAACGGATGTCATTATCACTGCGGATAATACAGTGCATCCAGTTGAGCAAGAAGGGATGGTATCCCTTGGAAGTGAAGAGAAGCCCGTGACACTGAAGAGCGTGTATCATGTGTCGGGCATGAAGAAGAATCTCTTCTCGGTTGTAAATGCAGTGGATGCTGGATACCACGTGCTGTTTGGACCGAAGGAGGTGAAGTTTCTGAAGAACCTGTCGTCTGTTGATGCTGACATCACGCTCACCGGGAGAAGAGTAAAGGATTTGTATGTTCTGTCTGCAAATGCCTATGTGGACAAGCTGAAGACAAATGACAGCGTTGCGATCTGGCATGAGAGGCTAGGTCATGTGGGGATGGACAAGCTGAAGATGATGGATGCAAAGGGTCTGGTGTACGGCCTGCCTAATCTCTCTTCCTACGGCGACGACCATGTGTGCGAGGGCTGTCAATATGGAAAGTCACATCGACTTCCGTTTGACAAGTCGGAGACTAGGTGTAAGTCACCTCTTGAGTGCGTACATGCTGATGTGATGAGGTCGTGCGCCACTCTTACTTATGGAGGAAATAAGTATGCGCTGGTTCTGGTGGATGACTACACCCGCTACACGTGAGTTTATTTTCTGAAGGAGAAGTCAGAAGTGTTTATGAAGTTCCAGGAGTGGAAGGAACTTGTGGAGGGGAGGTTGAACCTGAGGGTGAAGAAGCTGAGAAGTGATAATGGGGGGGGGAGGAGTTTACCTCTAACGAGTTTGCTTCTTTCTGCAGGAAATTTGACATTCGGCGAGAGCCTCTTGCGCTCATACCCCTCAGCAAAATGGGGTTGTAGAGAGAAAGATCAGCCATCTAGTGGAGACAACCAGGAGTTGGCTTCATGCCAAGGGGATTCCCAAAGCCTTATGGGCGGAAGGAATGGCGTGTGCTACCCACGTGATCAATCGGCAACCTCTGAGTCCTAACAGGATGGTGTCTCCACACCAGCTCATGTTTAGGGAGAAGCCAAATGTGGGTCACATGAGAGTGTTTGGTTCTACCTGCTTCGTGCACATCCCAGATGCCCAGAGAACCAAGTTGGAGCCAAAAGCACGAAAATGTGTCTTCATCGGCTACGATGAGAGGAAGAAGGGGTGGAAGTGCATGGATCCGCAGACCCGCAAGTTCGTCGTCTCGCGCAATGTGGTGTTTGACGAACCGATCTCTTATCAGGGAGTCTCTTCTGTGGTGCTGTCGGAGAGTGGAAATTCTAGCAGGAGTGAAGAGAGAGTCATTGAGGACTCTACTGTGGAGTTGGAGCTATCTCCTAGTGCCCATCGCCATCTGGCTCAGGGGGAGCTTCAAGTTCTAGAAGCAGGTGGAGCAGTGTGCTCCAAGAGATGATGGGAGAAGAGTTGCAGAGGAGGAGTCTACCGGAGTGGTAGAGAGTGGCCAAGCCTTGAGGAGGTCGAAGCGGACCATCGTCCCGCCTTCTCGCTATAAGGAGGGAACTTCGTGAGTTTGGTCTCTTGCTTCTTCGCAGGACCACTCGACGAGAGGGAACCTGTCTGCTTTGAAGATGATGTTGGCACCAAGGAGTGAGACGTGGTCATGGATGAGGAGATGGAAGCTTTGGAGAAGAATGAGATATGGGACCTTGTTCCCATGGTGGAGGGCATCAAACCTGTCACCTGCAAGTGGGTGTACAAAGTTAAGAAGAAAGTTGACGGAGGAGTAGAGCGGTACAAGGCTAGGCTTGTCGCTCGAGGTTTCTCGCAAACCTATGAAGAGGACTACGAGGAGACGTTTAGTCCTATGGCGAAGATAACGTCGGTGAGGACAGTCATTGCTCTAGCAGCGTGCCGAGGGTGGAAGCTGTGGCAGCTTGATGTGAAGAACGTGTTCCTGTACAGAGAAATTGACAAGGACATATTCATGGTGCAACCACCTGGATACGTGTCCAAGTCACACCCACATCACGTGTGCAAGCTGAAGAAGGCCCTTACGGGTTGAAACAGGCGCCGAGAGCCTGGTATGAGAAGATTGCGGAGTACCTGCAGTTCTGTGGTTATGATGCCTCGGACTCAGACACTAGCATGTTCGTGAAGAAGAGTGGAGATCTTCATGTTCTGGTGTTGTTGTACGTCGACGACATGATCGTGATCGGGAACAACTGTGAAGAGGTCGCGGCACTGAGACAGCAGTTATCTATTCGTTTGGAGATGAAGGATCTTGGTGAACTGCACCATTTTCTTGGACTTCAAGTTGAGAAGAGAAGTGGCGAACTGTTCGTATCCCAGAGAGCTTACGCTGAGAAGATCGTCGAGAGATTCGGCATGAAGGAGGGGAAGAGCAGCTTTGTTCCACTGGAGGTTGGGTTGAAGCTTTGGAAGGAAGAAGGGAGGATTCTTCCTGATCCAAAGATCTTCCAGGCACTGATGGGGAGTCTAATCTACCTGACTATCACGAGGCCGGGCATTGCTTTTGCTGTCGGCCGAGTTAGTCGGTACATGCAGGAGCCGCGGAAGCCTCATCTGGAGGCAACTAAAGGAATTCTAAAGTACGTGAAGGGGACCCTTGAGATGGGGTTGTCTTATGGAGAGAAGTCTGACTTCAAGCTGCATGGGTACACGGATGCAGATTACGGAGGTGACGCTGATGATCGCAAGTCGACCTCAGGTCATGTGTTTCTATGTGGAGCTGCTGCTATCTCGTGGTGTAGCAAGAAGCAGGATTCTATTTCCCTATCCACCACAGAGGCTGAGTACAAGGCGTCGTGCTTAGCAGCCCAGGAGTGTGTCTGGCTGAGGAGACTGGTGGAAGACGTGGACGAGAAGGTCAGTGGACCAACTGTTCTTCGCGGCGCCAACGACAGCGCCTTGAAACTGGTAACCAACCCAGTGTGTCACGCAAGAACAAAGCACATTGAGATCGAGCATCACTTCATCAGAGAGGTGTTGGGTGGCTTGATTGCGGTGGAGCATGTGCGGAGCGAAGACAACATAGCGGATATTTTCACGAAGCCCCTATCTGCGGGGCCATTCAGGAGGCTTCGCTCGCTGCTCAGAGTGGTTGACGGAGCTCACTTCAAGAGGGAGTGTTGAGAATTATGAAGTGAGCTAGCGCAGGTGCTAGCACTAGCGCTGGCGCTAGCCCAACTTCCAGGTGGCAGCTCCGGAATTTATAAATAAGGGGCAATCCCCCTACAGAGTACATCAGAGAAAGAAGGAGACTTGAGCGGTCTGAATAGGCGGTCTCAGTGAGAGTGAACTTGGAGTAAGTTCGGCAGAGGAGCTTGGGCGGTCTGAATAGGCGGTCTCAAGTGGGAGTGAACTCGGAGTGAGTTCGGAGCGACCTAGAGCAAGGTTCACGAGCTGTGTGAGATCGCTGAGATAGCGCAGGCGCTAGCGGGTAGCGCAGGCGCTAACGGCTTGTTGTGGTTTGGCGGTCTGCATCTGCGGTCTCGTCAGGAGAGCGTGCAAGCAGCGAGCTCGCACGGTCTGAGATAGCGCAGGCGTTAGTGCTAGCGCAGACGCTAGCGAGGAGAGGAGAAGCGGACTCTGTCTGCGACCAGTTGTTGTTCCTTATTCTTGGCTGTTGTGAATCAAGTTGTATGCGACTTGTATTCAGTCTTTTTTCTCTTGTAATTGTTGTAACTACTTGTCAAGCAATAAAGAAGTGTTTTTTGTTCATTCTTTGTGTACTTGTCTCAGTGTTCCATAGATCTTAAGAATTTCACAGGTGTGTCAAATGTATGTTGAAGCTATTTAAGATGTGTATAATGGAACAATAAGACTTTTCAAGTAAAAGGAAAGTTCATAAAACTGAGGATGCAAAAACAAAATAAATAAATTTAAAAATAGTTTCCTCTCTTTATTGTCATCCTTGCTAAAGAATGTTTATATAAAGATGGTATTACAAAATATACATATAATATTACAAAATGATAGAAAAGGTAAATAAACGATATTTGTGATGGTCAGCTGAACGGTACTTGACAGGGTTCCTGGCAAAGCTAATTGAAAGGTATTAATTGACAGAGTTAGTCCTTATTAGACTTACTCGGCAAGGACAGTCAGCATGAATTACTCGACAATGTTACTTCAAAGCATCTCTTGGTAGAATCAACTAACCAGGGACATCCAACAAGTACACTTGGCATGTGAATCATTGCATCATCCCCTACTGATGCGTTCCAGGTTTGGGTTCAGCCAGATTTATTTTGGGGTTTTTTGGGGAGGGTATCTTAGTCATTTTTGTATGCCAGTATATAAGGCAAATGTGAGGGTTGTATTAGGTTATGCTTCTGTGTATTTTGTGGAGTCCGACGGCTGGAGGAAGGAGCTTCCCCGCCTGGTTTTGGCCGCCTGTTCAGGGTTAATCCCTTAGGGCTGGAGTTGTCTGCACTGTAATCATTCTTGTTGTTGTTCTTGTTGATTTCCTGGTTCTGTTGGAAGCTATTGTTGCTGTTGTTCCTGTTGTTCCTATTAGGACTGCATCACTGGTATCAGAGCGGACCTTCCTCTCGCCTGTGCGAGTTACCGCAGCTCCGCCACTCCTGCCACCGATTCCGCCAGTTCCGCCTCCGCAGTGACCGCCAGCTCCGCCGATTCCGCCGATTCCGCAGTGACCGCCAGTTTCGCATCACTGTAAGTTTCGCCGATTCCGCCATTCGCGCCTTTCGCTCCGCCATTCCTGCTCTGTAAGTTCCGCAGTCCCGCACCTCCACTGTTCAAAGGTCGCACCCCACTCTGCAGCCCAAGTCGACAGCCGGGTCGGCCGTTCGCACCTCCGCTCGCCCAGCAGCCGTCTTCGTCAGGGCCCAAGCACGAAGGACAGCCATGCCCGTCTCCGACAATACCCGTTCCCAAATCCCACCCACGGATCTCGAGCTTCTTCGACAGGAGCAAGCCACCTTGGCTCACACCGTCCAAGCCCTCACCGCTCACTCTGACAAACAGAGCCGCACGTTGGAGGAGCTCCAAGTCATGATGGCGAGTCTTCTCTCCTCACGGGAAGACAAGGAAGGCACCTCTGGTGGCCGCACCTCCGCCGCGGACGAGTACCGCTCACTGAATCGGGACAACCACCTCCACAATCGTTCACACCGTTTTGAGTTTCCGCGCTTCTACGACGACGACCTCCAGGAATGGATATATAAAGTGGAGCAGTTTTTTGAGTTGGATGATACTCCGAAGGATTTCAAGGTGAAGATCGCTTCCGCACATGTCGAAGGGAAGGTCTTGTATTGGCACCAAGCTTATATGAAATCGAGACTTACGCGACATTGGCCACGGTGGGCCGAGTACACTCAAGCTTTGGCTGCGCGATTTGGATCGGTCCTCTTTGAGGATCCAATGGCCGAACTGAAGAATCTGAAGCAGAAGGGTACGGTTCAAACCTTCTTGGATGAATTTGATATCTTGTTACATCGGGTCACCATTACGGAGGAATATGATATGAGTTTTTGCATTGCGGGGCTTAAGGATGAAATTGGCTACGCCATACGCATGTTTCAACCCAAAACCCTTCAAGAGGTTTTTGCTTTAGCTCGGATGGAGGAGCGGCGGACTGCCTCCACTCAACGCCGTATGGTGTTGGACACAACCGAGACAAGTGGGGCTGCTGAGAGTAGAATGTCCTTCACCAAGCCACTTTCTACGCTTATTCTTGCGACACCACGCGGCAACAACCATACTCCGCACCTCAGTACCCAAAGTAATCATCGCCGTTTCACGGCGGCGGAAATGACAGAGAAGCGTGCAAAGGGCCTATGCTTTTGGTGTGATACGAAGTACATGCCGGATCACCGTTGTTCGGCACGGGGGGGCGTCCTACGCATTGGAGCTCATTCTGGATGATGACGATGGGGCCCCCGCACACGCGGAAAGGAGTATGGTCGAGGACTTACTGGCACGTGAGGAGGGCAAGGAGGTGCCACACCTATCTGTACATACCCTTATGGGCATCCCTCAATACCACACCATGAAGGTACAAGCATGCTATCAAGGGCACACTATCCAAATTCTGATAGATTCGGGCAGTACACACAATTTTGTGGATGAGGGCGCGGCTCGTCGGTTACATTGTCGTTTAACTCCGATCGCTCCGTTGCACGTAGCTATCGCGGATCGGAGGAGAGCATCAATCTCAAACAAGGTGGTGGCATTTACTTGGAGGATGCAAGGGGTATTTTTCACGGCAGATATGTTGGTGCTACCGCTCGGCGGATGTGATGTGGTTTTAGGGGTGCAATGGTTGAGCACGTTGGGGGTGATACACTGGGACTTTGGCAACCTCCGAATGGACTTCACGAGTCAAGGACGGAAGCTCTCGATGCGGGGAGCAAAGCCAAGGTCAGGACTAGAGTTGCACCAACACAACCGGGACAACATGATTACCACTGGGGGCCAATTGAACATGTTGTCCATATGTGCCGCCCACAAGGTTCAAGATCCGTTTCAAGTACGGGAGAGGTTTGGAGCCGTGGCCAACCGACTGGAAGGATCTCTGGAAGGTCCAAGAGCAGTTCCAAACTTTCCATCCTTGAGGACAAGGATGTTGTGAAGGGGAGGGTAGTTGATGCGTTCCAGGTTTGGGTTCAGCCAGGTTTATTTTGGGGTTTTTTGGGGAGGGTATCTTAGTCATTTTTGTATGCCAGTATATAAGGCAAATGTGAGGGTTGTATTAGGTTATGCTTCTGTGTATTTTGTGGAGTCCGACGGCTGGAGGAAGGAGCTTCCCCGCCTGGTTTTGGCCGCCTGTTCAGGGTTAATCCCTTAGGGCTGGAGTTGTCTGCACTGTAATCATTCTTGTTGTTGTTCTTGTTGATTTCCTGGTTCTGTTGGAAGCTATTGTTGCTGTTGTTCCTGTTGTTCCTATTAGGACTGCATCACCTACCCTCAGCATTTCAACCATATCCTCTGGGTTGGAGTTGGGGGTTGTGGTGAGTAGTTCGCAGCACCAGTGGTTGAGTTGGTGGCAGGCAAGTAATCAGTGATGGAGCTCAGGCAATAAGAGGTAGATGGAGGAGGCATGATGATTTTTTTGGTAGCAGCGAAGTGTTTAATAAGTTGCTGTTGGCGAGAGTGTTGGCACTATAGGCGCAGATGAGAGGGTAATCAGTAGAGAAGTTAGTGTATCATCTCTTACCCCGTCAAACTCAACCTTATCCCAAGGTTAACGCAATGGGTGATGTGCGGTGACTTGGCGATGTGACAATGTAAATGTCATAAAACAAGTGGGGAACTGATATGATGGAGGCATAAAAAGGGGATGTGATTGGAGAATCAATAAAAGGATGTCTTGAGGGTGGTGGTGTTAATTTGAGTTGGATAGAAGCGTCTTGGTGCACATAGACCGACAATTAGGAGGATGACGGAGCACATAGATAGAGGTAACACCGGTTAGGGAAGATTTAGCAGGTGCGTACAGTTGAGAATGAATTGACTTGTTTTAATTTTGAAACAAGATTGTATTTTTTGCTGCACGGAGATGGTAGAGGAGAAAGAAGTTTTGAAGGTGGATAAGGTTACGAAAAGAGAAGGCTTGCATTTCATTAGGTTACAATGGATACATATAGCCTACAACGAAATAAAGCAATATTACATAATCATCCTCATCTTTTAATATAACAACACTCCTCATCAAGATTGGCGAAAGATATTCACTAAGTCCATCTTGTCACACCCTCTGATCATATCCTCTGAACTGAGTCCCTTGGTCAAACAATCTGCTGTCTGACCCTTGGTCGAGACGTGACTCACTCCAGTAGCCCACTATCAAGCTTTTCCTTTATGAAGAACTTATCAATCTCGATATGATTGGTTCTATCGTGTTGGACTGGATTATTTGCAATACTGATGGTTGGCAGACTGTCACACCACAACTTCATCTTATCTCCTCGATCCAGCTTCAACTCCGCAAGCATCCCTTTCAGCCATAAGAGCTCTGCGACCCCTAATTCCATGGCTCTATACTCTGCCTCTGTTGTTGATCTAGCCACCATTGACTATTTCTTGCTCCTCCAGGAGACTAGGTTGCCTCCCAAGAAAATGCAATAGCCCATAGTGGACCTCCCGTCATCTGCACAACTTGCCCAATCAAAGTCGCAGTAGCCCTCAATCTTCACATGCCCGTTCTTTCTGAAAATCGGCCCCTTTCTAGGGGCATTCTTCAAGTATCGAAGAATCTGGCACACTACATCCATATGACCCTTCCTTGGGTCATGCATGTAGCGGCTCACCACGCTCATTGCAAAGGAGATGTCCGGGCGTGTGTGGCTCAAGTAAATCAGCATCCCAACTAGCCTCTGATATATCTCACGATCCACTGGTTCTCTGACCTCAGCACCCAATTTGCACTTCTGATCGATTGGTGTCGCAGCAGGTTTGCACCCCCAACATCCTCATTTCTGTGATGAGATCCAAGGCGTATTTCCTTTGGGAAAGGACTATTCCCTCTGCCTCGTAAGCAATCTCAATCCTAAGGAAATATCTAAGAAAGCTCAGATCCTTCACCTCAAACGCCTTACCCAGATCCCCCTTGAGGCGGCCAATTTCCAACTCATCATCCTCTGTGATGATCATGTCATCCACATACACCGCAAGCATGGTGATGTGGCCATCAGAAAAAACACTGTGTGATCAGCATTGATATGTTGATATCTCATCCCAATCATGACCTTCCTGAACTTGTCGAACCACGGTCGAGGAGACTGCTTCAGCCCATAGAGGGACTTCTTCAACTTGCCTTTTGTCTTGGCTATGTCAAACCCTGGTGGTATCTCCATGTACACCTCCTCAGCTAGATGCCTAGATCTCTATGAAGAAATGCATTCTTCACATTTAGTTGATGCAACTTTCATCCACCATTCGCCGCCAAGCTGATCAGAGTCCTGACGATGCTCATCTTTGCCACGGGTACAAATGTCTCGTCGTAATCGATGTCATAGGTCTAGTTGTACACCTTGGCAACCAATCAAACCTTGTAGCGCTCAACCTGTCCATCTGGGTTCTGCTTCTGCTTCACGGTGAAAACTTATTTGCATCCGACGGCCTTCTTATCCTTTGGCAGCTGTGTCAACTCCCAAGTCTTGTTCTTCTCAACCGCTCTCACCTCCTCCTTTATCACTGCTTTCTACTTCGGATCGTCTTTGACAACCTGCCAATTGTTAGGTACAATAATACTATCCAACGATGCAACGAATGCTCTGTGAGAAGAAGAGATATGATCATAAGAGACAAAAGAAGCAAGGTCCCAACCGTATTTATCGGGAAGATTTCCCGCATTGCTGCGAGTAGTCTTCCGTAATGTCACGGTTGGGGAAGCAATAGGGGGAAGGATATCACCTGAGGATAGCAGTAATGTAGGTGCTACAGGAGTAAAGACCTGACGTAGCCAAGGGACTGCGAGCTGGACTGGGCACTGAAATTGGTATTGCAGTCAGCTACTCAGCTTCCCCCTTCTACTGTATGTAAGTAACACCCCCTGAGCCGTAGGCCTAACACCTCACCTCTCCTCCTCAATCTCCTCCTCCTGCTCCTCATCACTCTCCTGCTCCTCCTCTATCGATCCTCCTTGTCATACTCCCAGATCTGTCACCAAACTCTCCCTCTCTCGCCTCATACTTTCGGTGTCTGGCGAATCTAGTATGGGTGAGGCTCCCTCCTGTCGGTAATACTGCTCCAGCTCTTTGAAGTGAACATCCATGCTCACAAAGTATCTCTTCTCCACTAGACTCCAGCACACGTACCCCTTCTGAGTACGAGAGTAGCCCACAAAGATACACTTGACTTCCCTCGCATCAAGCATCCCAACACTCAGCTTGTTGTCCTTCACGAAGCACATAACCAAATACCTTCAATGGAAGAATCCCCCCATTATGTCCCTGTAACTTCTGACACAGGGACTTCCACCCCAGAACCTGCGATGGCATCCTGTTGATCAGCTGTGTCGCTATCAACACTGCATATCCCCATAAACTCTGAGGAACCTTCATGTTGAGCATCATACTCCTTGTCACCTCCAGAAGGTGTTTGTTCTTTCTCTCTACCACTTCATTATGTGTTGGTGTGTATGCACATGTGGTTTGATGCAGTATCCCATGGGTTGATAAGTACTCTTCCATTGCCCTATCAGTGTACTCTATCTCATTATCCGACCTTAGTACCTTAATCACTGTCGTGTACTGTGTCTGGACATGCTTATGGAAGTCTCGGAAGCAGGTAAATACCTCACTCTTATTTTTCATCAGATATAACCAAGTAACACGAGATGCACAATCAATAAAAGTCACAAAATACTTATAACAATTCAAAAAACTTATAGCGCAAGGCCCCCATACATCAGAATGTACTACATGAAAAAGAGAAGAACTCCTCCGACCCGTACTAACATACGAACACTAGTAAGCTTGCTTAAGTCACAAACATCACGTACTAATTTGGTTTTATTTGCTCTTTCAAAAATAACAGGAAATAATCTAGCTTAAGTGCCAAAAGAAGGGTGCCCGAACCGCCAGTGATGGAATATCAACACATCCTCTGCACTCATCTTCTGTCCCCTAACTCCTGCCTTCTCTGCTACAGATATAAGAGTTGTGTTCAACCCTTCCTGATATAGATAACATAGCCAGTCATGCCAAGTCCCAGTCCCAAGTATCCCGCCTCGTCTATTTATCTTGAAAAGTCACCTTGGGAATATCAAAAGAAACAACACATCTCAGTTGAATAATTATGGAACTAATGGATAAAAGGCTAACTAGAAAAGAAGGAACATGCAAAATATTGGATAGTCTTACTGAACCTGAACAGTACCCTTACCGACCATTGGTTGGAAAGTATCATCCGTCGTCTGGATACTATCTGCAGCAGCTAGGCGAGTGTGGGAGAAGAACTCGCCTGCATTTCCTGTCACGTGGCGTGATGCACCTGAGTCAATGATCCAATATGATGCCCTAGAGGAGGATATGGATGCAAGATCAAGAGATCCATCAGTTAGGTGGGCGTACATAACTGCCCCCTATTCCATCCCTACTTCCTTCGCCCGTCTGTTTCCTCTTGATGCCCTCCATCATGCTCAGTAGGGTTTGCTCCTCCGTATAGATGATGTCGGCTTCCTCCACACTTTCAGTCATGCCCAAATTGGCCCGGTAGCCTCGGCCACCACGAGCCTGACCACGTCCCTGAACACCACCCGAATCTCCCTCCTTGGGCGGCTTGGGGCAGCGATATCTCAGATGGCCCACCTCCCCACAGATGTAGCATTGTCGGTTCTCTCCTTTCTGTCCTGTAACACTAGAGCCGGTAGCCGCTAGTGTTGACTTCGCAGTAGTGGGCCCTCCTATCCCTGCCTGAAGTTTGAGACGTGTCTCCTCCTGGATCATGGCAAAGATGACCTCAGTAAGTGTGAGAATCTTCGTAGCAGACAGAAGTAGGGCTCTCCATTGATAAAACTTCCTATCTAATCCCTTCAGGAACTTCATCGTCCTCTCCTCCACGATGACTTGGAGGCCCGACACTGTGAGTCGCTGCAACAAATCCCGTCGGAAGCGTGATCGTAATCCACTCATAGGCGTTCTAACTCGGAGGCGTACACCTGCACCGTCTTCTCTCCCTGGACAGTGTCATAAATTTCTCCCTTCACCTGGAAGACCCGCAGAATGTTCCCCACGACATCATATGTACTCTTCAACTTGTCCCAAACCTCCATGACCGTCTCCAAGACATCCACCGTGGTGGAAATCGATGGGACTACTGAGTTGAGAAACCATATAAACACTATCATGTGGGTTGAATCTCACTCCTCTCCTCCAGCTGAGTTCTCTGGTTTCTTCAACGCCCTTGTCAAGAAGCCTCCAACTTGCTTCGTTGCAAGGGCTTTCTTCACGCGTCGTGACCAACTCAGGTAGGTGGTCGGTCCATCTAGCTTCAAATCAATCAGTAGAAGTTCCAACTTCGCCGGTCGGTGCGATGAACCCAACACCCTCAACAATGTGGCCAACTCATCAGGGTCCAACATCTTGAAGACATCCTCCATCGTACCTTCCTTCGGCTCCATGGATCAGCTCCCTCACCGATCACATCCGGTACCGTATCAAGCGATGCCTCCTACTGCCCTAGAACAGATCACCGCATCCTGTGGCCGGAGCGTGCAGGACATGCTACAGGCGTACGTGGCACGAGGACGCCACACCCCCAACCAAGGGAAGCAGCCACTACGTGCGGCTGGGGAGGATGTCCGTTGCGGCCTTTCTGGCCGCGGCCAGGGTCGCGACATCCGCTGGAAGCGGCCGCTAGGGTCGCTGGTTAGCGTTGCTGGTCGTCGTTAGTAAGGGGTCGCTGGTGTAAGACGAAACCTGATCTTGTATATTAATTATTATTATATTTTAATATATAAGAATAATAAAAGAATTCCCCTATGATGAAAAGAGAAATTCAGTGTCGATTCGACGCACGTTTAATTTTAAAGTTCGAGATTTCTGATATTTTGCGGCGCTCATTTCGTTTTCGATTTAAATTTCGTTATTGAAATTAATTATGATTAAGGTTTGGATTAAGCTGAATTGGTTTAATTTGGCTTAAGAGGAAGTTTATGCTTTTGGCGTGGTGGCTGATGGCTGAATTGGAATTAAATTGGCATAACTTGACAACACTTGTGGCTGTTAGGGTTTCCTAGTGGACCAGTTGGTTACGTGGCTGGTTGGTTGACTGATTTGATTTGGCTGGTTATGAATTATACTATTTAATATTTGTTGGGGGGGAATTAAGCAGTGCTGGTGCTGGATTTACCTTCTCTCCCTTATCCCGACACCTGTATCTGCCGCTTGAAACTTCTGCCCCCTTGAGCTCTGGATAGCTGCTTCTCCCCATGCTGGAACTCTGCTCCCCTGCTGGAAATTTGCTCCTCTTGCTGGACAATCACTTCCCCTTGGTCGACAGTGCTGGGAGAGTCTTTTTGGGCTGTGGCCTTTTCTTTTGGTGGTCTTGCTGCAATTCTGTGCAGTTTTGGTGGACTGGTTTTGGTGGTCGGATGTTTAGGCTGAATCCCCTCCACTGGGAGCTTCTCTCCTCCCTCTCTTATCTTTTAATTGCTGAAAATTGGCACATAATGTTAGCCGGCTAGGGTTCCTGTTAAGGGGTTTTTCTTTGGTTGGTTGTTGTTGGCTGATTTGGGCTTTCTTCTGTATTACCGTATCCTTCTCCTTCCATCTCTGAGTTGACGAGTTTTGAATTCCTGATGAGGGGAGGTTGATGATTGCTGTTTGGGAATGGGATTGTTGTGTTGTGTTGTGTTGTTCCCTTATATGAGCCGACTGTCTTGGTGCAAGTTTGCCTTAGATTTGAGATGCTGTAGACAGTTATTATTGTTGGCTTTTGAGAGCTATGTTGGCTGCTTCTGCTTGTGTTGGCCGGCTACTGTGTGGGCTCTTGTTGTATGCTATTGGCTGCCCCTCTTAGTTGTCATTAGAGGCTCTTATTAGCTGCCCTTGGTGACTGTTTTTGGGTGGAGGTTTGCCTTGGAAATGGGTTGTTGTTGGCAGCCCTTGGTTGTTGCTTTTTTGGAGCTGCTGTTGACAACATCTGTAGCCCTGATTATTGGTGATTAGTTGCCCTTTTGCTGGCTTGTATTGGCTGCCTTTAGTGGTGTTTTTGGGC
Source organism: Dactylorhiza incarnata (assembly GCA_033032865.1). NCBI lineage: Eukaryota > Viridiplantae > Streptophyta > Magnoliopsida > Asparagales > Orchidaceae > Dactylorhiza > Dactylorhiza incarnata. The sequence goes on from JAWHQI010000275.1 coordinate 2,179,991, forward strand.
TGTCTTTACTTTGTGATTAGTTACCATTTAGGCCGCTATTTGGGCTGCCTTTGTTAGCTATTGTGGGCTGCCTTCTTTGGTTCATATTGGCCACACAAGTGGCTGAATTCTGAAGTGTGTCGTGGTTGAATTCTGAGTTTCAGAGTGACTAAAAGCTGATTTTGATGCTCTTTTCGAGTCACCTAAACTAGTCATCCCCTAGGAAACTCCTATAGGTCGTAGTTGCGGCCGTCTTAAGAGTCCGCTCGTAACTATTTAACGGCACAACCCTAAAGTAAATGATTTACTTGATACCGCAGAGGATGGCGTCCGACGATAGAAGCAACGAGAACCCTATGAAGGACAAGGGCAAAGGAAAAGTTGTGGCGAGTCCTTTACTCTGAACTACTTCCTTGCATTGATACTGAATATGAATTGAATTGAAGAAATTCGAAGATTTGAAATCACTGAAAAGTTGTGGCGAGTCCTTTACTCTGAACTACTTCCTTGCATTGATTACATATGCATTTGAATTATTTTGAATTATGAAAATGTAGAAGTACTTTACTCTGAACTACTTCCTTGCATTGATACTGAATATGAATTGAATTGAAGAAATTCGAAATCACTGAAAATATGAAATCGCTAAATGCTAAACATGAATTAGCAAGCGATGGAAACTCTGAGGGGAAATTTATATACTTATTCCCAAGCTTTTGAAAACCGGACCGGACCGGGCGGTCCGACCGGTCGAACCGCTGACCGGACGCCCAGCCGGTCCGGTCCAGGTTATCAGCCCGCTTGGTCCGCGGACCGCCTGGGAACCGCGGAACCGGGGGGGCGGACCGCGGACCGGCGAACCGGAGCGGGTTTTGGAAACCCGCCCGGTTGGAGAAACAGTTTAAATTTTTAAAATGTGGGGGCTGCCAGGTTTCGAACCTGTGACCTCCAAGATAAGAAAAAAAACTCAAACCAATCAGCCATGAAACCACTTATGATATCAAGTCAAATAGTTTTTACTTATACACGACTTATGTATATTTATAAAAAATAATTATATAAATATATGTATAATATATATAACATAATATATTTTATTATATTTATTTGTGGGTATAATTTATATTGTATTTATATGTATAAAATTAAATATATATATATATAACTATAAAACTATAAAAAGTATGTATAAAATTATACAACTTAGTATTATTATATAGTTATATATAATTTTTATATGTTTTTATTATTTATTATAATATTACGGTTCAACCCCGATCCGATCGGTCCAACCGGTCAGACCTTGAACCTTTGGTCTCACCGGTTCGATCTCCGGTCCGGTTCTTAAAACCTTGCTTATTCCCTATATTTTGAAATGAATATGAAAAGAATAAGAAACTGAGTGTGCATCGACGCATAGAAATGCTAGGTCAGCCTCGTAGGGATGGTCGAACTCTTACACCTCATAAGGGGGTAGAACTCCTACACCTCATAGGGGGGTCGAACTCCTACACCTCGCAGGGGGGCGAACTCCTGTAGATTTTGATGTAAAATCATCTAATCTAGGAGGCGGGGAAGCCTGCAGCGTATTTGAGCGTCCTAGAGCGGACATTGATGCGACGGGCCCAGATGTTTAATTGAGAATGACCCTCAATATTTCGAAAGAACGAAAAGTGATATAAAAATCCTGAATTGAATACAGAAATGAATAAGAATGAAAAAAATAAGAAATTTGATACCAGAAATAGTTTATTTTTGTTGTGCTAGCTCATTGTACAGTACCTTACCTGCTTACTTTACTTACTGTACAAACTCTTTGTGTTTGCCTGTAATGTGGTTGAAGAGGTAAGAAACTCACTTAGTTTTCTAAACTATTTGGTTGTCGATCTCTCTTTTTAGGATCAGATCGTCAGTGTGCTAAGCCCCGATGTGAGGTACTTGTGGAAGCAGAAGGGAAGTAAAAGAAGAATATGATTCGAATACGGGTTAGAATTTTTATATCATATTGTAAATTATGTTTATTATGAAAAGTTATTTTATGTTGTCTCATGATACCTCTCATGTAGTATATATTAGAATTGTTGCGTTATTTAATTATGAAAAATCGCTCAAAAGAAAAAATTAAATTGTCGCGGATTTCGGGCTGTTACAGCTGGAGACGTTGGAGACAGGAAGCGAACAAGCGACGGTGTTCAAGCGAACGACAGAATAGAACGAGTGAAGCAAACTAGGGTTCCGTCCTTTTCGTGTGGCGGTTCCCTCTGATACTAAGTTATGAAAAGAGAAGGCTTGTATTTCATTAAGTTATTACAATGGATATATATAGCCTACGATGAAATACAGCAATATTACATAATCACACTGGTCTCTAAATATAACAAGAGATAACATTATAAGTAGAGAGTCCTACAGGATAATGAATTATGAATCATCTATCATGGATATAAATTGGGTGGCAGCCGTACAATTGATAGGATCTCCTAGAAAACGCGTGAGAGGACAAGAAAATAGAATTTAAAAGGGGTTTTCTTCTTCATTGTTATCATTTTTTGCATTGTTGTTATCATTTTGACGTGATTTGCTTATATAGACCCCTTCCAGTTTTACAAAAAAAACTGAACAATATTACAATTGACCTAAATGGTAAATAAATCATATATGCAATAGTCGTTTGACTGATACTCGGCAAGGACTACTCGAAGGTGATACTCGACAATGTCTCTTAACAAACTATTAGAACAGAGTTACCAATAAAGACTACTCAACAGAGGAATAATCAAATCAAATAATCAAAGAATTTCCGATTGAAATCCGCCCACTTTCTGTAACCGTCTCTGTTCTTGAAGAAGTAAAAATCGGACTACTGCTGCCCGTGGACGTAGTCAATCTTGGGGTGAACCACGTAAATCTGTCTTCTGTGTTGTTGATTTTATATTTGTTTTTCATTCTACTCTCGTTTTCATAACAAAACACATGATATGCAATGTGTGGGGAGATATCAAAACTTACCAATATATTTTATTAGAATTCGAGTCTTTTCTAACAATGGAGCTTTGTCTTTTCTAACAATGGAGCTTTTGTCGGCTTTCTGTTCGCATCCCCACACCTCCCCACAACCCTCTGTAGGAGGCAGTCGACATCTCCTAGCACCATAGTATCTCCGATTTTGTTCATCATCCCCCCACATAAGCTTTACAAAATCAGTTCATAACATAAGATGAATGCGTCGCTAAACTAAAAAAATGAATTAATGAAGGATAATATTAGAAGAATAGTGGGAGTGACATTTATATAGCATAAAATAGACTTTGATGATTTAAGGAATATACAACAAGGTTATAAACAAGTACCGATAAAACAAATAGATAAGGATAAATAGGAGGAGAGCGAGACACAAGATAATATGGATGTAAGTCGTTAGAAATGTTTTGCATAGTTTAGGTTTGTAGACAAACTTTGGAATGAAAGGATTGTAATGAATTTAGCAATGTAAGTGGCCTTGATTATATGAGGGGGGTCATATGAGTAAGAGTAAACTATATAATATATGTACAAAAAAAAGAGCAAATTAAGGAAAATAAACAATATTTTCTACAATGTCTAGCACCACAAACAACACTCAACATGAGCAAACGTACAATGAGGATTAATAAAGTCAATCCAAATACTCACGATAATGCTATCGATGATGACTACAATGACAAAGAAGAACTAGAATCAGTATTCATAAAACCACAGTTCACGTAAATAGAACTGTGATGTTGTGATTGAGATATTGTCCTAGAGATATTTAATTTTTGAGAAATTAAATAATATATGATAATAAACATTGACTTACCAACTTTATTGGTGGTCAAATCAATTGTACGAACATAACTGTTCACCTCAAAAACTTCATCAGGCAGTACCTGTTCAATAGGAGCTAGATTAGTTAATGCATCAATAGAAGTAAGAGATGAGAAAGATAAAATGGCGCCTTTGGATTTTGGCACGTGGTTTTTCACAGATCCAAGCAAGAAATAACTGACTCAAGAGGAGCTTGGTTAATTAATACCACCAATAGAAATATTGAAGAAGACAAATAGAGCTGTATAGCATGGTTTTCAAAGATAACAACAACAGCAACACTCAAGCCTTTATCCCACCATAGTGGGGTCGGCTATATGGATCCTTTTGTCGCCATTGCGCCCTATCTCTAATCATAGCCTCACTAATACCTAAGTACATCATATCTTTCCTTATAGTTTCATTCCAAGTATTTTTTGGTCTACCCCTCCCCCGTTTAACATGTCTAGTAATTAAACTCTCACAATGCCTAACAGGTGCCTCTAATGGTTTTCAAAGATAATTCAAAAAAAGGGTAAAATGCTTCCATCCTAAAAAAGAATTAACTGCTTTGAATCATTTCAAGAAAGTCAAATGGTTTCTTACTTACGACTATTGTCTTCTGTGCTTTACAGCAAATGATTTTCTTCTTCTTTTGGTGGCCATTATAAATAAAATTCAGTGAATTGGCAAGTTGTTACGGATGTGATCTGACCCACTGCTGAACCTGTCCAACCCCAGCAACTGCAACAACCCAGCAGGCCACAGCAAGCACCAAACCTATGCCCGAGCCCATCCATCCAGGCAAGCCACACCTCCCATCTAAGTCTACACCAGGAAGAAGAATCAAGATCCTTAAAAATGCAAGAATGCTTGGGAAGGAAGAAATTAATGAGTAAAATGGGAAAGGAAACACATCAATGGGAATGGTGGAATATCAATAAAGCAAGTAATCTCGACTCTTGGGAAGAGTAATGAGAGCATTTAATTTATGGTGGGAGAAACTAGTGTTCCTAAAGGATGTAGGATGTACATGAATCTTCTTTTTGATCAAGAAATTTGGCCAGGTGTTGGACAAGAAGTTCTCCTTGAGTTTGGTTATCTTCTTTCTCTCGCTACCCTCCATATTCTAACGTTTTGGTTTGACCTGTAGTCCGGACCTCTGCCCCACTACATAACCTCTACCATCTCATGGTTAACTGCAAAGAGGAGTTGAGAAGACTCTTGCAGGAAGACTCTGCCAGCACAATCTGCCGCTCCACATGCATCACCAACCACAGCATCAGCCAAATCTATGGCCCAAAACCCGGCACGATCGGTCCCCGTCAATACTACATAGATATCCTCTTGATATACAAATCCTCATGGACTTGAAGTCAACTGCATTGAGCTGCTTCGCAAACATAAGATTAGTTTTTGTATCATGATGTTTTTTACTTACAAAGATTCATTTCTTCTCGCTTTCTGCTCAATTTGGTAACGTAACAAATCTCGGGTCATTGAAGAAAACCTTTCATATATTATTTTTCTTTGCGCTGACCATATACTCCCACTCAAAGGATATCAAATAAACAGCTAAATTTATTTAGTTGCCCCCTTGTTCTAAAACCTCAATCAAAGAAAAAACACAATTTCATACCATTCGATAAAAAAAAGATGTAGTTCTTCACTTTATTCACACAGTCAATCCTCTAATTGCATCTTCCATAGATAAAAACTATACAATGAAAGTAGAAACCATAATCTTAGAAACGCATCAATCAAATGATCAAATTCTGGGACAGCTTCTTTCAAAGAAATATGCATTGATGGAAAAGCAAAAAAAGAACATTGATACTGTAATCGTTAATCATATTTTTCACCAAAATTGGATACCTTGATGTTGGAATGCCTCAGTGCCACAATTCCGGTAGCATTCCATCGGGCAATCTGACTTGCGCGATGTTCATTCTTGCTACTACAGCACCCCATCACCCAGAATTACTTCCTCTTCTTCTCTCAATTAGAAATCAATATTTAAGAATTTAATTGCTGAATCAGTGAAGAAACCTGTTGATGCAAAATGAACAATTTACCAAAATGCTGGAAAATGCAAAAAGAGACAATAATCGCATAGCATCAGTAACGCAGGACGGTCCTATGTGAAAAGGGCAGTGCGCCGACGCTCTAATGCAAACCTACGTGAATGTGCGTAATGGACGCGAATGAACTCAATGTAATTTATGTATGCATGTTTTAAAATTAGTCCGGAAACAAATGCTAGCAATTATATTTATATAGGTTAGGCAAATCTACACAATGTGAATCTAAAATTTCAAGCACACAAATTATATCAAGCACTTTCTCCGCACGGAGGATGTTCAACCACAAATTGCCCGAATAAATGTTATAGAATTAAAAGAACTGAAACAATCGCACTAGCAATCTCAATACCCAAACAAGTACATCATGTTCATTTTGACGTATTCAATAACAAAGAAAATAGACACAATACTAAGAAATAGTCACATGCATAAAGATCCGGCAACGGGAATTTGGTGACGGACGATTGCCACGGGTTTAGGTCGGCCTAGACATCAGCTTTCATGGTTGGGGACGAGGAAGGAGTGGATCCACATGAGGGAGGACTGTTGGGTTGAATCAGAGGGGAGAACTTGCTGAAAGAAGTGTGCTGGATTTCCAGATGATAAGAGTGATTTCAATGAATGGTGGTATGAACTTCTAGAAGGGGATAATGGCTTGCTGGAAGGTTTATTTTAGCCTCCCTGAGAAGAAACTTGAGGTTTTGAAGGAGTCGAGTCGTGAAATTACTGGGGGTTCACGGGAAAATGAAAACAGGAAAACCAACCTTGGGAGATGAAATTAACAGGAAAAGTTGATACAGAATCCCACACAATGTTGTCCACGGATAGCAGCAACACAGGAGAAGGAAGCACTCTGCACTTCAGCCACATTCACAAGGTTCAGAAAAACATAAAAACATACTAGGGCAGCAACAACTATTATAAAGCAACAACATTTATAAAATGTATCTATTCTTATAAAAACGTACTAGGGCATCCCACACAATGCTAAATATTTTAAAATGAATCTATTCTTATAAAAACGTATAGACATTTATAAAATGACCGAACACGTAAAAGGGCAGCCCGGTGCACAAAGCATCGCCGCGCAGTCAGGGCCATGTATTTGGGCATGTAGTGTTTGGTCATGTAGTATTTGTCATGTAGTGGGCCTCCATCTATATAAGGAGACCCTTAGTGAGTTATGTCTTATCTTTGAGTCTGTCTTGAGCTCTCTTGGGGAGAGGAGTGCTTTGGAGGACCCAGCCTCCGGGTACTTGGCGGGAGCTTGTCTCCCGATTGTATCTTTATTTTCATGCAATTATAAGTTTGTGTTATTGATTCTTGTTCATGATACGACTACGACGTATCAACTGGTCCGACCTGCCGCTCGTTTAGGGTTTCTATCGAACCCTAATCGGATCCCTGTTTCCGACGCCTCGTCTGCTTCCACGATCCCTCCCGCTCAACCCGCTCCGGCTGCGTCGACGTCCACGACACTCATCCTCCGCGTCGTTCCTACAATAATGGTGCGTTCGATTTAGCGATTTTGAACCGGTGGAAATGGTTTTCGGGATTAATAAATCATTTCGGTTGTTCGGTTCGTAGGAATTACGGACGGAAATGAAATTAACGAAAACCGCGGTTTTCATCTTTAGGCATTGCCCAATTCTTGTCCCGGAGGCTAGGTTTTGACGGAAGGAACTGCGTCGACCTCGCCTGGCGCGTGACGTTCTTCCTCTTCTCGATGCTCCAGAGTGAGTTCGCCGGAGGTAAGAAATTTGGCTTCGTAATCCTCCTCATCTCCTCTTCATATATACTTCATCTCCATTTTTGCAGAGATTACGTCCCCATCGATTCTCATCGGTGAGGTTTCTGGCCTGATTTCTCGTGAGTTTTCCTTCCTCCTTTTGTTGTTTTTGATGTCTTGGTTGCCGGAGTCCCCCGCCTGTTGGTTTCTCGCATGCTAATCTCGTGGTTGCTTCTTCCCCCTCCAGTTGGCTTCTTCCTCTTGTTTGTTGGTGTTGATGTCATGGCTGCTTCTTCCCCCTTCTGTTAATATATCTTTTTTGTCTCAGGTAGCAAGCTGGAGGTACCAGGAAGCTTTAGTTTCCAGTTAGGTTTGCATTGTAACTTCTTCTAGGTATGTTGTGCAATGTCAGAATATTATTCTCTTTCAATTTCATTATTCTCTTTCAATTTCTGTGTGTAACTAAAGTGATTGCAATGTCAGTTTTTGTTCATGTGTGTATTTTGCTATGAATATCAGTTATGCCTGCAATTTTTATACTTCTAAACAATTCTGATTTCATGCAATTCATGTGGATGAATTCCATTCTGCATCCGAACGGCAGAATTGCTCAATTCCAATTCCTGCAGCTCAAAACCTTACTGCAGCCGAACATCTTAATTGGAATTCAGGTGATTTTTGTTTTGACTGAATTCCAATTCTTCAAAACCAAAACTTGCGATCCGAACCGACCCTAAGGGTCCGTTCGGATCGCGGGTTTTGGTTTTAAAGAATTGGAATTCAGTAAAACCAAAAACCAGTAGGTTTTTGGTTTTGCTGAATTCCAAAAAAGCTGTTCGGCTGCAGGAAGGTTTTCAGCTGCAGGAATTGGAATTGAGCAATTATGTTGTTCGGCTGCAGGATGGAATTCATTCACAGGAATTGCATAAAATCAGAATTTTTGTTTAAAATTTTACCAACAGACATAAAAACAACACGAACTAAGCATTCATTAACCAAAAAATGTTCAAGTAAACTGCATGAAATAAAACCACGAATCCAAAAGCAGCTAAAATGTGACACTCCGCTAAACATAAAAACTAGAAATACAATAAACTGCGAACAAACATAAACACGTAATCCTCATGCGCTCATAAGTCATAGAATTGCAAGTGAAGCCACGTCAGCCTCATGCTCTCTGGCAAAGCAGTGCAGAGTTCATTTCATGGTCTATAGGTTCCATGGGAATATATTCTAATGCTGCCCAAGCAGCACCGAGTGTTGTGAGATACCCACATTTCATAATATATTCGTTTATTAATTTTTCTCGCAACTCCGCTGAATCCATCTAAAATGGAGGGAAAAAAATAGTATTTTCAGGAAAGCTATCCAATGGCAGTTATACACACATACATATATATAAAACCATCCAAAACACACAAACACATACACTCATGCACACATACACACACTCATGCACACACATCCAAAAAAAAACACATCCACACACACATAATCATCAAACAAATACACACACACACATCCACAAAAATACACACACAAACACACATACACACACATGCACACACATGCACACATACACACACTCATCCAAATAAATACACACACACACATGCACACATACACACACTCATCCAAATAAATACACACACACACATTCAAATAAAACACACACACAAACAAACACACACACATCCAAATAAATACACACACTCAAACAAACACACACACACATAATCACCAAACAAATACATACATTCACATATACACACCTAAAAAAAACACACACACACACACATGCACACATACACACACTCATCCAAATAAATACACACACATGCACACATGCACACACTCATCCAAATAAATACACACACACACATGCACACATACACACACCTAAAACACACACACACACATGCACAAATACACACACTCATCCAAAATAATACACACACACAAAAAAAAAACACAAACACACACATACACAAATAAGATTCAAAATAATACACACACTCATCCAAAATAATACACACACACAAAAAAAAACACAAACACACACATACACAAATAAGATTCAAATCACACAAACAAGAACACACAAACACACACCTCCACAAATACACACTCCTCCAATCACACAAAAATGAACACACAAACACACACACTGGATTTCTACAGGAAAATATGCATTTCTACAGGACAATATGCCGATCCTTCATCAGCTGTTCCGCCTCCAACAGGAAACACAACAAGGAAAAAGGGAGAGGAGTTTACCTTCTACAGCGGTCGCCGGAGAAGAAGAAGGCGCGGGGATAGCGAGCGGCGTCGAGTGAAATGCCTGCAGAAAGGGGAACCGAACGAGATCAAAAACACCGGCCGAAAAAGTGCCCTAGGGCATCAATGTGGAGCGGCGGAATAAAGGAAGAGGACGACGGAAGAGGAAAATACCTACAGCCGCCGCCGGTCGCCGGAGAAGAAGGAGGCGCGGGGAGCGGCGCGAGCGGAAGTCGTGGAGGGGGAGCTCTGCGGAAAACCTGCGTGAAAAATCGGGGGAATGGAGAAGAATTGACGCTAGGGTTAAATGAAAACCGTCCAAAACCCATGCCTAAAAACCGCGAACCGAACTCATGTTTTGGTTTACTTAAACCAAAACTGAAAACCAAATTGCATTTCCTACAAACCGAACGGACCCTAATAGATTGCAATATGCCTTGAGAAAAAAATTGGTACCTAATAATAGATAGCAATATGCCTTGAGAAGAAAATTGAATCAGGAAAAATAGGTATCTAGTACAGAAACTGAAGCGCACACAATTGATGACTTTTGACCTTCCTCGATCAAATCCCTATCAATTGAAACAATTTCTAGCAATTTTTACGGCTTGCTCGATCAATGAAAATCTGGCAACAAAATGGAATGCTGAATAATGTTACTTAATGATAGATTGAGGTTTCTGCAAACAGAATGCTAGGGGCAGTTTTATTGGCTTGCTCTATGAAAGCCTTAGAAATTGAAACAATATATCTTGGAGAAACATGGTACCTGATAGGGTAAAGTTCAGGCTTCAGCAGGATGTTGAGAAATTCTCCGTGGAAGGAGGAGTCATGCCTGAGTTCTACCTAGGAAGCGGAAAAGACGTTTAGAAAAAAGGAGGATTATGAGTACCTCGGTTCCTATTCCTAGAAAGCCGGCATAAAACAGGATGTTGCAATTTAGAATCTCGGCGAAGAAGAAATGACCCAGTCCAGTGAGAAATTACCTAAAATGGCGAAGAAGGACGGTGAGAAATTACCCAGAAATGGGGACGAAGAAGAAGGTCGGCGGAGTCGTCGTGCAGAAATGAGGGCCGAAGCTCAGCGAAGGAGTCTATGCCTGAAATCGCCCGAGTCGAGCTCATAAAAGAGCAATGTTATATGCAGGCCTGTTTTGGCTTTATGCAAGCCGTGAATATATGCAGGCCAAAAAATTATTCATGCAGGTCAAATTTAATATATATATTTCAATTTTTTTTGGCATCGTTAAAAGATTTTAAAAGCAGGATTAGTGTTGACGCCAGGAAAATCCTGACCTCAAAATTCGGACCGATGCAGCCGGAGGCTACTCGCCCAGCAGCCCGACGAGATGGCTTGGCTGGCAACGACGAAGAAGCTAGAAGAGCAACAAACAGGACCCCAGGTGCTGCGGCAGGGAGGTCCCACCACGTACCCAGAAGCTCCGAAGAGACTTCCCCTCCAAGACCAAAGAATGGCCGAGCAAGGTACGAGGAAGGCACCGACTTGGCTAGTACCGGGAGTAGCGACCAAGTGCGACAGATGCTAGAATGCAAGAGCAGGGTTTTGAAAGCTCAAGTCCAGGTGCCAATCCAAGTACCCCTGGGGTCCTATTTATAGGAAAACCAAGGGGTAGGGGGGGTTTTTTAGTCCAGCCCCCAACCTGGCGACTATGGGTTACTCGGCGAGTATCCTGTCATAGTCGCCCATCTGGCGAGTATTGGGCGCTGCTCGCACACGCCGGGCTAATAGTCGCCAGGTCTTCTGTTCCATACTCGCCACCCTGGCGAGTATTGCCTGCATACTCGCCGAGGTCTTCTCTGCTCTGCCTTGATCTGCCGGGCTCTGTGTTGACCTCGTTGACTTTGACTTCTGCCTACGTGGCCTTGGGGGGGGGTCCACCCTCGGAGAATGAGGGTTGTACACAATCCCCGCTCTTTGCGAGTAACGTAGTTGCTCGGAAAGAATCATCCAACCCTTATTCGACGAGCTTCCCTTTTTGGCGAGTATTGACCTATACTTCGCCATCTCGCTGGCCGACGCTCGAGCTCTATAAATAGAGGGGCAGGGGTCTCCGATGGCACGTCTTTTCTGAACTCGCTCAAGATGGTGCGCGACTATGCTGCAGAGGCTAAGGCGGCCATGGCTGGTCTTGTCGGCCTTTTTGAGGGTTCTTCGCTCCCTCCTCACTTGGATCCCGCATCTGGCGACCTTCCATCTTCCAGGAAGAGGAAGAGGCTCGCCCAGAAGAAGAAGAAGAAGGAGAAGAAGAAAGCCGCCGAGGAAGAGGTCGCTGCTCCTGTGGGCGACCTGCACCAGCAGCTGCTGGACGACCTGGGGCTCTCTAATGAGGGCGACTCGCCGGCCGCTGATCCTCCTGCTCCAAATGTTGCCGAGGAAGCGAGCATGCCCGAGACCTCAGCCCAGAATCCGCCGGAGGATCTCGCCTCTGCGCGAGGTGCGAGTAATCTACTCGCCACCTTTTTTAACTGACCTCGACTTGGTCCGGGTTTGCTGAATATTTCTTCTATGCTCGCAGATTCTTCCACCATTGGCGCGCAGGAGGAGCCTGTAGCCGCACCCCCTCTGAGATCGTCGCCTATGATCTCGCCTAGAGGTGGAGGTCGCTCAGGGCGAGTTCTTCACAGCTCCTTGCTGGAGAGGAGGCCGATGAGCGAGCAACGTGCTCCTTTGGCGGGCATCGTGCTTCCGCCTCCACCGCCACCGCCTCTTTAGTCAGTGGGAACGGCGAGTAGTTCACAGCTGCCCGCAGGTGGGCTTCCGCCACCTCCTCCATTCCCTCCTTCTGCTACTCCTCAGGGCGATCAGCGCCCTTCGACTTCTACTGCGCCTTCTACTCATCAGGGCGAATCCTCGCGCCGTGGTGGGACTGGGGGCTCCTCGGGCTTCTTTCCTCCGAGGGGAGGAGGACGACCAGGCGATAGTCGCGATCGTGGGAACGCGCCTCCTAGCCGGGATCAGACGGCTGGATCCCATCCTGCTCGGCGAGGCGATCATCATCATAGCACGTCTCCTCAGCGAGGCAGGAGCTCTCCTCGCCATCGCTCTCGTAGTCCTCGGCCAGGTATTAGGTCGCCATTCATGATAGTCGCCACTATCTTCACTTGGTTCCTTCAGTTGTCAAAGCTCTGATATTTTTGCCCTCTTTGCAGCTCGCGCTCATACTCCCATAGGAGCCTTGATCGACGCGGTCGGGCTTCCTTCTCGCGAGTACCAGGAGAGGGCCACTCGCACCATCCTAGAGCTGGAGTCCAAGCTGGAGCGCTTGGCGATCTGCGAGCCTCATCGCCGCCTGACTGATGTCGAATCGCGGGTTGAGCGCTTGGCGAGCATTGATGCTTACCGTCGTTTGACTGCCGTGGAGTCGCGTATAGAGCGTCTGGCGAGCAGCGATGCTAGTCGTCGCCTGGCTGAGTTGGAGGCGCGGGTTTCTCGACTGGAAGAGTTCGATACTCGGCTGGTCACTACAGAATCTCGCCTTCAGTCGGTCAACGATCTTGAGTGCAGACTTGGGAGGCTCGAACATCGCCAACAACTGCACCACGACGAGCTGGTGGGGATGCGCGCGAGCATGGGCTCGGTTGGTCGGCTGGCGAGGATCGAAGACCAGCTACGTCAGGGCGAGGACGCGATGTCTGTGGCTTCCGAGCACTTCAGGCGAGCTCGCGGCTTGGGGTGGGTCGGGCGACAACCTCAACAGCCAGACACTCAGGCGAACCTTCAAGCTCCTCCGTAGATGTTGCTTTTTCTTTATTTTTCTTCCTCTTAGGTTATGTCGCCTTTTGGCGAGTATCCCTGTATTGCTGAACTATTTATCAATATTCATTCGGCGAGTATTAGAAACTCGCCCTTTTTTTTACTTGCTTCTGCTTTACTCTTCTGCGATGGTTTTCTTGATTTTTTCTATCTTCTTTTACCTTAGCGAGTATTGTCTGCGCGTCGCCTTAGGCATGGCGAGTTTGTTGCTATTGGCGATTATAAACTGATACTCGCCACCCCCTTATTCCTGATCGCGCCGTCGTGCTCGATACGCCAAGTTACCCGACCACTATAAATAGGGGGGGTGGGGGGGTGGGTGAGTCTTAATTACGCTTTGGCGAGTTCCGAACTTTTGCGCGAGTATCCTCCGTCTCGCTTTTCCCTTCTCTTCTTTGATACTCGCCTTTCTTTTCGTCCTTTCAAAAGATGACTGACGAGGCGACCATCCGGCGTGCCAATCACGCCAAGAATTTTGCGGCGACCATCTTCAAGAAGGCAATCACGACCGAGAAAGAGTTGGAGGTCGTCAGGGCGAAGTATCTCCCGCCAGGGTATGTCGCGAGGCTTCCTCGCCAGAGCGAGCGACTAAACACCGTCTTGGCCACTGAGCGGGTGATCCCTATTCGCCACTTCGAGGTGGGCTTGCGACTACCATTGTGGACGGAGTTCTCCCAGATACTCCGTTACTTTGGGATAGTCCCTGCCCAGATCAACCCTAATGGGGTGGCGATGATCGTGGGCTTCCTTTGCTACCTGCGCGACCAGGGAATAGCCTTCGACCTGTCGGTCTTTAGGCGAGTATTCCATTTTATGGCGACAGGCGAGGGCGTTGTCTTCTTGTGCAGCCATGTCTGCACACTAGTCGGCACAGCGAAGAAGAACCACCGCTGGGGAGAGCGACTAGTCGTCATCGCTGGCGACTTCCAAGCGATCCCTGACAAGTCCTTCCAGCCACCGGAGAGCGTCTTCGGGGTTTCCTTCCTAAGCGCGGGTGGCGAGAAGCTGCTCGAGGCTTTCAAAGGTCGCCGCCTTGATGTGGTGCACTGGAGAAGGCGAGTAGATGAACTCGCTGAGGTTTTCGCAGGCGAAGGTAACCCACCGCGCGAGTATTCGCAATACTCGCTCTTCGTCTTTATCTTGGCGACTAACCGGACTTCTTACTCCTCTTGCTGCAGCAGTTCATGTCCTGCCGCGCGAGTTTCTTCCTGCGGTGGTGAAGGCGACGACTTCCTCACAAGGAGGTGCGGGGACTTCTGCTCGCGGGGAAGGGGTCTACTCGCCCATAGACTTGTCGCCAGGAGGCGATGAGCCTTTGATCATCGGCGAAGGATCTGGGCCTTCAAAGAAGCGGAAAGAGAGGGGCGAGCCCTCCGAGCCCTCGAGGAAGAAGAAGGAGGTCGCTCATCGGGACCTTGGCAAGAAGGCAGACCCTTCTGAGGCCGGCGAGCCCTATACCCACCCGAATTTCAACTTGGGTGTTCGTGGTGAGGACGCCTATGGTCGCCGCCTAGTCGCCTGGTCGGAGGACGATCATGTGGTATCTCTGAGCTCCAACCTTCCCCCCTGGTCAGAGGACTGGGAGGATCAGGGCGAGGCCTTTGACGTGCTTCATGCCGTCTATGGTCGCGAGGACGCTGAGAGGCTGCGGGAGGAGCCTGCCGAGTACTTGGCACACCAGACCTCGCGATCTCTGCTGCGCTCCGCCGAGCTGGCGCACATGACGGCGAGGAGGTTGCTGGAGTACGAGGAGGTGATCCGGATCAGTACTAAGAAAATGATCGCCATGGGGCTCAAGGCTAAGGAGCATGAGGTACTCGCTTCTCAATGCTACTCGCCTTCGGGATAGTCGCCACTTTGCCGAATAACTTGCTGACTTTGTGTCTTCTCTTGCTTTTGTAGGTCGCTGAGGTGGAGATGGCGACCAAGGTGTCCCAGCTGGAGAAGGAGCTGGATGACACTCGGCTGACCTTGGAGGCCGCCCAAGTTCGCATCGCTGAGCTGGAAACTCGGCCTGCCGAGCAACAGCCAGCGGTGGCGGGGCCCTCTAGGGTCGGCAAGCAGATCCGGATGCATGGCGACAATATGCCACGTGTTCGTCGAGAGATCGCGCGAGCCACTGGGACCGTCATCCTGAGTCAGCTGAAGGCGGACGATCTCCTGAAGCCGGCGGCCATGGAGTTGACGGTGGAGGACATCATCCCGGCGCTGCTCGCCGAGGAGTCCACCTCCCCCTTGCGAGCATCCTCGCCGCCGTCCAGTGATGCTGAGGATGACGATTCCGAGGATGAGGATGACGACGATGACGATGATGATGGCGGCGACGATGGTGGCGACGAGCCAGACGTAGATATTGATGGCGAGAATGTCGCTTAGTCGCCTGGGCACCCTTTTTTGCTCGCCCGGCGACCTTTTGTAAAGCTTCTGAAAATTTATGTAATTCATTTAATTATTTATAAATGAAAAATCAAAGCTTTTGCTCGCCTGTTTCTTTGGTGTTTGCTTTCTTTTTTGAATGTCGCTTAGGCTCCTAGGCTCGGGGCGAGTTTGAGTGCTCGCGAGGCTCTTAGGATCAAGACGAGATTGAATGCTTCTTCATGCTCGCACCTGTATACTCGCCGAGATACTCGCGCATGCATACTCGCCGAGATACTCGCGCATGCATACTCGCCGAGATACTCGCGCATGCATACTCGCCGAGATACTCGCGCATGCATACTCGCCTTCTTCAATATTTCCCTTGGTGGGGTCGAGTTGTGGAGGGTACTTGGAGGGTTCCGAAGGACACATGCTCTCAAGGCCTTACTCTGTACCTGGTGAAGAGTTCATTAGACTCGTTCAATAAATTTTGAAGGGGAAAGATATAGGGAACGGCAGTCGGGGAGGCCTGGCGGGATATATCTTCCCGAGGCCTCCATCCTACTTGGGTGCTGGAACGTCGACGAAGAGTGACATTAAGTAGGGAATGACGGTCGGGGAGATCCAAGGGGATACACCCTCCCGAGGTCTCCATCCTACTTGGGTGCTGGAACGTCTCCATCCTCTGGCCGGTCGAATCGATCGCTCCCCTTCTCAAGTTGGAATATCGGCTTCCAGACTTTATCCTAGTAATCTCTACAGCCGGACGAGAAATGCAGTCGGTGGGAACCGCGGCCAACATGCGAGGGGGGAGCTGATCTCGGCCGTCATTGCAGAGGCTTGGTCTTAAGGGAATGCACATCCGAGGCACTGTCCCATCATCCGTTCTGAGTTTTTACAAGGGTCAAGTCGGAGGCTCGTCTTCCAACCTGCGGCGGCGAATATGGATGTAGGACGTCGTCAAGCAGGGAGTGGCAGTCGGGGAGATCCAAGGGGATACACCATCCCGAGGCCTCCATCCTACTTGGATGCTGGATGTGGATCGGACCTGCTTCCTGTTGCTCAATGAGTTTAGCAGGGAGTTAAACACACTCTAGGCACAATAACTCATATGATCTAACACAATAATTTAAAAATGAAATGCTTTGCTGCGAGCTTTTTTAGCTCTCGAGGGTACACGACGCCTTTTTTTAAGGGTTCCCTGAGCTAGTGAAATCGATCATCCCTTCGCCGAATCGGAAGGTCGGCGTCCAGACTTATTCCTGGTAATCTCTACAGTCGGACGAGAAATGCAGTCGGTGGGAACCGCGGCCAACATGCAAGGGGGGAGCTGATCTCGGCCGTCATTGCAGAGGCTTGGTCTTAAGGGAACGCACACCCGAGGCACTGTCCCATCATCCGTTCTGAGTTTTTACGAGGGTTAAGTCGGAGGCTCATTTTCCAACCTAGCGTGGAGATTGACTTCACCTGACTTCTTTATTATGAAAACTTTGTTGATGCGAAAGAAGCTGCCTCGTCCCATGTTTCAGGGAGATGCAGATTTTATTCAAAGAAATGAATTTACAAGGATGGGGTATACACATTCCCCTTCAGGGATAAAACCTTTTCAGGTCATCGCCGCTCCAGGTGCTCCCTAGCAGCTCGCCTTCCTGGTTCTGCAAGCGGTATCCTCCGGTTAGGAGTGCTTCCTGGATGATGAAAGGTCCTTCCCAATTCGGATTGAGCTTACCGACGGCCGCAGACCTTCCTGCTGCGTCCACCTTTTTCAGGACCAGATCACCTGCTTGGAATTGTTTGAGGCGAACATTTTTGTCAAAATGTTTTGCCATCCGGCGTTTGATCTCTTCTTGCCTGGCTGAAGCTAAATCTCGGAGTTCCTCGATGTAGTCGAGAGACAGTTTTTGAACCTCTTCATTCTCTAGTCGCCATTCTTCGCTTCCGTCCTCCGCAGCTATCACCCTTGGGCTTCTGACTTCAAACTCTACTGGAATGAGAGCTTCTGACCCGTGAGAGAGTTTGAACGGCGTTTCCCCTGTGGCTGAGCTAGGAGTGGTCCTCAGAGCCCACAGGACCGAGGGGAGCTGGTCCGCCCAATTACCTCTTAGATTCTCCACCTTCTTCTTCAGTAGGTTGATGATCAGTTTGTTGGCGGCCTCCACCTGGCCATTGCTCCTTGGGTGATGTACGGAGGCGAACCGAAGGTCGGTTCCTAGCTGCCTGCAAAAGTCTTCCAGTTCTAAGCTGGCGAACTGGGGACCATTGTTGGTAATGATGGCGAGAGGGATCCCGAATCTGCAGACGATCTCTCCCCAGATGAAGTTCTTTACGACTTGAGAGGTGGTCTTGGCCAGGGCTTTGGCCTCGATCCACTTGGAAAAGTAGTCGATCATGACGAGAACGAACTTTCGTTGTCCACTGGCTTGGGGGAAAGGGCCGATCAAGTCCATCCCCCAGATGGCGAACGGCCATGGGGAGATGATTGATCGGAGCTGCTGGGCCGGCTGCAACTGAAGGGGGGCGAAGAACTGGCACTTCTGGCACTTCTTCGAGAAGATCTCAGCATCCTTCCGGATAGTAGGCCAGAAGTAACCATGCCTCAATACACTCTGCTCCAAAGTGCGAGTCCCAGAATGACTTCCACACTCTCCCGAGTGGATCTCTTCCAACACTCGGGGTACTTGGTCTTCGGAAACACATCTGGACAGGGGGCCCGAGATGGTCTTGCGGTACAGCTCCCCATCTTGCAGGAGGTAGTATGCCGCTTTGTACCGAAATCCTCGCTGATCCCCTCCGTTCGCCGGAAGCTGGCCGCTGGTCAGGAATGTCACAAAGGGATCCATCCACGAGGGGTGTTGCTCGATCTCCATTATCTCTCCCTCTTCAATGGATGGGTGGAATAGCTCGGTGATAGTTCCTCCAGCCCTCGGCCCGTACTTGGCGAGGCGATCTGCTGTCGAGTTCTCCTCTCTTGGCACATGTTCGACGAAGAAAGACTGGAAGCCTCCAATCAGTCCTTTTACTTTTACCAGGTACTTCTGCAGGATGGTGTCGCGCACCTCGAACTCGCCTCGAATCTGCGACGCGACCACCATTGAGTCCGTGAAAGCCCGGACATCACGGATCCCCAGCTCCTTGGCAAGGCGCAAGCCTGCCACTATGGCCTCATATTCTGCCTGGTTGTTTGTGACGGGGAAGAGGATCTCGACGGCTTGCTCGATTCTTGTTCCCTGCGGGCTGACGAGCACGATGCCCACCCCTACAGAGCTTTTGCCCGAAGCTCTATCAACAAACAACTTCCAAGGAATGGGATTGAGCACCTCTTCTCCTGGCTCTGCTTCCACCGAGAAGTCAGCCAAGAAGTCTGCTACTTGCCTGGGCCTTGATCGCTACTCGGGGAGAGAAGGAAATGTCGAACTCGCTGAGTTCTACCGACCATTTCGCCAACCTCCCTGAATGCTCCACTCCCTCTAGGACATTGCGGAGAGGATGATCAGTCACCACTCGGATGGAGTGAGCCTGAAAATAAGGCCGGAGCTTCCGTGCCGACACCACCAAGGCGAAGGCAAGCTTTTCTAGGATTGGATACTTCAGCTCCGCCTTCTTCAGCACCCGGCTGACATAGTAGATAGGTAGCTGCCTCTTTCCTTCTTCACGGACCAAGATGGAGCTAACTGCCTCCGCTCCTACTCCTAGGTAGATGAGCAGGTCTTCGCCTTCCTTCGGGCTCTGAAGGAGAGGTGTCTGAGTCAACTGCTCCTTCAGCCTTCCAAATGCTATCTCACATTCTTCGGTCCACTCGAAGCTTTCTGTTTTGCGGAGTGTTTTGAAGAATGGAGAGCACTTCTCTCCGGCTTTTGAGAGGAAGCGGCTAAGACCCGCCAGCCTGCCTGTCAACCTTTGGACTTCCTTCATCGTTTTTGGGGATGGCATTTCCAGGATCGCCTTAACCTTGTCGGGGTTAGGCTCTACTCCCCTCGGAGTAAGGAGATGTCCCAGGAACTTCCCCCTGCCTGCTCCGAAGACGCACTTCGTCGGATTGAGCCTCATCTTGAATCTTCTTAGCGTCGCGAAGGTCTCTACCAGATCGGCTATGTGTTCCTGGACACTCTTGCTTTTGATCAAGAGGTCGTCCACATACACTTCCAGGTTCCTCCCCTTTTGCTCTTTGAAAATATGGTCCATCATCCGTTGATAGGTGGCTCCCGCATTCTTCAAACCGAAGGGCATCATTTTGTAGCTGTAGCAGCCATCGTCGGTGATGAAGGAGACATCGCGGCAATCGGGGGGATGCATCCGGATCTGGTGATATCCTGAAAACGCATCAAGGAAACTCATCACAGAAAAACCGACGGCTGAATCAACCAGCGCGTCGATTCGAGGCAAGGGATAACAATCCTTCGGGCAGCTTTTATTCATTAAGGAAAAATCCACACACATTCTCCAGCTTCCCCCCGCCTTTGTCACCATTACAACATTGGAGACCCAGCCTGGATACTGGATCTCTGACACAAAACCTGCATCGAGCAGTTTTTTAACCTCCTCCCTAATTGGCTTGGCGAGGATGGTGGCGGTTCTCCTTTTCTTCTGGCGGACGGGCTGGACAGTGGGATCCAGGTTGAGGCGATGACATGCAACCTCAGGGTCGACTCCTGGCATCTCGGCTGCGCTCCAAGCAAAGATGTCGACGTTCTTCTGCAGACACGCCGCCATCTCGATCTTCTCTTCGGTCTTCAGCGACCCGCCAATCTTCAGAAGCCCCGGCACTCCTGCTGTGGAGAGTACCTCAATTTCTTCGACCTCTTCAGCCACTTCCAGCCTGGACGGGCTCTCCAGCACTCTTCCGAACTCTTCTGCGTCAGCCATCCAGGTGATGGTACTGACGGCGCTAAGATAGCACTCCCTAGCGGCTCTTGGATCGCTCCTGATCCTCACCTGGACGTCTCCCTTACAGTACTTCAAACACTGATGGTAGGAGAATGGGACGGCTTTGAAGGCGTTGAGAAGCGGCCTCCCAAAGATGGCCCTGTAACAGCTCGGGGCGTCGACGATAACAAATCGACAGCTGATGGAGGTGCCACCGAGTGTTACCAGGAGGTCAGCTCCTCCTTCCACTTCCTTCTTCTCTCCGGAGAAGCCGAAGAGGGGACCATCTGATGCTCGAACTCTGGCAGCTTCGACTCCCAGTCCGTCAAACGTCCCCTTGAAGATGACGTTTACAGAGCTACCGTTGTCGATCAGAATTCGATCAACGGTGAAGTCCTCCACCGCGGCTTGAATCACGAGGGCATCATGGAAGGGATTCGCGTTCCCTAGCATGTCCTCCTCGGAAAAAGTAATCTCCTCCATCGGGGGCGGTGCTTGTGAGGTCGAGGCGACACTCCTGCGGTAGATCTGATGGAGGCTTCCCTTGCGGGAAGCTTCCAGCCCTGCTCCCCCATGGATTACTCCAACTCGACCTCCCTGGCCCAGGTCTCCCCGACCTCCCTGGTCGACCCGGTCCTCGTTCCTCCGACGAACGACTGCAGCCTGCCCTGCCTGTGGCTCGGCAGGGGCCTCCATCCTCCTCTGCTCTCCTCCAGCTTCTCCTGCTGCCAACCTCCTCCGGGCTTCCCAAAAGTCTGGGCAGGCAGCCATGGCATGTCCCCCCACCTGGTGGAAGTCGCAGTAGAGAGGAACCTCTTCTGCTTGACGCCTCCTAGGCTTCGGCTTCTTCCTTCCTTGACGGCGGCCTCGCCCGGCTACCGCCATTGCTTCATCTCTCCTCCTCTCCTGACGCCTCTCTGGTTGGCGAAAGGGCCTTCTTTCAGGGGATCTCCCCCTTTGGTCCTGACGCTGGTGTCGTCCAACCGGCCTCCATGGTGGCCGGTTGACGGGGACCTGGTAGCGTCTTCCCTCCTCATGACGCTCAGGGGACTCGACGGGCCTTCTCTCCACGATACTCCCGGTTTCCTTCCTCCTGAGCTCCTCCTTCTTCTTCTCCTCTTGCCGCTCCGGCCATTTCCTTTCCTCCCTTCGGGGCTCCTCCCTCTTCCTTTTTCCAGGGATCTCATCCCTCTCTCCACGGTCGCCTCTGGTCACCCGTGCCAACCTTGCCAAGAAGTCGGGGTTGGAGGCTTCTCCCCGGACAAATTTATTGGCCCTCTGAATGAGGTTGTCGTAGGAGTAGGGTGGGTTCTCGCTGAGCTCCAACTTGAAGAGGCCTTGACTGATGCCGAATGTCAGGGCCAGCAACAGGATGTTGCTATCCACCTCCTGGATTTGCAGAACCTCCTCCTGGAAGCGCTCGATGTAAGGTCCCAATGCCTCATCTGGCCCTTGCACGAGGTAGAACATGGCCGTTGCCTCCTTCTTTAGCTTCCGTGCCGTGTCGAACCGGGTCGTCAGCCCACGACACAGGTCTTCAAAGCAATAGATTGAGCCTGCGGGCAACTAGTGGAACCAGTCCCAGGCCTTTGCGCGGAAGGTAATGGCAAACAACCTGCACTTGAAGGTGTCCGACATGGTTCGGATAGAGACAATATCCTCGAACCATTGGATGTGCCTGACGGGGTCCTCCTTCCCTGAATAGTAGTTCAAGGCAGGGTCCCTGAACCCCTCTGGCACTGGCGCGACAAGGATCTCCTCGCAGAAGGGGCTCCTCCCTCCTGCCCGGCGACGATCCTCAACCTGGCGAGTATCACCTCCATACTCGCCATATGGGCGAGTATCCTGGTACCTCGCCTGCTCGCCCGGCTCGCGGAAGCGAATACCTTGCGAGGTTGGCTGGTAGAATTGCGACCTCCTTGGTCGCTCGGTTTCATCCTCCATGTGCTCCTTTCCTGCTCGCCGAGGGGGACTCCCTCCTTCGGACGGAACTGGACGATGCGGCGAGGTCGCCGTGACCTCGGCGCGCGGCTGAAGCGCTGTTTGCAAGATCCCCTCCATGCGCTGCGCGAAGGCTCCCTCCATACGCTGTGCGAAGGCTTCGAGAACCGCTAGTGTCACGAACTCGCCACTCGCGGCCGAGTTGCCGACTACCCCCTCATGGTCGCCACCTACGACCATCTCGACTTCCTGCTGAACTTTCCTTTTCCGACTACGATCCACGCTCACCGCACCAAAGTGTTGACGCCAGGAAAATCCTGACCTCAAAATTCGGACCGATGCAGCCGGAGGCTACTCGCCCAGCAGCCCGACGAGATGGCTTGGCTGGCAACGACGAAGAAGCTAGAAGAGCAACAAACAGGACCCCAGGTGCTGCGGCAGGGAGGTCCCACCACGTACCCAGAAGCTCCGAAGAGACTTCCCCTCCAAGACCAAAGAATGGCCGAGCAAGGTACGAGGAAGGCACCGACTTGGCTAGTACCGGGAGTAGCGACCAAGTGCGACAGATGCTAGAATGCAAGAGCAGGGTTTCGAAAGCTCAAGTCCAGGTGCCAATCCAAGTACCCCTGGGGTCCTATTTATAGGAAAACCAAGGGGTAGGGGGGGTTTTTTAGTCCAGCCCCCAACCTGGCGACTATGGGTTACTCAGCGAGTATCCCGTCATAGTCGCCCATCTGGCGAGTATTGGGCGCTGCTCGCACACGCCGGGCTAATAGTCGCCAGGTCTTCTGTTCCATACTCGCCACCCTGGCGAGTATTGCCTGCATACTCGCCGAGGTCTTCTCTGCTCTGCCTTGATCTGCCGGGCTCTGTGTTGACCTCGTTGACTTTGACTTCTGCCTACGTGACCTTGGGGGGGTCCACCCTCGGAGAATGAGGGTTGTACAATTAGGCTGATGAGTTCCCTCTCCAACTTTGCACACGAACTCACCCCGCCACCACCGCCCCGCCTCTGACGCCTCCTTATCCAACCTCATCCTCCAAGATTACCTCGTCGAAGCACAGAATGTGTATACGCGCATACACTTTGCCTGATATGTAATGTGTACGAACAATGAGCACATGCTTAACACGTGTGACGTGTATATGAATTGAAGGAAATTCCGATCATATATGTATATATAAGTATTTCCATAACATAAAATACGCATTAAAGAGATACAATCTTTTCTTACATGTATAAGTTGTAAGCATGAAACTAATTAATAATAAATATTGAGGTGTTACAGTTGATCGAGTGGCGGGGCCAATTCAATTGCAATATACCTTAAAATATTTTCATTTTTTTTGGAATTGTCTCTCAAATCTACCCAAATTGCTAATTCGATTTTAGCTTTCATTTTTTTTATTATTTATATACACAAGTTGTTGGTTGAAGTGGAGATCGGACGGAGTCGCCGGAGGAGGGAGATCGGAGATCAGAGAAGAAGCTCGATCTTGTCCGGGTCGTGGGCGATGGCGGTGCGTATAAGTCTAGTCTATGTCCTGCAGGTTGAAAAGGAAAAATGTCACTTTTTAAAAAAAAAAACGGTGGCCCGCATATAGCCAAAACCAGCCTGCGTTTAACATCGCTCTTTTTAAAAAATTTTGGCCTGCATATAGCCAAAACTGGCCTGCGTTTAACATCGCTCTAAAAAAATCGGCTCGAGCTCGAGCTGATTTTTTTTTGTAGCAAGAGCTCGTTGTAAATGGCTTTATTTTTAGCTTGAAAATTTAGGCTTCATTTGGGGAGCAGCCGCCGGCCCAAGGCAGAAAAACAAATGCGAGGGAGGCGCGCGCGGCATCATTTGCTCCTGCCTCCCTCTGCGAGACGCCAAAAAAGTGCCTGGGCCGCAACCCTCCCCCTCTGGTCCACAATCATGTGTCCAGCTTTCCTGCATCCATAACAAATAGTTTCAGTAGAAGAGGTATTGTTATGTTTGGAATCATATATGTCCCCTTTTTTCTTATGGGGATTGTAGCTTCTTCTTGAGTTTGAGGAGGATGGATGTTTTCATCTCGTTCCTCCTTTTTCTGAGAATCTTCATGAAGTTCTTGAAGAGTAGAGTGATCTCCCCATCAGACAGTCCTGTGCTGATGGAGCTTATTTCAGATTCTTTGTTCTCTTTGGAATTTTTCAGCTTTGAGGGCTACTGATTTTTCCTTGTGATTTGGTCTGCTGTTATCTTCTTCAGCTTTTTGGGTGTTTAATTGTAGCTCATAAGAGAGGAGTTTCTCAAACAAGTTTTGCGGGCGTTTGCTCCCTTTCTAGCTCCAGACGCCTTACGAAATGAAGCCTTAGTCGTTAAAATCACTTTAAAATGTGCTTCTTTTGTGTTTAATTTGGGTTGAACCAAATTAAAATAAGTAATTGAATTAAGTTTAATAAATTTACATGTTCAATGAGTGGTACAACTTGAATTTTCAATTAAAATAAATTGAAATTAAATTTGAGTGAAAATTGAAAATAAAATTGGGTTTGTAAACGTACATGCAGGGCTTCCACTTCTCTTTTCTAGTAATTTTAGTGATGTTGCACATAATTTACCAATATTTTTAGGGAATTGTTATTCGAATAGCGAATTCCTTTGTCCGTAGATTTTTACTATCCGCAGATTCTTTTGTTATCCACAAAACATTTGCTCTGCAAATAACAATTCCCTAAAAAAAAACCACGCATTGGAACAAATATAAGAGAAGAGTTGCAAAACAAAACACGACTGAACTTTAAACATGTGGCTTGTGTGATACTATCGCGAACCCAAATGAATCTTTGATGACCTGTAGCGAATCCAATTCATGCTACACCAGTCTCGATCCGTAATCCTGTAGCTTTTAGTACTACAACATCCTCAATTTGAACCTCTCAAACTCTACATGTATTCAGATTACTATAATTAATTGGAATATATGCTCAAACCAAGGTTCCGTTCGGCGCGACTTTTTTGTTTCTGTGAGTTTAAACAAAAACGTCACTGCCATATACTGTATGTCTGGCATAACAACGGTTATGACCGCCGCAAAGAAAAGAAAATTAGTTTTGAACATAAAAATGGATGAGATTTCTTGG
Organism: Dactylorhiza incarnata; assembly: GCA_033032865.1. Taxonomy (NCBI): domain Eukaryota; kingdom Viridiplantae; phylum Streptophyta; class Magnoliopsida; order Asparagales; family Orchidaceae; genus Dactylorhiza; species Dactylorhiza incarnata. Next base: position 2,205,930 of record JAWHQI010000275.1, read on the forward strand.
GTGAGATCGGGCGAAAGACGGTTCATGAGCACCACGTACACGACCGTCGCCGTCATGCAAAAATCTCCCTCCGAAAGTTTTTCAATGGCGGCATGAACCGCCAAGCCCCCCCCCCCCCCCCCCCCCCCCCCCCCCCCCCCCGACGTGGTCCCCGATGGCTTGGAATACGCAGACGGGATAATGATGTGATGGCTCGGAAGACGCAATCGGGATATTGCTACAGTGGCTCGGGATGCTGGACATGATCAAATGTCGCCGGGATAGAAGAGGATTGAGGTCGTCAGGTTCGAAGGAGTTGACAAGGAGATGTTAGCGGGGGAGGCGGGTGCCAACAACCGTCATCGGGCAAAGGGTATCACTGGACGCGAACAGATGCCAGCATGAATCGAGGGATCCGATATCCTAAGGCTTGTGATGGGATGCAAGTTCGCCGGCGGGATCGATAGCTATGTGCACTCAAATGAAACTCGCAGATGGAGATGAGTAGGGTGTTGGGGTTTAGGCCCTAAATGTGACGTTTTTTGTGAATTTTGTGATTCAGCAAATAGGTTGCAACCTGTTAAAATAGCAGGTTGCAACTCTTTTGGCTCTGTCCTTCTATTTGGACAAAAATCTGGGCAGATTTTTTTGGGTTCGGTTCAACTGAACCGGACTGGTTTTATTTTGATTTTGGCATGAACAGTTTTAAGAGAGGTTAGGGATTATCGATCAAGGCAACTCTCTCTTTTCTCCCTCTCTCATCCGATCGGTTCTGAAAACCGCCGCCCCCTTCTCTTCTCTCGATCTTGGAGAGTCATCGTCGCCAGTGCTTGGAGAGGGGGTGTCGCCGCCCTTTTGTCGCTGGAAGGAGAGGGATTTGCCGGCGTTGTTGTCGCTGCAAGGAGAGGGGTTGTCGTCGCCTCTGTCGCTGGAAGAAGAGGAAAGATGTCGCCGCCTCTGTCGCTGGAGGGTGCTATCGCTGCTGCTCTTGGGAAGGCTGCCGCCGCCTTCGATTTGGAGAGTGCTGACGTTGCCGTTGCCGGAAGGAGGAAGTGTTTCCTCAGTTTTGCTTGGAGATTTCTCTACCGTTTCAAAGACCTCTTCGTCTACGGTTCAAGGTGTTCTCTTTCTCATTTTCGCTTGCTATTGTGCTTGAAAAGAGAGTAGAGTTTTATCCTGTTGTAGAGAAGTTGTGTGTTTAGCTTTGTGGTGGAGAGGAGTGGTTTTGTTTGTCAAATCCGGTGGGCGTTCTAGGTTTGGGCAAACCTAGATTATCTTTGTAATCCTTATTTATTATAGTGGATTTTTGTTGTGCCGTGCCCCGTGGTTTTTGACCTTCAAGTGGTGAAGGTTTTTCACGTATATCTCTGTGTTGTTATTTTGTTGGTTTTCTTTCTCATTGTTGTAGGCTCTATTGATCGGTGGGAGGCGTCGTCATCTACGACCTTCATTCCCTACAAGTGGTATCAAAGCCTTTGGCTTGTCGTTTTTATTTCTCGGTTTCTAACTCGGTGCGGTAGGTGACGACCATTGGTCCGCTCCTTATCCTCTCTTGTTAATCCCTTGAAATAAATCGACTTGTGGATCGTGTTAGAGCTATTTTTTGTTTGAGGGAGCAATGGAACAGAACACAATGATGGTCAATATGAATGGCAAGAATTGGAGCATCTGGAAGCCTCGGATGGAGGATCTTTTATATTGCAAAGATCTACATGCTCCGCTGACAGGGAGACCGGCTTCAGTTAAGGATTATGAAGAGTGGAAGAAGATGGATCGGAGGCAGTAGGGTTCGTTAGGCTGTGGCTTGATGACTCTGTTTTTCATCATGTTTTCACGGAGTCCTCGGCTCAAGCATTATGGAAAAAGCTTGAAGCTTTGTATGAGCGGAAGACTGCAGGCAACAAGGCATTTCTGATTAGGAAGCTTGTTAATTTGAAGTACCGGGAAGGTTCGCAGATGACTGAGCACCTGAACCTTGCCCAAAGTATTATCAATCAGTTGGAGTCCATGAAGATTACCTTGGGAGATGAACTCCAAGCTCTGATGGTCCTTAGTTCCTTACCAGAGAGTTGGGAGACTCTAGTAGTGTCGTTGAGCAACTCAGCACCTGATGGCGTGGTAACCATGGAGATGGTGTCTAGTTGTCTCCTGAACGAAGAGTTGAGAAGGAAGGATTCTGGAACTTCCAATTCGGGTGTTTTCCTCATGGAAGGAAGAGGCAGGTCTGTGAAGAAGGATGTGAAGAACAGGGGCACTTCCAGGAGCAAGTCTAGGGGCAAGTCCAAGAAGGACATCGAGTGCTACTATTGTAAGAAGAATGGTCATTTCAAGAAGGATTGTTTCCAAATGAAAAGAGACCTGAAGGGAAAGACCAATGAGGTAGGAGAATCCAGTGGTGATGCGACGACTTCGATTGTGGAGGCTGAGCCGTTATGCTTGCAGTGCAGTGAGTCGTCTTGCCAGGAATGCGTTGACACAAACTGGATCGTGGACGGAGGTGCATCTTATCATTGCACTCCTCACAGGGATTACTTCTACACCTATTCTGTGGGAGACCTTGGTGTGATCCGGATGGCTAATTCCGGTGAATCGTTGATTATTGGCAGTGGTGATGTCTACTTGGAGACTGAGTTTGGGAAGATTGTTCTCAAGGGCGTCAGGCACATTCCTAACTTGAGAATGAATCTGATTTCCGTTGGTAGACTTGATGACGCTGGTTACACAAGCATTGAAGGTGGAGGTACATGGAGGTTGCTGAAGGACTCTTTGGTGGTAGCCAGAGGAAGGAAGTGTTGTGGCCTTTATCGCACTAATGCCAAGATCTGTGGCCCAATTGTGAATGCTGCTGAGGGCGACTCTATGGAGTTATGACATCGCAGGCTTGGGCATATCAGTGAGAAGAGCTTGAAGATTTTGGTGAAGAACAAGCTTCTTCCGGAGCTATCAGGAGGGATTCCCAACACGTGTGTGCACTGCTTGGCCGGTAAGCAGAAACGTGTTTCCTTTGCTGATTCTGAACCAAAGAGGAAGTCGGAGCTACTATATTTGATACACACTGATGTGTGTGGTCCTATTGAGCCCAATTCTGTGGGCGGAGCCGCTTACTTTGTCACGTTCATTGACGATCATTCCAGGAAAGTCTGGGCATATTCTGTGAAGCAGAAGAGTGATGTCCTAGCAAAGTTTGAAGAATTCAGAGCGAAGGTGGAGAAGATGACCGACAAAGAAATAAAGCGTGTTCGATCTGACAACGGGGGAGAGTACACTGGTGCCTTCGATGCTTACTGCAGAGAGCATGGCATAGTACATGAAAGGACAATCCCGAGGACGCCGCAATAGAATGGGTTGGCAGAGAGGATGAACAGGACGATTATTGAGAAGATCAGATGCATGATTTCTCAAGCTGGCATTGGTAAGCAGTTTTGGGCTGAAGCTGTGCAAACTGCTGTACATCTGATAAATCTGTCTCCTTCGGCACCTCTGAATGGTGATATTCCAGAGCGTGTTTGGTCCGGGAAGGAAGTGTCGTACGAACATGTGCGGCTATTTGGGTGCAAAGTTCACGTTCATGTCCCCAAGGAAGAGAGATCGAAGCTTGATGAGAAGTCTCGGGAGTGCATCTTGTTGGGATTTCCCCATGAGGAGTTTGGATATAGACTCTGGGATCCCGTGAACAAGAAAATGATCAGAAGCAGAGATGTGATTTTTGTTGAAGATCAAGTGGTTGGTGAGCAAAATGCTGCGGATTCACAGGTTCCACAGTTTCCACCTGCGGAGGAGAGACTCTATATTGATGATGGGCCAGTAAAGACTGCTGTTGATGATGGGCATGCTGAGGAGGAAGTTGGTGAGCTTATTCCTGATGAGGAGATGATTCCGGATGTAGGGGAGCTCTGCCAGTTGGTGTGCCACCTGTGGTGGAGGTTCCTCCTGTCAGATCTGAGAGAGTCAGAAGGCCCAATATCAGGTATTCTCCTCATGAGTATATTTTGCTTACAGATAGTGGAGAGCCTGAGTCCTATGAGGAGGCTCAGTGTACAACCCAGTATTCGTCGAGTGCTTTTCCCTCGGATAGAGAGAGGGAGGACGAGCGGTAGGAGGCGGAGACCTCCGCTCGCCCAGCTCATATAGGAAGCGAGCAAAGGAAGGGGACGAGCTCCTCTCGCCCCCCGCTCCGGAGGAAGGCGGAGAGGGGAGAGGCCAGCTCGACCCCCCCTCTCGCCCAGCATTCGGCGGAGCGGGGAGAGGCCAGCTCGACCCCCCCTCTCGCCCAGCATTCGGCGGAGCGGGGAGAGGCCAGCTCGACCCCCCCTCTCGCCCAGCATTCGGCGGAGAGGGGAGAGGCCAGCTCGACCCCCCCTCTCGCCCAATATTCGGCGGAGAGGGGAGAGGCCAGCTCGACCCCCCCCCCCCCCCCTCTCGCCCAGCATTCGGCGGAGAGGGGAGAGGCCAGCTCGACCCCCCTCTCGCCCAGCATTCGGCGGAGAGGGGAGAGGCCAGCTCGACCCCCCTCTCGCCCAACATTCGGCGGAGAGGCCAACTCGGCCCCCCTCATCCAGTTTACTATTCGCAGTCCAGTTTGGCTATTCGCAGTCCAGTGGTCTGCATTTAGCATTTCAGAACAGTGGGATTCAGCTATCCGCAGCCCAATTCAGGGGTATTCTGGTAATCTGGCAGACCAGTTTTTGGCTATTTGCAGCCCAACTTCAAAAATCCTATAAATAGGACCAAGGGGGCACCATTTGGAGAGATCTCTCATCCTAGGCTAGCTCTCTCCTTCCTTCTCTCCCTCCCCAAGTCTCTCTAGGGGGTGAGAAGAGGCTCCAGTGGTGCCCAAGCTTAGTAGTGGCTTGGGAGGGGAAGTTCCAAGGGGACTTCCGGGTATGTGGCGGGACCTCCCCACTAAGCCCTTGGTCCAGTTTTAGTTCCAACACCTTCAACCTAGAGCTCTCCCTTGGGGGGAGTAAGGGTTGGTCGCCCCTCAGCCTCGCTGAGGGCCCCAAACTCCACAGAGACCGAGTAGTCGGTTTCAACACTCAGAGTGCTGAAGATCGTGAGGCTTGGATGGCTGCTATGGAAGAGGAGTTGTACTCCCTTCAGAAGAACGAGACATATGATTTAGTCCCATTGCCTAAAGGGAAGAGAGCTTTGAAGAACAAGTGGGTCTTCAAGCTGAAGTTGGATGAAAATCTCTCTCAGCCGAGGTACAAGGCGAGACTTGTAGTGAAAGATTTCAGTCAGAAACAAGGTATCGATTTCGATGAGATTTTTTCCCCAGTGGTGAAAATGTCCTCTATCAGGCTGGTGTTGGGTATGACTGCCTCCATGGATCTTACAGTCGAGCAGATGGACGTCAAGACGACATTTCTGCATGGTGATTTGGAGGAAGAGCTATACATGGAGCAGCCCGAAGGCTTTGTGGCTAAGGGGAAACATCATCTGGTCTGCCGGCTCAATAAGAGCCTTTATGGGTTGAAACAGGCACCCAGGCAGTGGTATAGAAAATTTGACGCTTTCATGATGAAGAACAAATTTCAATGGACCAGGGCTGATCACTGTGTGTATGTGAAGAGGACTGAGAAGATCTTCACTATTTTGTTATTGTACGTAGATGATATGCTGATTGTTGGGGATGACAAGGCAAGCATAGTTGAGTTGAAGAAGGAGCTCGGTGAGTCCTTTGAAATGAAGGATTTGGGACCGGCAAGGAAGATTCTTGGAATGAAAATCACTAGGGACAGGAGTGCCGGTCAACTATGGCTATCTCAGTCTGAGTATGTGGAGAAAGTGCTGAAGAGGTTCATGATGGACAAGGTAAAACCCGTTGCTACTCCTTTAGCCGGGCACTTCAGACTTTCTAGTTCTCAAAGTCCTTCATCTGAGGAGGAGGTGGAAGAGATGAGTCATATCCCTTATGCATCTGCAGTGGGGAGCCTGATGTATGATATGGTCTGCACTAGGCCAGACATAGCTCATGTTGTGGGGTCTGTGAGCCGTTACTTGGCAAACCCAGGGAAAGATCACTGGAGTGCTGTGAAATGGATATTCCGCTATCTCCGAGGTACCTCAGACCTTTGCTTAAAGTTTGGTGGAGGTCCACCATAACTTATTGGGTACTCGGACTCGGACATGTCAGAAGATGTTGACACGAGGAGATCCACTTCTGGATTCGTAGTCACTTTTGGAGGGGGAGCAGTGTCATGGCAGTCAAGGCTTCAGAAGTGCGTGGCATTGTCGACAACGGAGGCTGAGTATATTGCGTTGACTGAGGCGTCAAAAGAGCTTATTTGGATGAAGAAGTTCATGCTTGAGCTTGGTCTTCGACAGGATGTGTACACAGTATTCTGTGACAGTCAGAGTGATATATTCTTGGCCAAGAATCCCGCCTTTCACTCCAGGATGAAGCACATCGACGTGAAGTATCACTGGATTCAGGATGCAGTTGAGGCGAAGCTGTTGGTGGTGGAGAAGATCCACACGGATGAAAACCCTTCGGATATGATGACGAAGGTCGTCCCAAGGGAAAAGCATGATCTTTGCCGGCAGTTGGTCGGCATGATGTCCACTTGAAGGAGTCAAGGTGGAGAACTCCCCTTTATGGTCTGAAGGGGGAGTTTGTTGGGGTTCAGCCCCTAAAGGTGGCGTTTTTTGTGAATTTTGTGATTCAGCAAATAGGTTGCCACCTGTTAAAATAGTAGGTTGCAACTATTTTGGCTATGTCTTTCTATTTGAACAAAAATCTGGGCAGATTTTTTTGGGTTCGGTTCAACTGAACCGGACTGGTTTTATTTTGATTTTGGCATGAACAGTTTTAAGAGAGGTTAGGGATTATCGATCAAGGCAACTCTCTCTTTTCTCCCTCTCTCATCCGATCGGTTCTGAAAACCATCGCCCTCTTCTCTTCTCTCGATCTTGAAGAGCCACCGTCGCTAGTGCTTGGAGAGGGGGTGTCGCCGCCCTTTTGTCGCTGGAAGGAGAGGGATTTTCCGGCGCTGCTGTCGCTGGAAGGAGAGGGGTTGTCGTCGCCTCTGTCGCTGGAAGAAGAGGAAAGTTGTCGCCGCCTCTGTCGCTGGAGGGTGCTGTCGCCGCTGCTCTTGGGAAGGCTGTCGCTGCCTTCGATTTGGAGAGTGCTGCCGTTGCCGTTGCCGGAAGGAGGAAGTGTTTCCTCAGTTTTGCTTGGAGATTTCTCTATCGTTTCAAAGGCCTATTCGTCTACGGTTCAAGGTGTTCTCTTTCTCGTTTTTGCTTGCTATTGTACTTGAAAAGAGAGTATGGTTTTATCCTGTTGTAGAGAAGTTGTGTGTTTAGCTTTGTGATGGAGAGGAGTGGTTTTGTTTGTCAAATCCGGTGAGCGTTCTAGGTTTGGGCAAACCTAGATTATCTTTGTAATCCTTATTTATTATAGTCGATTTTTGTTGTACCGTGCCCCGTGGTTTTTGACCTTCAATTGGTGAAGGTTTTCCACGTATATCTCTGTGTTGTTGTTTTGTTGGTTTTCTTTCTCATTGTTGTAGGCTCTATTGATCGGTGGAAGACGTCGTCATCTACGACCTTCATTCCCTACATAGGGTGCAATGGAAATTTAGTATTTTTCGGTAGGGTTTTCTTGGTCTGCAAATAGAGAGAGCTTGAAAACTAAAATACAATCTTAAACCCAACTAACAGAGGGGGGGGGGGGGGGGGGGGGGGATTTGGTTTGCGGATAGAGAAATTCTCTCTACGAATAACAACTCTCTATTTTTATTATACATGCTATTCGAAGCATTTGCGGATAGACTAATTAATTATTCTTGAGAAGCAATAATGTATTAATTAAACATTTTTGCTCAGGTAAAGTTTTAGGTAATTGCAAAAATAGATATATTGCAATTTTTTTTTTAATATTTTGTCTGATCTGATCTGCTGATAACAAAAAATTATGGATGATCAAAAATCTACCAACACACATATTAATCCCTTAAATATAATTTCATTTTAACATTAACTTTGAACTCTTGATGCAAATATGCAATTATGCTGTGGATGTCATTATTAAAAAAATAATATTCTATTATTTTCTTGGTTAGTGATTATTTTCTGCCAGCTCATTTCACCACCACAAGCCAACATTTACAAAGAAAGAGCCCTGATTAAGGTGTCAATCACATTAGCCGGCCCCGCGAAGTTTGTACTTTTAGGGCTCGATCGGCACGATGACGGAGGTATTGGAAGTTGAACCAGCAAACTGAACCGGTCGTCCTCTGGTTATTGCCTGCATTAATAAAAAGGAGTTAATGTATTAAGAATTCTAAGAGGTTTTCTCTTGGAAACAATCTACCATTTATGAAATGTATTAAGGCTAATGCTTTGTATTCTCCCCTGCAATCTCTATATAAACCATTGTACCGTGGTTACCAGCTATGTATGAATGAAGCATTTTCTCTATTGAATCCATTCTTCCTTCTCTCCTTCTCTGCAATGTTTAGGATCAAATTAGGATGCTCATTCCATCAGTGGTATCAGAGCTATAGATCTCTGCCATGATAGCAGTCCTTGTTCTTATTCCTGAACATCATGAGCTCATCATCTACAACAACCATTCCCTACTCACACCATATTGCCCCCATTTTCAATGGAGAGCTCTATGAACATTGGGCCGTGAAGATGGAGACCCTGCTTGACTCTCAAGATCTCTGGGAGATCGTCCAAAATGGTCCCCAAGCCTCAGAGAAATCAAAGGAAGGTGTAGCAACAATACCCAAAGCGGAAAAACAAAAAAACTCTTTGGCATTGCTCACCATCCAGGAAGCAGTCACTCCAACAATCTTCCCACGCATCATAGGAGCAAAGACTGCAAAAGTAGCTTGGGACACTCTCAAGGAAATCTACCAGGGAGACCAAAAGGCAATTTCAATCCGGAAGGTAAATGTGAAGAGACAATTTGATGCTCTCACAATGCAAGAAGGTGAGACTATTTTTGACTTTATGCCAAAATTAACAAACCTGTCCAACCAATTAAGCAACCTGGGAGCAGCCATTCCTGAAAATGAGCTTGTATTAAAAGTTCTTACAAGCCTTCCCAAATCCTATGACCACATTGCTGCAGCAATAGAGGAGAGTAATGATCTCAACACTCTTCCAATTGCTGCCCTCATAGGAAAATTGCAGTCCCATGAGGAAAGGCTGAAGAGGCATGCGCCAAACTTGGCTCAAGCCCTTCAGACAAACATGCATCTTGGTAAAAAAACAAACAAACTCCCTGGTAACACTCGTGGCTCAAAGTACAAGCAAGCAACACAAGGAAAGTACCATCAAAACCAAAAGATCACTGAAGAGGAGAGTCAACAAAACAGTCTCTACTGCATTCTTTGCAAAAAGACTAATCATGACACCTCTAAGTGCTATTTTAAGTGCAAAAGATGCAAAAAACACACTCATTATGATCGAGACTGCTGGTTTAAAAACAAAGAAGAAGCAAAAATTGTAGAAGAAACGAAACCAGCAGCAGAAAAGTTGTTTATGACTTGCACAAAACAGCCATCTGAACAAACCAGAACCTCAAACTGGTTCATAGATTCTGGCTGCTCTAGCCATATGGCAAATGACAAATCTCTGTTCAGTGAGCTTGATGAGTGTCAAATCTCTTGTCTATTTGGGAGATGGAAACTCAAAGGCCATTGAAGGAAAGGGGAGCATAAAGGTGAAAGACAAAGAAGGGAAAAACAAAATAGTATCTGATGTACAGTTTGTCCCATCCCTGGCTCAGAATCTTCTGAGTGTAGGCCAATTAATGGACAATGGCTACACAGTTCTATTTAATTCCAAATCCTGTCTGATTTCAGACCCATTCAATAATCTTGTTGCCTCAGCAGGTATGACTAACAACAGGATTTTTCAGCTCTCTCTTGAATCACCAGATCAGACAGCCCTCTCCACAATGGGTTGCTGTCCAGACCTTGGGCTCACCTGGCATCATAGGCTGGGTCACATGAATTTTGATTCGATCAAAGTCTTGTTTGATCACAAGCTTGCTACTAGTGTCCCAGAAGTTCAGATTCATCATAGCCATTGTGAAACTTGTGCTCAAGGAAAATCCCACAGACAGCCTTTCCATCCAACCCAGTCCAGAAGCACAAAGCCACTGGAGCTCCTGCACTGTGATCTGTGGGGGCCTGCTTCAACACCAACCCTTGGAGGAAAGAGGTTCTTTTTCCTTATTGTGGACGACTTCTCAAGGTACATGTGGATTTTTTTCTTAAATCAAAAGTCAGAAGCACTTTCCTGTTTCACTGATTTTAAGAGAGAAATAGAAAACAAGTTAGAAAGAAACATCAAAACCTTAAGGAGTGATAATGGTGGTGAGTTCACTTCCCATGCATTCAAACACTTTTGCAAGATCAGTGGGATACGGCATGAGTTCACAACACCCGGGTCACCACAACAAAATGGGGTTGTAGAACGTAGAAATAGAACCATAGTTGAAATGGCACGATCCATGCTCCTGCACAAGAATTTACCAAAGAACTTTTGGGGAGAGGCAACAAACACAGCAGTTTATATACTAAATAGAGGCCCAACAAAAGCTCTAAAAGGTTCAACTCCATATGAAGCCTTAAAGAACAAGAAGCCAAATCTCAGCCACCTAAAACTTTTTGGATGCATTGCCTTTGCCCATGTCCTAAAAGAAAAACGAGACAAACTTGATCAAACTAGTGTGAAATGCATTTTTGTGGGGTACAGTGAGACGAGCAAAGCCTATAGATTATTCAACCCAACAAAACAAGAACTCATCACATCAAGAGATGTGACTTTTCATGAAGAGGCAACCTGGGAATGGGCATCAGACAAACAAGGTGAAATTAACACCTCTCCCTTCATCTCGGTTGAATTCAAGAATACCCTCCACGAGACTCAGGAAGATCTAGAAGAACTAGAGACTCCAATGCCTCCAGACCCTGAATCACCAATGTCATCATCACCCTGCCGCACTAGATCCCTTCAAGAGATTTATGAAGCTACTGATATAGCTCTCTATCATACCTCTCCATCATGTTTCACTGAAGTAGCAAAGGATATTGAATGGAAACAAGCAATGGATGAGGAATTGAGACTAGTAGAGAAGAACAACACTTGGACCTTAGTACCCAAGCCTAGAAATAAAACTATAATTGGGCTGAAATGGGTATATAATGTAACATCCCCCAAACTGCTAGACCCCTAAGTTGGTTTTGTCATGACTGGGTCATGACAAAACCATAGGAAGAACCTTTTTGAACCTAAGAGCTTAGGAAAGGAGGAGGAAGCCACCTTGGTCTGCAAATAGCAATTCCCATCTTCCAAGCTTGGGATTGGAATTTAGTGCTTCAACTTAACCCTTGGACCCCACCTTAGTGTCCCTAACCCTTTGGGGGTCCCCTTAGGGCACCAGGGGCCCATTGAAGTCAACCTAAGAGACCAATTTGACCAAAGTCAACATACACCCTCAAATTGGTCAAAGTAGCCCTTTTAGAGCCAATCAACCCTCACCATGTCAAATTGATCACACTCCTAGGTTTATAATACCATTATAGACCTAATGGACCCAAAAGCCCCATCATGGGACCCCCAGGGGTGCAAATTGACCAAAATGCCCTTTTTAGGTCAAAATGACCTTTCTTCTCAAAGTACCCCAATTGACCTTCACCACATTAAATTGACCTCACCCATAGGGCTATCATGTCATAGGGAAGCTAGTGGACCAAAAAGCCCCATGACCAAGTCAACCCTAGGGCTCAATTTGACCAAAGTCAAATTAGCCTATTTTGGTCAAATCACCCTAGATTGGGTCAACCAAGAACCATATGACCAAATTGACTCCACAATTAGTTCCTAAACTTAATTTAGAACCTATTGAACCCAAAAGCCCCATCCTAGGGTTCCCCAATTGACCAATTTGGCCAAAAGTCAAAATTGCCCAATTTAGGTCAAAATGCTCAAACCTAACCCAATCTTTTTGGGCTAACTCAATTGGGTGGTCAACCAGCCCATGTGGGCCCTCATTAAGCTCAGGAGAGAGTATAGAAACCGACCATGGCAATTAGGAGAGAGAAAATGGGGGTTTCACCATTTTTGAAGAGAGAGAAGAGGCCATTCATGGCCATTAAGAGGATTTACCTCTTAGCCTCCCCAATTGATGCCTCCATTCAACTCCTCAGCCGATGAGGAGGAGTTTCCATCAGTTACAAAGGGGGATTAAGGCAGGAAGAGGAAGAGGGGGTCGGTCCTTGATGTAACCGAAGGGGGGCTTTAATGGCAATGATGTTTAAAGCCATCACCACCCCCAATCGAACCCCCCTTCACCTTCAGTGACCTGAGAGGAGAGAAACCCCCTAGTTACCTGGAGATTTCGTGCACTGTAGGAGGGAATTGGCATGGCTTCTCAACCGGCGGCAGCTCCCATGGTGTACTCAAGGTTGACTCGACGGCAAGCCCTCCAGCAGGTCCCGTTCTCCTCCCTGAACTCTAAGGGTTAGATCCAAATCGACGGCGGCTCGAATCGTGGTCAATCGGCCGTGAATTGAGTCGGCCAATCCTCCCGTTGATCGGGTTGGGTATCCTTCTACAGATCACGATTCCGGCCACCTCCGGCCGATCAAACACCGCTCATCGCCGGCCCCCACCTCAACGGAGGTGGTGGTGGCGTTGGTCGGCCGGGGCGGCGCTCAGGTGGCCGGGAAATCATCGCTCAAGGTGGCCCAGGCGCGGTAAATCTCAGCCGCTGACTCATTGGGGACGATGACCCAGCGCCCTCCGATCTGCTTTAGGATTCGTGCTCATTTAATTCAATCCTTATTAAATCTGTGATTAAAATGCAGCCCCTATTTAAATCTGGGAAAAATACTTAGAGGCCGAATCATGAAAAGTGGTCAACATAGAAAATGTAGCCCTTTGGGTCTAGTTTCATACAAAATTGAAATCACTCAATTTGGAGTCCTGGTTAGGGCTCAGCACTCATTCTAGTGGAGGCTGTCTTTAGGGCTAATCAGAACTCATTTTTGATGCCCACCCCATTATATAACTCCAAATGACTTGATTTTTGGGGTGTAGTCTAGTCTTGTGCATACCTAGCTCATGTCCAAAGATCACAAGGATTGGTGAAGTTTTCTTCTTAATTTTTGGGAAAGACCAATAATCCTAGTTTAACCTAATTAGGTGTCCTAAACACCTCAAAACCCTTCCAAACTTGGATGGGTGGTCCTAAGGGGTATGTATAGGCCCTGGTTAAAATATCATGATTTATGGAGTTGTTTTGGTAGGGTATTCCACCAAAATAGCCTTAGGCTCCCTAGGTTTGGGCAAAACTTTGGGTGAGTGCCCCCACCTTTCCACAAGGTCTTTTGGCTCCATATTTGGGGTGCACCTCACCCTCCCCCATGCCAACCTATGGTCCAAGTTTGGTGGCCATTGGAGGAGTTTTGCCCTAGTAAATCAAAAAGGGGCTAAATTGCTATTTGCACCCCAAATAGGTACCCATTGGAATTCCACCCCTCACCAATTATTGGTAGGATCTTAGGTGGTCTTCCACTGACCTATGGTCAGTATAGTGAGTGGTATGGGTATGGGCAAGTTAGGGAGACCTTTGAGTCTAGTTTCTCTTAAAGGTTGTGTTTAGGGCAAAAGTAAACATAAGAGAACTTTGGAGTGTGGAGGGGTTTCCTCCCACTGATTGATGGGGTGACCTAGGTCACTGCCTTGGGAGGTATGAGACACCTCAAGGAGTAGCTTTGAGTGGATTTGGAGATGCCTAGACCCTAACCCTAGGATAAACCCTTAAGGGGTGCAAATAGGGGTCAATGAAGGGAGTAGGGTCAAACCCTAGTGGTTTGACCTAAAGTTTTGGTGGGTAGGTCTTAGTGACCAGAGAAGACTCCCTTGTGAGTTTGAAGAGACTTGGAGTTGTCTAACCTAGGTAATAAATCCTTGGGTAGATTTGTAAATAATTGGAATTTGGGGTTCTAGGAAGAAATAACACTTAGGGAATCATCATCTTCTGTCACCCCCTTGTTTTTGAGGTTATAAATCTCTGGAGTTCCCACTAGAGCTATTGGAGAAGGTTAGACCCTAACCCTAGGCTAAACCCTAAAGGGGTGCAATTAGAGGTTAATGAAGGAAGAGGGGTCAAACCTCAGTGGCTTGACTTGAAATTTTGGGTAGATGGCCTTAGTGACCAGAGACTGCTACTGTAGGAGTTTGGAGGGATTTGGAGTTGCCAATCATGAGTAATAAACCCTAGGGTAGATTTGTAATTATTTAGGGTTTGAGGTTTTAGGGAGAAATAGTATCTACCAATTTACCATCTTCTGTCATAATCATGGTTTTAATGTCTTATATCTCTGGAAGAATTGGTTAGAACATGAGTAAACTCTTGGAGGGTTAAATTGTAATATTTCACATTGTGGGCAATTTTTGGGATGATCAATTTTAGGATATTAAGTCTCTGAAGTTGCATGAAACTTTGCTGGTTGCCTTTTTATATCAATATGTATCCACTGTAATTTTCTCATAATTTATAGATCAATATTTTTGGTACCTCTAGTTCATTTTGAAAGAAATTGCAAATATATCCTTGGATGGAATTACAAACATACCCTCTGAATAGCATGGTCAAACTTTGTAGGATTAAATATTTTATTAATAAGCACCACTGTGTTAATTTGCACAAGGATTGGAGTTCATATGAGGGTACCTCCTTTGGAAATTATTGGAAATAATTGTGTTTTGGAATTTCTAAAAATAATAAATCTTGCTGGTTTTCCCTAAAACTTTATCTCTACTGTTTATTAGGTACCCTTGATTTATGAGTAAATTGGAGTGGGCATAGGAGGTCAGAAAAATATACTTGTAGTTCAAACCTTAGTTATGTGGCCATTTGGAAAATTATTTAAAATACAATTATTAATGGAAAATTATGAAACCCTAGATTTGATCTGAAGTAGGTAGTATGGGTCCCCAGTAAATCCCTTGGGTCAAGAAGTTGGATATTTAGTGTACCTCTCTTCATGAGCATCAAAACGTTAAGGGTGGTCTGCGTTTAGCAATTTGACAACTTTGGGGTTAGAGGTCAATCTGGTAGTCTTGGGTCTGAAGTGATGAAGGTTGGGAGGTAGCCTTGTATTATGTATGGGTCTCTAGAGAAGTTGGGGTTTGGTAAGTCTTAGGGTGGTGGGGTGCCACCCTCGGCTAGGTCGTCCAGGAATTGACGAAAGATCGTCTTTTCTTGTTAGCGTCTTTGAGCACCTGAGTTTCTAAGGCAGGAAAGTCACTCTGAGGGAGTGCTTATGGAAGTCTAGCCGGTTTAGTCCGGTGATCTTTTGTTTCTGAGGTATTTATTGGTGACGGGCGGGTTAGCCCGGGGAGCTTGTAGCTCGGTATTGTTGGAAGATAATTTGCATGTGCATAAGGTGGTGGGTCCTTCGTGTTGGCGGTCGTTGCACCGACGTTAACACTTGGGCTCGGCAAGTGTGGTATTTACACTTAGCCATAAAAGTCTGGCGGTCCAGTCAGTAAGAGTACGCAGACGCTCCGCGGGTTTTGTGGAGGCGTACGATAGGTCTAGGTCGGGTAGTGCATATACCAACCTAGAGGTGGGCGAGGCCCAACCCACCGCTTCCGTTTGCCACTACGGGAGTATCCTGAGGAGTCTAGCTCGCTCCAAAAAGAGGGAACTAAAGGTCTATGCGCATAGAGTCGTAGTGGGTGAGTTGCACTTGTTTGATCACCGCATAATCACATACTTGCATGACATAGCATAATCATTGCATTCAACCCCTGACACCTATCGTATAAATTGGTATGGGACTTTTTATACGATAGGCCCTGCTAAACGACCCCTTGGTCTATAGGTCTGTATGGGCACTCCTATAAATCAATGGTTAATATTATAATATTTAGATTGTTTCTACATTTACTCATTACTGCTTTACCTTTACTTTACCCTGCTATTTCTATTTTGTTTCATTTATATATATATATCACCTGTGTAGAGTAGATATTACCTTGTCACCTGCATTTGTTCCTACCCCTTGTTTGTCCTCCGCTTCCTCCTTTCCATCCGGTGCCTAGGAGCCCTGGGGGGAGGGGTGGGGAATTGGCTGAGTCTTTATGACTGACGGTCGGTGGACCTTATCATTTTAGGAGACCGTGGCGACGGAGCAGCACCAGAGGCCGGTGCAAATGGAGGCGGGGCAGTCTAGCTCAGGAGCTCAGATGACAGGATCCGTGAGTGTTGGTTTAGTTGTTTTGCTTCCGCGAGTGAATCATGTAGTGAGGATCTGATGTATTGGGCAAGGCCCTAGTTATCTTGTTTTCCTTTCTTTCAGTTATGGTTGTGGACACCTTTTGATGATTTATTTGTATATGTGATGTGGACATGTTTTGCTTGCTTTCTTCATGTTAGCTTACTTTTCTTGTGATCGATTTGGCCGGCAGGATCGGCGTTTTGTAGTGACGACCTTCCCGAGCGAAGGTGTCACCACAAAACGGCGGTTCTGGGCCTAAGACCCGGTGGTTTTTGCAAAAAAAAAAATAGGGTCTTACAAGTGGTATCAGAGGAAACATCGATCCAAGGAAAAGAAGTCCACAAACCCTGGGCCACCCCGCGCGAGCTTAGTTTGCGGACAAACTAGCAGCGGAAGCAATGGTGTGCCCATAAGGGAAATCACATGTAAAAGTCCACTTATAACTGAAATTTTTCTTCCCTTTAGCTAAGTCCCTTATAAGTGCAATCTTTCTTGTGTAGCCGGCAACGGAACCTTCACCGCAGCATGGAGTCCCGCCGACTCCGAACGTCGTTCCACCACCACCGGCTCCTACCCCGTTCCAGCAGACGGAGTTGGGGCAGACTCTGACTGCCATTTTGGAGACATTCAGAGCACAGCAGGCACCGGCTCCTCAGCAAAACCCTGGGGCCAACTGGCTGAGCATCTTTCGGGGTCTCTCCCCACCAGCATTCATCGGGACGGAGACTGTTGTGAGGACCGAAGAATGGGTAGACATCATGGAGGAGATGTTGTCAAGAATCCAGTGCCCGACAGACATGGAGGTGCCACTGGTGGTTTCATGCCTGGAATCCCATGCTAAGAGGTGGTGGAAGAGGTTCCTGGCTACATCGTACCCGGGATTAGAGGCAGCAGATGTTGCTTGGGATGATTTCAAAGCGGCGTTGTTGGAGCACTTTGTGCCGCAGTCGGCAAGAGATGACTTGGAAGATAGATTTCTGCAGTTGCGGCAGGGGAGTAGATCAGTGCTGGAGTACCATCAGGAGTTCACCCACCTGTCCCGGTTTGCGGTATCCTACCAACTGGACGATGCGGGATATGCTAAGAGATTCTATAAGGGCCTCCGTGACGAGTTGAGGCAGGCCCTCCTTTTTGTCTCCGACGGTTGTATGTCCAGGATTCTGGAGATGGCGAAGAAGCTGGAAGGAGACCAGCAAGTTGTTCGTGGGAGGAAGAGACCCATGGAGGACCAGGGAAGAAATGGCAGGAGAGATCAGCCGAGAAACAGAGACGCCGGAGAAGGAAGGACGGAGGTCCGACCCCGTCAGGGGGAGAGGCAGGAACAAAGGGAGCCGGTAGTTTTGACTCCTCAGCCTCTGCAGATGAGGGAAATGCCAAGGATTGGAGGAGGTGGGCAACCTCCGGAATGCTACCACTGCCACCAGGTCGGCCACATCAAGAGGAACTGCCCCCAGAGGAATGCTCTTCCAGCACCTCAGGCAGCACCTCGGGGTCAGCATCCCGGAGGCCGAGGACGTGGTCGAGGCCGTGGATTTCAGGGTGACGATCGGAGGCACTACAGAGAGCAGGCTTATGCCTTAGATTTGGCCAGGCCCAGGGACCCGGCAAGGGTCATCGCAGGTATTTGTCGCTTTTAATTTTAAATAGTTAATGTTTTGAAAGTTTCAGCTTTACCTTAGCTTTGAACCAATCGTCAAACCCTTCAGGTTTAGTTTCCATTTTCGGCAAACCTGCTTTTGCCTTGTTCGATACGGGTGCCTCGCACTCGTTCGTCTCGGCCAAGTTTATCGAAGACCTAGACCAAGTCAAGCACCTCAAAAGCGACTATAGGAGAGTAAGATTTCCGGACGGATCAGAGGTCTTAACAAATTTAGCATGCCTAATAAGTCTGGAGATTGGGGGAAGACTGTTCGAAGTCCCGGCAACTGTTCTGAAGATGAGGGATTACGACCTGATCCTGGGCATGAGTTGGTTGTATGAGAACCGGGCAAGGATTGACTGCCCGGCAAGGCGGATCGTGCTAGAGCATAAAGACGGGGTTGTGGCATTCGAAGGTACTCAACTTACCTCTCGTCTCTTTTTATCGTCCATTCAGGCCGTTAAGGCCCACCTGCAGGGAGACGAGGTTTACCAGGTGCTCTTCGAGGCGACTGAAGTCAAGGACTCAGTGCCTAGTATCCCGGTAGTTCGAGATTTTGCGGATGTCTTTCCGGAGAAGCTTCCTGGGCTACCACCGCACCGCGAGAAGGATTTTCAGATTCAGCTGGTGCCAGGGGCCAAGCCGGTGTCCAAAGCTCCTTATCGGATGGCCCCGAAGGAGTTGGTAGAGTTTCGGAGCCAGCTGCAGGAGCTGGTGGAAGCCGGGTTCGTTAGGCCGAGTTCCTCACCTTGGGGAGCTCCGGTGTTATTTGTGAAGAAGAAGGATGGGACGCTCCGACTGTGCATCGATTACAGAGCTCTGAATAGGCTGACGGTGCGGAACACGTACCCTCTGCCAAGGATAGACGAGCTCTTTGACCAGCTAGAGGGAGCCCACTGCTTCTCGAAGCTGGATTTGAGATCGGGATATTATCAGCTAAGGATCCAAGAGGAGGACATCCCGAAGACGGCTTTCAGCAGCCGGTATGGATTGTACGAGTTCACGGTGATGCCGTTCGGGCTCACAAATGCACCTTCAGCATTTATGAGCTTGATGAATCGGGTGTTTGAGCCTTACCTCGACATCTTTGTCATAGTGTTCATCGACGACATCCTCATCTACTCGAGGATGGAGGAGGAGCATGCGTAGCATTTGGCACTAACCTTGGGGAAGCTGCGGGAGCATCGGTTATATGCTAAGTTCAGTAAATGCCAGTTCTGGTTGAAGGAGGTGGCCTTCCTGGGCCACATCATCAGTGGAGCAGGCTTGGCAGTAGATCCAGCAAAGGTTCAGGCGGTACGGGACTGGCCGCCGCTGAAGACGGCCACCGACGTAAGAAGTTTCTTGGGACTTGCCGGCTACTACCGGAAGTTCGTTCAGGGATTCTCTCAGATAGCCCTCCCGCTTACCGCTCTGACAAGAAAGGATGTTGTATTTTCTTGGACGCCGCAGTGCGAGACAGCTTTCCAGGAGCTGAAGGGTCGGCTCACTTCAGCTCCCATCCTTGCCCTTCCGTCGGGGAAGGAAGGATTTCAAGTGTATACGGATGCATCTTATCAGGGGATGGGTGCCGTTCTGATGCAGAACGGGCATGTGATAGCTTATGCCTCCCGCCAGTTGAAGGACCACGAGCGGAACTACCCAGTGCATGATTTGGAGATGGGAGCAGTCGTATTCGCTCTTAAGATCTGGCGACACTACCTCTATGGTGTCCACTGCGACATATTCTCAGATCACAAAAATCTGAAGTATGTAGATACGCAGAAGGAGTTGAATATCCGACAAAGGCGATGGGTGGAGTTCCTATCAGATTACCAGTATACGATGCATTACCACCCAGGGAAGGCAAACGTAGTAGCAGACGCTCTGAGCAGGAGAGCTACCACATCAGGAGCAGAGCCTAAGCTGATGGCCATGGAGTTGGTGCGAATGTTCGAAGATATGCAGATCTCCCTGGTATCGGAAGATGATCCGGAGCTGTACAAGGAGTACCTAGCGGCGATTGGTGCCACATATGACATTCGAGACCGCATCAGGGAAGGGCAGAGGCAGGATGCCAAGCTGGAGCCGATATTCAGAGCCTTGGAGGAAGGCTCAGCTGGAGATTATTCGATGAAGGACGGCCTGTTGAGTTTTAGAGGTCGGGTGTATGTGCCGGCAGGAGATCAGATCCGGGAAGATATTATGGCAGAGGCTCACTGCAGTAAGTATTCAGTGCACCCGGGCATTACCAAGATGACGACAGATCTGAAGAGGACCCTGTATTGGCCGGGTATGAAGAGGGATATCATTTATTTTGTGACCCACTGCGAGACCTGCCAGCTTGTGAAGGCGGAGTGTCGGAACCCCGCAGGATTATTGCAGCCACTCCCAGTGTCGGAGTGGAAGTTCGACGATATAGCGATGGATTTTATTCATGGTCTTCCCCGATCTCGTACGGGGAATGACTCGATTTGGGTGATTGTCGACAGGCTGACGAAGGTGGCTAGATTCATTCCGATCAGGAAGGATGATTCAGTCAGAGTCTTGGTTCGAAAGTTTGTGGAGCAGTTTATCCGTTATCATGGTGTGCCAAGGACGATAGTTTCCGACCGAGATGGACGTTTTACGTCAAGGGAGTGGAGAGCGGTGCAGGCCTATCTAGGCACCCGGTTGACCTTCAGTACAGCTTTTCACCCCCAGACAGACGGGCAAACGGAGCGCACCAATCGGACCTTGGAGGATCTGTTGCGTCTTTGCATTCTAGACCGTGGGGAGCCTTGGGAGAGACTGTTGCCGTTGGTCGAGTTCTCTTATAACAACAGTCACCAGACTAGCATAGGCAGAGCACCTTACGAGGCATTATATGGACGGAGGTGCAGGACACCGTTATCTTGGATTCAGGATGAGGACCCCAAGGCTCTTGGCTCAGAGTTCGTGGAGGACACGGAGGCCCAGGTGAGGTTGATTCGAGATAGGATGCTGGAGGCCCAGAGCAGGCAGGCCAAGTATTACGATGCGCGTCATCGTATGGTGGAGTTCCAGGTGGGAGACCGGGTTTTCTTGAAGATACGTCCGATGCATGGAGTCTCGAGGGTTCGCGGCCGGAAGAAGCTCAGTCCAAGGTTTATGGGACCCTATAAGATCCTGGAGCGGATCGGCCCCTTGGCTTACAGACTGGAGCTACCGCCGGAGTTGGAGGGACTGCATGACGTATTCCACGTCTCTTCACTTAGGAAGGCTTTACTTCGGCCTGAGCAGCAGGTGTCTACTTCTGAGGGGCCAGTAGCTACAGATCGATCGATTCACTTGGAGCCGGTTCGGATAGACGACACAGAGCTACGAGTCTTGCGGCGCAAGAAGGTCCCACTGGTCAAGGTCCTGTGGAGGAATCATGGACAGGAAGAACATACTTGGGAGCCACTGCACTTGATGCAGCAAAAATATCCGCAGCTTTTTACGGCAGGTACAACTTACTTTTTCTGGGATGTTACCGTTTTTCCTCTAGTAGAAGCCCCATAGGCTTGTCTGAATTTCGGGGACGAAATTTTTTTTTTATGTATTGGGATTTGTAACATCCCCCAAACTGCTAGACCCCTAAGTTGGTTTTGTCATGACTGGGTCATGACAAAACCATAGGAAGAACCTTTTTGAACCTAAGAGCTTAGGAAAGGAGGAGGAAGCCACCTTGGTCTGCAAATAGCAATTCCCATCTTCCAAGCTTGGGATTGGAATTTAGTGCTTCAACTTAACCCTTGGACCCCACCTTAGTGTCCCTAACCCTTTGGGGGTCCCCTTAGGGCACCAGGGGCCCATTGAAGTCAACCTAAGAGACCAATTTGACCAAAGTCAACATACACCCTCAAATTGGTCAAAGTAGCCCTTTTAGAGCCAATCAACCCTCACCATGTCAAATTGATCACACTCCTAGGTTTATAATACCATTATAGACCTAATGGACCCAAAAGCCCCATCATGGGACCCCCAGGGGTGCAAATTGACCAAAATGCCCTTTTTAGGTCAAAATGACCTTTCTTCTCAAAGTACCCCAATTGACCTTCACCACATTAAATTGACCTCACCCATAGGGCTATCATGTCATAGGGAAGCTAGTGGACCAAAAAGCCCCATGACCAAGTCAACCCTAGGGCTCAATTTGACCAAAGTCAAATTAGCCTATTTTGGTCAAATCACCCTAGATTGGGTCAACCAAGAACCATATGACCAAATTGACTCCACAATTAGTTCCTAAACTTAATTTAGAACCTATTGAACCCAAAAGCCCCATCCTAGGGTTCCCCAATTGACCAATTTGGCCAAAAGTCAAAATTGCCCAATTTAGGTCAAAATGCTCAAACCTAACCCAATCTTTTTGGGCTAACTCAATTGGGTGGTCAACCAGCCCATGTGGGCCCTCATTAAGCTCAGGAGAGAGTATAGAAACCGACCATGGCAATTAGGAGAGAGAAAATGGGGGTTTCACCATTTTTGAAGAGAGAGAAGAGGCCATTCATGGCCATTAAGAGGATTTACCTCTTAGCCTCCCCAATTGATGCCTCCATTCAACTCCTCAGCCGATGAGGAGGAGTTTCCATCAGTTACAAAGGGGGATTAAGGCAGGAAGAGGAAGAGGGGGTCGGTCCTTGATGTAACCGAAGGGGGGCTTTAATGGCAATGATGTTTAAAGCCATCACCACCCCCAATCGAACCCCCCTTCACCTTCAGTGACCTGAGAGGAGAGAAACCCCCTAGTTACCTGGAGATTTCGTGCACTGTAGGAGGGAATTGGCATGGCTTCTCAACCGGCGGCAGCTCCCATGGTGTACTCAAGGTTGACTCGACGGCAAGCCCTCCAGCAGGTCCCGTTCTCCTCCCTGAACTCTAAGGGTTAGATCCAAATCGACGGCGGCTCGAATCGTGGTCAATCGGCCGTGAATTGAGTCGGCCAATCCTCCCGTTGATCGGGTTGGGTATCCTTCTACAGATCACGATTCCGGCCACCTCCGGCCGATCAAACACCGCTCATCGCCGGCCCCCACCTCAACGGAGGTGGTGGTGGCGTTGGTCGGCCGGGGCGGCGCTCAGGTGGCCGGGAAATCATCGCTCAAGGTGGCCCAGGCGCGGTAAATCTCAGCCGCTGACTCATTGGGGACGATGACCCAGCGCCCTCCGATCTGCTTTAGGATTCGTGCTCATTTAATTCAATCCTTATTAAATCTGTGATTAAAATGCAGCCCCTATTTAAATCTGGGAAAAATACTTAGAGGCCGAATCATGAAAAGTGGTCAACATAGAAAATGTAGCCCTTTGGGTCTAGTTTCATACAAAATTGAAATCACTCAATTTGGAGTCCTGGTTAGGGCTCAGCACTCATTCTAGTGGAGGCTGTCTTTAGGGCTAATCAGAACTCATTTTTGATGCCCACCCCATTATATAACTCCAAATGACTTGATTTTTGGGGTGTAGTCTAGTCTTGTGCATACCTAGCTCATGTCCAAAGATCACAAGGATTGGTGAAGTTTTCTTCTTAATTTTTGGGAAAGACCAATAATCCTAGTTTAACCTAATTAGGTGTCCTAAACACCTCAAAACCCTTCCAAACTTGGATGGGTGGTCCTAAGGGGTATGTATAGGCCCTGGTTAAAATATCATGATTTATGGAGTTGTTTTGGTAGGGTATTCCACCAAAATAGCCTTAGGCTCCCTAGGTTTGGGCAAAACTTTGGGTGAGTGCCCCCACCTTTCCACAAGGTCTTTTGGCTCCATATTTGGGGTGCACCTCACCCTCCCCCATGCCAACCTATGGTCCAAGTTTGGTGGCCATTGGAGGAGTTTTGCCCTAGTAAATCAAAAAGGGGCTAAATTGCTATTTGCACCCCAAATAGGTACCCATTGGAATTCCACCCCTCACCAATTATTGGTAGGATCTTAGGTGGTCTTCCACTGACCTATGGTCAGTATAGTGAGTGGTATGGGTATGGGCAAGTTAGGGAGACCTTTGAGTCTAGTTTCTCTTAAAGGTTGTGTTTAGGGCAAAAGTAAACATAAGAGAACTTTGGAGTGTGGAGGGGTTTCCTCCCACTGATTGATGGGGTGACCTAGGTCACTGCCTTGGGAGGTATGAGACACCTCAAGGAGTAGCTTTGAGTGGATTTGGAGATGCCTAGACCCTAACCCTAGGATAAACCCTTAAGGGGTGCAAATAGGGGTCAATGAAGGGAGTAGGGTCAAACCCTAGTGGTTTGACCTAAAGTTTTGGTGGGTAGGTCTTAGTGACCAGAGAAGACTCCCTTGTGAGTTTGAAGAGACTTGGAGTTGTCTAACCTAGGTAATAAATCCTTGGGTAGATTTGTAAATAATTGGAATTTGGGGTTCTAGGAAGAAATAACACTTAGGGAATCATCATCTTCTGTCACCCCCTTGTTTTTGAGGTTATAAATCTCTGGAGTTCCCACTAGAGCTATTGGAGAAGGTTAGACCCTAACCCTAGGCTAAACCCTAAAGGGGTGCAATTAGAGGTTAATGAAGGAAGAGGGGTCAAACCTCAGTGGCTTGACTTGAAATTTTGGGTAGATGGCCTTAGTGACCAGAGACTGCTACTGTAGGAGTTTGGAGGGATTTGGAGTTGCCAATCATGAGTAATAAACCCTAGGGTAGATTTGTAATTATTTAGGGTTTGAGGTTTTAGGGAGAAATAGTATCTACCAATTTACCATCTTCTGTCATAATCATGGTTTTAATGTCTTATATCTCTGGAAGAATTGGTTAGAACATGAGTAAACTCTTGGAGGGTTAAATTGTAATATTTCACATTGTGGGCAATTTTTGGGATGATCAATTTTAGGATATTAAGTCTCTGAAGTTGCATGAAACTTTGCTGGTTGCCTTTTTATATCAATATGTATCCACTGTAATTTTCTCATAATTTATAGATCAATATTTTTGGTACCTCTAGTTCATTTTGAAAGAAATTGCAAATATATCCTTGGATGGAATTACAAACATACCCTCTGAATAGCATGGTCAAACTTTGTAGGATTAAATATTTTATTAATAAGCACCACTGTGTTAATTTGCACAAGGATTGGAGTTCATATGAGGGTACCTCCTTTGGAAATTATTGGAAATAATTGTGTTTTGGAATTTCTAAAAATAATAAATCTTGCTGGTTTTCCCTAAAACTTTATCTCTACTGTTTATTAGGTACCCTTGATTTATGAGTAAATTGGAGTGGGCATAGGAGGTCAGAAACATATACTTGTAGTTCAAACCTTAGTTATGTGGCCATTTGGAAAATTATTTAAAATACAATTATTAATGGAAAATTATGAAACCCTAGATTTGATCTGAAGTAGGTAGTATGGGTCCCCAGTAAATCCCTTGGGTCAAGAAGTTGGATATTTAGTGTACCTCTCTTCATGAGCATCAAAACGTTAAGGGTGGTCTGCGTTTAGCAATTTGACAACTTTGGGGTTAGAGGTCAATCTGGTAGTCTTGGGTCTGAAGTGATGAAGGTTGGGTGGTAGCCTTGTATTATGTATGGGTCTCTAGAGAAGTTGGGGTTTGGTAAGTCTTAGGGTGGTGGGGTGCCACCCTCGGCTAGGTCGTCCGGGAATTGACGAAAGATCGTCTTTTCTTGTTAGCGTCTTTGAGCACCTGAGTTTCTAAGGCAGGAAAGTCACTCTGAGGGAGTGCTTATGGAAGTCTAGCCGGTTTAGTCCGGTGATCTTTTGTTTCTGAGGTATTTATTGGTGACGGGCGGGTTAGCCCGGGGAGCTTGTAGCTCGGTATTGTTGGAAGATAATTTGCATGCGCATAAGGTGGTGGGTCCTTCGTGTTGGCGGTCGTTGCACCGACGTTAACACTTGGGCTCGGCAAGTGTGGTATTTACACTTAGCCATAAAAGTCTGGCGGTCCAGTCAGTAAGAGTACGCAGACGCTCCGCGGGTTTTGTGGAGGCGTACGATAGGTCTAGGTCGGGTAGTGCATATACCAACCTAGAGGTGGGTGAGGCCCAACCCACCGCTTCCGTTTGCCACTACGGGAGTATCCTGAGGAGTCTAGCTCGCTCCAAAAAGAGGGAACTAAAGGTCTATGCGCATAGAGTCGTAGTGGGTGAGTTGCACTTGTTTGATCACCGCATAATCACATACTTGCATGACATAGCATAATCATTGCATTCAACCCCTGACACCTATCGTATAAATTGGTATGGGACTTTTTATACGATAGGCCCTGCTAAACGACCCCTTGGTCTATAGGTCTGTATGGGCACTCCTATAAATCAATGGTTAATATTATAATATTTAGATTGTTTCTACATTTACTCATTACTGCTTTACCTTTACTTTACCCTGCTATTTCTATTTTGTTTCATTTATATATATATATCACCTGTGTAGAGTAGATATTACCTTGTCACCTGCATTTGTTCCTACCCCTTGTTTGTCCTCCGCTTCCTCCTTTCCATCCGGTGCCTAGGAGCCCTGGGGGGAGGGGTGGGGAATTGGCTGAGTCTTTATGACTGACGGTCGGTGGACCTTATCATTTTAGGAGACCGTGGCGACGGAGCAGCACCAGAGGCCGGTGCAAATGGAGGCGGGGCAGTCTAGCTCAGGAGCTCAGATGACAGGATCCGTGAGTGTTGGTTTAGTTGTTTTGCTTCCGCGAGTGAATCATGTAGTGAGGATCTGATGTATTGGGCAAGGCCCTAGTTATCTTGTTTTCCTTTCTTTCAGTTATGGTTGTGGACACCTTTTGATGATTTATTTGTATATGTGATGTGGACATGTTTTGCTTGCTTTCTTCATGTTAGCTTACTTTTCTTGTGATCGATTTGGCCGGCAGGATCGGCGTTTTGTAGTGACGACCTTCCCGAGCGAAGGTGTCACCACAAAACGGCGGTTCTGGGCCTAAGACCCGGTGGTTTTTGCAAAAAAAAAATAGGGTCTTACATATAAACTTAAGCAAAATGAAGAAGGGAAGGTTATTAAACACAAAGCAAGAATAGTTGCTAAGGGGTATTCTCAAAAATTTGGAAGAGATTATGAGGAGACTTTTGCTCCCGTAGCCCGGATAGACTCAGTGAGACTAATTCTTGCTTTTGCTGCAAATCATTCTTACCCCATTTATCAACTTGATGTAAAATCAGCTTTCCTTAATGGAGAGCTCAAGGAGGAGGTGTATGTATAGCAACCTGAAGGCTATCAGAAGAAAGGGAAGGAAGACCATGTCTACAAACTCAACAAAGCCCTGTATGGGCTTAAACAAGCTCCAAGGGCATGGCATTCCAACATCACCACCTATTTCAAGCAAGAAGGTTTTATCCAGAGCCAAATCGAGCCATCCTTATTTATCAAGATGGGAACAACTAATGAAAAGCTCATTGTCTGCCTCTATGTCGATGATCTGCTGATAACTGGAGGCACCAACAGCATGATAAACGAGTTCAAGAAAAGCATGAAGACAAGGTATGAAATGACTGACTTGGGACAATTAAATTTGTTTCTTGGCATGCAGGTAAAGCCACTTGCTGGAGGCTACTTCCTGTCTCAAGAGCTGTATGCAACAGAGCTTCTAAAAAGGTTCAAAATGAGGGATTGTAATCCCACCCTTACTCCAATGAGCACAGATCAGAAGCTCTGTAAATACAAAGAAGGAGACGAAAAAGCTGATGAAGGAACCTACAGAAGCTTGATTGGGTCCCTTATCTACCTGACAAACTCAAGACCGGATCTGGAACATTCCGTGAACTTTCTCTCTCGATTTGTTAGCTGCCCAACTAAGGAACACATGGATGCGGCAAAACGAGTGTTAAGATACATAAAAGGGACACTGACCCATGGCATCATCTTCTCCAAGGACCTCAACCCAACACTCATAGGCTTCTGCGATTCTGATTGGGGAGGTTCCCTTGACGATAGGAAGAGCACAGAGGGGTACATCTATTTTTATGGATCCAACCCTATTTCCTGGAAATCAAGGAAGCAACAAACCATCGCACTCTCAACAACGGAAGCATAATACATGGCGATGAACTCAGCTATGTGCGAAGGTCTGTGGTTGAAGAGGATGATCGATGAGATTGAAGAGGTTGAAGAAGACGAGAAGAAGCCCATTTCTCTGAAATGCGACAATACCTCCGCAATAGCCCTATCCAAAAATCCAGTATTCCACAATCGAAGCAAACACATAGAAATCAAATACCATTTTATCAGAGAAAAAGTGGAAGAAGGAGCTGCTGTCCTGGAGTACTGCCCGACTGAAAGCCAGCTCGCGGACATTTTCACCAAAACCCTGCCGCGCCAGCGTTTTTGGGAACTCAAAGACAAGATAAATGTGAAGGCCCCGCCCGGTTCAAGGGAGGATATTGGAAGTTGAACCAGCAAACTGAACCGGTCGTCCTCTGGTTATTGCCTGCATTAATAAAAAGGAGTTAATGTATTAAGAATTCTAAGAGGTTTTCTCTTGGAAACAATCTACCATTTATGAAATGTATTAAGGCTAATGCTTTGTATTCTCCTCTGCAATCTCTATATAAACCATTGTACCGTGGTTACCAGCTACGTATGAATGAAGCATTTTCTCTATTGAATCCATTCTTCCTTCTCTCCTTCTCTGCAATGTTTAGGATCAAATTAGGATGCTCATTCCATCAGGAGGGAGATTACATGATATCTGCGCTAGACATGTGGGCAGAATTATTGACGGCCGGAAGTTGGGCCCAGAGATCGACATATACGAGTTGTTCTCCCTCGGCCGGTCGAGAGAAAATTGAGAAAAGTTGGACGCTGATGAGGCGTTTGCCTCCACAGGTTTATTGGTGAGTTTTACTTTTCGTTGCGGGGAAATAAAATCCCGCTCAGAATAGTTTTTCATCTCGGTGGGAAGTCAGACGGGTGAGACGAAAGAATAAGCATGATAATGGGGTTATAATAAGTGCGTGGAGCCGAGGAGTGAGGTTTTGTGGACATGCTCCGAATGAGTAGAGAGCACTGCGGCATTGCTCAAAAGTATTGTCGTCGTATCATTTGAGAAGATTGAACTTTTCCGGTGGAGGTGCGCATTATATGTCTCGAATTCTGAATCGCGTAGAGTAAGGAGGTAGCTCCCTCACATCAGAAGTCGCTACACAGACTTTCGAGGGGTTCTGCTGCTCGGTTAGCGGAGCTGGTCAACATATTCTAAGGTTTGAGAGTGCTCCCGAAAACCGAACATCTCATCTCTTGAAACCGTCTGTGTTTCCAACTAGTGAAGCGGCCTGCTGTTGCTCGTGCTTGGGCGAACCACATAAATTGTGCGCTTTCTATGTTATTTTCTCCCCTGTTTTGCCCAAGGTCCTAATAATAGAGGGAAGCTAGATGCAAAACAACCTAGAAAGAAGCAAGAGAGGCATGCTATACACAGCGGATAACATTTCAAAAGCACTTTGGCAATAGATGGCCGGGTTGATTCACAGTAAAAAAAAGGAAGAAAAAAAAAGAGGTTTTGTTTTCGTAGACATTTAGGTTCCGTTTGGTGCGACATTTTTGTTCCGGTGAGTTTGGACAAAAACGCCGCCACGTCATAGAATGCATGTTTGACATGACAACCGTCATGACTGCCACCCAAAAAAGAAAACTAGTTTTGAATACAAAAGCGGGCGAAATTCCATAGGTGAGGTCGGGTGTTCATGAACGACCGTTCATAACCACCGCATTCACGACCACCACCGCCGCCGTGCCAAATGAAATCTTAGGCTCCGTTTGGCGCAGTTTTTTTGCTCCGGTGAGTTTGGACAAAAACAGCACCACCGCCATAGGATGTGTGTTTGGCATGACAATGGTTATGATAGCCATAAAAAAATCTAGTTTTAAACATAAAAATGGATGAAGTTCCTTAGGAGAGGTCGGGCGGACGACGGTTCCTAACCACTGTGTTCACGACTGCCGCACAAAACGCGAGCCTTAATGCAGGCGACAGGTACTTATTAGTAGGCCAAGATTGTCAAAATGCTGGTAGTACTCACACAACTAGATTGTTAAAAGGAAGCAAAAATCTACAATTGGTAATGTGGGGGCACTAGACAGCTATATATGTCATGTTTCAGGAAACAAAAAAAATCTACAATTGATAATGTGTGGGGCACTGGACAGGTATATATGTCATATGCCTGTCCTACTAGTAGTCGCAACCATGGAGCCCGCACATTTTAATAGCATATTCATGTCCGGCTCGCGATATGCCGCACCCTGGGAGAGATATTTAGGTACGTATAATTCACGGTGATCACTAAAGATCACTGTGCGAGTGTGCAGGGTGAAAGACAGTTGTATGATTCACGACTCAACGGTGAAGATTGTTTCTGCAAATACAGGTGTAATACGATCGTCTTGAAATACGACCGTATTTTAGATCAATCATGTGCAAAAAGTCATACTCATGAAAAACAAAGCATGTCTCAGTCGTATGTGTCTCCTCTTAGTGTTATAGAGAGCTTTATTAACGACCTGAACTGCTGCTTGATTATCACAGTACAAGCTCAAAGAATTGACTTGAAGTCTAGATAATGGAATATCTAGAATCAGATTCCTGATACAGTCTGCCTCTTCGTCAATCAAGACTAAGACAAACAATTCTGCTTCCATAGACGACAAAGCTATACAAGTATGTCTTTTGGATTTTCAGGTTAGAACATCTCCACCCAAAGTGAACATTCTAATTTCTAGGCTAATTATTTTGTAATTTTCTTGCCCCAACGTGACTAGAAACCTGATTTTCGACAAAGTTAATTAGTAGTGTAATTGAATTACTCTAAATAAATGTTAAGGCCGAGGTAATTTTGTCCATATATATATCAATCCCTTTTTTGCGGGTTATTGTTGAACGGTTTTATGAAGGGAGGAAGTCAAACTCCCCTCCCCCCGAACACACACACACAACTTTTGCTCTGATTTTCGACCAAAATGTTCAAGCAAACGCTTGATTTATCGATCTTCGGTCCGCGGGAAGAACTTGTGATTTCACGTGGATCCAAGCTCTCAGAGTCATCTTAAAATGGCAGACTTTGACCGTAGGAGCGAGTGAAGAAACAACTTCCCACTTGGGATGAAAGTGTCGGCCGTCTCATCTTCTCTCACAACGAAGACTCTGTTCTGGGCAATTTGGTGGTGTTCTCGGCGGTTTGGCGGTTTCCAGTGACCGGAGCGAGGGAAGAAGCGGCGGCGTGGCCTAAATCAAGTTCCAGCATGGGCGTGAGGTGAAAAGAGAGTGTGTGAGTAAGGAGTGAATTGTTTTATGAGGTGCAAATAAATTAAGGGTCTGTTTGACACGTGGTGGTGATCGTGAACTAGTTATGAACTATCGTTCGACCTCACATAAAGAACTTCGTAACGATTGAAATGACATTTTTGTCCAAACTCACGGGAGCAAATACACCGCACCAAATAGAGCCAAATACTCGGCCACCAATTTCTCATCCTCGTCCAATTCGGCGGCGTGAGGTGGAGAGAGAGAGAGAGAGAGAGAGAGAGAGAGAGAGTGAATAATATTTCTTATAAGAAGGACAAAAAATTAGGACTCGGCACTCCGCCCAATTTTCTCATCTTCCTCCTCCTCCTCCGGCAACTCTAATGGCGGCCGCACCTCACGTCCTAGTCTTTCCATTCCCGGCTATGAGCCATATCTCCTCCCTCTTGGAGCTCTCCTACCGCTTCCTCGATCGCGGCTTCAAAATCACTTTCTTGAACACGGAATTCAACCAACGCCGTCTCCTCGCCGCCCTGCCCAACGAACAAGCCGCCGCCGCATCCGCCCTGAAGACCTCCGTCGGCATCCGTCTCGCCACCATCCCCGACGGCCTCGGTCCGGCCGAAGACCGCAGCGATCTCGGCAGGCTTATGGAGGGCATCACGGCCTCCATGCCGGGGTACTTCGAGGAGTACTTGATGGTACGGAACGCGGCAGAATCTGACGGAGAAGAGAGATTCACCTGGTTTCTTACAGATTTAAGCATGGGCTGGACGGTCGACATCGCCCGGAAAGTCGGCCTCCGGTCGCTAGCCTTCTTTCCCATGGCGGCGGCGCTGCTCGCCGGAAGTCTAAGCATTCCAAAACTCATCCAGGATGGTATAATTGATAAGGAAGGTACATGAATTAAATTAAATTTTTATCACCTCACTTTTATTTTCTCTTTTAATTTTAAAACTTTAAAATCTATTTTGAATATGTGCATATCATCTTATTAATTAGAAATTCAAAAAAATATATATATCTAAAAATAAACTCTAAAAATAAATATGGGCAAACAAATTCAAAAAAAATAAAACTTACTAGAATGTAATTGAATTTTTTATAATCATTATCATCATTGTTATGAGTCCATCTATTGAAACGGTTTTGCAATTGGAGTCATGAAACTTGTGCAATTTTTGTTCAAAGTTGTACAACTTAAAATATTTCGTCCCCCAAATTGCTATCAATAATTCACTAAAATTTTCAATTAAGATAACTGTTTTGTGCGCTTTTTAGCCACAAGTCCACAACCATTTTTAGATTAAAATTTCGTTTAGTGGATTGAAAGTTACGACCCTCTAAAATTCTACCATATGAATGAATTAATTTGCACTTAAAATAGGTATGCATATATCCAAAAATAGATTAGCACATCACAATCACATTTAAATATTATTATGTATCTAATTAAAATTGTATTGAATCAAATTCATAATCTACTTTAAAAAAAATTAATAATTTAACTTTACAGGCGCGCCTATAAATGAAAAAATGTTTCAATTGGGCCCCAAAATGCTTCCCATTGACCCGACCCAATTGACCTGGAATTGCTTCAAAGACTCCCTACTAAAAAAAATCTTTTCAATTACGCCTCCAACAATATCCGAGCCGTCGCAAATGCGGAGCTCATTCTCTGCAACACATGTCATGAGCTCGAGAAGCACGTGCTCACCTATGTTCCCGACATCGTCCCCATCGGGCCGCACCTCGGTGGGTCTCGGCCCAACAAGAACTTCGGCAATTTCTGGGTGCAGGACACAAAATGCATCGAGTGGCTTGACGGGCAGAAGGAAAATTCGGTTATATATGCCGCATTCGGCAGCTTCACAGTTCTCAACCAGTGCCAGTTTCAAGAGCTGGCCCACGGGCTCGAGCTGACACGAAAACCATTTCTATGGGTGGTTCGAGCCGATCTCACGGCTGCGGACGATGAAAACTCGATGAATCTTTCAAATTTCATCGAAAGAGTGGGGGATAGAGGGAGAATAGTAAGTTGGAGCCCACAGCAGAAGGTGCTTGCCCATCCTGCTATCGCATGCTTCGTCACGCACTGTGGTTGGAACTCAGTTTTAGAAGGGTTGAGAAATGGGGTGCCGTTTCTGTGCTGGCCGTATTTTGCCGATCAATTCTTCAACCAAACCTGCATCTGCGATCTTTGGGGGGTTGGGTTAAGAATGGTGGCCGACGAGAGCGGAATAATTTCGAAGGAGCAAATTATGTCAAAATTGCAGGCTTTGGTCGGTGATAAAGAGATCAAAGAGCGATCATCGGCTTTGAAGGAGAAGGCTTGTAAGAGTCTTGAGATCGGCGGATCCTCTTTTAATAATTTCAATAAGCTTATAGATTTGATGACTGGTGTTTGAATTCTACGCTAAAAAAAATGAAAGTGAAGTTATTGAAAAATATGTGTGTATTGATGTTACATTAATGAAAGATTTTTCCAAAGCTTTCTATATTTTTGAAGTTCTATTTATTGTATCTTAAAGAAGGGGAGCCTTAATTGGCGCACTCCTTGGGGTGTTGCCGTGTGACCTTCAGGTCATTATTTATTGTATCGTGGGCCCGGAGAGATGGTTAGAATGTACATGGTGCGACCTTGATTAAAGCCCGTCCAGTGCGGCGGGGCGGGAACCCTTGCGTTTGCAGGCGGGTGGATTCCTTGCCTGCATAACCTTCCATCCAAAGGAGAGGAGTGGATCAAAAGATATTTGGTCGAATAATAGGTGTTGGAATGAATCGATATTGAGGGGAATTGATTAAGGTATTACTCTTGCTAATTGTTTTATGCAGGTGGTTCCACGGGAGCAGAGAATGCTGATTTTAAGTAGAAATGCAACAGGGGAATTTTATTCAGCAAAAGCTTGATACAGAGTTTCATTACATGGGTATAAATAGAGTTCCTGAAATCAGGAATATTCTAGAAAAGCAACGGTTATACAACATTACAGTAATTTCTAGATTGTTCTTAATTATGGGCTAATGCAGATTTGGGCCTGTAGGAGCATATGGGCTTTTACACCCCTCTAAATCTGCATAGCTTACAACTCCAATCTTCTTCCTTAATTCAGTAAAGCGCTCCCTGGACAGGGGTTTAGTCATTAGGTCTGCCAGTTGATGTTTGGTCGGGCAGAACTTTACTTCGATTTTCTTCTTTTCTACAAGTTCTCTGATATGGTGATGCTTTATATCAATATGCTTGGTTCTGCAGTGATAAACTGGGTTTTTGGAAAGTGCTATTGCTGAGCTGTTATCACAATGGATTTTAACTGCATCATCCTCTCCCCCTCTTTCTCCTTCTATCTCCATTTTCAGGCGTTGAAGCCAAACGGCTTCACAGGCAGCGTTGTTTAGAGCCATGTATTCGGCCTCTGCTATAGATAGCGCAACTGTGCGTTGCTTCCGTGAGCTCCAGGAAATGGGTGCTCCGCCAATAAAAAAGATGAATCCTCATGTGCTCTTACGATCTTCTGTATCTCCTGCCCAGTCTGAGTCGGTAAAGCCATGAAGGGATTTCTCATGGCTCCTGAGGTAGGGTATTCCATATTCCTTTGTCCCTTGTAGGTATCGAAGTATACGTTTGGCGGCAGCAAAATGGTTCTTTGAGGGATTGCTAACATACCTTGCCACGATGTTTACTGAATTTTCAATGTCAGGTCGTGAGTGTGTAAGGTACATTAGGCTCCCGACTAAGCTTCTATACATTTCTTGATCGGCAGCTTCCTCTTGCTCTGTTTTTGGAGTCAATTTCTCGGTGATGGACATGGGGGTTATTGCAGGGTTGCAGTTCTCCATGTTATATTTCTTTAGCAGCATTTTTGTGTAGTGTTCCTGGGAGATGAAAATGCCGCCCTCTACCTGTTTGATCTGGAGCCCCAAGAAGAGTTTAGGGAATCCGAGATCTGTCATTTCATACTTCTTCTTCAGCTTGTCTTTGAATTTCTCTAATTGGGTTTTATTTGATCCTGCGAGGATCAGATCATCTACATACAGGCTTACAAGCATCTTGCCTTCTTCTTCTTCCTTGATGTAGAGGGTAGGCTCGATGGGGCTTTTAGTGAAACCTTCCTCCAGAAAGAATGCTTCTATGTTGAGGTGCCTGGCCCTTGGGGCTTGCTTTAATCCATAGAGGGCTTTGTGTAGTTTATACATCTTTCCTTCTTGTCCCTTGGCTATGAATCCTTGAGGTTGGCAAACATATACTTCTTCTATTAATTCTCCATTGAGAAATGTCGATTTTACATCGAGTTGATACACATGGTATCCATTCCTGACTGAAACGATGAGGATTAGCCGGATTGTCGTTAATCTAGCAACCGGCGCGTATGTTTCATCATAGTCTTCTCCGGGTCTTTGAGTATACCCCTTAGCAACAAGCCGAGCTTTGTGCTTCTGGATTTTACCGGTTTCGTCTCTCTTTAGTTTGTAGATCCACTTGAGTCCTATTATTTCTCTGTTTTTTGGTTTGGTAACCAAGACCCAAGTGTTATTTTTTGTTATGGCCGCAATTTCTTCTTTCATTGCAATCCTCCATTCTTCTTTCTATATGGCTTCTTCAAAAGTTGCGGGTGTGTCTGTGGCAAGACAAGCAAACTCATTATTTTGGTATATGTCATGTAGGGAGCGTACCTTGTGGGCCGATGATGCATCATTGTCTGAATCAGAGTCTTCTGGTACTCTTAGCTCAGTGGTGCCATGGAGGGAGCTTGGTGGAGAATCCAACTCAACCGGCACAGTTCTCATTTCATTGTTGTCTTGGAGGGTGCTAGGTAGATTTCCTAGCTCAACCGGCATCAATGAGGGTTGAGATATGTCTTTGACTGAGGCCCAATCCCATGCTTCATCTTCATGGAAGATAACGTCCCGTGAGATAATAAGTTTGTTGCTTTTAGGCTCAAGGAGTCGATAGCCCTTTGTTTGATCACCATAGCCCAGGAAGATGCATTTTTGACTAGTTTCCTCCAACTTGTCACTTCTTCCTGTGTTTTTATGAGCATATGCAATACACCCAAACACCTTAAGATGAGCCATTGTGGGTTTTTGATTGTACAGGGCTTCATAAGGTGTTTTGTTTACTAGTGCTTTGGTGGGTGTTCGATTTAGTATGTAAATTGCTGTTGTTGTAGCTTCTCCCCAAAAGGACTTTGGAAGAGATTGTTGTGTCAACATTGCTCTCATCATCTCCACTACGGTTCGATTTCTTCTTTCGACTACTCCATTCTGTTGAGGAGAGGCAAGAGCTGTGAGTTCTCGATGGATTCCTGCATCTTGACAGAAAATGTTGAACTCCTTGGACAAAAATTCTCCTCCTCTGTCGGTTCTTAACACCTTTATACGTTTATTGAATTGATTTTCAACTTGGTTTTTAAAAATGATGAAGAATTTTAAGCTCTCGGATTTTTGCTCTAGATGACTAATCCACATAAATCTGCTGTAGTCATCCACAATAAGCATGTAATACCGTTTGCCTCCAAGTGACGGCGTGCTGGATGGTCCCCATAGATCAATATGGAGCATTTCAAGAGGCTGAGAGGACCTCCTGTGTGCAGTTTTTGGAAACGGCAAGCGGTGAGACTTGCTCCTGGCGCAAGTATCACACTTTAGCTCCTCATTGGATAGGCTGGGCAATCCTTCTGCTAATTGTTGTAGGTGTATGAGTGCAGGAATATTGATGTGCCCAAGCCTTTTGTGCCACAGTTGTAAAGTCCTGTTGCCTTGAGTGCAAGCTAGAGACATGGACTTCTGTGGTGCTAACTCCAGAGTGAATATATTGCTTTGATTGAGATGTGCAATCCCAACTGGAGCTTTAGTTTTGGGGTGGTATATTACACATGAGTCGTCATTGAATTCAACTCTGTGTCCCCTTCTAAGCAGCTGTCCTACGCTTAATAGATTTTGGGTAAGGGAAGGAACATACTGTACATCTTCTATTAGTTTGTGAGCACCTTCTGGAGTAATGACAGATGTTGTGCCCTTTCCTTCTATCTTTACCTTCTTGCCATCTCCTAATATGACTTCTGAATTGTAGCTTTCATCAAGATTGATGAAATACTCTCTCTTGTTCACCATGTGGCTTGAGCAGCCGCTGTCAACAAACCAAAGATGGGAAGAATTTTTGTTATTTGTGCTTTTACATGTAAACAGGAATTGCTCATTCTCTGTCTCTGTGAATTTTGCTTCCTGCTTTTGTTTGAACCAGCAATTTTTCTCCGAGTGGTTCTGAATCTTGCACGTCTTGCACCGAAAGTAGCAGTCTTTGGTGAGGTGGTTTTGCTTTTTGCAAATGGTGCAGGATGCTCCTATACCATTGCCCGACTCCTTCTGCTTATGTTGTACTCTGTCTTCTATTTTTTCTTGGTTTGCATTTCTGGAATGTTTGTTTGGGAAGGTTCGTTTCCCGGCTTTGTTTTTGAAGTTCATTTTGGTTTGGAACACCTTTTCTATAGGTGTGTTATCCTTGAAGAGAAGATCTTCATGAGACTGTAATGAGCCCATTAGCTCAGTTATGGTCATGTCCTCTATGTCGTGTGCCTCCATGATAGCAGAGACAATGTGGTTGTATGCTTTTGGAAGAGACCTTAGCACTTTCTCTACTATTTGGGACTCTTCAAGACTTCCCCCAAGAGTTTTTATTTGGTTTGTTAAGGAGGATATTTTGGCAAAGTAGTCTTGAGAGTTTTCTCCTTCTTTCATCTTTATATCATCAAATTGTCTTCTTAAGGTCTGAAGCTTGATTTTAATTATTTTTTTGTTACCTTTGTACTCGTTTTTGAGGCGATTCCATGCTTCCTGTGAAGACTTTGATCCCATAATCCTTGGGTATATGGTGGAGGACACTCCTTGTTGTATTAGATGCAGAGCAAGTGCATCCTTCATCTTGTCTTCCTTCTTAAACTTTGGGGCTTCTCCTTCTGCTGTTTTCCCGGTTGATTTGAGGCCTTCTTCGACAATCTCCCATAGGTCTTGTGAGATTAAAAATGTTTCCATTTTGTCACTCCATTGTTCATAGAGTTCTCCGGTGAACAATGGAATTGACGGATGAGAAAACATGGGAGACATGGTAGATGATGATGCCATGAAATCTGCAACTCAAAAGATGTTGACGAGATCCAACAAGTGCTCTGATACCACTGCTGGAATGAATCGATATTGAGGGAAATTGATTAAGGTATTACTCTTGCTAATTGTTTTATGCAGGTGGTTCCACGGGAGCAGAGAATGCTGATTTTAAGTAGAAATGCAACAGGGGAATTTTATTCAGCAAAAGCTTGATACAGACTTTCATTACATGGGTATAAATAGAGTTCCTGAAATCAGGAATATTCTAGAAAAGCAACGGTTATATAACATTACAGTAATTTCTAGATTGTTCTTAATTATGGGCTAATGCAGATTTGGGCCTGTAGGAGCATATGGGCTTTTACAATAGGGACCTAATATGAAAAGCGATCTGATTGGTCGAATCAATCGAGGACCCGATTTGAAATCGGGGGCCCCATAATAATTATGCCATCATTCGGTCGGGAAGATGAGAGAGAAAACCAGGGGCCTCATGATACCAATCGGAGGCTCATTCAAGTCATCGTTCGCATATTTCTGTGACATCGTAGACATTAAAGTTCCGTTTGGAGCAGCTTTTTTGCCTCAATGAGTTTTGACAAAAACGCCACCGTCATAAAACGCTAGCTACTAAGAATAGCCAACTAGTTTTGAACATAAAAGTGGATGAAGATACTTAGGTGAGATCTGGCGTTCACGAATGACTGTTCACAACCACCGCGCGCGTTCGAAACCGCCGCCACCCGCGCCAAACCGAGCCTAACTCTGCACAAAGAACTTCATCTCAATGGTTCGTGTTAATAAGATAGGCTAAATATTGGTGTACTTAGATGAAATATTCTAATAAATTTTTGAGGTTTGGAAAATATCATGTTTAAAATGGCTAGTAATAGAAAATAGAAAATATAAAATACGATATGACTACGGTTAGCCCAACAGAGGCACAATTTGTATGTAAGAGCCAAACAGGCGTCTCAACAGCCGGGCTATATAGTCCGTACACCACCACAACCTTCTCTCCTCTCAAATATAAGGAGGTAGATTGTTGAGGTCAAGTTTTGAACCGCCGACCTCCTTTACACGAGGGGACTCATTCCACCTCTCATACTCAACTATAGAATAAGAGCTAGGAAATTAATTTAAAAAAATCTAGCTATTTAATTTTATATTTGGACAGAGTGTTCAGATTATGGCTCCATTTGGCTCGGTTTTTTTTCTCCGATGAGTTTTAACAAAAACGACACCGTAATATAATGCTTGTTTGGCATGACACTGGTTATGACCGCCACCCAAAAAAAGAAAACTAGTTTTGAACATAAAAATGGATGAAGTTCCTTCGGTGAGATCGAGCTATGAAGTTCCTTGAGGTGCACCTCGACGACTTGGAGGACTTCCTCCTGGAACCTGTCCACATAACTTCCCAACGTCTCCCCCGTCCTCTACCGGATCAGGAACAACGCTTCCGCCCCTTTTCTTCTCTTCTTCAAGGTGGAGAACCTTAGCAGGAAAATCTGACGCAGGTCCTCGAAGCTGTAGATGGTTCCACCCGGGAGCTGGTGGAACCAGTCCCTTGCCTTTCCTCTGAACGTGACGGCAAAAAGCCTGCATTTGAAGGCATCCGACATCTGCCTGATCGAGGTCATGTCCTCGAACCACTGGAGGTGCTGAATTGGGTCATCCTTTCCCGCGTAGTACGACATTTCGGGCTCGCTGAACCCATCGCGAACCGGAGCCGAGATGATCAGCTCACAGAAAGAGCTCCCCCCTCCTCCTTGGCGAGTCGAAGGCGTTCTCTTCACCTCCCCACTGGGGTAGCCGCTCCCGGGAGAGCTGTTAAAGAGCACTCTCGCTTGGAGACCCGAACCTTCTCCCGTGGTCGGCTCCTTCCCCTATCGATGTGCTTGTTCCGCCTCCATCGGAGGTGGCGAGACGAGCATGGGTGCAGGTGGTGTTGAACACCCACCTTGAGGGGGACATGCGACCCAGAAGAGTTCCAGGATCGACTTCCTGAACTCATCAAAGTCACTCTTCTTCACGTACTCGCTAGTAGGGGCGAGTTCCCCAGCTCGTCGCTCCCAGCCATAAGACTTGTCCATGGCTTTCCGAACTAGCTGCGTCCACGCTCACCGCACCAGAATGTTGAAACCAG
The DNA here is from genome assembly GCA_033032865.1 of Dactylorhiza incarnata. NCBI lineage: Eukaryota > Viridiplantae > Streptophyta > Magnoliopsida > Asparagales > Orchidaceae > Dactylorhiza > Dactylorhiza incarnata. Next base: position 2,246,260 of record JAWHQI010000275.1, read on the forward strand.
AGAACTGGTCTCGACGTTCGAAAGAGAGATGCAGCTAATCCTTACTGGTCCTGAGCTCGTCCCTTGACTAATCACTAAGAACCGCAAAACTCCACCCTTGGAAAATTTCTAAGTCCACAAACTGACCCCGTAAGCTGCAGCGTGGAGGTCCCACCACGTGCCCAGAAGTTCTCAAGGAACTTCCCCTCCCAAGCCAATGTTGAGCCTGGGCACCTTGGAGGGCACTAAAGATCACCTCACCGTCTGCCTTCAATGACAGGGGGAGGGGAGGGGTAGTGCTTGCTCACAACACACACGCGAGGGAGGGGGTACCAACATCCCTTCCCAAGGTGGCCATGGGGGTCTATTTATCCCAAAAATTGGGCTGCGGATAGCCAAGAATCCACTATCCGCAGACCAACAACCAACCCGAACGACCGAAAAATGAGGGGAGCCGAGTGGAGCTCGAGATGTCCACCCCCCCTTGCCGGGGGTCGGGTGAGTGGACCAAGGTCCACCACCCGAATCGGGCGAGTGGACCTCATGGTCCACTCAGCTAGCTGGGCGAGTGGACCTACGGTCCACTCGCCCAGGTGCCCGGGACGAGTGGACCTACGGTCCACTCGCCCATATGCCTGGGGCGAGTGGACCGTACTTTGGGCGAGTGGACCTTAGGTCGAGGGGACCTATGGTCCACTCGCCCCTCCCTTTGGGCACTCGCCCGGAGCCTTGGGCGAGTGGACCTCGGGTCCGCTCGCCAAAGTAGGAAGTATTCCCCCCCCCCGGGTTTTCTCATTCTCGGTCCTTAACGATCTCTGATGGTTGGGTTCGCTGCGTCGCGATCATCTTTTCCGTCACGACCTCCTCCGTGTCGGGTCACACCGACTCGGAAAATATGAGGGTTGTACAGTTACGATCACTATTCTCCTAAAGTTAAATAAAAATCATCAAATTTGGAATGATACCAATTAACAAAAGAAGAATCAAAACCAAGTTAGATAGTATTATCAAATTTAGAATAACACTTTCTTCTAAGGTAAGAAAGAAGAATCTGAGTGAAATTGTAATCATCAAAATTTGGAATGAAGCAACTCATCTGATCATGCGCAGCAACCAAGAACATCAACGTAGTGCAACATGCTAACTAAACGGCAATGCAAAAGCTGAAAAATATCAAAACATTAGACTAAGGCTGATATAAATCGCCTTTAGTCTTATTTTCACCACGGTTTTGATAAATCGATCTTTAGACATTCCTTTCGTCAATGGATCAACTAAGTTATCATTCGACATCACATCAATCAAAGAGATAACTCTTTGTTCTTTTAGATAATTCAACAAAGCATGTCCCAGTCGTGCATGTCTCCTCTTAGTGTTATAGAGAGCATTCTTAATGACCTGAACTGCATGATTATCACAATACAAACTCAAAGAATTGACTTGAAATCTAGATAAGAGAATATCTAGAATTAAATTCCTGATCCAGTCTGCCTCTTCGCCAGCCGAGGCTAAGACAAACAATTCTGCTTCCATAGACGACAAAGCTATACAAGTCTGTCTTTTGAATTTTCAAGTTATAGCAGTTCCACCCAAAATGAATATTCTGATTTCCAGGCTAATTATTTTGTAATTTTCTTGCCCCAAAGTGAACCGAAACAGGAACCAAACAATCAACAAAGTTAATTAATTAGTACGTAGTGTAATTGAATTACTCTAAATCCGATGTAATTTTGTTCTTATATCATTCCCTTTTTTGCAGGTTAATTATTGTCCATAATCTAATATATGCTAACTTTGAACGGCTTTATGAAGCGAGGAAGTCAAGCTCCAACGACCTGGGACAATAATTAACCCCCCCCCCCCCCCCCCCCCCCCCCCGATCCCAGGTTAAATCAGCCAATTTTATCGTTGGCGACGACGTCGTCTTTTACAATCATTTTGCTCTGATTTTCGACCAAAACATTCAACTAAATGGCTGATTTATTGATGTTCCGCGGGAAGAACTTGGGATTTCACTTGGATCCAAGCTCTCAAAGTCATCTTAATTAAAATGCTAGACTTTGATCGTAGGAGCGACTCCAGCTTCCCGTTGGGATGAAATTGTCGACCATCTCTCCTTCTCTCACAACGACGACTCTATTCTGGGCGGTTTGGCGGCTTCCAATGGCCGGCGCAACGCAAATTATAGAGTGTGTGAGTGTGGAGTAAATTGTTTTACGAGGTGCAAATAAATTAGGGAAGGCTCTGCTTGATAAAAAAAAGGACAAAAAAATAAATTATTTTATTTTTAGACAACTAATGGCTTGTTGTTCAATTCGTTGTATTTTTTTTATAAAAAGGACAAAATTAAAAGACTCAGCACTCCGCCCAACTTTCTCTTCTTCCTCCTCCTCCTCCTCCTCTCCGGCAACTCTAATGGCTGCCGCACCTCACGTCCTAGTCTTTCCTTACCCGGCTATGAGCCATATCACCTCCCTCTTGGAGCTCTCCTACCGCTTCCTCGATCGCGGCTTCAAAATCACTTTCTTGAACACGGAATTCAACCAACGCCGTCTCCTCGCCGCCCTGCCCAACGAACAAGCCGCCGCCGCATCCTCCCTCAGGACCTCCGGCGGCATCCGTCTCGCCACCATCCCCGACGGCCTCGGTCCGGCAGAAGACCGCAGCGATCTCGGCAGGCTTATGGAGGGCATCACGGCCGCCATGCCGGGGTACTTGGAGGAGTACTTGATGGTACGGAACGCGGCAGAATCTGACGGAGATGAGAGATTCACCTGGTTTCTTACAGATTTAAGCATGGGCTGGACGGTCGACATCGCCCAGAAAGTCGGCCTCCCGTCGCTAGCCTTCTTCCCCATGGCGGCGGCGCTGCTCGCCGGAAGTCTAAGCATTCCAAAACTCATCCAGGATGGTATAGTTGATAAGGAAGGTACATGAATTAATTTAATTTTTTATTACCCCACTTTTAATTTAAAACCTTTCAAATGAAATAAATTTAAATCAGATCTATTTTATTAATTAAAAATAAAATAAAAATAAAATAAAATAAAAAATAAACTGATCTAAAGATGGACAGGGGCAAATCAAAATTTTAAAAAGAAAATTTCTCAAAATGCGATTCAAATTTTTCAAAATTATTCTGTATTGAAATGGTTCTATAATTGGAGTCATATAGCTCGTGCATTTTTTATTCAGAGTTATAACACTCGAAATATTTTATCCTCAAAATCTCTATAAAATAATTCACTAAAACTTTCAATTACATTGCCTATTTTGTGTTTTTTAGCCACAAGTCCGCTGCCGCTTTCAAACATTAGAATTTCGTTTAGTGAATTGAAAATTATGACCCTCTGAAGTTCTATCATCCAATGAATTGATTTTGATCTAAGGGTGTAGCAAATTTGTCTGCATTTATAATTTTTAATGCATATATCCATAATAGATTTGGGCATAACAATCACATTTAAATATTATTATGTATCTAATTAAAATTGTATTGAATCAAATTCATAATCTACTAATTTTTTTTAATAATTTAACTGTACAGGCGCGCCTATAAATGGAAAAATGTTTCAATTGGGCCCCAAAATGGTTCCCATTGACCCGACCCAATTCACCTGGAATTGCTTCAAAGACTCCCTAACAAAAAAAATCTTTTTCAAATACGCCTCCAACAATATCCGAGCCGTTGCAAACGCGGAGCTCATTCTCTGCAACACATTTAATGAGCTCGAGAAGCACGTGCTCACCTACGTTCCCAACATCGTCCCCATCGGGCCGCTCCTCGGTGGGTCTCGGCCCGACAAGAACTTCGGCAATTTCTGGGTGCAGGACACAGAATGCATCGAGTGGCTTGACGGGCAGAAGGAAAATTCGGTTATATATGCCGCATTTGGCACCTTCACAGTTCTCAACCAGTGCCAGTTTCAAGAGCTGGCCCACGGGCTCGAGCTGACACGAAAACCATTTCTATGGGTGGTTCGAGCCGATCTCACGGCTGCGGACGATGAAAACTCGATGAATCTTTCAAATTTCATCGAAAGAGTGGGGGATAGAGGGAGAATAGTAAGTTGGAGCCCACAGCAGAAAAGGTGCTTGCCCATCCTGCTATCGCATGCTTCGTCACGCACTGTGGTTGGAACTCAGTTTTAGAAGGGTTGAGAAATGGGGTGCCGTTTCTGTGCTGGCCGTATTTTGCCGATCAATTCTTCAACCAAACCTGCATCTGCGATCTTTGGGGGGTTGGGTTAAGAATGGTGGCCGACGAGAGCGGAATAATTTCGAAGGAGCAAATTATGTCAAAATTGCAGGCTTTGGTCGGTGATAAAGAGATCAAAGAGCGATCATCGGCTTTGAAGGAGAAGGCTTGTAAGAGTCTTGAGATCGGCGAATCCTCTTTTAATAATTTCAATAAGCTTATAGATTTGATGACTGGTGTTTGAATTCTACGCTAAAAAAAATGAAAGTGAAGTTATTGAAAAATATGTGTGTATTGATGTTACATTAATGAAAGATTTTTCCAAAGCTTTCTATATTTTTGAAGTTCTATTTATTGTATCTTAAAGAAGGGGAGCCTTAATTGGCGCACTCCTTGGGGTGTTGCCGTGTGACCTTCAGATCATTATTTATTGTATCGTGGGCTCGGAGAGATGGTTAGAGTGTACATGGTGCGACCTTGATTAAAGCCTGTCCGGTGCGGCGGGGCGGGAACCCCTGCGTTTGCAGGCGGGTGGATTCCTTGCCTGCATCAACTTCCATCCAAAGGAGAGGAGTGGATCAAAAGATATTTGGTCGAATAATAGGGACCTAATATGAAAGGCTATTTGATTGGTCGAATCAATCGAGGACCCGATTTGAAATCGGGGGCCCCATAATAATTATGCCATCATTCGGTCGGGAAGATGAGAGTGAAAACCAGGGGCCTCATGATAGCGATCGGAGGCCCATTTAAGTCATCGTTCGCATATTTCTGTGACCCCGGGAATTAGGAGGATACAACAAATCAGAGAAGGATGAATACACAACATGATAATATTATATTAATACCTTAGTAATTAAGAAATTATTACAAAGGGTTTTAAATCTATTATAGTTCCTCTATAAATTAAGCACGCTGACATCGTAGACATTAAGGTTTTGTTTGGGGCAGCTTTTTTGCTTCGATGAGTTTTGACAAAAACGCCACCGTCATAAAACGCCAGCTACCAAGAATAGCCAACTAGTTTTGAACATAAAAGTGGATGAAGATACTTGGGTGAGATCTGGCGTTCACGAACGACTGTTCACAACCACCTTAGCTCTGAAGCGAACCAAGCGCGCTAACAATCACTTAGAGAATCGTTAAGTACACTGAGACTTTTTAACGTGAAAAACCCGGAAAGGGTAAAAAACCACGCGGTCGGAGCTGTGTCGACCAACTTAATTCTACTATCTTCTAGGGGGTTACAGTCAGATACTTAGAATTCGAGCGCGAGAGACCGCCGCTCGTTACAATAATAGAGAGAGAGAGAGAGAGATCTCCGAAGGTGACAGGTCACCACTCGGCAAACTAAGTCATTTTTCTTCTGAGAACTATGGTGGGAACAAAAGTGAGAACGCCGAGTCGTCTTTCGGGAGAAGGGAAATCTCCAAGTCCACGAAAGTGATCTTCAAGCACCGAAGGAAATCTTCAAGTGCGATGGAGATCTTCAAGCACCGAAGGAGAACTCAAGGGAAATCTTCGACAGAGTTCTCTCGGGTGCAGAAGGCAAGGTCCCTTGAAATGAAGGCTTTGAGCTCCTTTTATAGCTTTGACCGAGGATAGCCCGGTAATTTTGCCGTCGTAACCATCGTAACCACCTGACGGGCGAATCACGCTAGTCGATCTGGAGCACACAGATCGCCATTTTTCATAAATGACCATCTTGCCCTTCGGGCAGTACGGACAGCTTTGTTAAAGGTAAGAAAGGCGACAAGCGGGTCCTGCAATCTGAGAAATTAGGAAAGACAAAAAGTGAGCGTGCCCGGAATGCATGCGGAAGTGTTCTGAGCGCGCTCAGAAGCGTTCTGAGCGCGCAACGAATGAGGAAGCATTCTGAGCGCGCAACGAATGAGGAAGCATTCTGAGCGCGCAAGCAGGTCGAAAACTGGAAGCCGTATCCCCAAAGAAGGGATGGGGTTTCGGCCGGGCGCTCCGCCGGACCCCCCGCGGGAGAGTTGTGCGTTCCGACCGCACCCGTACAGGGGGTGGTCGCGGCCCGAAGGGGGATGCGGCGGTATGGCCGCATCCCAAGGGGGGTGCGACATGGCCGCACCTCAAGAGGGTGCGGTTAGGCCGCACCCCTCGAGGGGGGGGGGGGGGGGGGGGGGGGTCGGCGCTACCGCGGGCGCTATCACGCGGTAGCGCCGCGTGGTACCGCCACACGCGTCGTGGCGGTAGCGCGCGCGCTACCGCACGCGGTAGCGCTCCCGCTACCGAACGCGGTAGCGCGCCCGCTATCGCACGCGAGCGCTTGCGCGTGGCATAGCCGCGCGCGGTGCTGGCACACACGGTTGCGTGCGGCCCTGCGGCGTGTTCTGCGTGCGTCTTTGTACGGGCGGTTGGTGTGTTTGGCCCACTCTCCCACTCATCCCTCTTAACCGCAGTGGTGGAGTGGGGATCGCGAGTAACCGCTACTCGGCTTTGGACATATAGATAAGAGCCCATGTATGAATGCATATCACATATTATGATAGACTGTCACTAGATATGTTAGCAGTCTTTTCGAGGAAGGTTGTTATTAGGCATGTCAGCAGTATCTTCGAGGAGCTATCATTAAACCAATCACCTTTATTAAAATTGATTTGACATGCATGATGATGTATGCATAAAGATGTAGTATTTTGTAACAAATATTGAAAAGTACTATATAATTACTTTTCACATCAATTAATTAATATTACATTTATTTTAAGCTGCATTAAATAATTATTTTAAGCTACATTTATTTCAATATTTTCTTTTTACCATTAAGTTAAAAAAAAAAAATTTAGGAAGAGAGAGTGGACGTCTATTTAAAATTATAGAAATAGAAAGAGAGAATGAGTAGGGTCCACATTTATTAAAGATTAAAGAAAACGAAATATATATAGAGAGAGATTGTTGTGAGTGAGAGGAAGATAGAGGAGAGAGAAAGTGATGGGGAGAGACATTAAAAAAATATAAATATAAAACAAGATATTAAATAAAAACATAAATAGATGCCGGCGCCGCCGGCCCGAGAGCATCGGGCAATGTCGTGCCCGGAGTACTATCGCGATCGATGTACTGTCGGGGCTGGCCATATGAACAAGACTAAAGTTATGAGATGCACAAAAAGACAAGGCTAAAGTTTAAAAAAAAACAGCTAAACTAAAAAATGTCAGCCAGCCTGGTGCACAAATAATTGTGAGATTTTTTTTTTTGAAATATTTGAGCATATACAAATATTTCACTTGTTGTATAGAGAGAATTTTTTACTACCAAAGCAATTGTTTGTAAATGGTAACATTCACTCAAAAATAAAGTTTCTTTAATACTCTTTTTCAACTAATTTTGAATAGGAAGTTTTGTGCTATTATTTTTGTCCGCCGAGCGCACCGATACTTCTTTGTTGTCTGGTGGAAGATCTTGATGTTGGGCACAAATTCAATTTTGTAGAACCCGGCTGAACTTTTTTTCATTGAGCATCATTGAGACAGCAAAGTGGATGGTCTTTTTTCGCTCTGGACCAAGCTAGTCGGTGCTCCGATCGAATTCATAAAACATGACGTTGTCGTCTTGGTCTTGCCTCCATTGTCTGATCCCAGGAGAGTCATAACTTCAGAGCAAGTGCGAGCTTCGTCCTTCCTTGTTTAGTTCTTGTGATGCTAGCCGAAGATGAAGAATCCCTCATTCCGGTGCGTCGATCCAATAGGCATCTGTCATTTTTCGCTTGTTTTTGACATGAAACAAGATGGCGACATATTTTTTTTTGTGGTGGTGCATACAAATGGATTATATTGGGGATTTACAGAGAGCTGACATAATATTTTAATTAGTATATGATCTCAATTAAATATTGTGTATCATTACAAGCAAATTGAGTTTCTTATTATCATATTTTTTTGGAAAATTGTCTCATATTTGTTACTATTTTTTTTTTATCAAGTGGAGGTCTATATATAAGATTACAAGTGACAAGGGAGAAAATTGTGCATTCGAGAAAATTGTCTCATATTTGTTACTTTGATTCTCGACGTGGTGTATTCGAGAAAATTGTGTCATTTTTTCGTGGTGTTGCGATGTTGCGCATACGCACAAATGAATTATATTGGGAGTTCATAGAGGCTTGTTATAATATTGAATTATATGTCACTTATCTTGCATCATTACAAATTGAATTTCTTCCTTCAATCTTGTCTATATATTTCTGTTTTTTATGATCCCCACCGCCAGGCCGTGGTCCCGGATAGCTTTGATTTTCATGTTTTTTATGATCATGTTTATTGTTTGCGAAGACACACAAGGGTATAAATGCAAAACTTGAATTTTGGCGGAGATCTGCTTACTCCCTGTGCAACTCTACTGATATCTTCAACCGTCCATCTGCATAATGAAAAAAAAAACAAATGAACAGTACTCATTTTTCTAATCAAAATATTATAATGCTGCCCAATGTGTTTAAGACTTAAGCTCCGTTTGGCACAGCTTTTTGCTCCGGTGAGTTTGGATAAAAATGCCACAATCATATTTATATAATACAAATAATACATACATAATAAACTTGTTCTAAAATTTGATGCCAGAAATTTCAGCAATAAAAATACCAAGGACTCGCATAGCTATCAACAAGTCTTTGGAGTTCAAACCGCGCTTTTTCCAGCAATAACAAAGTTCTACCTGCAGGAAAAATGAGGAATACAACTTCTCAGAAAAATCATATAATTTCACGTATTATCAAAATCCGTTATCACATATTTCATGAATGTAAAAATAATATCATAGATTTGTTTTCACCTAAAATACAAACCTGATAGAGCGCTCAAAGCATCCGAGTGAGCGTCAAGTTTGAAACGTCTCTACCCGTTGCCCCCAGCAGAGGTATTTATAGGCGTAACCCTAAATCCCCGACGACCCATTATGGGTGCTTTAACGGACCCGTTAGGGTTCCGTTAAAGACATGACATTAATGCACAATATACCTTAACATTCTCCTCCTATATTGTAGAAATTGATTCACATAACGGGTTAAATAAAATATATAATTTAGATAACGACATAATGAGTTTTTAGATCTGAAGATCTTTCGGGCACTGATGGGGAGTCTTATCTACCTGACTATCACGAGGCCGGACATCGCCTTTGCCGTCGGCCGAGTTAGTCGGTATATGCAGGAGCCGCGGAAGCCTCATCTGGAGGCAGCTAAAAGGATTCTGAAGTACGTGAAGGGAACCCTTGAGATGGGGTTGTCATATGAAGAGAAGTCTGACTTCAAGCTACATGGGTACACAGATGCAGATTACGGAGGTGACACTGATGATCGCAAGTCGACATCAGGTTACGTGTTCTTGTGTGGAGCAGCTGCTATCTCGTGGTTTTGCAAGAAACAGGACTATATTTCCCTTTCTACCACGGAGGCCGAGTACAAGGCGTCGTCCTTAGCAACTCAGGAGTGTGTCTGGCTAAGGAGACTAGTGGAGGATGTGGGCGTGGAGGTCAGCGGACCAACTGTGCTACGCGGGGACAATGAGAGTGCATTGAAACTGGTAACCAATCCAGTGTGTCATGCAAGGACCAAGCACATAGAGATCGAGCATCACTTCATCAGAGAGAAAGTGCTGGGTGGCTTGATCGCTGTGGAGCATGTGCGGAGTGAAGAAAACCTTGCGGATATATTCACGAAGCCCCTATCTGCGGGGCCGTTCCGGAGGCTTTGCTCGTTGCTTGGAGTTGTTCCCGGAGCTCACTTCAAGGGGGAGTGTTAGAATTGAAGTGCGCTAGCGCCAGCGCTAGCTCCTACTCGCCACCCCCCTTGTTTTGCCTATAAATAGAGGGGTACCCCCCTAAAGAGTATTGATTCTGAAAGTGGCGAGTATCCTCAACTTAGAGCGAGTTAGAGATACCAGAGCGCCACCAGGCGAGCATCGAACTTGGAGTAAGTTCGGCAGGCGAGTAACCTACTTCGGAGATAGCGCCCGGCGCTAGTGGCTAGCGCGCGCGGTAGCGAGTAGTGGAGGAAGCGAAGCGTGGCGAGCATGCGAGTAGCCTGGAGTGCGAGCAGCGAGCTTGCGAGTTGGAGAGCTAACGCCCGGCGCTAGTGTTACTGCCGGCGGTAGCGAGGAGCGAGTATCAGAGCGAGTATCACCTGCGCGGTGTGCTCCGGAGGAGAAGCGGACCTTGTCCGTGACCAAGTTCTTACCTACTATTGGCTGTTGTGATTCAAGTTGGATGCAACTTGTATTCAGCTTTGTTCAGTTGTAACTAGCTACCAGAGTTATTATTGTGAAAGCTTATGTTCATCTATTGGGTGTCCTTATTCTCTCGTTGATTGGCGTGTTCTTCCGACTACAAAATATTTTCACATATATTAACACACCTTATTATTAATTGAGTAAATAGTTTGAATGGATAAGGGGTCTCTTTATTTATTGTTTCAAAGCTCGTGAATTTTTATTTTTTTATTTATGATGAAAAGATATTATTCATTTTTTTATATAAACTTCTTTTTTTCCCGTGCATATTTACTCTTTTTGTCGCTTTTATTTTAGCTCTCTAGCTACTCATTTGCCTATTCCATTTGGCATTAATTGAGGAGCTAGAGCAATTTTACATTTTGTTTTATTTTTATGAGGATAATATATATATTTGTGCGGTTCACTCGAGGCTTATGTAATTGATCTAGATTGGATTGTCTTAGCCCGGGAGCAGTCGAGCGCGCAATCAGTCACAGAGAAATGAGATAGCTGACAAGAGACTTTTTTTATCGTGGAAAACCCGGAAAAGGGGTAAAAAATCACGTGGCGGTGCCGATCAAAGTTCACTATTCTTGGTTGATGTACAATGCTTTTAAGGGAAGGCGAGGGCGACAGATCGCTCCTTGTTTCAATTTGTAAGGAGAGAGATAGAGAGACGCGTTCGGAGGGTGACATGCCAGTACCTCCCACGAAGCTAAGTCTTTTTGCTTGCTGCAGTGGGGAGCACTGCACTCTGGGCACTTTGACGGTTTTCTGCTTGCGCTTAGAATCTGAAGTGGCGTGTTTTGCGCGTCTTGATGTCTGTGAAGTGTATCTTGCAGTTTGCGGTGGAGTCTGGAGCGCGGAGCTTGCTGCTTACATGGAGGCGCAGAACGCTCTGCGCGCTGCGCGCTGAAGGCTCGAGGAAGAAAGCTTGAAGGAGAGTAGAGATCTTCGGGCGATCATCGAATTGATTGAAGATCTTCATGGGCGTCTTCGAAGGCGTTGAAGATTCCCAGTGTAACTCACTTGCACGTAGGAGGAGAAGACGAAGACGGAAAAGATCAGATCCTCATAAAGAGACACAAGGGTCCTATTTATAGGCCTAGTGGTGGTTATGATGGTTACGCGGTTATTCGTAGAGCATAACCACCCTACTTAATATTTGCAGGCCGATACTTTATAGTTTATGGCGAATATTTTATAATATTTTTGATATGCGCATGCAGACAGATACAATTTTGGATATTTGCACCTACCCACAATATATAGGTGGTTATGAGGGTGGTTACGCAGGTGGTTACCCGTACATCGGACGACGGAGAACGTGTGAGAGGGGACGATCTGACGGCGAAGGATCGGCTGACGGCTGAGAGGGGACGCCCGATGGAGGTGGGCGGCGGCGAGCCCTTGGCGGCGGGAGGCTGACCAGGGAGAAGGAGGCGGACGGCCGGGGGGGGGGGGGGGGGGGCATTGAAACTTCCATTGAAACCAAATTTCTATTGACAAGTAGATGTTTCTTTTTGACGATAGGTTAGGTAAACTTCCATCTCCGTTTACATACGAATAGTATATAATAATATTCAACACCTATGCTTCTCTCAACGTCCTTTGATGACATTGAAAAAATGTAATATTTTTTATTTCATTTTCTAGAATTCAAATTTGGAGGGATAAATTGGCATGTATTATCTTCATTGTGTTGGTTAGCTTTCATTTGATACACTTTTTGTAACACCCATACCTAGTTTAACAACAATCAACAGTCCGATCGGAATTTGTGATAAGAAGTAAACTAAGTAACAATAATAATATTGGCACATAACAGACATAAATGAAAGAAATAACTGAAAACTTATAGCGAAAATAGTAAATGAAGAAGCTAAGGGTAAAAGAGTACCTCAAATTTCCGAATTCACAGAGCCAGCTAGATTTGAAACGAACTACACATCTGAAATACTGATTTACTAAATATTGCCGTCACGTGCGGGCGGCTGGTCGCACGACCCAACGGCGGTCGGCGGGAGGCCGGCCGCGCTCCTTGCGGTCGCATGCGGTCGACGATCGGCGGGAGGCCGATCGCGAGCCTTGCGGCCGCACGCAGGCGGAGGCCGGTCGTGAGCCTTGCGGCCGCGCGTAGGCGGAGGCCGGCGGTGGCTGGTCGCGATCCTTGCGGCTGCATGTGGGCGGCCAAACGGCTTGGCGACGGCCGCATGTGGGCGGCCACACGGCCTGGCGACGGCCGGCGGGGGCCGGCTGCGAGCTTTGCAGCCATGTGTGGGCGGCCGCACGGCCTGGCGGGTCACGTGTGGATCCCGCGTGGTGATCGCGCACGTGGTGGAAATAAATCGCTCTGAGCAACTTTTGTTAAGAACATAACGACTTAGATGACATGGCGCTGGCAAAGCAGTGTGAACTTGATAGTGATGATCGAGCATGGTTGTCGTCGCACACTGCGCACCGATCTGCCCATACATGACATCTATTTAAAGGAGAAGACACGTAGTAAATATAATTAGCGTATCATTTGTAACATCCGAAATTTATGCATCTTCTCATCTTCTGTTTTGGCTGATCGCGAGTAATTGTGATTTGCGACATGGTCCGTTCAAGGTATTTGGACTCTTTAGAATTAATTTTATGCGTTAATTGAAAGTTAAATAATTTCTTTACTCTTTAATTATTATTTAAATGAAATTTAATTAGCCGCAATTTTCAGACTCCATATTTTGTCTGTGTTGGATTTCTTATAAGGACATGAAATTACGAGGCTAAGAGCTCACAACTCACCTCTCTCTCTCTCTCTCTCTCTCTCTCTCTCTCTCTCTCTCTCTCTCTCTCTCTCTCTCTCCAGTTCCCATGGTGGCGGAGGTGGCGGAGGTGGCGGTGGTGTCGGAGGCGGCGGCTGCGCCTCACGCCCTGGTGTTTCCTTTCCCGGCTCAAAGCCATATTATGTCCCTCTTGGAGTTGTCCCATTGCTTGCTGGAACGCGGCGTCAAAATCACTTTCTTGAACACAGAATTCAATCAATGCCGTCTCCTCGCCGCCCTGCCCAAGAAACAGGCCGCCGCCGCGGCCACCCTGAGGATGGCCGACGGCATCCGTCTCGCCGCCATCCCGGACGGCCTGATGCCGACGGAAGACCGGAATGATATCGGAAGGCTTACAGAGAGCATAATGGCGGTCATGCCGGGATTTCTGGAGGAGTTCATGGCAAAGAATGCTGCGGGAGATGTTGAAGAGAGGTTTACTTGGTTTGTAGCAGATGAAGGCATGACTTGGGCTCTCGACGTCGCCAAGAAGGCCGGCCTCCGGTCGGTGGCTTACTTTCCGGCATCAGCGGCGGTGCTCGCCGGAGCTCTGAGCATCCCAAAGCTTATTGAAGATGGTGTCATAGATGAGGAAGGTAAATAAAATTTAATTGTTTTTTTATTTGTTATATATATTATTAGTTATTACTTGTATATATTTAAGAGGTCACGGCTTCAAATTCATCCCCGTATTATTTAAATTAAAAATAAATGAAATTTAAAAAAAAAATATTTTGCATTATTTACAGGGGATTGTTATCCGCAAACCGAAGATGGCTATTCGCAGCTCCAAAGGAACTTAAATTTGTTGTTCACAGAGAATATTGTTATTCGCAGACCAGCATAGAAAATAATAAAAATACAAATACTTTTGAAATGTTAACCGCAAAGATATTCTCCCTCAAGAAGAAATCAATGGAAAAAAATCTCGATTATTGCTGGCTGGCGGAAGCTTTTAAAGGAGACGACAACGAAAGCTTTACTCACCGGCGAAATCAGACGAACAGATGAGATCCTTCTTCGTCGGCAATGTTAACTGCAAATATATCCTCCTGCAAGAAGAAATCAGTGGAAAAAAATTTAGAATAGTCATTTTCGAACACCCCCCAAAAAATGGGCTATTATTGATCTGCGAATAGCCATTTTAGTTATGAGGTTAACAATCCCCTATTTATACCGGCACAATTTAAAATTGTATCGCCATAGGGTTCCTACTTCATACAATCTACAATTTTCATTCTTCTCCTCTCGTGTTTTCGCTCTTGTGCGTGCATTTTTAGAAAAAGTGTTAAACACGAAAGTTGTAGATCTCGACGAGATCTACAGTTTTCGTGTTGAACACTTTTCCTAAAAATGCATGTACAAAGCGTATTTTCAAAAAATGCGTAATAACTCATAGAAATTGGTGTGTGAATAGCCAAAACTGGTGTGCTAATAACAATTACCATATAAAGGCTTGAGTGTTGTGTTGTTATATATATTATTAGTTAATACTTGTATTTAGTGGTCACGGCTTCAAATTCATCACAGTGTTAGTTCTTTCCATTATTATTATTATTATTATTATTATTATTATTATTTAACTTGAAAATAAATGAAATATAAAAAAATTTCCAAAAAAAATCCAAAAATCAACCAATTTATTAATATTCAACCTATTATCCACATATAATCAACTAATAATTCTTCTACAGGTGCACCTAAAGAGCACAAAATGTTCCAATTGAGCCCGGAAATGCCTCCCATGGACCCAACACATTTATCATGGAATTGCTTCAACGACCATAAGACAAACCTAATATTCTACGACCTTATTTCAAGAAATAATGAAGCTGTCCCAAATGCAGAACTCATCCTCTGCAACACATTTCATGAGCTTGAGAAGTCTGTGTTCTCCTACGCCCCTAAAATAATACCAGTAGGGCCGCTCTTAGTTGGATCTCGGCCCCACAAGACTTTCGGCAACTTCTGGGTGCAGGAGACGAGATGCATCGAGTGGCTCGACAGACAACAGAAAAACTCTGTCATATATGTCGCATTCGGAAGTTTCACCGTCTTCAACCAATTCCAGTTCCAAGAGCTTGCCCTAGCACTTGAGCTCACAGGGCGACCGTTTTTGTGGGTGGTCCGGCCCGGTCTCAGTAATGTCAATCATGAGCTGCACAAGAAAAATATCTCGAGCATCATTGAAAAAGTGGGAGATAGAGGGATGATAGTAAGTTGGTGCCCACAGCAGCAGGTGCTCGCACATCCTTCTGTCGACTGCTTCGTGTCACACTGTGGTTGGAACTCAACTTTAGAAGGAGTGAGACATGGGGTGCCATTTCTTTGTTGGCCGTACTTTGCTGATCAGTTTTCCAACCAAACCTACATCTGTGATGTTTGGAAGGTAGGACTAAGATTGACGGCCGATGAGAACAAGATATATTCGCACGTGGAAATTAGATCAAAGTTGGAGGAGTTAATTAATGACGAGAAGATCAAGGAAAGATCGTTGTTTCTGAAGAAGATGGCATGCAGGAGTTTGGAGATCGGCGGATCTTCCTTTGATAATTTCAACAACTTCATTGATTTGATCGGCGGATCTTCCTTTGGCCATTGATGCTGGTGTTGAAGTTATTCTTGATGTCGTCGTTGTTGTGTTTGTTGTTATTGTTGATGTTTTTTATGATTTTATGTTTCAATTGTGAGATCTCTATCAAGCAAAAATGAAAGGCGAGTAATCAAAATGATGTGATGAAATGGGGGAGTAGTAGTCGTTCTCAAGGCGAGTAAATCAAATTTTAAGTTAGTTGATCGAGTTGATTCTCTTTGTTTATGTTTTAACTTAATTATGAAGTTGACATTTAAATAAATATTGTGGCATCATATTTTTTATGTTCCATTTGTTTTATTTGATATTTTGTATCAAGTTGGCATTAATTTACAAAAAAAACTATAGCATCATGTTCTTTTGTTGCTTGATCAGCTTTATTATTTCTCTCTCTTTCTCTCTATTATATATATATATACACACACGAGTGATCGGGCACGGGCCTCGTGTGGGCTGCGACATTCTGCGGGGGCGGTGATATTCGGCGGGGACGGCGACATTCGGCGGGGACGGCGACATTCGGCGGGGACGACGTTCGACGGGGGCGGCAACATTTGACAGGGGTGACGACTTTCGGCGGGGGCGACATTCGGCGGGGGAGACATTCGACAGGGGCGGCGACTTTCGGCGGGGGCGGCATTCGGCAGGGGCGGTGATTTTCAGCGGGGGCGATCTATATCTATTCTATATATACAAAGATGTATGGAAGCCTGTTTTGGTGTAACATGGAGGCCCATCAAGCAAATTTGAACCCTCCGATCAAGATCCAAACGATCATATCCATTCGCAGGTGGTCTGCGAATAGCCTGTCAGTTTTGCGATGGTTGGCTATTCGCAGACCACCGAAGTCTGCGAATAGCCAAACAGTTTTGCGCCGATTGGCTATTCGCAGCGACCTACGTAGATTTTTTTTTCGAAAAATTATAATAAAATCATGTATAAATAATTTTAAAAACGAAAACAATTATTAAAAAATAAATGCAAACTGAAATAATTTTATTAAATTTAAATATTAAAACAATAAATTAAACAAAAAATTTAAAATAAGCCCGCCGTTCGGGGGTGTGCGAAGCAAGCCGGTTAGGGTCGTGCGAAGCACGCCGCGGGGCGGGTACTGTCGCTCGGGGCACGGTGGGCCCCCCGTGCACTGTCACTCGTTTATATACGTATATATAAAACTTAATTCAATTTTGTTTAACAAAAATTATATGGTGTGTTGGTTGTCATCCTTGCTTGACATAGTGAAAACCTGAGTTCAATTCTCACCATTGACAATTTTTGTGAGATTAAAAAATAGGTCATATGACCCTCTTTTTTCAATAATTTTAGGAGTAAAATCGTAATTTCATGTTGTAGGGTACTCTACACCTTTATAGTTTTAGGTCACCACCTAGTAGATTTAGGAGACCTATGAAAAAGTGGAGAGAGAGAGCGGTTTGATTCCACGGCTGATGAAATATCATGTCAGATTCGGCGATCATAATCATTTCAACGACTTTAAAAAGCTAGAAAAAGACATCTCTCTAGATATATATATAGAGAGAATATATATATAGAGAGAGAGTGATATATTTATACAGAGAGAGATATATTTATAATTATATAGAGAGAGACTTTGGTGAAATATTCAAAATTGTTAAATATAATCTTATTGTTTTGATTTAATGATTTAATCTATATTATAATATATTAAAAAAATAAAATACAATTTTAATTTAAGTAATTACACTATATTCTTAAATCGAAAGTAATGATGGAAATTCATAAAATTGAAAAAGTTTTTAATAGAGCTATTATACATGCTATGGTATATTATCATTAAGAATTTGAAAAATAATGATGGAAATTAATAAATTTAATGTGAAAAAGTAACGATGAAAAAATTAATTACATATATTAATTTGCTTTCAATACTTATTTTTTGCCTATATGAGTCTTGTCACTTTATTATAATATTGCATCATTATTATTTCATTTTATATTAACATTTGTACAATTTAATTTTATTCGTATGTATATATATATATATATATATATATATATAGAGAGAGAGAGAGAGAGAGAGAGAGAGAGAGAGAGAGAGAGAGAGAGAGAGAGAGAGAGAGAGAGAGAGGCATACATATACATATATAAAAATGCAAAATTGATAAACCAGTCTTACAATTTTACTTGATTAATTATGAAATTGTTCTAAATTCATATTTTTTTCTAATACTAGTCCCAAAGTTTTTTTTCACTCTATGAAATTAGTCTCTGTTGTCTAATTGGGAAAAAGAAGCAAACAAAAATTTGACTAGAAAGGAGAATTTTTTTCTCTCACTATCTGCCTCATCGCTGGGCGTCGAAGGAGCTACTCTGGGAAAGTTTCTGCAACCAAGAAAAATCATTATTGTAATGAGCGGTGACAAGTTAGTACCCTCGCTGGGCATGGAAGGAGCTACGCTGGGAGAGTTTTTGCACCCATCTCATTAACAATAGCAATTCTAGTATAAGAGTTAGCTATCTCCGAGAGCGGATCTACGCTCTGCTTGATATACCATCTCATAACAACATGAACAAGCCGCCTCAATTTCCTAAATCATGAAACTACATAGGGATAACCATATCCGCGCTACGTCTATTGTGTCTTGCATTCAATATGATGATTATTCAAAGTGTTCTCTAATGACTCAAACTATGTCAAGCCCTAGATGCAATCGCCATGCAAGCTAGCTTCGATGATTCGGGTCACGACCACGAATTATGTTTCACACAGCATGCCTAATCTGGAATCGATCATTGGTTTTTTAATGCGCAAATCATGCCGAGGACGTAATCTCGTACCCCGTAGTTCAAAAAACCAAAGGTGGTCATTTCTTCGCTAATTAGTGGGTTGGGGGGGGGGGGGGGGGGGGGGGGGGGGACTCACTTAAAGCAATACATAGAAGTATGAAAGCATACAAACGATCGTAAGACATAAGAAGAAGGTCGTTATCCTTGACGTTCTACTCGTTGCCCCAATCAGCGTGTCTTTTCATCAACAACCGTCATGGAACTGTCAGAACGGCACACGCCCTCGGCACACGGGTGTGGGAATCGAAATATCGCGTCTCCTCTTTCTAGATGCATCAGCAGACTTCTAGAATGATGCCAACTGCTACATGCACGGCCTAGGCACACTCCCGTGTGCTCTTCTGAGTTTGGACAAAAACAGCAACATCATAGAATGAATGTTTGGCAAGACAATGGTCGGGATATGGTTCTTTCATTTTATTAGCCGGATTGGAACCGGAACATATAAGTCTCAAGCGGTTTCAAGATTTTTAAACCCGATCCGAACCAGGCCAAAGCAGAACCGAACCGATACCTGTTTATTATTATTTTTATTATTATTATATTGTTATTTTTTTAATAATATATTTATAATATATATATTTATTATTATGGGTGAAACTGGTGCGGTTTGAACCCAAACCGCAATCGCAACAATGAGTGTCGATTTTGGACTGAAAAAAATCGCACCGCACCAAAAATATGCGGTGTGGCTTGACATTGATGCGGTTTAGAGTTGATTTTTGCGGTACATTTTTAGTTTTTATACAGTCATAAAATGCATTTTCAATTTAACTCATATTTTTTTCTGAAATATTTTGTTTTAAAAATATAAAGAGTATACAACTATTATTTAATAGTAATTATGAGGGCCAAATAATCTAATTGTACCCGATAAAGTAGTAAAATTGAATTAACTAATATATTCTTCAAACTAAATTTTAATTGTAAAATAAAATTTCAAGAGCAACAATTCAAAGTTCTTTCCCCTTATGTTGAGTCGTGATCTTCAGCCACATGAACAATGCATCAACATTACATGATCGTGATCTTCAGATTTTTAACAATTTTTAACTTGTAGCCCTACTTACTATATTATATAAAAAAGTACTCCTCCTTGGTGCAACGCTAAATTCATGTGCCCGGACTTCGAAGTCTCTCTTGCAAAAAAAAACGAAAGGGTTTACGTACTTTTCCCTCTATTTTTATTTTTATTTTTGACCTCCCTCATTTATTCTACCAAGTTTGTTTTGGTTCAGGTTGGAACCGATTGGAACCGGACATTCCAACCAGAACCTAAACCACATAAAACATGATCAAACCGTTAGTGACCGATTTGGTTTTAGTTCTTGATGGGTTCCCCCTCTATTTATGAAAAAACCCATAACCGCCGCACACCGGATACCATTCCCGCACATTAAATCCCATTACGGCGCGGCGGATCCCAAAACCACCGCACGCCGAATCCCACCTTCACTCACCGGATCCCACTCCCGCGCGCCGGATCCGAACCACCACGCACCGATCCAAACCACCTCGCGCGGGATCCCAACCGTCCCGCGCGGGATCGCAACCGCCGCCAACCGTTATCGGCGACCGCCGCCAACCACCGGCCGGCCGTCGCCGGCCGACCACCGCCGCCGGCCGGCCGACCACCGCCGCCGGCCGGCCGCCGCCCGCCGCCAACCGCCGGCCGGCCGCCGCCGGCCGACCACCGCCGCCGGCCGGCCGGCCGCCGCCAACCGCCGGCAGGGCGCCACCGGCCGGCAACCACCGGCCGGGCGCCGACGACCGCCGGCCGGGCGCCGCCGGCCGGCCCCCGCCACCTGCCGGCCGCCGCCGATTGCCGGCCGACCAGCCGCCGCCGCCAGCCGGCCGCCTCCGGCCGACCGCCGCCGACCGGCCGCAGACCGCCGCCGCAGCCGCCGGCCGCCGGCCGCCGCCGCCCCCTTGGCAGCCGGCCACCGTGGCCGGCCACCGCCGCCGCCGCCGCCGGCCGCCGGCCGCCGGAAGCCACCGCCCCTTCGTGGCCGGCGGCCATGTCCGGCCACCCCTTGTCGGCCGGCCACCCATGGCCGGCCACCGCCGTCGCCGCCCTTCGCTCTCCACCGTCGGATCGCTCCAAGCCCCCGCGGCCCTCCGATCCTCTCGCGCGATCTCGAACCTCCGTTTGGTGGTTATCCGCAATAACCACCATAACCACCGTAACTTCCACCCCCCAAGCCTATAAATAGACCCTCAAGGGTCTTCATTTGGATCGGATCTCTCATTCTCTCCCTGATTCTCTCTCTCTTCATTTCCTCCTCTCCTCAGAGCTTCTCTCTCTACATTCCGCCACTCCGCCACTTCTTTTCTACTAATTGACAGGTTCCTCCTGCGAGCGCCTCTCACCAGGGAAGAAGTGTTACGCCGTTCAGGGCGAGCACCCCGAACCCGAGCAGCAAACCCAAAGCACTCCGTGAAGTGCTCGTCCAGCAAGTGCACAACCGTACCAAGCACGCAGCAAGACGTTCAACTCCTAAGCGGTGACCTGTCACCCACGGAGTCCTCTCTCTCTCTCCCTCTCCCACAATTGTAACAAGGCGCGGTGTAAGACCCCATTTTTTTTTTGCAAAAACATCCGGGTCTTAGGCCCAGAACCGCCGTTTTGCGGTGACACCCTCGCTCGGGAAGGTCGCCACTACAAAACGCCGATCCTACCGGCCAAATCGATCACAAAGAAAAGTTCAATAATGTACAACCCGTATTCGCCGAGTGGGCCCCTCAAGCCAAGTGGCGAGACCTGGGTCAGCCCGATCATTCGCCCCGGCTAGGAGGTGGAAGTACCCCCGGTTTGGTGGGGGTAAGGTGCAGAAGAGAAGGAGCTAGGCGAGTGGTGCTCTCACGGACCATTCGCCCGGGAGCGTGGGCACTCGCCCAGCTAGGCGGGTGCCCAGCGAGTGGTGCCCTCACGGACCACTCACCCAGGATGATTTGAGGGGGAAGTGACCCTAATACCCGTGGTGGGCTACAAATAGCCCCTCGGAACAGCGGAGTTAGGCTGTTAGCAGACCAATTTGGGGTGCGGTTAGTAAAATTAAAAGGCGGATTCATGTTATTTGCAGACCAGCCTAGGAAAATCTATAAATAGACCCTTAAGGGCACCTTGGAGGAGATCCGATTTTAGAGAATCCTCTCCTCCAGGCTAGTTTTTGGTCGGCTGCTAGTGCCCTCCAAGGTGCCCGGTTGAGCTCTGGTTTGGGAGGGGAAGCTCTCTAAGATCTTTCGGGTGTGTGGCGGGACCTCCTCGCTTCAGCCTTGGGTCTATTCACATTCTCACATCCACCGTCAAGAGAGTCTGGCGAGGGAGAAGTAAGCATCGGCTACACCCCCAGTGGGTCCGAACTCAAGAGACCTGTTGCAGGTTTCAACATTTTTGGTGCGGTGAGCGTGGACCGTAGCCGGTGAAGGAAAATCTTGAATTAGGTTCGATGACAGGAGATGGCGGGAATGGTTCTGACTCAGGCCACTCGCAGCCACCCGCGACAGGGGAGTGGCTGGAGATGTTTGAGAAGTTCAAGCGAGAGGTCCTGCAGACAGTCCTCGCAGCAAGGAGCGAGTGCGAGACCCCGGCGGTCCCCGTGGTTTCACCCCAGCAGATCGGCGAGAACGCACCGGGGCAGCGGCCGGGGAAGGAGGTGCCAGCAGAAGGAAGTGCGCGAGATCTCCCGGGACGGCAGCTGTTCGGCAGTCCGGCGAGTGCTGAGGTGTGCGAGTTGGGTCCACGCGAGAAGATCATTCGCCGAGCAGGGGAAGGGAGCCCCTTTTGCGAGATGATCCTCTCGGCCCCAGTGCCAGAGGGGTTTCGTGGGCCGGAGATGTCCTACTACACCGGCAAGGAGGATCCAGTCGTGCACCTGCAGTGGTTTGAGGACATGACCTCAATCCTTCCCATGTCGGATGCTTTTCAATGCCGACTCTTCGCAACCACCCTGAAGGAGAAAGCAAGGGACTGGTTCCACCAGCTTTTCGCGGGTTCCATCTACACGTTTGATGATCTGCGTCGAAGCTTTCGGCTGCGCTTCTCAACATCAAAAAAGAGGAAG
Source organism: Dactylorhiza incarnata (assembly GCA_033032865.1). NCBI lineage: Eukaryota > Viridiplantae > Streptophyta > Magnoliopsida > Asparagales > Orchidaceae > Dactylorhiza > Dactylorhiza incarnata. The sequence goes on from JAWHQI010000275.1 coordinate 2,268,969, forward strand.
AAGGATGTGGAGGCTCTCTTCAAGATCAAGCAGAGGGAGGGAGAGTCCCTGGCACATTACGTGGATAGGTTCTAGGAGGAGATACACCTCGTGCAGGAGGTGCCGGGATTCGCCCTCCAAATGGCGTTCATCGTAGGGTTGCGAGACGGGTTCTTCAAGATGGACCTGAAAAGAAGACCTCCTTCATCCTTTGAAGAATTGATGGAGCGAGCAGCAGAAGAGATTGAAGGGGAGGCGGCCAACCCAGAGTTCTACAGGAGATTGGCAAAAATGAGCGAGCCCGAGGTGAGGCAGCAAGAAGGAAGAAGGCGGGATGAACCCAGGGGTCACGGGTTCGAAAGACCGCCTCGGAATTGGAGGAATCAGGAGCCCAACAACAGGTTGGGCTGGAAGCACCAGGAAGGACCGGCGAGAGGTCAGGAAGAGGGGTACCAAGGAAGAGAAGCGGGAGGAATGAATCCGGGGTGGAGGCAGGGTCCCAGACCCCCTCACCCCCCAAGGGAGCAAGCTATGGCAGTAGGCCGAGGAAGAGGAGGCAGAGGAGCAAGAGGAGGAAGAGGAAGAGCAGGGAGAGGGGCAGGGTGGCGTTGCCTTATTGCAACTTTCATCAGGAAGAAGGTCACACGACCGCCACCTGCCCAGAGTTCTTGGAGATGAGAGAGAGAGGTCAGCCACGGCGGCAGCAGGCAAGGATCGAGGAAATGCTCCCGGAGGCGGAAGAAGACCGATGCGAGGACAGGGCAGATACAGGAACCAGGGGAGGAATCGGGGTGATTCATGGAGGGTTGGGATAGAGGCCTCTCGCAAGAGGAGCTTCCAGGCGATGTTCCGAAGGGACGTCGCGTCGACTTCCCAGACCCCACCCCTCTCGGAGAAGCTCACCTTCTCCTCGGAAGACATGCCAAATTATGAAGATCCATTCTGCGACGCCCTGGTGATTTAGACAGCAATTGAAAATTTCACGGTCTCTCGGATCCTGGTAGATAACGGGAGCTCAGTGAACGTGATCTTCAAGAAGGCCTTCGACGCAATGGAGGTGGAAAAGAAGAGGGTGCAGGCCTCCGACGGACCGCTGTTTGGTTTCTCAGGAGAGCGGAAGGAGGTCGAGGGAGGTGTTGGTCTCCAGGTGACGCTAGGAGGAGTCCCAAGAAACTGCTGGTTCGTCATTGTGGACGCTCCGAGCAGCTATAATGCCATTTTCGGATGACCCCTCATCAACGCCTTCCGGTGCGTCCCCTCATCGTACCATCAGTGCTTAAAGCTCCATAGTGGAGGAGTCTAGGTCCGCGTCCGAGGAGATGCTAAGGTGGCGAGGCAGTGCTATATGACTGCCGTCAACACCATTTCTTGGATGGCGGATGCCGAGAAGATGGATGAAGAGATGGCGAGGCCGGAGGGGCCAGGAGAAGAAGTGGAGAAGAGAGAAGTAGGGGAAGAGGGCGATGCCCGAGAGGAGAATATGGAGGTCGCCCGAGAGGAGAATATGGAGGTCGCTCGTGAGGAGCAGGAAGTCGAGCCGGTGGAGGCGGAAGGAGTCGCAGAGGAAGAGGCCCGGATAGAAGGGCGAAAAGCAAAGGGCCAATGGGAAGAGCCAGCCCGACTCGAGGCGGCAGAAGAGGTGGTGGAGATGGAGGTCCTCACCCAGGAGGGAAGGGTGAAGGAGGTGTGAATCAGCGGGGGTCTCGGCCCGGAGGACAGGGTGAAGATGCTGGAGTGCATCCAGAGGAACGTAGATGTCTTCGCATGAAGCGCAGCTGATATGCCAGGCATCGAGGCGGACGTGGCTTGCCATCGTCTCAACCTCGATCCGGAAGCCCGTCCCATCCGTCAGAAGAGGAGGACCTTCGCCAGCAAGCTTGAAGGACCCATCCGCGAGGAGGTGGCAAAACTCCTCGAAGCAGGTTTTGTATCGGAGATCCAGTATCCAGGCTGGGTCTCCAATGTCGTAATGGTAAAAAAGGCCGATGGCCGCTGGCGCATGTGTGTGGATTTTTCATTATTAAATAAGGCCTGCCCTAAGGATTGCTATCCCTTGCCTCAGATCGACACGCTGGTTGACTCAGCCGTCGGTTTTTCTGTGATGAGTTTTTTGGATGCTTTTCAGGTTATCACCAGATCAGGATGCACCCCCCAGACGTCAAAGACGTCTCGTTCATCACCAGGGAGGGATGCTACTGCTATAAGATGATGCCCTTCGGGTTGAAAAACGCAGGAGCAACCTACCAGAAGATGATGGACCGGGTGTTTAGGGAGCAAAGGGGAAGGAACCTGGAGGTCTATGTGGATGACCTTATGGTGAAGAGCAAGTGCGTGAACTCTCACATCCAGGACCTCGAGGAGACCTTCGCCACCCTACGCAAGTACAAGATGCGCTTGAACCCCCTGAAGTGTGTGTTCGGGGCCAGTAAGGGGAAATTCCTGGGGCACCTTCTCACCCCTTGGGGGGTAGAACCTAACCCAGACAAGGTTAAGGCCATAATGGAGCTGGGGTCGCCGCGGAACGCCAAGGAAGTTCAGCGCTTGACCGGAAGACTCGCAGGGCTGAGCAGGTTTCTCTCCCGAGCCGGGGAGAAATGCTCCCCCTTCTTCAAAACATTACGAGGTAACCAGAAGTTTGAATGGACAAAAGAATGCGAGGAGGCCTTCCAGGCCTTGAAGAGCCAACTCACCAAGGCTCCACTGCTTCAGGGTCCCAAGGAGGGGGAAGATCTATATCTATATCTCGGGGTCGGGACAGAGGACGTAAGCTCCGTCCTGGTTCGGGAGGAAGGCAAGAAGCAGCTGCCCGTCTACTACGTGAGCAGGGTCCTGAGGGAAGCAGAGCTCAGATACCCGATCTTGGAGAAGTTGGCCTTTGCTCTAGTCGTCGCAGCAAGGAAGCTCAGGACATACTTCCAGGCCCATTCAATTCAAGTGGTGACGGACCACCCTCTCCGCCAGATCTTCGAAGGAGTGGAACACTCGGGAAGGCTCGCAAAATGGTCAATAGAGCTAAGTGAATTCAACATTGTCTTCGTCCCTCGACTATCCATGAAGGCACAGGTGGTGGCTGATTTCATGGCAGATTATGTGGCCGAGATGAAGGAAGATGGAGCCCCGTGTCACGTTCCGTGGAAGCTGCTGGTGGACGGGGCTTCGGGCAAGAATTCACTCGGAGGAGGGGTGGTGCTGGAGAGCCCCCAAGGGGTAAAGATCGAGCAGACACTAGTGATACACTTCCCAATCACCAACAACCAGGCGGAGTATGAGGCGGTCGCCGGTCTACGGTTGGCCCAGGAGCTCGGTGTCCATGACGTGGAGGTCCTCACCGACTCAATGGTAATAGCCTTTCAGATCAAGGGAGAGTTCGAGACGAGGGAGCCTGCGCTCATAAGGTACTTGGCCAAAGTGAGAGGTCTCGTGGGAACGTTCAAAACTTTCTCCATCCAGCACGTCCCGCGGGAGAGAGCACCCCAGCGGATCGGTTGGCCAAATCCGGTCCTCGGGCCGGGGGAACCCTGACGGATCTATTACGCCCTTCGATTGAAGAAGGAGAACTCATGGAAGTAGAGCAACGACCATCCTGGAAGGATCCCTTCGTCACCTTCCTTGCAACAGGAAAGTTTCCAGAGGAGGTCCCGGACCAGAGGCGCTTCCGATATAAGTCCGCCTACTATGTGCTCCACGAGGGGGACATGTATCGGAAGACCCTCTCGGGCCTCCTGGCCCGATGCGTTTCAGAGGAGGAGGTCCCAAAGATCTTGGAAGAAGTCCACTCCGGCGAGTGTGGCAGCCACTCGGGGAGCAGGATGTTGGAGGCAAGAATAGTGAGGCAGGGGTACTTCTGGCCAACCCTAAGTAAAGACGCGACAGCCATTCGCCAAGAAGAGATCAAGCGACGGATGGCCAAATATTTCGATAAGCACGTCAGGGTCAAGCAGTTCGAGAAGGGAGATCTGGTGCTCAGGAAGGTCGACGTGGCCGGAAGATCCGCCGCGGTGGGAAAACTTAACCCCAACTGGGAAGGCCCCTATGTCGTGGAAGAGGCACTAAGGTCTGGGGGGTATCGCCTTCAGAATGTGGAGGGCCAACCTCTCAGCCACACATGGAGTGGTGGCGATCTTAAACGTTTCTATCCCTGAAACTATGTAATGAAAATGTTTTTGAAATAAGAATATTTTGTTTAACATGTGTTGAGATTGATATTGCAGCTTGTAGGAAAAACTCCGAAAGCTCCCAAAAGGCCCCGAGCAGACCCGCTGTCTAGGCTCTCATCTAGCTGGCAGGTCCGAAGGCTCACTCGGAGGCAGGTTCTATGTGAAAGAAAAGAAGGCCCCGAGCAGACCCGCTGTCCAGGCTCTCATCTAGCTGGCAGGTCCGAAGGCTCACTCGGAGGCAGGTTTTATGTGAAAGAAAAGAAGGCCCCAAGCAGACCCGCTGTCCAGGCTCTCATCTAGCTGGCAGGTCCGAAGGCTCACTCGGAGGCAGGTTCTAGGTGAAAGAAAAGAAGGCCCGAGCAGACCCGCTGTCCAGGCTTTCATCTAGCTGGCAGGTCCGAAGGCTCACTCGGAGGCAGGTTCTATGTGAAAGAAAAGAAGGCCCCGAGCAGACCCGCTGTCCAGGCTCTCATCTAGCTGGCAGGTCCGAAGGCTCACTCGAGGCAGGTTCTAGGTGAAAGAAAAGAAGGCCCCGAGCAGACCCGCTGTCCAGGCTCTCATCTAGCTGGCAGGTCCGAAGGCTCACTCGGAGGCAGGTTCTATGTGAAAGAAAAGAAGGCCCCGAGCAGACCCGCTGTCCAGGCTCTCATCTAGCTGGCAGGTCCGAAGGCTCACTCGGAGGCAGGTTCTATGTGAAAGAAAAGAAGGCCCCAAGCAGACCCGCTGTCGAGGCTCTCATCTAGCTGGCAGGTCTGAAGGCTCACTCGGAGGCAGGTTCTATGTGAAAGAAAAGAAGGCCTCGAGCAGACCCGCTGTCCAGGCTCTCATCTAGCTGGCAGGTCCGAAGGCTCACTCGGAGGCAGGTTCTATGTGAAAGAAAAGAAGGCCCCGAGCAGACCCGCTGTCCAGGCTCTCATCTAGCTGGCAGGTCCGAAGGCTCACTCGGAGGTAGGTTCTATGTGAAAGAAAAGAAGGCCCCGAGCAGACCCGCTGTCCAGGCTCTCATCTAGCTGGCAGGTCCGAAGGCTCACTCGGAGGCAGGTTCTATGTGAAAGAAAAGAAAGCCCCGAGCAGACCCGCTGTCCAGGCTCTCATCTAGCTGGCAGGTACGAAGGCTCACTCGGTGGCAGGTTCAAAATTCTCAAAGGGTGGCCTCAAGAGCACTCGCATTGACCACGCGCGGGAGAAACGACCTCACTTCACTTTCATGATTACCTAAGCGAAACCCCAGTTTGGGCGAATGGTAAGGAAGTGCGAGTGGGGGAGGCAGCGGGAAGCGAAGAGGAGAGACACGCCCAGGTCACCCTCGAGCATTCGCTAGGTGGCCAGGACAGTTGCACTATAGTTTAAACGTCCTAATGAGCCTAGCGAGACATAACAACAAATGAGAAAAAAGTGGAGATATCACAAAAATGGAGAGCACAATAATCGTGACCAATATACATATATTTCAAGGGCACTCGCCCCGTTCATGATTACATTCAAAAGATTTTAAGTAAGACGGCAAAAAGCACGGTCCATCTCAGGGGTCGGCAGGCTTCTCGCCAGAAGACCTATCGCTCTCGCCTGAATCCGGTAGGAGGGCGTCTTCTTGCGGCTCGCCATCCTCATCTTCCGGGAAGGGAATCGGGATGAAGAGCTCGGGGATGACCTGTCGAGCAGAGAGGCATTCAGCCTCTTCCTTCAGGTACCCAGCCTGCCGCAACACCTACAGCGCATGCTTCACGGCGCTCTGGGCGTTCTCCTGCATCAATTGCTCCAGCTCATGGTGGGGGTAGAAGTGCCCCCCGCTCCCCAAGGCGAGTGCCGAGACCTCGGATTCTCGCGACCGCTGGGCCTCGGCCTTGGCCTGCCGAACTTCGTCTTCAAGGCCAGCCACCCGAGCACGAAGCATCTCGGCAACCGTGGCGTTCTAAGAATAATGATAAAGGTGGTAAGAAGAAACTACATCAATCGGCAACATGCCACTCGCGGGGAGGGAGAAAATATATACCTCCGCAATGGGGCGGCTGGCGAGAAGGGTTTCCGCAGCTGCCAGCTTCGTCCTGAGTTCCAGCGCCTCGGCAGAAACGACGGTCCTGGACTCCTCGACCTCCGCCAAGCTCCGCGCCAGTTTGATGCTCCGGCGCGAAGACATATGCGCGAGCTCGAGCGCCCGCAGCATGGCCCTGGCGGTCTCATGGGCGAGGACCTGAGTCATCTCGGCATCATAGACTTCAGCGTCCTCCCGACCGTAGAGGGCATACGCGATGGCGTAGGCCTCACCACTCGCGAGGTCACTCTCTATCCACGATGGATGAAGGGTGGAGAGCGAGACCCTGTTGGCGTTCCTGTCCCACTTTACCAGGGGAGCCCCTGAGGGGTCCACGTACTTCTCGCCGCTGGGGAAGTTCCGGTGGTCCCTGGGCAATGGAGGCGGCGGCAACGACGATCCCGCGCGAAGGGTGGTCTCGCCTGGCGCACCCACCCCCGGGGGATGAGTCTGAGCACTCGCCCCTAGGGTCTCGTCCAAGACCCCCTTCCCCTTGGCGGAGGGGGGATTCTTTGATTTCTTGGAAGAAGAGGAGGTCAGCGCCCCAGGTTTCCGCTTCTTTCCGCTAGGCTTGGAGGAGGAGGGTCCCTCCCGACAGGCATCCGCTGCAGCCTGTGCGAAGGACACGGAAGCCCCAGCGGGACGCGGCGGATGCAGGGGGAAGCTACGCACGCCTGCATAATATTGCGAATGATTTAGCGAATGATATAAGAGTCACAAGATCGAAACGGACGAAGTCCCAAAAACTTACCCTCGCCCTGCGAAATGAGCAGGAGCGAGTTGACGTTTCGCCGGAGATAGACGAGGTCCATCCCGTGCTCCAAGATGTATTGGTGGAGTTTGGCCTCGTGCCCCCCTAGGGTCGGGGGGCGGAAGGTTGACTCCTCCTCCTGCACTGGGGCGAGAAGTGTATTTCCCAGGTTCCCGCTGACGAAGAGGAAGCGCCAAACCCAGTCGTGGTTCTTATTCGGGAGCCCATAATGCTTGAGCGGGTTCAGACCCGAGAAGAATGAGATGCCGTTGGTGCAGCGAAAGGTGTAGAGCTTGCGGAAGACGTGGAGCGAGAACTCGATCCCCTCTTCTCCCAGATAGCTCGCGTACCCGACTAGCATGCCGATGGAGTTGGGGTTGAGCTGGCCGGGCACGACTCCATAGTATCTGAAGGTCTGGCGGAGTTCTGGCCAGATGGGAAGGCGAAACCCCACCTCGAAGTGCTCTAGCGGGATCGCGAGAGCACAGGGCGAGATGGAGTTTAGGCGCTCGTCCGGCCTGGGCTTTCGCGCCTCGAACCCAGGCGGGATGTAATCCGCGACCGCAGTCAGGTAAGCCTCATCGGAAAGGTCGCATGAATCGAAGGTGTGGTTGACGAACACGCTGGCGCACCTGGCTCTGCCTTCCGCATCACCACCCATGACGCGAATGACGAAGGATAAGAAAGCAGCAGAGAAGAGAGAAGCGCGAGTGCTAGCGCGAGGAAAGAGAAGGAGCAGATGGTAAGGTATTTAATACGGTGGTTGAAAGGCCTATTTATAGAAGGGCTAAACGGCGTTTGGGCTTTCAAGGTAACAGGTGTGCAGATAGCAGTCGCGCCTTCCCGACGCCTCGGAACCCGGGCCGACCCCTCTCGCTCAGTAATGACAAGTGCCCTGTGGCCATTCGCTCATCGAATACGAGAAAGAGGTTAAGAAAGCATTCTGCAATAATAAAACGTTCGGCAATACCCAAGCAAGATATAGGAAATAAAAGACAAAGAATGGAGCATTCGCAAAACACAGGACATAAGATTATTACAAACAGAAATAAAAGTTCAGCATCCGCGCTACAGAAAGCAGAAAAATTACAAGAGGGGCGAATGAAGACTGGCTCAATACTCCTCCCAGACCCACCGACCTCGCTTTCGCGACTCACCTTCCAGGGGCATTCGCGGGCGGTAATATGCGAGTATGTTGGTGATCTCATGGGAAGCCAGTTGGAGTTGGTCCCGGGCTCGTGCGGCGTGTGTTTCGGGAGACAACTCCCCTCCTTCACCCCCAGGCGCTCCACCGTTGTGAGAATGCGCGAGTAGTCCCGATGGAGGTCCTTTAACTCACGCGCGACTCTCAGCATCACGTCGTCCACCTGGTCGGCGACGTTTCGCTGGATGTGGATGAGCTTCCCCAAGACCTCCGAGATCCGATCCTTCAGGGTCGCGTGATCCGAGGAGTCGCCTAGAAAGTCAGCGAGATCCCCAGGGGAAGGGAGAGGCGAGAGCATCCCCTCTCCCCCCTCGTAGTAGGAGTCAAAGGGGGAGGCTTCCCGATAGCCTGCAGAATCACAACTAGGTCAGTAGTAATAAAATATGTGAGTACGATAGGGGCGGGTGAGTGAACTGACCTGGGGTGGGGTCCTGGTGACCTGAAGGACGAGACGAATGGGGGTGCGTTCCAAACAACCAGGCGGGAGGTAAGACCTTTCCCTTTCCTGGACGGTAAGGCTGTGAGGTAGGAGATGGAGCATCCGCAGGATCATTCACGCGACCCGGCTTACCGGATCCCTTCTGGGGGGACACCCTCGGCTCATCCGCAAGCGCGGAGGGGTTCAGTCGAACAGGGGAACTCAGAGGAATAGAGTTCCGCAGCGAAAGGTTGGGGTCGAGGGCTACAAAAAACAGTGGTCAGCAGCGAGCAGCAGGAAGGATGAATCTAAAAGGGGTTACAACTTACCGGACTGCAATGAGGTCTCACCCGGAGGAGGTGGAGGAGCAAGGTCCCGATCTGGAGGCCTCTCGCCCAGGGGAGGTGGCACCACGACACTGCTCGAGATGGCCCCGTGGCCGGTCTCGGGCATCGAGATCCCCTGCGAATGGTCAGAGCGAAGGAAGGGTAAGGAGAGGAACTAAACAGAGGGACGAGAGGAATCCTCATACCCGCGTCCCGAGGTCCGGAGTATTCCTTGCCGGAAGAGTATCCGCCGGCGGAGTCCTCGCCGGAGGAGTGCCCGTAGGGGATTCCGAGGCAGTCTCGCCTCTCTGACGATTCAGTCGAATCGCCTTGGCTCGACGAGAGACGTAGGGGGCACTCGGGTCCCGCTTAGACATAAGCCAGGGAGCAAATATGGCTGCCTTGGGGGCAGTTACAGCTTGGGCCGCGGCCAGACGCTCGATCATCTCCAGCGAGAGGGGTCTCGCGGAAGGCTTGTGAGAAGACATTGATCTCGGTGAAGGGCTAAGGGAGGGATGAAGCTCCGAATCGAGGGTTGTCAACGCTCCAGGAAGTTCTGACATGAAGAGATATATATAGGACAACGATGGGACCCACAGAATCTTGTGAGTCCAGTCAGCAAGCACTCACCGAATACAGGGGTGGACTGTTCTTTCCGAGCGTAGTAACCACTCGCAAAGAGCGGGGATTGTGTACAACCCGTATTCGCCGAGTGGGCCCCTCAAGCCAAGTGGCGAGACCTGGGTCAACCCGATCATTCGCCCCGGCTAGGAGGTGGAAGTACCCCCAGTTTGGTGGGGTAAGATGCAGAAGAGAAGGAGCTAGGCGAGTGGTGCTCTCACGGACCATTCGCCCGGGAGCGTGGGCACTCGCCCAGCTAGGCGGGTGCCCAGCGAGTGGTGCCCTCACGGACCACTCGCCCAGGATGATTTGAGGGGGAAGTGACCCTAATACCCCTGGTGGGCTGCAAATAGCCCCTCGGAACAGCGGAGTTAGGCTGTTAGCAGACCAATTTGGGGTGCGGTTAGTAAAATTATAAGGCGGAGTCATGTTATTTGCAGACCAGCCTAGGAAAATCTATAAATAGACCCTTAAGGGCACCTTGGAGGAGATCCGATTTTAGAGAATCCTCTCCTCCAGGCTATTTTGGTCGGCTGCTAGTGCCCTCCAAGGTGCCCGGTTGAGCTCTGGTTTAGGACGGGAAGCTCTCTAAGATCTTCCGGGTGTGTGGCGGGACCTCCTCGCTTCAGCCTTGGGTCTATTCACATTCTCACATCCACCGTCAAGAGAGTCTGGCGAGGGAGAAGTAAGCATCAGCTACACCCCCAGTGGGTCCGAACTCAAGAGACCTGTTGCAGGTTTCAACAAATAAAGAGAAGACAAGTCCACAGAATCAACATGAATTTAAAATGTCCACAGATAATAACTGAATAGAAAGAGTTACAATAATAAAAGGGCTCTTGCCCTGTACATCATTTCCTCACTACAAGATCACTCGCGGAAGCTAACTCCTAGGTAAAACTAAAGCTAATTGTCACCGACACTGAAACCGGAGTACTCAGACTAGTCTGACCCATCCCTGCAGACTCTGTACTCCACTGGTGCTGCAACACTGGACGCTTCTTCTCTTTTGGCCTGCGGTCGCTGCCTCGCAATCCACGTCCACGTCTTCGCCTTCGGCCTTCTGGTCGCTGTGCTGGAGGGGTTCCACCCATCATGGGGCATCTGACTCAAGTGTGTCCCGGCTGGTGACAATGGTAGCATGGCCGTGGTGTCCAACCTGTCGGATCCTGCTGCACTTGTTTCTCCGATGTTGCTGCGTCTCCTCGAACTCCTAAAATGAAATGGTCCACCGACAGTTAGTCAAAAAGACTAAGCATTATGTTCCCCACCCCACCCCCAATGGCTCCTAGGCACCGTATGGGGAGGAGGAAGCGGAGGACATTCAAGGGGGGTAAAAACAAAAGCAGGTGGCGGCGGATCTACGACTACACAGGTGTATATATATAAAGCAGTATGTAAGCATAGTAAAGTGCATGTAAAGAACAGTAAGCAGTAGATGCAATGGCAAGTAAAGTAATATAAGAGTAACCATTGATTTATAGGAATGCCCATACAAAACTATAGACCAAGGGGTCGTTTAGCAGGGCCTACCGTATAAGAAGTCCCATAACCGACTTATACGTTAGGGGTAGGTTGAATGCAATGTTTATGCTATGACATGCAAAGTATGCTGTTATGCTATGTTCATACAAGTGCAACTCACTCACTACGACTCTATGCGCATAGACCTTCAGTTCCCCCTTTTTGGAGCTAGCAAGACTCCCAGGATACTCCCGTAGTGGCAAACGGAAGCGGTGGGTTGGGCCTCGCCCACCTCTAGGTTGGTATATGCACTACCTAACCTAGACCTATCGTACGCCTCCGCAAAACCCGCGGAGCGTCTGCGTACTCTTACTGACTGGACCGCCAGACTTTTATGGCTAAGTGTAAATACCACACTTGCCGAGCCCAAGTATTAACGTCGGTGCAACGATCGCCAACACAAAGGACCCACCACCTTATGCACATGCAACATGTCTTCCGACAAACTCCGAGCCACGAGCTCCCCGGGGCTAACCCGCCCGTCACCAACAAACCTTTCAGAATCACAAGTTCACCGGACTAAACCGGCTAGACACTCATGAGGAAAAACCTCATAATACCCTACCTGGATTAAACCTAGGTACCTTAGGACATTGATGGGAAAAGATGATCTTTCGTCAATCCCGGGACGACCTATCCCAAGGGTGGCTCCCCACCACCCTAGGACTCACCAAACCCTAATTACTCCAGGGGTCCTCACATTATTACATGATTACCACTCAACCCTCACATCTCCAATTCAGTGCCCACTAATTTGACTCTTAACCCCAAAGTTGCTAAACTACTAAACGCAGACCACCCTTAACGTTTTGGTGCTCATGAAAGGAAGTACACTAAATACACAATCCTATGACTCAACAATTTTATTGGAGGTTCATGCTACATATTTAAGACCAAATCCAGAGTTGCATAATTTTCCCAATAATATTAGTATTTAAATCATTTTTCCTTAAATACCACTTCCTAAGATTTGAACTGCAAGTATACTTTTCTGACTTCCAATGCCTGCCACAAATTGTACATAAATCAAAAGTACCTAGAAAACAGTAGATATAAAATGTTAGGAAAATCCAGCAAGATATATTTGCAATTTCCTCAAAGGATATATTTGCAATTATTTCCAAATTGAACTAGAGGTACCAAAAATATTGATCCATAAATTATGAGAAAAATACTGTGGGTTCACAATAGTATAAAATGTCATCCAGCAAAGTTTCATGCAATTACAGAAAGTGATCACCCTAAAGTTAACCATCCCAAAAATTGCCAACAATATGAATAATTACAATTTGGACCTCCAAAAGTTTCCTAATGGTTCTAATAGAGTCTCCAGAGATTAATATCATTAAAAATAAGTTGGTGACAGAATATGGTTAATCATTAAGTATTATTTCTTCCTAAATCCCCAAACCCTAAATATTTACAAATCTACCCAAGGATTTATTACCTAGGTTTGGCAACTCCAAACCCCACCAAATTCTCACAGTAGCATTCTATTGTCACCAAGATCATCTCCCCAAAATTACAAGTCAAACCATTAAGGTTTGGCCCCTCTTCCTTCAATGGCCTCTAATTGCACCCCTTTAGGGTTTAACCTAGGGTTAGGGTCAAAACTTCTCCAAATCCACCCAAACTTTTTGTGAGGGTGTTTAAACACTCATAGAACTCAGAGGAGCCCATCACACACCTCTCCAAGTACAAACCCTCCTATGTCCTTCATAAAGCCCTAAAGGGCACCCCAGGGTTAGCCACTAGGGTTTAAGGGCATACCAAGCCCAACTCTTCCAAGATTGGCTCCTTGGGGTGTCCCATACACCCCAAGTCAGTGACCAAAGCCACATCTTCAAACAGTGGGAGGAAACCCCTTCAGACTCCAAAATTTGCCTAAGTCCACTTTTACCCCAAATCAACCCTTAAGCAAACAAATGTCCAAGGAAAATTCCCTACCTTGTCCAAGCCCAATCTACTCACTACTTTGGCCAGAGGTCAGTGAATGGTCACCCAAGGTCCTACCATCATTTGGTGAGGGGTGGGGTTCTTTAGGATGCCTAAATGGGGTGCAAATAACATTTTGCCCCTTGATGAGTCCCAAATATATACACATTTATGGACTCATCTGGGCCGATTTTCTAGTCTATGCACTACACTTTAGGCATGTTTTCGTTCATATTTGATATTCCATGCTATGTGCACTTCTAGGCCCGTTTTGGTGTTAATTCTTGTTTATCATTGTTATTAGTTTTCTTGCATGTTAAGTGTCACTTTCAGTGGTTTGATTAGTGTTGTATGCTGGAACAGGAGTCGTGTAGGTGTTCCCGGTACAATTCTGTACAGGAACACTGCGCAAGATCACTGGTTCGATTGCGCATGACCACTGGTCGTGCGCCACTGATCGTGCGCACTTAACACCCTTTTTATGAGTTCTGTCTGGCTTATCGCACGACCACTTACGATAGTGCGCACGACCACTGGTCGTGCGCCACTGGTCGTGCGAACATTGTATTTTATAAATTTCTTACCTTGCAGGCTCCGTCCAGGCAGGCGCACGATCACAGGATTCTAGTGCGCACGACCACTGGTCGTGTGCCAATGACCGTGCGCACTGTTTATTCCAGCGCCTATAAAACGACCTGCTCACGAATTAGGTCGGGGACTCGCGATCTCTCGCCGTTTTTCCACCCAGCTCCGCCGTTCCGCCCATTTCCGCAGGTTTTCGCCCCCTAGGCCTCCTCCATCATCCAAGGGCTTCAAGGAGGAGATTCTACACTCATCTTCATCGCCAAGGAAGGAGTTCCTCGCATCGGACGTGGCCGGATTGTAAAACGCTGGAGAAGACGGGTCCATTGGGAGGTGTGACAACCCTCCTCTACCCCGGACGCAGTTGGGACCGAGCTAGGACGTGGATTGACAACCCAACGATTCCTACCGTGAATCTACAACGAGTCTCCGGATTCGGTCGTATCTCTTGCCTCTTTCTTCTACTTGTGTGGTTGTATTTGTTTGTAATCTCTATATTTAGATGATGACACTATGAATCTTGTTTATTAATGTTCATTTCATGTTTATGGAATCATATTATTCATATGTGTGAATGAGGTGCGCCGCCATCCATTTTCCACTCCACCACCGTGTCCGGTGCCGCACTAGCAATTGCTAGTGGCGTGCTTGTCGAAGAGGTGCTTGCGACCCTCATCCGTATGCCTACTCTTCCATCCGCCTAGCGAAGCGTGGCATAGCGGCCCGTGTATTCCATCCCGCCTAACGAAGCAGCGCGCTCAAGGCCTGCATAGTTCGATCCGTTTGCCTACTCGTCCATCCGCCCTTACGAAGTAGCGCGTTCAAGGCCTACTTCCATCCCGCCGAGCGAAGCTTTGCATAGCGGCATTGCGTAGGAGTAGTTATAGTATTTTCTCTTTATTTTCCATAATCCAAAACCCCCGTTTCCGCATCCATCCGCTCGAAAGGACTTCAATCTCAAGTCCTTCCTCGATAATAAACTCCACCTTACTGTGTTCCTTTGAGATCGATACTTGGAGATTCATTCCCATTTTATATTACTTGAACGATCGGTACACTGCCGTTTCGTGTCGCAGTCGAGCCACCATCTATAGTGGTGTGTAGGATTTACGCCATCAATTTTTTGGCGCCGTTGCCGGGGAACACAGTCGTGTGAGTTTTCTGGAGAGGGAGAACCTGAGAGAGAAGCCCTTCCATTTGTAAATTGCATTTCTTTGTTTTATTTCTTTTTACTCCATTTTCCTGTTTTAAGTAGGTTGCTTTAGTAATTTTTGTTAGGTGTAGTATTTTGCACAATAGCATTTTTATTTTTGAATCATTTTATCTTCGCACTATGTGGGCACATCTTAATTTCCATTGTCGTTGGTGTGGAGCTACCTCCCACTCTAGTGATGAATGCCCTACGGAGAATAGTAGGCATAATTCTTATAGCCCAGCATATGGAGCACCGACTTCGTCTGGTACTCCATATGGTGCGCGTAAGTCTTATGGCTACTCTGCTGAGCCTTTACCGTCTTACTTCTTTTCGGCTTCAGCACCCGCTGTGCCAAAGAAGCCCGCTAGGCAGTGCCGGTTTTGTCGGAGCACTGATCATGTCTTGAAGGACTGTGCCGAGTATCTTCGCCAATTGGATGAGGATGACGAGCCGGATATCCGGATCGTCCCAACTCCTAACTCTGGCGGCACACCTTCAACATCCGGTTATGTATCTTTGTCACCTTCACATCTTGAAGGGAATAGCATGGATACGGTCACCAGATGTGCGGTTGATCTATGCACCAACATTGTTGAGCCTATTCTCCCAGTGCATCCACCACCCCTAGTGGATTCGATTCTTTGTGAGGAATCGGTGCTCGACTTTTATCCGAGCACTACTCCTCCCCCTGTTGTGCATACTATACTCGTCTCCGACGACATTGTTGAGGATGTGTCGCAGGATAAGGCAGGCGATCTATGTGTTGTGCCTATTCCTATGAAGGAGGACAACCTTCTAGGTGAAGAGGAGCTTTCCTCAACACCGATGGAGGAAGTCCAAATCTTGGGCATGGCCACTGTCGATCCCGCCGAACCTTGTAGCATTGATGACAATGCAAACATTATTTTACTTCCCCAACCTGATGGGAGTGAGACCGGGATCACTCCCCCGATTGATGTTTATTTATGTTCTTCGTCTTCTTTATTTCTTGATCCCCTTCCTTCATCTGAGTCTATGCAGGTTGAATCTTCACAGGTACTTCAGGAGGACTTGGAGCTTTTTGCTCAAGTCAATGATGAGAGCATCCTCTCATGTGAGGAGGTTTATTCCCCCTCCGTAGAGGAAGCTCCACTCATTGCTTTCGCCTCCTGTTGCCTCCCTGTGGACGATACCTTGCTGGGCAAGGATAGTTTTGGTGAGATGAGTGAGGACCATGCCTCCTCCTCTTCTTACTTTCTTTTCCCTCTACCTGTGAGGAGCAGGTATTATTATTATTTAGGTAGAGGGGTGACTGCCTTATCTCCGTATCGGTACCAGCTACCGAAACGCATATTGGAGCAGTTACCTGTGCATTTTCTTTTTCATAGGCCCATTAGCTAGATATTATAAAGTTTTGAATAAGTCGTGCTGGGATGACAATAACCCCAGTAGTTATCTTAATTTTTCTTGCATTTTCATGTCTTTTCTAATTCTATTTAGTTAATTGCACTTTATTTCAGCGTTTCTATTTTCTTTTGTTTCTGCGGAGCTGACCCCTGTAGGTATCTTTTCTGGATGGCGGATGCTGTAACCTCATTTTAGCTTACACGCCAATCTTCTGGTGTGCTCATTTCTGAGCACTGGGTACTCTCTTTCCCTAGCCTTTGCTGATTTTCATGTCATATATTATGTGGATTGTTTAGTTTAAGTCTGGGGGAGAGTAGTTTTGTTTACCCGCTCACGTGCACTATTGCACTGCATACTAGAAGATTTCCTTTAAAATGTTTTGTTTATTTTCATTGCACACCACAGCACCCACTTGGGCGCGCTTAGCCGTTGGCACGTCGCGAGTTGAATTTGTCTTTTTGTGTGATTTGGAAAATCATTGTGCTGGCTTAGGATTATGAGGCGGAGTAAAATGTTGACTCATGTAGTGCTCCTAGTCGAGTGCTCATGTCTCGTAGGAATTCGTGTAGATTCAATTTCTTTTTAAGCTTTTAGCTTATATTTTTCTATTAGCGTAAATATTGTTTACTTTACTCAAAATTTGGTGAATCCGGTGTGAATCAAACGGTAGCATAGGAATGTGTGTAGACGTTCGCTAGTCGCATATTGCTCGAGTCGGGAGAAAGGAGTATCTTTCTCGGTGGCTAGAACTTGCCCCAAGCGACTCTTGAAGCATGGGTATACGGTTAGTCAATTGCGTGAATGTGATATAGGCCATCATTTTGGCCCGGTTGAGCCTTTGTGCCTATTCCTACCGCTTTATCCTCGTTAGCCCAGTTGCGCCTACCCTTTCTTTGATTCAGCTCCACTGATTGTCTTACCAAAGCCTAAATGCCAATCCTAGTCGCACACCCAAATCTGAGCTTTAGCTGTTTATTATTTTCATAAGTTGGGTTGTTGATGTGGTGATATGTTTGTGAAAATGTGGATGTGCATTATTGATTAATTTGCTGAAAATGTTTTGAAAAGAAAAGAAAAGAAAAAAAATGAGAAAAAGAAAAGAAGTAAAAAGAAAAAAAAAAGAGAAAAGAAAAACGAGATGAACCTTATTGAAAAATCTGTGTATAGATTTATGTTTGGAGTAGGCGGTGCACGCACCCGTGTTGTTAAGTCCAAGTCTGGGGGTGTGGTGTACCCGCGTATTTGTGTGGTGAATGAGGATAGTTTTCTGCATTAGCTCATTTGGGTTTAGTGTCTGAGCCGTCATTTTTATCTTTGTTTTTCCTCACCTAAACCCAAGCCTCATCTTAAACCTAAAGTCCTATTGATTCACGCAGTTGAGTCATACCAGTGCCGTGGAGAGAGTGCGAACGGGCAAGCTTATGGTCACCGACATTGATGGATTTCAATGGAGTTATCCCGAGCCCGATCTTTGGCAATGCTCGCCTCAACGTTCAGTTTACTTTCTTCCTATGTACGACCTTTTGATTCACCGTGATTCACTTTTTGAGTAAATGTAATATATAAATACGCTCCTAGAAAATTATAAACTAATATGTATAATTAGAAATTTTGTCTACTGTATTTCTACGCGCATGAGCATGCGACTTCGCATGGTACTCCGCTTTTTAATTTCTTTTCCAGCTTATGTTTTGCTTGTCCGCGAGAGATGGTTTGCTCGGGACGCGCAAACAGTTAAGTCTAGGGGTATGATGAGTCCCAAATATATACACATTTATGGACTCATCTGGGCCGATTTTCTAGTCTATGCACTACACTTTAGGCATGTTTTCGTTCATATTTGATATTCCATGGTATGTGCACTTCTAGACCCATTTTGGTGTTAATTCTTGTTTATCATTGTTATTAGTTTTCTTGCATGTTAAGTGTCACTTTCAGTGGTTTGATTAGTGTTGTATGCTGGAACAGGAGTCGTGTAGGTGTTCCCGGTACAATTCTGTACAGGAACACTGCGCACGATCACTAGTTCTATTGCGCACGACCACTGATCGTGCGCCACTGATCGTGCGCACTTAACGCCCTTTTTATGAGTTCTGTCTGGCTTATCGCACGACCACTTACGATAGTGCGCACGACCATTGGTCGTGCGCCACTGGTCGTGCGAACATTGTATTTTATAAATTTCTTACCTTGCAGGCTCCGTCCAGGCAGGCACACGATCACAGGATTCTAGTGCGCACGACCACTGGTCGTGCGCCAATGACCGTGCGCACTGTTTATTCCAGCGCCTATAAAACGACCTGCTCGCGAATTAGGTCGGGGACTCGCGATCTCTCGCCGTTTTTCCGCCCAGCTCCGCCGTTCCGCCCATTTCTGCAGGTTTTCGCCCCCTAGGCCTCCTCCATCATCCAAGGGCTTCAAGGAGGAGATTCTACACTCATCTTCATCGCCAAGGAAGGAGTTCCTCGCATCGGACGTGGCCGGATTGTAAAACGCTGGAGAAGACGGGTCCATTGGGAGGTGTGACAGCCCTCCTCTACCCCGGACGCAGTTGGGACCGAGCTAGGACGTGGATTGACAACCCAACAATTCCTACCGCGAATCTACAACGAGACTCCGGATTCGGTCGTATCTCTTGCCTCTTTCTTCTACTTGTGTGGTTGTATTTGTTTGTAATCTCTATATTAGATGATGACACTATGAATCTTGTTTATTAATGTTCATTTCATGTTTATGGAATCATATTATTCATATGTGTGAATGAGGTGCGCCGCCATCCATTTTCCACTCCACCACCGTGTCCGGTGCCGCACTAGCAATTGCTAGTGGCGTGCTTGTCGAAGAGGTGCTTGCGACCCTCATCCGTATGCCTACTCTTCCATCCGCCTAGCGAAGCGTGGCATAGCGGCCCGTGTATTCCATCCCGCCTAACGAAGCAGCGCGCTCAAGGCCTGCATAGTTCGATCCGTTTGCCTACTCGTCCATCCGCCCTTACGAAGTAGCGCGTTCAAGGCCTACTTCCATCCCGCCGAGCGAAGCTTTGCATAGCGGCATTGCGTAGGAGTAGTTATAGTATTTTCTCTTTATTTTCCATAATCCAAAACCCCCGTTTCCGCATCCATCCGCTCGAAAGGACTTCAATCTCAAGTCCTTCCTCGATAATAAACTCCACCTTACTGTGTTCCTTTGAGATCGATACTTGGAGATTCATTCCCATTTTATATTACTTGAACGATCGGTACACTGCCGTTTCGTGTCGCAGTCGAGCCACCATCTATAGTGGTGTGTAGGATTTACGCCATCAATTTTTTGGCGCCGTTGCCGGGGAACACAGTCGTGTGAGTTTTCTGGAGAGGGAGAACCTGAGAGAGAAGCCCTTCCATTTGTAAATTGCATTTCTTTGTTTTATTTCTTTTTACTCCATTTTCCTGTTTTAAGTAGGTTGCTTTAGTAATTTTTGTTAGGTGTAGTATTTTGCACAATAGCATTTTTATTTTTGAATCATTTTATCTTCGCACTATGTGGGCACATCTTAATTTCCATTGTCGTTGGTGTGGAGCTACCTCCCACTCTAGTGATGAATGCCCTACGGAGAATAGTAGGCATAATTCTTATAGCCCAGCATATGGAGCACCGACTTCGTCTGGTACTCCATATGGTGCGCGTAAGTCTTATGGCTACTCTGCTGAGCCTTTACCGTCTTACTTCTTTTCGGCTTCAGCACCCGCTGTGCCAAAGAAGCCCGCTAGGCAGTGCCGGTTTTGTCGGAGCACTGATCATGTCTTGAAGGACTGTGCCGAGTATCTTCGCCAATTGGATGAGGATGACGAGCCGGATATCCGGATCGTCCCAACTCCTAACTCTGGCGGCACACCTTCAACATCCGGTTATGTATCTTTGTCACCTTCACATCTTGAAGGGAATAGCATGGATACGGTCACCAGATGTGCGGTTGATCTATGCACCAACATTGTTGAGCCTATTCTCCCAGTGCATCCACCACCCCTAGTGGATTCGATTCTTTGTGAGGAATCGGTGCTCGACTTTTATCCGAGCACTACTCCTCCCCCTGTTGTGCATACTATACTCGTCTCCGACGACATTGTTGAGGATGTGTCGCAGGATAAGGCAGGCGATCTATGTGTTGTGCCTATTCCTATGAAGGAGGACAACCTTCTAGGTGAAGAGGAGCTTTCCTCAACACCGATGGAGGAAGTCCAAATCTTGGGCATGGCCACTGTCGATCCCGCCGAACCTTGTAGCATTGATGACAATGCAAACATTATTTTACTTCCCCAACCTGATGGGAGTGAGACCGGGATCACTCCCCCGATTGATGTTTATTTATGTTCTTCGTCTTCTTTATTTCTTGATCCCCTTCCTTCATCTGAGTCTATGCAGGTTGAATCTTCACAGGTACTTCAGGAGGACTTGGAGCTTTTTGCTCAAGTCAATGATGAGAGCATCCTCTCATGTGAGGAGGTTTATTCCCCCTCCGTAGAGGAAGCTCCACTCATTGCTTTCGCCTCCTGTTGCCTCCCTGTGGACGATACCTTGCTGGGCAAGGATAGTTTTGGTGAGATGAGTGAGGACCATGCCTCCTCCTCTTCTTACTTTCTTTTCCCTCTACCTGTGAGGAGCAGGTATTATTATTATTTAGGTAGAGGGGTGACTGCCTTATCTCCGTATCGGTACCAGCTACCGAAACGCATATTGGAGCAGTTACCTGTGCATTTTCTTTTTCATAGGCCCATTAGCTAGATATTATAAAGTTTTGAATAAGTCGTGCTGGGATGACAATAACCCCAGTAGTTATCTTAATTTTTCTTGCATTTTCATGTCTTTTCTAATTCTATTTAGTTAATTGCACTTTATTTCAGCGTTTCTATTTTCTTTTGTTTCTGCGGAGCTGACCCCTGTAGGTATCTTTTCTGGATGGCGGATGCTGTAACCTCATTTTAGCTTACACGCCAATCTTCTGGTGTGCTCATTTCTGAGCACTGGGTACTCTCTTTCCCTAGCCTTTGCTGATTTTCATGTCATATATTATGTGGATTGTTTAGTTTAAGTCTGGGGGAGAGTAGTTTTGTTTACCCGCTCACGTGCACTATTGCACTGCATACTAGAAGATTTCCTTTAAAATGTTTTGTTTATTTTCATTGCACACCACAGCACCCACTTGGGCGCGCTTAGCCGTTGGCACGTCGCGAGTTGAATTTGTCTTTTTGTGTGATTTGGAAAATCATTGTGCTGGCTTAGGATTATGAGGCGGAGTAAAATGTTGACTCATGTAGTGCTCCTAGTCGAGTGCTCATGTCTCGTAGGAATTCGTGTAGATTCAATTTCTTTTTAAGCTTTTAGCTTATATTTTTCTATTAGCGTAAATATTGTTTACTTTACTCAAAATTTGGTGAATCCGGTGTGAATCAAACGGTAGCATAGGAATGTGTGTAGACGTTCGCTAGTCGCATATTGCTCGAGTCGGGAGAAAGGAGTATCTTTCTCGGTGGCTAGAACTTGCCCCAAGCGACTCTTGAAGCATGGGTATACGGTTAGTCAATTGCGTGAATGTGATATAGGCCATCATTTTGGCCCGGTTGAGCCTTTGTGCCTATTCCTACCGCTTTATCCTCGTTAGCCCAGTTGCGCCTACCCTTTCTTTGATTCAGCTCCACTGATTGTCTTACCAAAGCCTAAATGCCAATCCTAGTCGCACACCCAAATCTGAGCTTTAGCTGTTTATTATTTTCATAAGTTGGGTTGTTGATGTGGTGATATGTTTGTGAAAATGTGGATGTGCATTATTGATTAATTTGCTGAAAATGTTTTGAAAAGAAAAGAAAAGAAAAAAAATGAGAAAAAGAAAAGAAGTAAAAAGAAAAAAAAAAGAGAAAAGAAAAACGAGATGAACCTTATTGAAAAATCTGTGTATAGATTTATGTTTGGAGTAGGCGGTGCACGCACCCGTGTTGTTAAGTCCAAGTCTGGGGGTGTGGTGTACCCGCGTATTTGTGTGGTGAATGAGGATAGTTTTCTGCATTAGCTCATTTGGGTTTAGTGTCTGAGCCGTCATTTTTATCTTTGTTTTTCCTCACCTAAACCCAAGCCTCATCTTAAACCTAAAGTCCTATTGATTCACGCAGTTGAGTCATACCAGTGCCGTGGAGAGAGTGCGAACGGGCAAGCTTATGGTCACCGACATTGATGGATTTCAATGGAGTTATCCCGAGCCCGATCTTTGGCAATGCTCGCCTCAACGTTCAGTTTACTTTCTTCCTATGTACGACCTTTTGATTCACCGTGATTCACTTTTTGAGTAAATGTAATATATAAATACGCTCCTAGAAAATTATAAACTAATATGTATAATTAGAAATTTTGTCTACTGTATTTCTACGCGCATGAGCATGCGACTTCGCATGGTACTCCGCTTTTTAATTTCTTTTCCAGCTTATGTTTTGCTTGTCCGCGAGAGATGGTTTGCTCGGGACGCGCAAACAGTTAAGTCTAGGGGTATGATGAGTCCCAAATATATACACATTTATGGACTCATCTGGGCCGATTTTCTAGTCTATGCACTACACTTTAGGCATGTTTTCGTTCATATTTGATATTCCATGGTATGTGCACTTCTAGACCCATTTTGGTGTTAATTCTTGTTTATCATTGTTATTAGTTTTCTTGCATGTTAAGTGTCACTTTCAGTGGTTTGATTAGTGTTGTATGCTGGAACAGGAGTCGTGTAGGTGTTCCCGGTACAATTCTGTACAGGAACACTGCGCACGATCACTAGTTCTATTGCGCACGACCACTGATCGTGCGCCACTGATCGTGCGCACTTAACGCCCTTTTTATGAGTTCTGTCTGGCTTATCGCACGACCACTTACGATAGTGCGCACGACCATTGGTCGTGCGCCACTGGTCGTGCGAACATTGTATTTTATAAATTTCTTACCTTGCAGGCTCCGTCCAGGCAGGCACACGATCACAGGATTCTAGTGCGCACGACCACTGGTCGTGCGCCAATGACCGTGCGCACTGTTTATTCCAGCGCCTATAAAACGACCTGCTCGCGAATTAGGTCGGGGACTCGCGATCTCTCGCCGTTTTTCCGCCCAGCTCCGCCGTTCCGCCCATTTCTGCAGGTTTTCGCCCCCTAGGCCTCCTCCATCATCCAAGGGCTTCAAGGAGGAGATTCTACACTCATCTTCATCGCCAAGGAAGGAGTTCCTCGCATCGGACGTGGCCGGATTGTAAAACGCTGGAGAAGACGGGTCCATTGGGAGGTGTGACAGCCCTCCTCTACCCCGGACGCAGTTGGGACCGAGCTAGGACGTGGATTGACAACCCAACAATTCCTACCGCGAATCTACAACGAGACTCCGGATTCGGTCGTATCTCTTGCCTCTTTCTTCTACTTGTGTGGTTGTATTTGTTTGTAATCTCTATATTAGATGATGACACTATGAATCTTGTTTATTAATGTTCATTTCATGTTTATGGAATCATATTATTCATATGTGTGAATGAGGTGCGCCGCCATCCATTTTCCACTCCACCACCGTGTCCGGTGCCGCACTAGCAATTGCTAGTGGCGTGCTTGTCGAAGAGGTGCTTGCGACCCTCATCCGTATGCCTACTCTTCCATCCGCCTAGCGAAGCGTGGCATAGCGGCCCGTGTATTCCATCCCGCCTAACGAAGCAGCGCGCTCAAGGCCTGCATAGTTCGATCCGTTTGCCTACTCGTCCATCCGCCCTTACGAAGTAGCGCGTTCAAGGCCTACGTAGTCTTCCATCCCGCCGAGCGAAGCTTTGCATAGCGGCATTGCATAGGAGTAGTTATAGTACTTTCTCTTTATTTTCCATAATCCAAAACCCCCGTTTCCGCATCCATCCGCTCGAAAGGACTTCAATCTCAAGTCCTTCCTCGATAATAAACTCCACCTTACTGTGTTCCTTTGAGATCGATACTTGGGGATTCATTCCCATTTTATATTACTTGAACGATCGGTACACTGCCGTTTCGTGTCGCAGTCGAGCCACCATCTATAGTGGTGTGTAGGATTTGCGCCATCACCCCTTTGCAAATTACTAGGGTAAAACACCTCCAATGGTCACCAAATTTGAATCAAGGGTTGGCATGGGTGAGGGTGATGTGCACCCCAAATTTGAAGCCAATTGGCTTTGTGGAAGAGTGGGGGCACTCACCCAAAGTTTTCCCTTAACCTAGGGAGCCTAGGCTTAACTTTGATAATTACCCTACCAATTCAACTCCAAAAATTATGAGATTTTAACCAGAGACCCTACTTACTCTCTAGGACCACCCATCCAAGTTTGGAAGGGTTTTGAGGTGTTTAGGGCACCTAATTAGGTCCCACAAGGATTATTGAACTTTTCCAAAAACTATGGGGAAAAGTTCTCCAATCATTCTGATTTTTGGACATGTGTTATATATATAAGACTAGACTACACCCCAAATTTCAAGTCATTTGGAGTTCTAGATTGATGTGGGCATCCAAAACAAGTTCTGGTTAGCCCTAGAGACAGTGCTCGCCAAAATGTGCGTTGTGCCCTAACCAGGGCTCCAAATCGAGTGAACTCAATTTTGGATTAAACTAGACCTCAGGGGCTCCAACTTTGATGTTGGACAATTTTCCCCTAGAAGCCTCTAAGTATTTTTAACAGAATTAATTAAACATTGCATGCTTAATCACAGAAATCAGGAAATGAACTAAGGGGCCGCACGAATCTTGAAGCAATCCGACCGCGCGTGGCCTTCGTCCCCAATAAGCCAACGGCTAGGATCTGCCGCGCCTGGGCCGTATTTAACTTGGATTTCCTGGCCACCTGCGCGCCGCCCCGGCCGATCAACGCCACCACCACCTCCGTTGAGGTGGTGGCCGGCGATGAGCGGTGTTTGATCGGCCGGAGGTAGCCGGAATCACGTTCTGGAGGGAGAAGCCCAACCCGATCAACGGGAGACTTGGCTGGATCGATTCTCGGCCGATTGGCCACGAATCGAGCCGCCGATGAACTAGATCTACACCACTGAGGGAGGAGCAGAGAACCAGACCTTTAGACGGGCTTGGCGGTGAGTGTGGTGGTGGTGCGCCATTGCCGGCGAGCTCCAAGCTTTTCCTTGCCGATTCTGTGATTCTCCACCAAAAACATTCATGTAAGAGTCGATTTCGACTGTCATCCGCCTTTTGAAGCTAATGAGAGGGCCAATTTAATGGGAGGAGGGCTCTAACTCTAAAAGCCATTAATGGCCTCTTGGTATTCCTATGGCCGGCCACAAAACATCCCCCCTGCCTTCAATTCCTCCTGGGAACTGCTTGAAACTCCTCCTCTCCCCTAGAGGAGATGAATACAACCATTAATGGGGGAGATTGAAGGTTTCTTCTTCCTCCCCATTAATTCCCCCTCTTTCTCTCTCCCCCAAAAATGGGTTTTCTCTCTGTACAACCCGTATTCGCCGAGTGGGTCCCGCAGGCCAGCTGGCGAGACCTGGGCCAGTCAGACCACTCGCCCAGGATAAAATAGGTGGAAGGGCCCCCAGGTCAGTAGGGGTGAGGTGCAGGAGAGAAGGAATTCGGTGAGTGGCGCCCTCACGGACCATTCGCCCAGAGGTATAGTCACTCGCCCATCTAAGCGGGTGCCCAGCGAGTGGTGCCCTCACAGGCCATTCGCCCAGGATGGTTTGAGGAGGAAATGACCATAATACCCCTGGTGGGCTGCAAATAGCCCTTCGGAACAGCGGAGTTAGGCTGTTAGCAGACCAATCTGGGGTGCTGTTAGTCCAACCAAAAGGCGGATTCATGTTATTTGCAGACCAGCCTAGAAAAACCTATAAATAGACCCTTAAGGGCACCTTGGAAGAGGGTTCGATTTCAGAGAGAAAATCCTCTCCTCTAGGCTATTTTTGGTCGGCAGTCAGTACCCTCCAAGGTGCCCAGTTGAGCTTTGGTTTGGGAGGGGAAGCTCTCTAAGATCTTCTGGGTGTGTGGCGGGACCTCCTCGCTTCAGCCTTGGGTCTATTCCTATTCTCGCATCCACCATCAAGAGAGTCTAGTGAGGGAGAAATAAGCATCGGCTACACCCCCAGTAGGTCCGAACTCAAGAGACCAGTTGCCGGTTTCAACATTTTTGGTGCGGTGAGCGTGGACCGTAGCCGGTGAAGGAAAATCTCAAGCTAGGTTCGATGACAGGAGATGGGGGAAATGGTTCTGACTCAGGCCACTCGCAGCCGCCAGCAATAGGGGAGTGGCTGGAGATGTTTGAGAAGTTCAAGCGAGAAGTCCTGCAGACAGTTCTCGCTGGTCGGAGCGAGTGCGAGACCCCGGCAGTCCCCGTAGTTCCGCCCCTGCAGATCGGCGAGAACGCACCGGTGCAGCGGCCGGGGAAGGAGGTGCCAGCTGAAGGAAGTGCGCGAGATCTTCCCGGGCGGCAGCTGTTCAGCTGTCCGGCGAGTGCTGAGGTGTGCGAGCTGGCTCCGCGCGAGAGGACCATTCGCCGAGCAGGGGAAGGGAGCCCCTTCTGCGAGATGATCCTCTCGGCCCCAGTGCCAGAGGGGTTTCGTGGGCCGGAGATGTCCTACTACACCGGCAAGGAGGATCCAGTCGTGCACCTGCAGTGGTTTGAGGACATGACATCAATCCTTCCCATGTTGGATGCTTTTCAATGCCGACTCTTCGCAACCACCCTGAAGGAGAAAGCAAGGGACTGGTTCCACCAGCTTCCCACAGGTTCCATCTACGCGTTCGATGATCTGCGCCGAAGCTTCCGACTGCGTTTCTCGACGTCAAAAAAGAGGAAGAAGGATGCGGAGGCTCTCTTCAAGATCAGGCAGAGGGAGGGGGAATCCCTGGCCAAGTACGTGGACAGGTTCCAGGAGGAGATACACCTAGTGCAGGAGGTGCCGGGATTCGCCCTCCAGATGGCATTCATCGTAGGGTTGCGAGAGGGGTTCTTCAAGATGGACCTGAAGAGAAGACCTCCTGTGTCCTTCGAAGAGTTGATGGAGCGAGCCGCGGAGGAGATTGAAGGGGAGGCAGCCAACCCCGAATTCTACAAAAGGTTGGCAAAGATGAGCGAGCCCGAAGTAAAGCAGCAGGAGGGAAGAAGGAGAGAGGAACCCAGAGGTCAAGGGTTCGAGAGACCACCTCGGAATTGGAGGTACCAGGAGCCCCACAACAGGTTGGGTTGGAGGAACCAGGAAGGACCAGCGAGAGGTCAGGAAGGAGGATACCAAGGAGGAGAGATGGGGGGAGCCAATCCGGGGTGGAGGCAGGGTCCTCGACCCCCACACCCTCCGCGGGATCAAGCCATGGCGGTAGGCCGAGGAAGAGGAGGAAGAGGAGGTAGAGGAGGAAGATGAAGAGTGGGAAGAGGGGGCAGGGTGGCGTTGCCCTATTGCGATTTTCACCAGGAAGAGGGCCACGCAACGGCCACCTGCCCTGAGTTCTTGGAGATGAGGGAGAGAGGTCAGCCACGGCGGCGGCAGGCCAGGATCGAGGAAGTACTCCCAGAGGCGGAAGAAGATAGGTGTGAAGACCGGGTGGATATAGGAGCTCGAGGGGGAATCGGGGTGATCCATGGAGGGGTTGGGATAGAGGCCTCCCGTAAGAAGAGTTTCCAAGCGATGTTCCGGAGAGACGTCGCGTCGACTTCCCAGACCCCGCCCCCCACAGAGAAGCTCACCTTCTCCTCGGAGGACATGCCCGATTATGAGGATCCGTTCTGCGACGCCCTGGTGATCCAGACGGCCATAGAAAACTTCACGGTTTCCCGGATTTTGGTGGACAACGGGAGCTCGGTGAATGTTATCTTTAAAAAGGCTTTCGATGCGATGGAGGTGGAGAAGAAGAGAGTGCAGGCCTCAGATGGACCGTTGTTCGGTTTCTCCGGGGAAAGGAAGGAGGTTGAGGGAGGTGTTGGCCTCCAGGTGACGTTGGGAGGGGTCCCCAGGAATTGCCGGTTTGTCATCGTTGACTCTCCGAGCAGTTACAATGCCATATTCGGACGCCCTCTCATCAGTGCTTTTCGATGTGTGCCCTCCTCATACCACCAATGCCTGAAATTCCATAGTGGAGGGGTCCAGATCCGAATCCGGGGAGATGCGAAGGTAGCGAGGCAGTGCTATGTGACTGCCGTCAACACCATCTCTTGGATGGCGGAGGCTGAGAAGATGGATGAAGAGATGAGGGGGATGGAAGGGCCCGGAGAAGAAGCGAAGAAAGGAGTAGAGGAAGAGGGTAGAACCCGAGGAGAGGAGATGGAGATAGCTCAGGGGGAGCGGGTTGAACCAATGGAGGAGGAGGATGCAGCGGAGGAAGAGTCGGCCCGGCTGAGGGCGGCGGAAGAGATAGTTGAGATGGAGGTTACCACCCAGGCAGGAAGGGTGGAGAAGGTGCGGATCAGCGGGGGCCTCGGCCCAATAGGACCAGAGAAGGATGCTGGAGTGCATCCAGAAGAACGTGGACGTCTTCGCATGGAGCGCAGCGGACATGCCTGGCATCGATGCGGACGTGGCTTGCCATCGTCTCAACCTCGAGCTAGGAGCTCTCCCCATCCGGCAGAAGAGCATCGCCGACAAACTTGAAGAACCAATCCGCAAGGAGGTGGCCAAGCTCCTCGAAGCAGGTTTTGTATCGGAGATCCAGTATCCAGGCTGGGTCTCCAATGTCGTCATGGTAGGAAAAGGCGATGGCCGCTGGCGCATGTGTATTGATTTTTCTCTATTAAACAAAACCTGCCCTAAGGATTGTTATCCCCTGCCTCGGATCGACGCGCTGGTTGACTCAGCCGTCGGTTTTTCTGTGATGAGTTTTTTGGATGCTTTTTCAGGTTATCACCAGATCAGGATGCACCCTCCGGATATCAAAGATGTCTCGTTCATCACCAGGGAGGGGTGCTACTGCTATAATATGATGCCCTTCGGGTTGAAAAACGCAGGAGCAACCTACCAGAAGATGATGGATCGGGTTTTCAAAGAGCAAAGGGGAAGGAACTTGGAGGTCTACGTAGATGACCTCATGGTAAAGAGCAAGAACGTGAGCATTCACCTACAAGACCTCGAGGAAACCTTCGCCACCATACGTAAGTACAAGATGCGACTGAACCCCCTGAAGTGTGTGTTCGGCGCCAGCAAGGAGAAATTTCTGGGACATCTTCTCACCCCTTTGGGGGTGGAACCTAATCCGGACAAGGTCAAAGCCATCATGGAGCTGGGATCGCCTCGGAATGCCAAGGAGGTCCAGCGATTGACGGGAAAGCTCGCAGGGTTGAGCAGGTTTCTCTCCCGGGCCGGGGAGAAATGCTCCCCCTTCTTCAAAACATTACGAGGCAACCGGAAATTCGAGTGGACAAAGGAGTGCGAGGAGGCCTTCCAAGCCTTGAAGAGGCAACTCACCCAGGCTCCGCTGCTCCAGGGCCCCAAGGAGGGGGAGAACCTATCCTTGTATCTCGGGGTCGGAACCGAGGCCGTAAGCTCTATTCTGGTCCGGGAGGAAGGCAAGAAACAACTGCCCATCTACTACGTGAGTAGAGTTTTGAGGGAGGCGTAACTCAGATATCCGATCCTGGAGAAGTTGGCTTTCGCTCTGGTCGTCGCGGCAAGGAAACTCAGGCCGTACTTCCAGGCCCATTCGATTCAAGTAGTGACCGACCACCCCCTCCGCCAGATTTTCGAGGGGGTAGAGCACTCGGGGAGGCTCGCGAAGTGGTCAATAGAGCTAAGTGAATTCAACGTCACCTTCGTCCCTCGACTATCCATGAAGGCGCAGGTAGTGGCAGACTTTATGGCAGATTATGTGGCCGAGTTGGAGGGAGAACAAGCCCCTCACCATGTTCCATGGAAGCTGCTAGTTGATGGGGCCTCGGGAAAAAATTCCCTTGGGGGAGGGGTGGTGTTGGAAAGCCCCCATGGGATGATGATCGAGCAGATGCTAGTGGTCCATTTCCCAATCACCAACAACCAGGCGGAATATGAGGCGGTGACCGCCGGCTTGCGTCTGGCCACGGAGCTGGGAGTCCAGGATGTAGAGGTCCTCACTGACTCACTGGTAATCGTCTCTCAGATCAAGGGGGAGTTCGAGACAAGAGAGCCAACACTTATGAGATACCTAGCCAAGGTAAGGGGGCTCATTGGGACCTTCAAAACCTTCTCCATCAGGCACATCCCTCGTGAGGAGAGTATCCCAGCGGATCGGTTGGCCAAGGCCGGCCCCCGAGCCGGGGGGACCCTGACAGATTTGTTCCGCCCTTCGATCGAGGAGAGTGAGCTCATGGAAATAGAACAGCGACCCTCTTAGAAGGATCCCTTCGTTACTTTTCTCACGACAGGAAAATTTCCGGAGGAAGTTCCGGACCAAAGGCGCTTCCGGTACAAGTCCGCCTACTATGTGCTCCATGAAGGTGACTTGTATCGGAAGACCCTTTCTGGTCTCCTGGCCCGATGCATTTCAGAGGAGGAGGTCCCGAGGATCTTAGAGGAAGTCCACTCCGGCAAGTGCGGCAGCCACTCAGGAAGCAGGATGTTGGAGGCGAGAATAATGAGGCAGGGATACTTTTGGCCGACCCTAAGTAAAGACGCGGCGGCTTTCGCCAAGAAATGTAAGAAGTGCCAAATGTTCGCCCCGCTTCAGCTCATGCCAGCTCAGAGGCTAAAAAGTATCACAGCACCGTGGCCATTCGCCATATGGGGAATGGACCTGGTAGGACCCTTCCCTCAGGCTAGCGGGCAGAGGAGGTTCCTCTTAGTCATGATCGACTACTTCTCGAAATGGTTGGAGGTCAAGGCGCTGGCTAAGGTTACCTCTCAGGTGGTCCGCAACTTCATATGGGGGGAGATCATTTGTCGACATGGGCTTCCTCAGGCCATAGTCACGGATAATGGTCCACAATTCGCAAGCGAGGAGTTCATCAGTTTCTGCGGCCAGCTGGGGATAGACCTCAGGTTTGCATCCGTTCATCATCCCAAGAGCAACGGGCAGGTGGAGGCGGCAAACAAGGTCATCGTGAACCTGCTTAAGAAGAAGGTGGAAAATATGAAGGGCAACTGGGTGGAGCAGCTTCCATCGGTCCTGTGGGCTCTAAGAACAACCCCCAACACAGCCACAGGGGAGACCCCTTTCAAGCTCTCGCACGGCTGCGAGGCCGTCATCCCCATAGAGTTCGAAGTCATGACACCACGGGTAAAGGCCGCCACAAATGGGGAGGAAGTTTGGAGAGCTGAGAACGAAGAGGAATTGCGGCTCTCCCTAGACCTCATCGAAGAGGCCCAGGATCTGGCAGCCGTTCGCCAGGAAGAGGTCAAGCGACGGATGGCCAAGTACTTCGACAAACACATCAGGGTCAAGCAATTCGAAAAGGGAGACCTAGTACTCAAAAAGGTCGATGCGGCTGGAAGGTCTGCCGCCGTAGGAAAGCTTAACCCCAACTGGGAAGGTCCCTATGTTGTGGAAGAGGCACTAAAGTCTGGAGGGTATCGCCTTCAGAACGTGGAGGGTCAACCTCTCAGCCACACATGGAGTGGTGACGATCTTAAGCGCTTCTATCCCTAACGCTATGTAATGACAGTATTTTTGAATGAGAGTATTTCGTTTAAACCATGTGTATAAGTATGATGCTGCAGCATGTAGGGAAAGCTCCAAAAGCTTCAGAAAAATGGCCCCGAGCAAACCCGCTGCCTAGGCTCCCATCTAGCTGGCAGGTCCGAAGGCTCACTCGGTGGCAGATTCTATGTTAAAGAAAAAATGGCCCCGAGCAGACCCGCTGCCCAGGCTCCCATCTAGCTGGCAGGTCCGAAGGCTCACTCGGTGGCAGGTTCTATGTTAAAGGCAAAATGGCCCCGAGCAGACCCGCTGCCCAGCCTCCCATCTAGCTGGCAGGTCTGAAGGCTCACTCGGTGGCAGATTCTATGTTAAAGGGAAAATGGCCCCGAGCAGACCCGCTGCCCAGGCTCCCATCTAGCTGGCAGGTCCGAAGGCTCACTCGGTGGCAGGTTCTAGGTTAAAGGAAAAATGGCCCCGAGCAGACCCGCTGCCCAGGCTCCCATCTAGCTGGCAGGTCCGAAGGCTCACTCGGTGGCAGATTCTATGTTAAAGGGAAAATGGCCCCGAGCAGACCCGCTGCCCAGGCTCCCATCTAGCTGGCAGGTCCGAAGGCTCACTCAGTGGCAGATTCTATGTTAAAGGGAAAATGGCCCCGAGCAGACCCGCTGCCCAGGCTCCCATCTAGCTGGCAGGTCCGAAGGCTCACTCGGTGGCAGATTCTATGTTAAAGGGAAAATGGCCCCGAGCAGACCCGCTGCCCAGGCTCCCATCTAGCTGGCAGGTCCGAAGGCTCACTCGGTGGCAGATTCTATGTTAAAGGGAAAATGGCCCCAAGCAGACCCGCTGCCCAGGCTCCCATCTAGCTGGCAGGTCCGAAGGCTCAATCGGTGGCAGATTCTATGCTAAAGGGAAAATGGCCCCGAGCAGACCCGCTGCCCAGGCTCCCATCTAGCTGGCAGGTCCGAAGGCTCACTCGGTGGCAGGTCCTAGGTTAAAGGAAAAATGGCCCCGAGCAGACCCGCTGCCCAGGCTCCCATCTAGCTGGCAGGTCCGAAGGCTCACTCGGTGGCAGGTTCTAGGTTAAAGGAAAAATGGCCCCGAGCAGACCCGCTGCCCAGGCTCCCATCTAGCTAGCAGGTCCGAAGGCTCACTCGGTGGCAAGTTCTATGTTAAAGGAAAAATGGCCCCGAGCAGACCTGCTGTCCCGGCCCCATCTAGCTGGCAGGTCCGAAGGCTCACCCGGTGGCAGGTTCTAAGTTCTCAAGAGATGATCTCAAGAGCATTCGCATAGACCACGCGCCGGAGAGGGGATCACACTCCACTTCCATGACTGCCTAAGCGAAACCCCGTGATGCGCGAATGGTCCGAAGGATCACTCGGGAGCAAGAGATCGGCAGGGAACGACCGACCTAAGTCATCTTCGAGCATTCGCGGGGTGGCCAAGACAGTCGCATCACGACCTAACATCCTATTGAGCCTAACGAGGTATAGCGGCGAATAAGAAAGAATCAACGTCCTAATGAGCCTAGCGAGACATAGCGGCAAACGAGAAAAAATTAAGATGGCACAAAAATTGTAATCCATATGTATTCTTCAAGGACACTCGCCCAGTTCATGATTACATCCCAAAATGAATAAAAAAGAAGACAAAATACAAAGAGCCCGCCTCATGAGCCGGCAGACTTCTCGCCAGAAGGCCCACCGCTTTCGCTCGAATCCGACAAGAGGGCGTCTTCACGCGGCTGGCCGTCCTCGTCCTCCGGGAAGGGGATATGAATGTAGAGCTCGGGGACGACCTGTCGGGCAGAGAGGCATTCGGCCTCCTCCTTCAGATACCCAGCCTGCCGCAGCACTTACAGCGCATGCTTAATGGCACTCTGGGTGTTCTCTTGCATCAACCGCTCCAATTCGTGGTGGGCGTAGAAGTGCCCCCTACTCGCCAGGGCGAGTGCCGAGGCCTCGGCTTCTCGCGACCGCTGGGCCTCGGCCTTCACCAACCGGACTTCGTCCTCAAGGTCGACCACCCGCGCGCGAAGCATCTCGGCGACCGTGGTGTTCTGAAAAAGAAAAAGAAAATATTACAAAACATACATATATAGGTGGTAAGAAGAGAGTGCATCAATCGGCAACAGGTCACTCGTGAGAAGGGAAAGTATATACCTCTGCCACGGGGCGGCGGGCGAGAAGGGTTTCCGCAGCTTCCAGCTTTATCTTAAGATCACGCGCCTCGGCAGAAGCGACATTCCGGGACTCCTCAACCTCCTTCAAGTTCCGCGCCAGTTTGATACTCCAGCGCGAAGACATATGCGCGAGCTCGAGCGCCCGCAGCATGGCCCCTGGCACTCTCATGAGCGAGAATCTGGGTCGTCTCGGCATCATAGACTTCGGCGTCTTCTCGGCCATAGAGGGCATACGCGATGGCGTAAGCCTCACCGCTGGCGAGATCGCTCTCTATCCACGACGGATGGAGGGTGGAGAGCGAGACCCTGTTAGTGTTCCTATCCCACTTCACCAGGGGAGCCCCCGAAGGGTCCGTGTACTTCTCGCCACTGGGAAAGTTCCGGTGGTCCCTGGGCAACGGAGGCGGCGACAACGACGATCTCGGCGTGGTCCCAGCCCCGTCTGGCGCACCCGACCCCAAGGTTTGGGCCGGTGCATCTGCCCCCTGGGTTAGGGCCGGCGCGCCCGTCCCCAGGGTCTGGGTCGGAGCACTCGTTCCTGGGGTCTCATCCAAGATTCCCTTCCCCTTGGCGGAAGGACTTTTTGGCTTCTTGGAGGAGGATGAAGTGAGCGCTCCGGGTTTTCGCTTACGGCCGCTGGGCTTGGACGAAGAAGGTTCTTCCCGGCAAGCATCCACTGCGGCTTGCGCAAGAGGCACGCAGAACCCTGGAGGTCGCGGCGGGTGAAGGGGGAAACTTCGCACACCTACGCAAGAACGCGAATGGGTTAGCGAATGGGGTAAGATACACAACCTAAAGGAAAGGAGGAGATCTCAAGAAAAACCTACCCTCACCCTGTGGAACGGGCGGGAGTGAATTGACGTTTCGCCGGAGATAGACGAGGTCCATCCCATGCTCCAGAATGTATTGATGGAGTTTGGCCTCGTGCCCACCTAAGGTCGGGGGGCGGAAGGTTGACTCCTCCTCCTGCACCGGGGCGAGAAGAGTGTTCCCCAGGCTCCCGCTGGCGAAGAGGAAGCGGCGAACCCAGTCATGGTTTTTGTTCGGGAGCCCATAATGCTTGAGTGGGCTTTGACCCGAGAAGAAGGAGACGCCGTGGGTGCAGCGGAAAGTGTAGAGTTTGCGGAAGACGGGAAGCGAGAACTCGATCCCCTCTTCCCGCAGGTAGCACGCGTACCCGACCAGCATGGCGATAGAGATGGGGTTGAGCTGGCCGGGCACGACCCCGTAATACCGGAAGGTCTGGCGGAGTTCCGGCCAGATGGGAAGGCGAAAACCCACCTCGAAGTGCTCTAGCGGGATCGCAAGAGCACAAGGCGAGATGTTGTTTAGACGGTCCTCTGGTACGGGCTTCCGCGCTTGAAATCCCGGCGGAACGTAGTCCGCGACAGCGGTCAGGTAAGCCTCATCGGAGAGATCGCAAGAGTTGAATGCGTAGTTGGCGAATGCGCTGGCGCACCTGGCCCTACCTTCGGCTTCACCACCCATCGAATACTGAAGAAGGCGGGAGCAGTAGGGAAGAGAGAAGCGCGAGTGCTAACGCAATGAGAGAGAGGGAGCGGATGGCAGGGTAATTAATGTGGTGGTTGAACGGCCTATTTATAGAAGATCCAAATGGCGCTTGGGCTTTCGAGGCAGCGGGTGTGCGAATAGCAATCGCGCCTTCCCGACACCTTGAAACCCGGGCCAACCTCTCTCGCCCATCAAGGGCGAATGCCCAGTGGTCATCCACTCGACAGCCATGCGAAAGAGTCGCAAAAACATTTAACGAGACTATCATTCAGCATGAACAAACAAGTTGCGGGAAATAAAAACGAAAACGGAAGAAAAGCATTCGCAAAGCACAGAGTATGAAATTATTACAAAGCACAAATAAAGTCCGATATCCCCAGCATCATTAGTAGAATAAAAAAGAAACAATACAAAAGGGGCGAATGAGGACCAGACTAGCGCTCCTCCCAGTACCACCGACCATACCCTCGCGGCCCAGCCTCTGGAGGCATTCACGGGCGATAATACGTGAGCATGGAGGTGATCTCCTGAGACGCCAGCAGAAGCTGGTCCCGGGCGCGCGCGGCATGTCTCGCGGGAGAGAGCTCCCCTCCTTCACCTCCCAGACGCTCCACCGCCTCGAGGAGGCGTGAGTAGTCCTTCTGAAGGTCCCTCAGCTCGCGCGTGACCTCCCTCCGCACGTCATCCACCTGGCCGGCGATATTCCGTTGAATGTGGATGAGCTTTCCCAAGACATCTGTGACTCGCTCCTTCAAGGTGGCAGGATCTGAGAAGTCACCAAGGAAGTCAGCGAGATCCCCGGGAGAGGGGAGAGGCGAGAGCATCCCTTCTTCCCCGTCATGGTAGGAACCAAGGGGAGAGGCTTCTCGATAACCTGCGAGACCATAGACTGATCAGAAACTGAGCGAATGCACTAGAGGCGATTAAAGATACTAACCGGGTAGGGGTTCCTTCTGACCCAGGGGACGAGACGAATGGGGATGCGTCCCAGACAACCCGGCGGGAGGTAGAACCTTTCCCCTTCCGGGACGGTAGGGTCGTGAGATAGGAGCTGGAGCATCCGCAGGATCCTCTGCGCGGCCCTGATGACCGAATCCCTGCTGAGGAGATACCCTCGGCTCATCCGCGAGCACGGATGGGTTCGGTCGAACAGGGGAACTCGGAGGAATAGCGTTCCGCAGGGAAAGGTCGGGGTCGAGGGCTGCGAAAAGTACTGATCAGCAACGAGTAGCATGAAGGATGAATCTAAAAGGGTTATAACTTACCGGACTGTAACGTGATCTCGCCCGGAGGGGGTGGAGGAGCAAGGTCCAGATCTGGAGGCCTCTTGTTCGCGGGAGGTGGCACCACTGCGCTGTTCGAGATGACCCCGTGGCCGTCCTCGGGGACCGAAACCCCCTGCGAATGGTCAGAACAATTGAAGGATTAGGGGCAGACACCAAGCAGAGACAGAAAGAGCCCTCATACCTGCGTCCCGTGGTCCGGAGGAGTTTTCGCCGGAGGGGTACTCGTCTGGGGGATACTCGCCGGGGACTCCGAGGCGGCCTCGCCTCATTGACGATTCAGTCGAATCGCCTTGGCACGGCGCGAGACATAGGGGGCACTCGGATCCCGTTTAGACAGGAGCCAGGGAGCGAATTTGGCAGCCTTGGGGGCGGTCATACTTTGAGCCGCAGCCAGGCGCTCGATCATCTCCTGCGAAAGGGGTCTCACGGAAGGTTTGTGAGAAGACATTGGTATCGGCGAAAGGCTGAGGGAGAGAAGAAGCTCTGATTCGAGAAATGGAAACGTTCCAGGGAGTTCTGACATGAAGAGATATATATAGGAGAACGGTGGGACCCACAGAATCTTGTGAGCCCAGTCAGCAAGCACTCACCGAACACAGGGTTGGATTGTTCTTTCCGAGTGTAGTAACCACTCGCAAAGAGCGGGGATTGTGTACAACCCGTATTCACCGAGTGGGTCCCGCAGGCCAGCTGGCGAGACCTGGGCCAGTCAGACCACTCGCTCAGGATAAAATAGGTGGAAGGGCCCCCAGGTCAGTAGGGGTGAGGTGCAGGCGAGAAGGAATTCGGCGAGTGGCGCCCTCACGGACCATTCGCCCAGAGGTATAGGCACTCGCCCATCTAAGCGGGTGCCCAGCGAGTGGTGCCCTCACAGACCATTCGCCCAGGATGGTTTGAGGAGGAAATGACCATAATACCCCTGGTGGGCTGCAAATAGCCCTTCGGAACAGCGGAGTTAAGCTGTTAGCAGACCAATCTGGGGTGCTGTTAGTC
Organism: Dactylorhiza incarnata; assembly: GCA_033032865.1. Taxonomy (NCBI): domain Eukaryota; kingdom Viridiplantae; phylum Streptophyta; class Magnoliopsida; order Asparagales; family Orchidaceae; genus Dactylorhiza; species Dactylorhiza incarnata. The sequence goes on from JAWHQI010000275.1 coordinate 2,306,605, forward strand.
CAATCAAAATGCAGATTCATGTTATTTGCAGACCAGCCTAGAAAAACCTATAAATAGACCCTTAAGGGCACCTTGGAAGAGGGTTCGATTTCAGAGAGAAAATCCTCTCCTCTAGGCTATTTTTGGTCGGCAGTCAGTACCCTCCAAGGTGCCCGGTTGAGCTTTGGTTTGGGAGGGGAAGCTCTCTAAGATCTTCCGGGTGTGTGGCGGGACCTCCTCGCTTCAGCCTTGGGTCTATTCCTATTCTCGCATCCACCATCAAGAGAGTCTAGTGAGGGAGAAATAAGCATCGGCTACACCCCCAGTAGGTCCGAACTCAAGAGACCAGTTGCCGGTTTCAACACTCTCTCCTACTCATCATGGCCGATTTTTCCCTCTCTCTCATGTTTAATATCAATCTACTAGGCTGGTCAAGTGATCAATTTGGGCTTAGCCCAAAGGGATTGGGCTAGGTTTAAGAGATTTGACCTAATTTGGGCAAGTTTGACTTTTGGTCAAATTGACCAATTGGGTGACCCTAGGATAGGGCTTTTGGGTCCATTGGACTCCAAATTAGGTTTAGAAACTACTGGTGGGGTCAATTTGGTCACATGAGCCTTAGTTGACCCAATTTAAGCTGATTTGACCAAAACAGGCTAAATTGACTTTGGTCAAATTGAGCCCTAGGGTTGACCCAGTCATGGGGCTTTTTGGTCCACTGGGTCCCCTATGATAATATAACACTATGGGTAGGGTCAATTTAATATGGTGATGGTTAATTAGGGCACTTAGTGAAGAATTGCCATTTTGACCTAAAAAGGGCATTTTGGTCAATTTGCACCACTGGGGGTCCCATGATAGGGCTTTTAGGTCTACTAGGTCTCTTATGGTATTCCAGACCTAGATGAGTAGTCAATTTGGCATAGTGGAGGTTAATTGGCCCTAATTAGGCTACTTTGACCAATTTAGGGTTAGGGTTGACTTTGGTCAATTTGGCCTCTTTGGTTGACCCCAATGGGCCCTTGGTGCCCTAAGGGGACCCCTAAAGGGTTAGAGATACTATGGTGGGGTCAAAAGGTCAAGTTGAGGCCCTAAGTCCAACCCTAAGCTTGGTAATTGGAAATTGCTATTTGCAGACCAAGGTGGTTTTCCTAAGCTCACAAGGTCTTGTCATGACCTTGTCAAGACAGATTCACCTGGGGGGTCTAGCTGTCTGGGGGATGTTACAAATCCCAATAAACAAAAAAAATAATTTCGTCCTCGAAATTCAGGTTAGGCTTGCGGGGTTTTCACCGCGAGTGACTGAACGTAACATCCCCTAAGAATCAAAGTTATTCCTGGCTCGAAGAGCACCGACTATCTCTACTACACCAACTCTAGTGGCTCCAAGTTGTGCTCCTCCTGACCCTAATTTTTCCACATGTCTTAACCTCTGGTAATCTTCTTGCGCCGCAAGACTCGCACCGTCGTATCATCTATCCTGACCGGGGTGACCTAGCTACCTTGGTCGATCTATCCTCGAACTTCCATTCTAACCTGGGCAGACTCTTATGCCTCTGAAGTTTTCTTTTATACGTTCAAATTCTTACTCCTTCAGGTACATCCGAGTAATCATTCATCTCTACTATACAACTTTTCTAGTTCTTACTATTAATGGAACTAATCAAATCGTCTAGCGTCCCAATCATCCATAACTTTTAATGGGGGTGCACTTGTGAACCTTTATGAGTATATGCTAACCAATCATAATGATAAGAGGACTCCCAATCATTTTTCACGTGAAGTTTGATTCATAAGGGCAAAATTTTGATACTTTAGGGTTTTTCACAATTCGATTCATCAAGGAAATATCATCACGTTTATTTCACCGAATATCTTTCACTTCAACTTGTGCTAGTCTTGATCACTTCCAAATGATCCAAAGCAAGATAAACTTAGATCATTCTTACCATAGTGAAATCAAACACTATATTCCAGAAGGGTATCTGCATCCCTAAGTAACCAGACCTAGCAACTTTACATTTCTAATGTTTCAACTAAGGTCAATGTACAACCCCGATATTCGCCTAGTGGGTGATCGAACATAAGTAATGCGAGCCAGCGCTCGACGAAGTCCAAACAGCGCTCGATGATCCCGTCTCAGCGGATCCGCTGGGACGAGCACTTGGCCGGCTGCTCGCAAGAGGGCGAGCGAGTCAGGAGTGCGAGCGGGGCAGGAGTGCGGACGAGGTCTTCACGGGCCATTCACCCAAAGGGGAGGGGCGAGCCAGATCCATCAAAGGTCACCCGCGGGAAGAGTCGCGAGTCAAGTTTCCGCGTGCCAGAGCCCCAAGGTCGACCAGCGAGAAAGCGAGCGAGCCAAGTGCTCGCCGAATGCTCGCAAGGAAGAGAGCTAGCTAGAAACTCGCCGAAGGATCGCGAGAAGACAAGCGAGCCAGATTTCTTCCAAAGTCTCCGTGATCGACGAACCTCAGTCGGGGTCGACGAGCTCAGCCCGACGCCCGACGAAGTGCAGGCCGCGTTCGACGAATTCGCCAAAACCCTGCGTTCGACGAACTCTCCAAGCTGCCACGCTCGACGAATCTGTTGATCATCTCTGATCGACAAAATCATCCGTTGGCCTGCCATTAGCCCATCCAAACAGCGGAGTTTGGCTGGTAGCAGACCCATTTGGGGTGCGGATAGTAAAATCAAGAGGCGGAATCCTGCTATTTGCAGGCCAGATCAGAAAATCTATAAATAGGACCTCAAGGGCACCTTTGGAGAGGATCTCACTTCAGTTTCCCTCTCCTTAGGCTTTCTTTGGTTAGCATTTCCAGAGCTCTCCAAGGTGCCCAAGTCTCAGCTTTGGCTTGGGAGGGGAAGCGCTCAACGATCTTCCGGGTTAGTGGAGGGACCTCCTCGCTGTGACTAAGGTCTTAGTCAATTTCTTAATCTTCCGTCCACCCTCCTCGAGGGATCAGTAAGGGCTAGCCGCCCCTCATTTCGGTGAGGGCCCCAAGCTCTACGAGAAACCGAGAAATCGGTTTCAACATTTTGGTGCGGTGAGCGTGGAGCGCGGCTGGTTCAAGAAAGTTCCAGAGAAGGGTTATGGCAGGAGATGAGGAGCAGGGCGAGGAGTTCGGCGAGACTCCTCAGGAGGTGATGGCTAGGATGCTCGCGGATTTCAGAAAGGAGGTGCTCGACACCTTGGGGTTCACGGTCACAGCTCTGCGAAGTGAGTTTGCGACCCCGGCACCTCAGGCGACCATTCCCCCAACAGCATTCGGCGAGAGGGCACCAGGAGGAAGGGCTGGAAAGGAAGTTGCCGTCGGCTTAGGTCAGAGCCAGGAAGGGCGGGTGTTGTTCGCCAGTCCGGCGAGCTCAGTGCTGGCGAGCTCCATCCCAGCGAGCGCGTCACTGGCGAGTGCACGCCAAGAGGAAGTGGCGACTGTCGGGGTAGTTCAGGCGAGCACCGCCCTCGCGAGCACAGTCCCGGCGAGCTCAAGTTTGGCGAGCGAGCTTGGGGGACGAGTGGAGCCGGGAAGAGTGACAGGAGGGGGAAGCCTCTTTTGCGAGTTGGTGCTTTCCGCACCCATCCCGGGGGGATTTGGAGAATGGGACCGGGTGTACTACAACGGTAGGGATGACCCTGTCCAGCACCTGCAGAGTTTCGAAGACTCGGTCTCCATCAGGCCGATGTCAGATGCCTTTAAGTGTCGGCTCTTTGCCGTCACCCTCAAGGAGAAGGCCAGGGACTGGTTCCATCATCTCCCAGCAGGGTCCATCTACTCGTTCGAAGATTTGCGCCGAAGTTTTTTGCTGAGGTTCTCGACCTCAAAAAAGAGGAAGAAGGACGTTGATTCCCTCTTCGCAGTGAAGCAGGGACCCAGGGAGTCGCTGGCTCAGTACGCCGATCGATTCCAGGAGGAAGTGCAGCTCACTCAGGAGATGCCTGGGTTTGCACTCCAACTCGCCTTCACGGTCGGGTTGAAAGAGAGTTTCTTCAAGATGGCGTTGAAGAGAAAAGCCCCCGTCTCCTTTGAAGAGCTGATGGAGAGGGTGTCGGAGGAAGTCGCGAGTGAGGAAGCCAATCCAGAGCTCACCAAGAGGCTAGCAAAGCTCAGTGAGCCGGAGGTGAGGCAGCAGGAGGTCAGGAGAAGGGAAGAGCCCCGGAGGGAGAATGGAGGCCGCAAGGTGGAGGAATGCAAGGGCAGGGAAGGGGTTACGGCCCAGGAAGGGGTAACCATGTCGGAGGTCAATGGAGGCCCCCCCAGTTAGGGTGGAGGCAAGGTCCGATGCAAATGCCTCCCCCACCCCAACAGGCCATGGCGATTGGAAGGGGAAGAGGAAGAGTAAGAGGAAGGGGAGGAGAGGCAGAAGCGGCAGCCGCTAGGAGGAGAAGGAACAGGGTGGCAGAGGCCTAGGCGAGGGAAGTGGCGTTGCCATATTGCTTCTTCCATGATGTGGAAGGTCACTCGACGGACACCTGTCCAGAGTTCCTGGAAGTAAAGAGGGGCAGAGCGCCCGCGCCACCACAGCAGCAGCCAGTAAGGATCATGGAGGTTGAACCTCGAGAGGAGGAGGAAAGATGTAAAGATAGAACCGATATGGGAAGTAGAGGAGGGATCGGGGTGATCCATGGGGGGGTAGGGGTGGAGGCGACCCGCAAGGCTAGCCTCCATACCATCTACCGCCGGAGCGTGGCTTCGACATCCACTGCTCCACCCCCGACCGAAAAAATCATTTTCACCCAGAAAGACATGCCGGGCTACGAGGACCCGTTCTGCGACGCGCTGGTCATCCAGACGGAGATCGAGAACTTCACCGTCTCCCGGATCCTAGTGTACAACGGAAGTTCGGTCAACGTCATCTTCAAGAAGACGTTTGACAAGATGGAGGTGGAGCCTAGGAGGGTGTTGGCCTCAGATGGCCCTTTGTTTGGATTCTCGGGGGAGAGGAAGGAAGTAGAAGGGGGAGTGGGGCTTCATGTGACCCTGGGTGGGCAGTCCCGGAACTGTCGTTTTGTCATTGTGGACGCCCCAAGCAGTTACAACGCTATCTTCAGACGGCCACTTATTAGTGCGTTCCGCTGTGTCCCTTCCACCTTTCATCAATGCTTCAAGTTCAACGATGGAGGGGTTCAGGTGCGGATCAGAGGGGATCCCAAGGTGGCAAGACAGTGCTACGTAACGGCTGTCAACACCATCTCCTGGATGGGAGAAGCTGAGAAGTGGGATATGCTGATGGAGGAGGTGGCCGAAGCCAGAGGTAAGGGGGGTAGCCGAGGAGAAGTTGGAAGGAGATGAAGTCCATGCCCAGGAAGGGGTAGCTGAGGAACCCCGGGCGGAAAGAGAGGAAGAAGAAGAGAAGGCCCAGGAAGGGAGGGTAGAAGAGCTGATGGTGGTAGAAAAGGAAGTCGAGGAGGAATCCCAGGCTCCCACGTGTGCCGAAGAGGAGAAGGCTTGGGGAGAGCAGTCCCGGTTGGAGGCTGTGGACGAGGTCGTAGAGCTCGAGGTCACCACCCGGCTGGGGGTGGTGGAAAAAGTCCGGGTCAGGGGAGAACTCAGCCCAGAAGATCAAGCGGAGATTCTGGCTTGCGTACAGAAGAACGTGGACGTCTTCGCTTGGTGCGCCGCGGAAATGCCCGGGATCGACGCGGATGTGGCTTGCCATCGCCTCAACCTCGACCCCGGCGCCCGCCCCATCCGCCAGAAGAGGAGGGCCGTCGCAGACAAGCTAGAAGGGCCCATCCGCGAGGAGGTGGGCAAACTCCTGCAGGCCGGATTTGTATCGGAGATCCAGTATCCAGGCTGGGTCTCCAACGTCGTTATGGTAAAAAAGGGAGGAGGTAAGTGGCGTATGTGTATCGACTTTTCGCTTCTTAATAAATCATGCCCGAAAGATTGCTACCCCCTGCCCAGAATCGACGCGCTGGTTGACTCAGCCGTTGGTTTTTCTGTAATGTCTTTCTTAGATGCTTTTTCAGGTTACCATCAAATCCGCATGCATCCCCCGGACATCAAGGATGTTTCCTTCATCACGGGGGATGGATGTTATTGCTATAAGATGATGCCCTTCGGGCTCAAGAACGCAGGGGATACGTACCAAAGGATGATGGATAGGGTCTTCCGCGAGCAGAAAGGAAGAAATTTAGAAGTCTATGTTGACGACCTCATGGTGAAGAGCCGAGACCCTGGGTCTCACCTCCGAGCAGGAGACATTCGGGACCCTGCGGCGGTACAAGATGAAACTCAATCCCTTGAAGTGTGTCTTCGGGGAGAGCCGAGGGAAGTTCCTGGGCCACTTGCTCACCCCCGCAGGAGTGGAACCCAACCCGGACAAAGTTAAAGCGGTGATGGAGTTGGGGTCGCCAAGAAATCCGAAGGAGGTTCAGAGCCTTACAGGGAAGTTGGCTGGGCTCAGCAGGTTCCTCTCCAAGGCGGGAGAAAAGTGTGCACCTTTTTTCAAAGTACTGCGGGGAAACAAGAAGTTTGAATGGACCCCGGAGTGCGAGAAGGCCTTCCAGGCTCTGAAAGAGCAGCTCACCCAAACCCCTCTGCTCCAGGGACCGAGGCCAGGAGAAGACCTATCCCTGTACCTGGGGGTAGGGTCCGAAGCAGTAAGCTCCGTGTTAATCCGAGAGGAAGGGAAGAAACAGTTCCCTATCTACTACGTCAGCCGAGTGCTGAAGAAGGCAGAGCTCCGGTACCCGATTTTGGAAAAGTTGGCCTTCGCATTGGTGGTGTCAGCCCGGAGGTTCCGGCCTTACTTTCAAGCCCATTCAATTAAAGTAGTGACGGACCACCCGCTCCACAAAATCATGGAAGGGGTGGAGAACTCAGGAAGGTTAGCAAAGTGGTCCGTGGAGTTAAGCGAATTCAATATCACGTTCGTGCCCAGGACGTCCATCAGGGCTCAAGCGGTGGCAGACTTCGTGGCCGACTATGCGGCCGAAGTGGGGGAGCACGAGCCACCTCCCCCAGAAGCATGGAAGATGTTGGTGGATGGAGCGTCGGGAAAATACTCCTATGGAGGGGGAATAGTCCTGGTAAGTCCTCAGGGGACTCGGATTGAGCAAGCCTTAAACATCCATTTCCCAATCACCAACAACCAGGCTGAGTACGAAGCAGTGATAGCGGGCCTTCGGCTGGCCCGGGAACTGGGTGTGCAGGACGTGGAGGTCTCCACAGACTCCATGGTGGTAGCATGCCAGATCAAGGGAGAATTTGAAGCAAAGAACCCGACCCTCCTATTATACCTGGAAAAGGTTAAGGGGGTCATTGGGCAGTTCCGCACCTTCTCCATCAAGCATGTGCCGAGGGAGGAGAGCACCCAGGCGGACCTCCTAGCCAAGTTCGGTCCCCGGGCGGGAGGGACGACTTCGGAACTCTTCCGACCCTCCATCGAGGAAGGAGAATTGATGGAGGTGGATCAACAAGCCTCGTGGATGGATCCGTTCATCACCTTCCTATCCTCCGGGCAGTTCCCTGGAGAGGATGTGGACAAGAGACGCTTCAGGTATAAGTCCGCCTATTACTCCTTGCATGCAGGGGGGCTATATAGGAAGACTCTCTCGGGACTCCTGGCCCGTTGTGTCTCCGAGGAGGAGGTCCCGAGAGTGCTGGAAGAAATCCACTCCAGGGAGTGCGGCAGTCACTCCGGGAGTCGGACCCTGGAAGGGAGGGTGTTGAGACAAGGCTACTTCTGGCCCACTCTCAGCAAGGATGCGGCAGAGTTCGCAAGAAAGTGTCCGAAATGCCAGCTCTACGCTCCGCTCCAGCTCCTCCCAGCTCAAAGACTCCGGACCATCACGGCTCCCTGGCCCTTCGCCATATGAGGGCTGGACCTGGTCGGCCCCTTTCCCCAAGCCAGCGGCCAGAGGAAGTTCCTGCTGGTCATGATCGACTACTTCTCCAAGTGGGTAGAGGTGAAAGCACTTGCTAAGGTAACCTCTCAGGTTGTGAGGAATTTTGTGTGGGGAGAAATAATTTGCAGGCATGGACTCCCTCTAGCTATAGTGACGGACAATGGGCCGCAGTTTGCGAGTGAAGAGTTTGTCGGCTTCTGCACTCAGCTCGGCATTGACCTCAGGTTCGCTTCGGTCCACCACCCGAGGAGCAATGGGCAGGTGGAGGCGGCGAACAAGATAATCGTTAACCTGCTAAAAAAGAAAGTGGAAAACCTTCGAGGAACTTGGGTGGAACAGCTACCCTCCGTCCTCTGGGCCATGAGGACTACTCCGAATACCGCCACCGGGGAGACTCCATTCAAGCTCTCTCACGGGTCCGAGGCCGTTCTCCCCATAGAGTTTGAGGTAAAGACCCCCCGGGTGATCGCTGCGAGCGAGGGGGATGAAGAGTGGCTGGAAGGTAACAATGCAGAGCAGAGGCTGTCCTTGGACCTGGTGGAAGAACTCCGAGACTTGGGCCACCATCAGGCAGGAAGAGGTCAAGCGGCGGATGGCTCGATATTTTGACAGACATATCCGGATAAAACACTTTCAGAAAGGAGATCTAGTCCTGAAGAAGGTCGACGCGGCCGGCAGAGGGGCCACGGTGGGAAAGCTTAACCCCAACTGGGAAGGTCCATATATTGTAAGTAGGGTGCTCAAGTCGGGAGGGTATCATCTCCAGGATGTGGAAGGGGTACCCCCCGACCGAGCCCGAAGTGGGGATGATTTGAAAAGGTTTTACCCTTGAGTGCTTTATTATGTTGTTTAATTAACGCCTTGCTCCTTTCTTATGACGCTTATAACTACTGCCGTGCCGACGTGACAAAGGTTGGGTATGATAGTGCTGGAATGCCCCAGATCGATTCCGCTCCCGGGCTCTCACTAGACGGGGGGTTCAGGTTGATCTCTGGAGAGGCTGGCGAGGTAACAAGTGTTGGTGCTGGAATGCCCCAGATCGATTCCGCTCCCAGGCTCTCACTAGACGGGGGGTTCAGGTTGATCTCTGGAGAGGCTGGCAAAGCAACAAGGGTTGGTGCTGGAATGCCCCAGATCGATTCCGCTCCCGGGCTCTCACTAGACGGGGGGTTCAGGTTGATCTCTGGAGAGGCTAGCAAAGTAACAAGTGTTGGTGCTGGAATGCCCCAGATCGATTCCGCTCCCGGGCTCTCACTAGACGGGGGGTTCAGGTTGATCTCTGGAGAGGCTGGCAAAGTAACAAGGGTTGGTGCTGGAATGCCCCAGATCGATTCCGCTCCCGGGCTCTCACTAGACGGGGGGTTCAGGTTGATCTCTGGAGAGGCTGGCAAGGTAACAAGTGTTGGTACTGGAATGCCCCAGATCGATTCCGCTCCCGGGCTCTCACTAGACGGGGGGTCCAGGTTGATCTCTGGAGAAGCCGACAAAGTCGTGCGTGGGTTGAGCAGGTAAGACAAGATACTCATGCCAGGGGATTCTGGCTCGCGAGCGACCCCAAGACCCGGGCAAGGCGAGACCAGAGGTCCGCTCGCGCACGAGGGTCATTCACGGCAGGGTAATAAAGTCGATGGCTCGCAAGGTCACTCGCAAAAGGTATCGAAGCGAATAAGGAAAATGACCCGGGAGGAGTCCGCTCTCGCGACAAACCGCGGATATCGACGGAAACCCGCCAGTGGCAAGTGCGAATGAGGTAGGCGAGAGCGACCCAGATATAACACAACGAGAAAAGGCCGCCGACAAAATAGGGGCGAGCGCGAGCGCCAAATGAGGTTCCACATACACGAACCTAAAAAGATAGGGGCCTCACGGACACAATGGAAAAGACTGCGTGCGAACCATGAATAAAACATAACACAGAAAAAGATTGACAAAGTGTTCCCTTTCATTCCTCACAAAAGATTACAATTCGGCGGCGGTCTCGCCGGAAACAAAAAGAAAGGAAAACTTTTACATCATTAACAAGAAGAAAAATCAAGGCGGCTCGCCGGACAGCTCTGTTGGGAAAATGATTTCTCTTAACCCCCAGAAATGAGTTAAAGAAAGAGTTTTATGAATGAATAACAAAGACAAAGTAAATATGCGTCGAATGGTATTCGACGCTACGTCGAAATAGAGTCGACGTCTTCTTCAGGATATGTCGAAGTAACTTTAGGAAGATTTCGACGTAGGTCCTATCGACGCTACTCTGATTTCTAGTCGACGCATACAAAGAAGTCGACGCACCTTTGTCGACGCACATTCCTTATATCCCTCTCGACGTTGGGCTAAGATAAATTCGACGCTTACGTCGAATAGTAATCGACGCACGTCGATTTGTTTGACAGATTTGAATCTGCGCCAGATCTCTTTCCTTCTTTTCTGAAGATCTGATTTATATAGAATGATGTTAATATTTTATAGCCGTTCTGAATCATTCTTTCCTTCTATTTGATTCTTGGCTAAATTGATGAAATCTGTTTTGGATATTATTTGAAATCTAAATTAATATTTTCCATTTATGATTAAATCTGCTATGGAAATATTTCTCTCTACCTAAATCTCTGGCTGCTAATTGATTCCTCTCCTATAGTACTATCTTATTACACAGAGCTATAAAATAAAGAGCAAGTCGGCAGGAAAAAGGAGAAGAGTGATCCACCACACATTTTATGATATAGAGGAAAAGCTCCCAAAAGAAAAGAGAGATTGAGAAAAAGCTCTGCAGCAACTTTCATCCATTTCTACTTCTGCTTCTGCTCACTGATCACTGCTGCAAAATCTGATTGCTCTCACTAAAAGAGAGAAAGGCTACAAATCTTCTTCTCTCTATAGAAGAAAGATTCAATTCTTAACTTGTGCTTCAAATCTTCTTGCTAGGAAGAAGATTCATTATTGGCTTTATTCCATTCTTTCCTTTTCATTCTTATTCACTATTGTAAAAGAGTTTTTAGAATCTCTCTTCAAAAAATTCAGTGTATTGGTTCTAAGAGTCTCCTTATCAAAAGACTCAGGGTGGTTCTAAGAGTCTCCTTATCAAAAGACTCAGTGCAAGTTAGTGAATTCCTACCAAGGGGGTAGAAGAGTGGACTACCCAAAGTTTGGGGAACCACTATATTTTCTTGTGTTGTGCTGTGGATTTTCTTTCTTACATTTGCTTTATTGTTTTAATTCTTGTTGGTGTGTGTGGGAAGCTCTAATCTGTGATCATACATATATATATATATTAACTTTGCACAAAATATTTCAAATCTCTATTCACCCCCCCCTCTAGAGAAATCTAGTGAGGTTAACTGTGCACTTTCAATTGGTATCAGAGCCAGGTTGATCTAAAAAGGATAACTCCTTGATCAAAAAGGTCCTACCCCATATATATATATTTTTCAAAACTATTTTTCACATGGCACAAATCAAAGATTATGCTTCCACCAGACCACCAATGTGCAATCTTGAAAAGTTTGCAATTTGGAAAACAAGAATCAGAATCTATATGAACTCCATTGACACTGACTTGTTCAATATTACTGTAACAGGTCCACCAAAGCCCTATAGAAAGGATGCAAATGGCAACATCACACAAACACTTGTTCCAAGATCTGAATGGACAGAAGATGAGAAGAAGGCAAGAACTCATGATCTAAAAGCCATGAACATACTTGTCTCAACTCTCTCAGATGATATCTTTCAAAAGGTTGTCGACTGTGAATCATCCAAGGAAATTTGGGATGCCCTCACAAAGATGGTGGAAGGAAGTGCTGATGAAAAGAAAGACAAGAAGGCCCTTTTGATCTCTCAATATGAGAACTTTCAAAAGAAGGCTGAAGAAAGCATCTCTGAAATGTATGACAGATTTAGTCTGATCATCAATCAACTCAGAGACTTGGATAGAGAAATCTCTCTCACTGAGATAAATGACAAATTACTGATGAGTCTCCCTAGTTCATGGGACTCAAGAATTTGGGCAATAAGAGATACAAGAGGACAAAAAGAGATCTCAACAGATGCTCTCTTAGGAAAACTCAGATCCTATGAGCAGTTGCTGAAAACTAGAGAGGAGAAGGAGAGAAGAGAAAACACCCCAAGTTCCTCAAAAAGCAGGAACATTGCTCTAAAGGCAACAGAAGAAGGAACCCCTGTCACTGAAGAAGAATTATTCAGTTTCTTGGCCAGAAGGTTTAAGAAATGGGTCAAGAAAGATGGACCAAAAAGGAGGGAGTCAAGACCAAGGTATGACAAAACACCTACTAAAGAAATAATTTGCTATTCCTGCAGAAAACCTGGACACATTGCCCCAGAATGTCCAGAGAATGCTGAAACAGAGAAGGATCTGAAAAAGAAAGATCTGAAGAAAAAGGGAAAGAAGAAAGAAAGAGGCTTCATTGCTGAAGCCTGGAGTGAAACAAACTCTGAGGATAGTTCATCCTCTGAAAGTGACAATGAAGGATCCAAACAAGAAGACATCTGCTTGATGGCCCTTGAAAATACAAAGATTGATGATAAATCATGGAGTGAAACAGGATCAGAAGAAGATCTATCCTCTGATGATGAAAAAGAAAAGAACCTCATTCTCATTGAGGAATCTGAGAATGAGGATGAGGTAAGTATGTTTGATGATATTGACTTTCAAAGTGATAGCTTTAAAAATGATTTTATGAAAATGTACCTAGATCACCTAAAAACAAATCAAGAAATTGAGGATCTAAAAGAACAAATCATTGTAGCTAAAAATCAGAAAAACATAGAAATTAACTCCTCTAAAGATTATGAATCAATAGCTAGCAGAATAAAGAAGGAAACAGAAAGGGCTAATATAGAAAATCAGTTCCTTAAGAATAAAATATCCCAGGCAAAAGCTTTTGAAGAGTCAATAAAAATAAGAAGCCAAACTCTTAAGGAAATTACTGAAAAACAAACACTAAGACCCAAACATCTTGGGCTAGGGGCTGATCCTTCAATCAGCCTAACTTCATCCAACAAACCTGCTTGGATGAGCCCTGTAAAATTCACTAAACCTGTAAATTTGTTAAACCAAGAAAAAGACCCACAGGATAAGGGAGAAAAAGAAACCAAGGAAGTTGATGAAACATCTTACTATTCAGCTGATGATTCACATACCTCATCTGAAGAAACAATCAATCCAAGAAGAACAACACATAAAGGAGCAAAAATAGAGAAAGGCAAAATGAAAATTTGTGAAGACACAGATACGTCGACTTCATATCGATGCATGCACGATAATGCGTCGACTTATTCTCGACGTAACCTCTCGGATGCCTCGACCTCTACTCAACGCTTGAATAAAGACAAGTCGACATCAATTCGACGCAACTCTCCTCATGCGTCGACACCAGATCAACGCAATCTGAGGAATACGTCGATAACAAATCAACGCAATTATCAACATACGTCGAATAGTTATCGACGCACCAATACATTCTCTCCAAAAGTCTTTCATCCTAACCCTCATTCAGGAACCAGTCATCCTAATCATAAATTTTGTCCAAATAAACATTTCAATCCCAAACAAAATATTAATCTTAACCAAAAATCCCATCTATATTCAAATCAACATCTTTATCCTAACCAAAACATTTATCATACTCTAAATTTAAATTCCCTTAATACTAGGATAATCAAGTGCTATGTATGTAACAAAGCTGGCCACACTACCAAGCAATGCTGGTACAATTAATCAAACTCTCTATAAAATCTAGTTCAAAACTATCTTAGAAAACATTAGGCCAAGAAAGAAATAAAGAGAAATAAAGATTTTTTTTGGTCACTTCTAATCGACGCACCGTCGAAAACCAAAATCGATTAAAATCGACGCATACGTCGATGGAAAACCCTAAACCCGACGTCGAATTCAACTCGACGTAACGTCGACTTTATGATAAAGGGCGGCAACTTTAGAATATTTTTGGTCACATCCACTGGAATACCGAAAAAGCCTCGAATTGAGCCCTGTCTCGACGCTTCACCTGACTTAAAAAGACTCTTCAGAAACCTCCTCTTCTCTGCATCTCTTATCCTCCGTGCTCCGTTGTCTACCCAATCCTTCTTACTTCTCTAATCTTCAATGGCTCCCAAAATCAACTCGGGTTTCGACATCGACCTCGAATCCTTCCAAGCAGCAGCAGAGAACTATAAAAGCATCATTTCTCTCTTCACTGAAGCAGGACTGAACAAGCTCATCTCCACTAGATGCAAGCTCCTGGAAATTGAGCTCACTGAGCTCATAACTCATGTTCAGGTTTCCGAACAAGGAGAAATCCAAGGAACCCTCTATGAGACTCCAGTCTCCATTTCTGCAGACCACATTAGGGCCACCTTTGACCTCCCATCAGGTATATCCTAATGTCACCCTCATTTCAATAAAATAGGAAAAGAAAATAAGCTTTTTATAAATGACTCAACCAGTATAAAATTATTACCCTATTAGGTGATGAATCCTTTGAGCTCACACCTGATGAAGTCAAGCAATTACTCATCACCATGAAATTCTCAAAAGAAAGACCAATCCATCTGAAAAAGATAGACTTCTCTGATGAATATAGGCTGTTGGCTGATATAGTAGGGAAAGTTCTACTGTGCAAGATCTCAGCCCATGATGCAGTGCCCAAACAGCAGCTGAACATCATGGGGGCTCTTGTGCTGAAGAAGAAGGTGGATTGGGCCAGCTGTCTTCTCAAAATGATAGCCTCCAAATATTCCCACAAAGAAAATGCTTATATGAGAATCATGAGTCAGGTTCTTTTCCATTCCTTCCCTGACCTCTGTAGGTCAAAAGGAATTCCCATCCCTCCAGGAAAAAGGATGTCCATAGCCCTATTTTCTAAATGGGCCAGGCAAATCCCTAAGCCTGGTTCCATTCCTGAAAGGACTCCTTCACCTCCTCAAACAAATCTCTCCTCTCTCCCATCATCATCCACACAAATACCACCTCAATCCCTTGCTCAGCATTCTTCTATTCCTCTACCTCCTCCAGATAATAGATTCACCTCTCCACACTCAGTATCTACTCCTCCTCCATCTCCTTCACACCCTTCACACCAAGAATCATCTACATCCACTGAGGCTCTCATCACTCAGTGCATAAAATCAGCAGCTGAAAAATTCCAAGCAATGCTAGATGAGCACTGTTCCCAACTTCATTCCTCCATCCTTCACATGCACACCCAAATAGATGGGGTCAGTGCCTCTGTGCAAGTTCTAAAGTCATCTCTCTCTTCCTCTAGAGTGACTAAGTCTTTCTTAACCTCCCTAGCCAAGAAGGTCAAGAAGGGGGAGAATCTAGATGAAGAGCAACCTTCCAATCCTAAATCTCTCTCTCACAAGTCCTCTCCTCAAAATTCTGACAAGATCCTTGGGAATGAGACAGTACCTGAGCCTCTTAATTATGAACAAACAATAGAGGTACTCAGCATAGCAAGAGAGGTTGCAGAACAAGTGACAATACTACAAGGGGAGGATAACAGAGTAGAAAATGAGGCTGTAAGGATAGATGGTGAACTTCAGGGGGAGCTGGAAGCTATACTAACTGATGAACAAATCAAGGAACTGGGAGCTGAGTTTGTGAATACAGCTGCAAATGAAAAAGAGCAGCAAAAAGTTGTGTTAACTGAAGCTGGGACTCAGGGGGAGCCAACTGCTGTAACTCAGGGGGAGCTGAGAATACTAACTGCTGATGAGCAACCCACCAAGGTCTTCAAAAGAAAAAGAAAGACTCCTCCTACACCACCTGAGTAGTATTTGAGAACAATGCTGATATATATTTTATTGAAAAAGAACTGGTATAAATATGAAATTTGTCTATATGATTCTGGAATATCTGCTTATATGATCTCCCTCTCTAAATTTCACTTTTGATTAAGTGACATACTTCCTATCTTTTCAAATTATATGATGAGTTGATTTTATGCTAAGACAATTTCTCCTTAAAAAGGGTTAAGACAAATAGGGGGAGATTGTTGGGAAAATGATTTCTCTTAACCCCCAGAAATGAGTTAAAGAAAGAGTTTTATGAATGAATAACAAAGACAAAGTAAATATGCGTCGAATGGTATTCGACGCTACGTCGAAATAGAGTCGACGTCTTCTTCAGGATATGTCGAAGTAACTTTAGGAAGATTTCGACGTAGGTCCTATCGACGCTACTCTGATTTCTAGTCGACGCATACAAAGAAGTCGACGCACCTTTGTCGACGCACATTCCTTATATCCCTCTCGACGTTGGGCTAAGATAAATTCGACGCTTACGTCGAATAGTAATCGACGCACGTCGATTTGTTTGACAGATTTGAATCTGCGCCAGATCTCTTTCCTTCTTTTCTGAAGATCTGATTTATATAGAATGATGTTAATATTTTATAGCCGTTCTGAATCATTCTTTCCTTCTATTTGATTCTTGGCTAAATTGATGAAATCTGTTTTGGATATTATTTGAAATCTAAATTAATATTTTCCATTTATGATTAAATCTGCTATGGAAATATTTCTCTCTACCTAAATCTCTGGCTGCTAATTGATTCCTCTCCTATAGTACTATCTTATTACACAGAGCTATAAAATAAAGAGCAAGTCGGCAGGAAAAAGGAGAAGAGTGATCCACCACACATTTTATGATATAGAGGAAAAGCTCCCAAAAGAAAAGAGAGATTGAGAAAAAGCTCTGCAGCAACTTTCATCCATTTCTACTTCTGCTTCTGCTCACTGATCACTGCTGCAAAATCTGATTGCTCTCACTAAAAGAGAGAAAGGCTACAAATCTTCTTCTCTCTATAGAAGAAAGATTCAATTCTTAACTTGTGCTTCAAATCTTCTTGCTAGGAAGAAGATTCATTATTGGCTTTATTCCATTCTTTCCTTTTCATTCTTATTCACTATTGTAAAAGAGTTTTTAGAATCTCTCTTCAAAAAATTCAGTGTATTGGTTCTAAGAGTCTCCTTATCAAAAGACTCAGGGTGGTTCTAAGAGTCTCCTTATCAAAAGACTCAGTGCAAGTTAGTGAATTCCTACCAAGGGGGTAGAAGAGTGGACTACCCAAAGTTTGGGGAACCACTATATTTTCTTGTGTTGTGCTGTGGATTTTCTTTCTTACATTTGCTTTATTGTTTTAATTCTTGTTGGTGTGTGTGGGAAGCTCTAATCTGTGATCATACATATATATATATATATTAACTTTGCACAAAATATTTCAAATCTCTATTCACCCCCCCCTCTAGAGAAATCTAGTGAGGTTAACTGTGCACTTTCAAGCTCTTCAATCGCCCTCTCGACCCTCCGCCTCGGAG
Source organism: Dactylorhiza incarnata (assembly GCA_033032865.1). NCBI lineage: Eukaryota > Viridiplantae > Streptophyta > Magnoliopsida > Asparagales > Orchidaceae > Dactylorhiza > Dactylorhiza incarnata. Next base: position 2,323,763 of record JAWHQI010000275.1, read on the forward strand.
ATGGGCGCGAACAAGTCGGGAACGACTTGCTCCGCGGTGAACTCCATGGCATCGGGGATGATCATGCCCGCTCCCTTGAGAATGTCGAGGACAAGCTCCGCGATCTCCATCGACCTCTTGCAGTCGGCTTCCTTCTCTTCCCGCGATTGACCGCGAGTCCCAGTTCGCGAAGGAGGGGGAGGTAGCACCACCGAGGCCAGGTCGTGGACCTGGGCCTTGAGACAAGTGTTCTCCAACTCCAAGTCAGCGATCCGCGCGTGGAGCTGACTGACGGACTCGGCGTCCTGCAAGAGGTGGGTTAGCGAGAGGAGAACGAAGCCAAACTGGAAAAGACTTCCACCGAGCAATACTTACCAGCCTGCCTTGAAGGCTGGCGAGGAGGCCCTCTGACAAGGCCTCTTTCCCCTTAAGCTCCGTGACTTCATCCGCGGACTTCTGAAGCTCGACTTTGAGCTCCTTGATCTCCCTATCCGCCGTGAGGTACCGACGACCCACCATGTGTGTTAGCTCCATCGCCCGGAACTGGGCTTGCATCGCCTCGTACACGACCCCCCTCGGCATGAAGGTCTGAAAGAGGGAGGCGTCCTCGCGACCATAGAGACCAAAGGCGAGGGCGAATGCCTCACCCCCGGCCTTGCCGGCCTCTACCCAGGAAGGGAGCAGAGAGGAGCAGGCGATCTTGTTCTGGTCAGGGTCCCACGAGAGTACCGGTTCGCCTACCGCATCCACCAGCTTCATGCCGAGCCCGAAGTTAGTATGGCTCGACGGCTTGGGCCGGACGACAGTCTCCCCTGGCTCGCCCCCCTCTTTGGCGAGCTCCTGATCCGCAGAAGGAGAGGGGAGGTCGGGCTCGGACAGGTCCACAACCTCCTTCGCCTTGGCAACAGAGGGAGTCTTCCTGGGCTTCTTCCCCTCCCCCTGCGAAGTAGGTCGGCGTTGGGGGGGAGGACGCTTCTTTCTCGATGAGGAGCTCGGGACGTCGCGGCAAGCCTCGGCGGCCACGCGCGCGAGCGAGCTGGGAGAAAGAGAAGAGGGAGGCGCATGAGGCGGATTGAGGGGGAGATCGCGTTCTCCTACAAAGATAACGAACGTTAGACGATCAAAAGAAAGAGGATTAAGAAAGTGGGCGAGTTCGAGCAAAACCTTCTCCCGGAAGGACGGGTGGCAGAAGGTCCACTCGCTCTCGGAGGAAGGCGACCTCGAAGTTTTTTCCTTTGAGAAACTGATACAGTGCCGCGTCACAACCACCTAGCGAGATCGGAGGGCGGTAGGCAGCCTCGTCCCGCTGGATAGGGGTGTAAGAGATGTTGCCGAAGGGACCTTTCACCAGGATGAACTTTTGCATCCAGTAATGAGTTTTGTTCACCGTCTCGCAGACGGTAACATGCTGGCTCGCAAAGTGAGTCGTTCCGTCCCTGTTCGCGCGAAATGAGAAGATCTTGCGGAAGGCGAGCAGGCTGAACTCGATCCTCTCCGCCCAGAGGTAACTGGCGAACGCGACCACCACGGCGATCGCGTTCGGCGTCAGCTGGCTCGGCAAGACGCCGAAGTACTTAAACACCTGGAAAAGCCGAAAAACACTAAGCGTTGTTCGCAAAGCAGTTCAGGGAAGCCGAGGATGAGAAATAGACAATACCTGGCGCACTTCCGGCCAGAGAGGGAGTCGAAACCCATTTTCGAAATGGGCGACAGGAATTGCGAGCTCGTCCGGGTGCGGGTCGCTGAGGGAATCCCTATCGGTAGGGCAGCGAGCCACGAAACCGGAGTGGATGAACTGGTCAGCGGCGGCCCGATATTCCTCCTTCGTGAGGTTGGCGCAGTAGAAAATGCCGTCGAGGAAAGCCTTGGCGCACTTGGCTCGCCCCTCTGTTTCCGCCTCGCCAACCATAGTAGGTGATCCGCCGAGTCACGAAGGTCGCGAAAACAAGCTAAAAATCTGCGAGAGAAACAGAAGGAGAAAGAGCGCGAGGAGGGAACATTAAATGCGGTGGTTGAAAAGAAAAACGGTCGGCTATTTATAGGAATAAGGAAGGCGGGAAGAAGCCGAAGCGTCGTTATCTGCGGATAGCGGATCCGCGCGGTGCTCTCCCGCCTCCAGGGATCCAATTCGCTCCCTGCGAGTCGATAACCTGTTAAAAGCTTTTCCCCATTGGCGAGCTCACGCTAAAAACAATGAATCATAAAGGGAGGTGCGCGAGTGCGAGCAGTAGAGATGTAATTCACACGAGAGCAAACCGAGCGGGGAAAAAGAGCGAGATAAAAAGCAAAAAATAATAAGAGGCTCGCAAGCGAGTCAAAGTACTGTTGTTACAGACTCATAAAGATTGTTCGCAACCCCTCTTAATGAAGAGGAGGGGAAAAGAAAAACAATAAAAAAGCAATACGAAGATCCTCAATATCGCAACCACTTCCAGCGACCGCGACCCCGGACACCGGAGCGAGGGGGGACTCGCGGGTAGTGATACTCGCGGAGTGACCGGTTCGCCTGGCTCGTCAGCCGCATGTAGTCATCGATGCGAGCAATATACACCCCGGGGGAGGTCGCGTCGCCCTGATCGGTCGGTCGTATCTCAGCGAGAACGCGCGCATTCGCATCCTCCATCGCGGCGAACCTTTCTTCATTAGCGAGCCGGTCTAGCCGATTCTGCTCGTGTAGATCCCTTAGCAGGACGGTATGCTTCTGAAATATCTTTGTGACTCGCCTCTTCATTCGCTCCGGATCGCTGGGATCCCCCAAAAAGTCAGCAACCTGGCTCGGCGAAGGGGGTGGAGACATCTCCAGCGCTCCAGACTCTGACTCGGAGAGAGGGGTCGACGGGTTACCTGCGAAGTAGGAATCAGCGACAAAGTGAAGAGCAACACTCAGTGACAACAGTCTAACCTAGTGGAGGAATTGGAGTACTGGGCCACTGGCGGGAGGTGCCCGGCTGACCCCGGAATGCCTCAGTAAAGGCAGGGGTGAGGGCCTTACCCAGACCAGGGGCGAGCGCGGGTCTGAAGCCAAGTCCAGGCTCGGCAATCAACGTCCCTCCTGGGCTCCTCTGACCCAGGACGCCGTACCCCGGAGTGGAAATATTCTGATTCGGCACGAGGGGCGAGGTCGCTGGAGGAGGAACTTGATCCTCTGGCGCCGCGAGGGAAGACACTGCATGAAAAGTAAGTGCGACTTAGCGAGTCAAAGAACGTAAGGGAAAATGAGGTAGTTCGCTCACCTCGTTGCGAAGGCGAGTCCTGTCTATCAACAACCCTCGTATCCGCAAGAAGAACGTCACCCCCACCCGTAGAGGAGAGACGGATCTCCGTGTTTGGCCTTCCCGATTCGCTCTCGTCCGGAGGATCATTCTGCGAATAGGATAAATAAAGACGAAAAGGAAGAGCACCAAGTAAGAAACTGGGCGATAATACCTGAGAGGCGCACTCGTCATCCGGAGAGGGCGGCGAAGAGGAATGCCCACCCCCACCAGCCGGGCGTCGGACGGCCTTTGTCGTCCTTAGGGAAGGGGGAGGCGGAGAGCGTCACGGAGAATTCCAGGAGGCGATGACAGCGGTCTTCCCCTTCTGGGCCGCCTGCGAAGCCTTTAGGCGGGCCAGCATCTCGTCCTTTTTCGACATTGCGTTGAGGGCGAGAAACCGAGTAAGAAAGGCCAGAGAAAAATGAAAAGTTCGAGTGACAGCCAAGGAGAATGGTATTTATAGTGGTAGGCGTGGGACCCACCGAAAGATTCTCGCCACGTCACTGAGGGGCCGACGAATATCAAGGGTTGGACGATTCTTCGCGAGCCTGAAAAGCCTCGCGAAGAGCGGGGATTGTGTACAACCCCGATATTCGCCTAGTGGACGATCGAACAGAAGTAATGCGAGCCAGCGCTCGACGAAGTCCAAACAGCGCTCGATGATCCCGTCTCAGCGGATCCGCTGGGACGAGCACTTGGCCGGCTGCTCGCAAGAGGGCGAGCGAGTCAGGAGTGCGAGCGGGGCAGGAGTGCGGACGAGGTCTTCACGGGCCATTCACCCAAAGGGGAGGGGCGAGCCAGATCCATCAAAGGTCACCCACGGGAAGAGTCGCGAGTCAAGTTTCCGCGTGCCAGAGCCCCAAGGTCGACCAGCGAGAAAGCGAGCGAGCCAAGTGCTCGCCGAATGCTCGCAAGGAAGCGAGCTAGCTAAAAACTCGCTGAAGGATCGCGAGAAGACAAGCGAGCCAGATTTCTTCCAAAGTCTCCGTGATCGACGAACCTCAGTCGGGGTCGACGAGCTCAGCCCGACGCCCGACGAAGTGCAGGCCGCGTTCGACGAATTCGCCAAAACCCTACGTTCGACGAACTCTCCAAGCTGCCACGCTCGACGAATCTGTTGATCATCTCTGATCGACGAAATCATCCGTTGGACTGCCATTAGCCCGTCCAAACAGCGGAGTTTGGCTGGTAGCAGACCCATTTGGGGTGCGGATAGTAAAATCAAGAGGCGGAATCCTGCTATTTGCAGGCCATATCAGAAAATCTATAAATAGGACCTCAAGGGCACCTTTGGAGAGGATCTCACTTCAGTTTCCCTCTCCTTAGGCTTTCTTTGGTTAGCATTTCCAGAGCTCTCCAAGGTGCCCAAGTCTCAGCTTTGGCTTGGGAGGGGAAGCGCTCAACGATCTTCCGGGTTAGTGGAGGGACCTCCTCGCTGTGACTAAGGTCTTAGTCAATTTCTTAATCTTCCGTCCACCCTCCTCGAGGGATCAGTAAGGGCTAGCCGCCCCTCATTTCGGTGAGGGCCCCAAGCTCTACGAGAAACCGAGAAATCGGTTTCAACATTTTGGTGCGGTGAGCGTGGAGCGCGACTGGTTCAAGAAAGTTCCAGAGAAGGGTTATGGCAGGAGATGAGGAGCAGGGCGAGGAGTTCGGCGAGACTCCTCAGGAGGTGATGGCTAGGATGCTCGCGGATTTCAGAAAGGAGGTGCTCGACACCTTGGGGTTCACGGTCACAGCTCTGCGAAGTGAGTTTGCGACCCCGGCACCTCAGGCGACCATTCCCCCAACAGCATTCGGCGAGAGGGCACCAGGAGGAAGGGCTGGAAAGGAAGTTGCCGTCGGCTTAGGTCAGAGCCAGGAAGGGCGGGTGTTGTTCGCCAGTCCGGCGAGCTCAGTGCTGGCGAGCTCCATCCCAGCGAGCGCGTCACTGGCGAGTGCACGCCAAGAGGAAGTGGCGACTGTCGGGGGTAGTTCAGGCGAGCACCGCCCTCGCGAGCACAGTCCCGGCAAAGAAAGGATATCCCAGCTAAGTGGTGGCGACCAAAAACGCTTGTACCAGTAACTCCACGTAATGCAATGGTTTGTTTTCTTACTTAGGTTATTTTTCTCGCATGCAATATTATGACTAACAAGGTGTGATATATGTTGGTGCTGGAATGCCCCAGATCGATTCCGCTCCCGGGCTCTCATCTAGACAGGGGATTCAGGTTGATCTCTGGAGAGGCTGGCAAGGTATGATATATGTTGGTGCTGGAATGCCCTAGATCGATTCCGCTCCCGGGCTCTCATCTAGACGGGGGGTTCAGGTTGATCTCTAGAGAGGCTGGCAAGGTGTGATATATGTTGGTGCTGGAATGCCCCAGATCGATTCTGCTCCCGGGCTCTCATCTAGACGGGGGGTTCAGGTTGATCTCTGGAGAGGCTGGCAAGGTGTGATATATGTTGGTGCTGGAATGCCCCAGATCGATTCCGCTCCCGGGCTCTCATCTAGACGGGGGTTCTGGTTGATCTCTGGAGAGGCTGGCAGGGTGATTCATGTTGGCTAAGGCCCCGAGCAGACCCGCTGACCAGGCTCTCATCTAGCTGGCAGGTTCGAAGGCTCACTCGGTGGCAGGTTCTAAGTTTTCCAAGGTTGGCTCCGAGCAGACCCGCTGACCAGGCTCTCATCTAGCTGGCAGGTCCGAAGGCTCACCCGGTGGCAGGTTCTAAGTTTTCCAAGGTTGGCTCCGAGAAGACCCGCTGACCAGGCTCTCATCTAGCTGGCAGGTCCGAAGGCTCACTCGGTGGCAGGTTCTAAGTTTTCCAAGGTTGGCTCCGAGCAGACCCGCTGACCAGGCTCCCACCAAGCTGGCAGGTCCGAGGATCGCTCGGTGGCAGGAAAGTCCCAAGTACTTAGTCCCGATGCTGACCTGCTGACCAGGCTCCCACCTAGCTGGCAGGGTCAGGAACCGCCCATTGGCCGAAAATTCTCTTATGTTTTTCCCCGAGGTGGTCTCGCTAGCCGGGCTCTCACTAGCCGGCAGAGTTGGAATACCTCTCGGGGAGGCTATGTATTTTTCCCCAAGGTGGTCCCGCTAGCCGGGCTCTCACTAGCCGGCAGAGTTGGAAGACCTCTCGGGGAGGCTATGTATTTTCCCCCCAAGGTGGTCCCGCTAGCCGGGCTTTCACTAGCTGCAGGGATGGAGGACCTCTCGAGGAGGCTTTATGTTCTCCCAAAGTAGCTCCGTTAGCCGGATTCCCAGCGACGCTCGTCGAATATGCAGGGTTGGACATTTCTTTCCGAGCGTGAGCCATGCTCGAAAAGAGCGGGGATTGTGTACAACCCCGATATTCGCCGAGTATACTCCCTAAGGCTCATTGGAGCATCATGGTAGCATCGACCCAAGCAGGAAGGGAGGTAGAGGCAGGGGGGACGAGCGGTGAGGGAGGAAGCCTCCCGCTTGCCCGACCTACATAGAGGAGCGAGAGGTGGAGGGACAAGACCCACCCCCAAGGGGGGGGGGGGGGGGGGGGGGGGGGGCGAGCCCGGGCTGCCGCCCGGGGGCTCGCCCCCGCTCCCACCAAGGGGGGGCGAGCCCGGGAAACTGCCCAGGGGCTCGCCCCCGCTCCCAGCTAGGGGGGAGAGCCCGGGCTGCCGCCCGGGGGCTCGCCCCCGCTCCCACAAAGGGGGGGCGAGCCCGGGCTGCTGCCCAGGGGCTCGCCCCCGCTCCCAGCTAGGGGGGCGAGTCCGGGCTGCCGCCCGGGGGCTCGCCCCCGCTCCCACCAAGGGGGGGCGAGCCCGGGATGCTGCCCAGGGGCTCGCCCCCGCTCCCAGCTAGGGGGGCGAGCCCGGGCTGCCGCCCGGGGGCTCGCCCCCGCTCCCACAAAGGGGGGGCGAGCCCGGGATGCTGCCCAGGGGCTCGCCCCCGCTCCCAGCTAGGGGGGCGAGCCCGGGCTGCCGCCCGGGGGCTCGCCCCGCTCCCACCAAGGGGGGCGAGCCCGGGCTGCTGCCCAGGGGGTCGCCCCCGCTCCCAGCTAGGGGGGCGAGCCCGGGCTGCCGCCCGGGGGCTCGCCCCGCTCCCACCAAGGGGGGCGAGCCCGGGCTGCTGCCCAGGGGCTCGCCCCCGCTCCCAGCTAGGGGGGCGAGCCCGGGCTGCCGCCCGGGGGCTCGCCCCCGCTCCCACCAAGGGGGGCGAGCCCGGGCTGCTGCCCAGGGGCTCGCCCCCGCTCCCAGCTAGGGGGGCGAGCCCGGGCTGCTGCCCAGGGGCTCGCCCCCTCTCCCACCAAGGGGGGCAAGCCCGGGCTACTGCCCAGGGGCTCGCCCCCGCTCCCAGCTAGTGGGGCGAGCCCGGGCTGCCGCCCGGGGGCTCGCCTGTGCTGCCGCCCGGGGGCTCGCCCCCACTCCCACCAAGGGGGGCGAGCCCGGGCTGCTGCCCAGGGGCTCGCCCCCGCTCCCAGCTAGGGGGCGAGCCCGGGCTGCCGCTCGGGGGCTCGCCCCCGCTCCCACCAAGGGGGGCGAGCCCGGGCTGCTGCCCAGGGGCTCTCCCCCGCTCCCAGCTAGGCGGGCGAGCCCGGGCTGCCGCCCGGGGGCTCGCCCCCGCTCCCACCAAGGGGGGCGAGCCTGTGCTGCTGCCCAGGGGCTCGCCCCCGCTCCCAGCTAGGGGGGCGAGCCCGGGCTGCCGCCCGGGGGCTCGCCCCCGCTCCCACCAAGGGGGGGCGAGCCCGGGCTGCTGCCCAGGGGCTCGCCCCCGCCCCCCAACATTAAGGGGCGAGAGGAGGAGGGGCGAGCCCCCCTCTCGCCCCCCGCGTCCAAGGAAGGGGCGAGCTTCTCTCGCCCCCACGCCCAGTAGGGGACGAGCCCAGGAGGGCATTCGGTCTGCGTTTAGCACCATGGAACGGCGGGATTTGGCTATTCGCAGACCAAGTCTGGGGTATTTTGGTAATTCCACGGACCGGTTTTTGGTTATTCGCAGCCCAACTTCAGAAATCCTATAAATATGACCAAGGGGGCACCATTTGAGTAGAGCGCATTCTAGGCTAGCTCTCTCCCTCTCTCTCTCTCCCCCCACTTTCTCTCTCTAGTGGGTGAGGAGAGCCTCAAGTGGTGCCCAAGCTTAGTAGTGGCTTGGGAGGGGAAGTTCCTAAGGGGCTTCCGGGTATGTGGCGGGACCTGCCCACTAAGCCCTTGGTCCAGTTCCTAGTTCCAACACCTTCAACCTAGAGCTCTCCCTTGGGAGGAGTAAGGATTGGTCGCCCCTCGGCTAGCTGAGGGCCCCGAACTCCACAGAGACTAAGTCTTGTTCGCAAGTCTCAGTTTCAACAGTCAAGTTGGTGTTCGATCAATGATGTCTATCCATTGTCCTGGTACTCATACCGATCATCATTCCAAACATACTGTTACACCGTCTCATCTTCTTTCAAGTAACATTGAGTAAGATCGACTTCAAAATCATAGTGTTCATGACACACAAAAAAAAATTTCTAACTTAAGTCTAAGGGAAATCCAAGTCCGTCATTAATTTGCCCAATAAACAAAAGGTACGCCCCAATAAACAAAGGACAAGCCCCCAATAAACAAAAGATAAGCCCCTATCTATTTTGGGCTGAGTATCTTCAATATCACCAAGTTATATTCGTCCCAAGTATGCAAACAATTCTTAGGGCACAAATCCTTAGACTTGGGGTTCTATCTTGAGGCTCATTAGTATGCTCCACACCTTAGACTCTTCTAGGTACCTTCTACGCAAACTTAACAGGGTCAATATTTGACCTAATCTCAAACGGGTCTCTTCTGAACTTGAATTCTTATTCGACCCTCAGTGTTTGTCATGGTGGTTGTCTCAATGTAATCATGTCACCAATACGAGGGTTGAGTCTACAAGTCTCACACCATTCTGCTTATGTGTCAATCTCTCTTTCTCTAGCCTCTTTTGGGTTTCCTCGTACCTTCACCAAAAGTTATACCTACGGTCTATTTCAGACTAGGTCATGGTATAAATTGTCAAAGTAAGTCACGTGTCCTAGTGGGGTTGAGTCTAACTCATTGACTAAAAGACTATCTAAAGAGATCTTTGTAGCCTGAGGTATTCCCTGCTGGGGGCAGGGTTCGTCGCAGGCTACAAAAGAAAACTTGACGCTCGTAGGGAAAAAAAATAATTGAGAAGATTCAGTTAAAAGTGGACTTTTTCAATGTGATTCCCATATGGGCACACCACTGCTTCCGCTGCTAAGAACTAAGCTCGCGCGGGGTGGCCCAGGGTTTGTGGACTTCTTTTCGTCGGATCGAGGTTTCCTCTAATATCACTTATAAGACCCCTTTTTTTTTGCAAAAACATCCGGGTCTTAGGCCCAGAACCGCCGTTTTGCGGTGACACCCTCGCTCGGGAAGGTCGCCACTACAAAACGCCGATCCTGCCGGCCAAATCGATCACAAAAAAAAGTTCAATAAAGAGAAGACAAGTCCACAGAATCAACATGAATTTAAAATGTCCACAGATAATAACTGAATAGAAAGAGTTACAATAATAAAAGGGCTCTTGCCCTGTACATCATTTCCTCACTACAAGATCACTCGCGGAAGCTAACTCCTAGGTAAAACTAAAGCTAATTGTCACCGACACTGAAACCGGAGTACTCAGACTAGTCTGACCCATCCCTGCAGACTCTGTACTCCACTGGTGCTGCAACACTGGACGCTTCTTCTCTTTTGGCCTGCGGTCGCTGCCTCGCAATCCACGTCCACGTCTTCGCCTTCGGCCTCCTGGTCGCTGTGCTGGAGGGGTTCCACCCATCATGGGGCATCTGACTTGAGTGTGTCCCGGCTGGTGACAATGGTAGCATGGCCGTGGTGTCCAACCTGTCGGATCCTGCTGCACCTGTTTCTCCGATGATGCTGCGTCTCCTCGAACTCCTAAAATGATATGATCCACCGACCGTTAGTCAAAAAGACTAAGCCTTATGTTCCCCACCCCACCCCCAATGGCTCCTAGGCACCGTATGGGGAGGAGGAAGCGGAGGACATTCAAGGGGGGTAAAAACAAAAGCAGGTGGCGGCGGATCTACGACTACACAAGTGTATATATATAAAGCAGTATGTAAGCATAGTAAAGTGCATGTAAAGAACAGTAAGCAGTAGATGAAATGGCAAGTAAAGTAATATAAGAGTAACCATTGATTTATAGGAATGCCCATACAAACCTATAGACCAAGGGGTCGTTTAGCAGGGCCTACCGTATAAGAAGTCTCATAACCGACTTATACGTTAGGGGTAGGTTGAATGCAATGTTTATGCTATGACATGCAAAGTATGTTGTTATGCTATGTTCATACAAGTGCAACTCACTCACTACGACTCTATGCGCATAGACCTTCAGTTCCCCCTTTTTGGAGCTAGCAAGACTCCCAGGATACTCCCGTAGTGGCAAACGGAAGCGGTGGGTTGGGCCTCGCCCACCTCTAGGTTGGTATATGCACTACCTAACCTAGACCTATCGTACGCCTCCGCAAAACCCGCGGAGCGTCTGCGTACTCTTACTGACTGGACCGCCAGACTTTTATGGCTAAGTGTAAATACCACACTTGCCGAGCCCAAGTATTAACGTCGGTGCAACGATCGCCAACACAAATGACCCACCACCTTATGCACATGCAACATGTCTTCCGACAAACTCCGAGCCACGAGCTCCCCGGGGCTAACCCGCCCGTCACCAACAAACCTTTCAGAATCACAAGTTCACCGGACTAAACCGGCTAGACACTCATGAGGAAAAACCTCATAATACCCTACCTGGATTAAACCTAGGTACCTTAGGACATTGATGGGAAAAGACGATCTTTCGTCAATCCCGGGACGACCTATCCCAAGGGTGGCTCCCCACCACCCTAGGACTCACCAAACCCTAATTACTCCAGGGGTCCTCACATTATTACATGATTACCACTCAACCCTCACATCTCCAATTCAGTGCCCACTAATTTGACTCTTAACCCCAAAGTTGCTAAACTACTAAACGCAGACCACCCTTAACGTTTTGGTGCTCATGAAGGGAAGTACACTAAATACACAATCCTATGACTCAACAATTTTATTGGAGGTTCATGCTACATATTTAAGACCAAATTCAGAGTTGCATAATTTTCCCAATAATATTAATATCTAAATCATTTTTCCTTAAATACCACTTCCTAAAATTTGAACTACAAGTATACTTTTCTGACTTCCAATGCCTGCCACAAATTTTACATAAATCAAGGGTACCTAGAAAACAGTAGATATAAAAGTTTAGAAAAATCCAGCAAGATTTACTATATTTAAAAATTCCAAAACCCATGTATATCCAATAAGTTCCAAAGGAGGTACCCTCACATGAACTCCAAACATTATGAAAATTTATACAGATCTGATTCATACTAAAATATTCATCCTTACAAAATTTGACTATATTACATAAAGGTTACATTTGTAATTTCCTCAAAGGATATATTTGTAATTATTTCCAAATTGAACTAGAGGTACCAAAAATATTGATCCATAAATTATGTGAAAAATACTGTGGGTTCACAATGGTATGAAGTATCATCCAGCAAAGTTTCATGCAATTACAGAAAGTCATCACCCTAAAGTTAACCATCCCAAAAATTGCCAACAATATGAATAATTACAATTTGGACCTCCAAAAGTTTCCTAATGGTTCTAATAGAGTCTCCAGAGATTAATATCATTACAACTAAGTTGGTGACAGAAGATGGTTAATCATTAAGTATTATTTCTTCCTAAATCCCAAAACCCTAAATATTTACAAATCTACCCAAGGATTTATTACCTAGGTTTGGCAACTCCAAACCCCACCAATTTCTCACAGTAGCATTCTATGGTCACCAAGATCATCTCCTCAAAATTTCAACTCAAACCATTAAGGTTTGACCCCTCTTCCTTCATTGGCCTCTAATTGCACAACTTTAGGGTTTAACCTAGGGTTAGGGCCAAAATTTCTCCAAATCCACCCAAACTTCTTGTGAGGGTGTTTACACACTCATAGAACTCAGAGGAGCCCATCACACACCTCTCCAAGGACAAACCCTCTTATGTCCTTCACAAAGCCCTAAAGGGCACCCCAGGGTTAGCCACTAGGGTTTAAGGGCATACCAAGCCCAACTCTTCCAAGATTGGCTCCTTGGGGTGTCCCATATACCCCAAGTCAGTGACCAAAGCCACATATTCAAACAGTGGGAGGAAACCCCTTCACACTCCAAAATTTGCCTAAGTCCACTTTTACCCCAAATCAACCCTTAAGCAAACAAATGTCCAAGGAAAATTCCCTACCTTGTCCAAGCCCAATCCACTCAATACTTTGGCCAGAGGTCAGTGAATGGTCAGCCAAGGTTCTACCATCATTTGGTGAGGGGTGGGGTTCTTTAGGATGCCTAAATGGGGTGCAAATATCATTTAGCCCCTTTGCAAATTACTAGGGTAAAACACCTCCAATGGTCACCAAATTTGAACCAAGGGTTGGCATGGGTGAGGGTGATGTGCACCCCAAATTTGAAGCCAATTGGCTTTGTGGAAGAGTGGGGGGCACTCACCCAAAGTTTTCCCTTAACCTAGGGAGCCTAGGCTTAACTTTGATAATTACCCTACCAATTCAACTCCACAAATTATGAGATTTTAACCAGAGACCCTACTTACTCTCTAGGACCACCCATCCAAGTTTGGAAGGGTTTTGAGGTGTTTAGGGCACCTAATTAGGTCCCACAAGGATTATTGAACTTTTCCAAAAACTATGGGGAAACGTTCTCCAATCATTCTGATTTTTGGACATGTGCTACATATATATAAGACTAGACTACACCCCAAATTTCAAGTCATTTGGAGTTCTAGATTGATGTGGGCATCCAAAACAAGTTCTGGTTAGCCCTAGAGACAATGCTCACCAAAATGCGTGTTGTGCCCTAACCAGGGCTCCAAATCGAGTGAACTCAATTTTGGATTAAACTAGACCTCAGGGGCTCCAACTTTGATGTAAGACAGTTTTCCCCTAGAAGCCTCTAAGTATTTTTAACAGAATTAATTAAACACTGCATGCTTAATCACAGAAATCAGGAAATGAACTAAGGGGCCGCACGAATCTTGAAGCAATCCGACCGCGCGTGGCCTTCGTCCCCAATAAGCCAACGGCTAGGATCTGCCGCGCCTGGGCCGTATTTAACTTGGATTTCCCGGCCACCTGCGCGCCGCCCCGGCCGATCAACGCCACCACCACCTCTGTTGAGGTGGTGGCCGGCGATGAGCGGTGTTTGATCGTCCGGAGGTGGCCGGAATCGCGTTCTGGAGGGAGAAGACCAACCCGATCAACGGGAGACTTGGCTGGATTGATTCTCGGCCGATTGGCCACGAATCGAGCCGCCGATGAACTAGATCTACACCACTGAGGGAGGAGCAGAGAACCAGACCTTTAGACGGGCTTGGCGGTGAGTGTGGTGGTGGTGCGCCATTGCCGGTGAGCTCCAAGCTTTTCCTTGCCGATTCTGTGATTCTCCACCAAAAACATTCATGTAAGAGTCGATTTCGACTGTCATCCGCCTTTTGAAGCTAATGGGAGGGCCAATTTAATGGGAGGAGGGCTCTAACTCTAAAAGCCATTAATGGCCTCTTGGTATTCCTATGGCCGGCCATAAAACATCCCCCCTGCCTTCAATTCCTCCTTGGAACTACTGGAAACTCCTCCTCTCCCCTAGAGGAGATGAATACAACCATTAATGGGGGAGATTGAAGGTTTCTTCTTCCTCCCCATTAATTCCCTCTCTTTCTCTCTCCCCCAAAAATGGATTTTCTCTCTCCTACTCATCATGGCCGATTTTTCCCTCTCTCTCATGTTTAATATCAATCTACTAGGCTGGTCAAGTGATCAATTTGGGCTTAGCCCAAAGGGATTGGGCTAGGTTTAAGAGATTTGACCTAATTTGGGCAAGTTTGACTTTTGGTCAAATTGACCAATTGGGTGACCCTAGGATAGGGCTTTTGGGTCCATTGGACTCCAAATTAGGTTTAGAAACTACTGGTGGGGTCAATTTGGTCACATGAACCTTAGTTGACCCAATTTAAGCTGATTTGACCAAAACAGGCTAAATTGACTTTGGTCAAATTGAGCCCTAGGGTTGACCCAGTCATGGGGCTTTTTGGTCCACTGGGTCCCCTATGATAATATAACACTATGGGTAGGGTCAATTTAATATGGTGATGGTTAATTAGGGCACTTAGTGAAGAACTGCCATTTTGACCTAAAAAGGGCATTTTGGTCAATTTGCACCACTGGTGGTCCCATGATAGGGCTTTTAGGTCTACTAGGTCTCTTATGGTATTCCAGACCTAGATGAGTAGTCAATTTGGCATAGTAGAGGTTAATTGGCCCTAATTAGGCTACTTTGACCAATTTAGGGTTAGGGTTGACTTTGGTCAATTTGGCCTCTTTGGTTGACCCCAATGGGCCCTTGGTGCCCTAAGGGGACCCCTAAAGGGTTAGAGATACTATGGTGGGGTCAAAAGGTCAAGTTGAGGCCCTAAGTCCAACCCTAAGCTTGGTATTTGGAAATTGCTATTTGCAGACCAAGGTGGTTTTCTTCTTCTTTCCTAAGCTCACAAGGTCTTGTCATGACCTTGTCAAGACAGATTCACCTGGGGGGTCTAGCTGTCTGGGGGATGTTACACGCGGCCTGTTGCCCTCGCATTCTCTAAGAAAGCATTGTAACAGCCTGATATAGTGGATTTCGGCCAGCACCGCACTGGCCACGTGGTTTTTCACCCTTTGGAGGGTTTTCCACGCTAAAGATCTGTGTGTATAACTTTCAGTATTTAACCTCTGCAACATTCTGACTGTGTGCGCGCTCGACCGCCCGGGCTAAGACGGACCGAATCTGAACCGGTCTACCGAGGGCGTTGAGAAGCCGCAACAGTTTGGCGCCGTCTGTGGGAAGCGTGTTCCCCAAACTCTACAAAAGTTCTCTGAAGGCAGTATTCGCCTCGCGGCAATACTCGTGACCGACAACAATGGCCAGAAGAAGCGCACGCACCGCTAATGGCTCCATTCCTGAAGGGCACGTTGAGCCCGCTCCATCTCATTCACTCATCATCGCACCTCCTGTCGAAGAAGTCCCTTTGGCACCCGTCGTCGCGCTAGAAGGACGCATGCATCAGATGGTTTCACTCCCTGCGAGAAGGATCCATCAACAACTTCACCGAGCTATCCCGACTGTTCACAGATCAGTTCGTCCCCAACTGAAGAATCGTCCGAGATCCCTCTCATCTTTCGGGGATCCGCCAGAATGAGGGCGAGACCCTTAAAGACTTCTTCCGTCGCTTCACTACTGAGGCGCGGCAGATCCCAGGGGTCGACCCCGAGCTTCTGCGTGGTGTCTTTCTAGGAGGACTCCGCCCAAGTGGCTTCTATTCCGCTCTAATGAGAGAGACAGTTCCAAATTATCCGGACCTCGTGCACCGAGTCGAAGCACAGATAGCAGCGGATGAAGCCATCAAAGTACACCGACAACAGTTCGAAGGAAGCCTGAAGAGGAAGAAAGGGTCGGAGCGATCTCCCAGAAGGCAGGAAGAGCGGCGTACGGAAGAACGCCGGAACCCTAATCGCGGCCGGGATCTCCGAAGGGATCAGGATCCCCGGCCACCGCTGAATTACACTCCCCTCAACACGTCACGAACCAACGTGCTCTACGCCATTCAAGAAAAGCTGGCGTTCCGCAGGCCGAGGCCATTAAACCAAAATGAGAGAACCGACCAATCAAAGTACTGTGAGTTCCACAGAGGAGCTGGACACACGACTGAAGAGTGTGCCAGGTTGAAGGAGGAAATTGAGCGCCTTGTCAGGCAAGGGCTCCTCGAAAGATTCCTACAAGGCCAGCTACCGAACCAACCACAGCAACCCAGACAGCCCAGAGATCAGCCCCCTGCACCTCACGGTGCAGCTGCAGGAATGCCGGTGGTAGGGCAAGTCGAGACTATAGCCGGGTCTCCTAATCTCGCCGCGCAAATTCTCTCCATCGCTAGGCCAGAGAGAGGCCACGAAGATAAGAAGTTGAAGCAAGACACCGTCATCGTCTTCGGAGATGAAGACCTCGAAGGGCTACGGCTGCCGCACCAAGACCCGCTCGTGATCAGTGCTGGGATCGGGGATCCCTGTTTCAACATCAAGAGGATACTGGTCGACAACGGGAGCTCAGTCGACGTCCTGTTCCTCTCCACTCTGCAGAGCATGAAGCTCACCAAGGGGCACCTCAGCCCAGCAGCAGGGCCTGTCTACGGTTTTGATAATCCCCCCGTCCCGGTCCAGGGCATGATCACCCTTCCGGTAACGCTTGGCGAGTTCCCAAGACAGACAACCCACAACATCCAGTTCGTGGTCGTGGAGTCAAACTCCGCCTACAACGCGATCTTCGGGAGACCGCTCCAATCTGTCTTCAGAGCCGTCCCATCAATCCCGCATTTGGCCATGAAGTTTCCGACCGCCGCCGGAGTCGGAGTCGTTCGTGGGAACCAAGAGGCTGCCAGGACCTGCTACCTGAAGCAAGCTCAACCGGCGAAGGCGACGGCTCTCAACATCAACAACTTTGACCTGCGAGATGAAGCTACTCTTCAGCGAGGGGCACCCGTTGAAGGAGTGGTGGAAGTGCCGCTCTCCCAGCAGGATCAGATCCGAACTGTCCAGGTCGGGTCCCTCTTGACGCCAGAAGAACGAGAAAGATTCACAACCTTCCTACAAGAAAACGAGGACATTTTCGCTTGGAGTCCGGAGGACATGCCTGGGGTAGATCCTGAAGTCATTTTTCACTCATTAAACATTAACCCTGCCTGCAGGCCCGTGATCCAAAAGAAGAGGAACTTTGCCCCCGAGCGAATAAAGGCAATCGAAGAAGAAGTAACAAAGCTCCTGGAGGCACGGTTCATCCGCGAGGCGGAGTATCCCACGTGGCTCGCTAACGTGGTGATGGTGAAGAAGGCGTCCGGAAAGTGGCGGATGTGCGTCGACTACAACAACCTGAATCAGCCATGCCCGAAAGACAGTTTCCCTCTTCCGAGGATTGACCAGCTCGTCGACGCAACGGCCGGCCACGAACTCCTCAGCTTCATGGATGCATACTCAGGCAACCAGATAAGGATGAATCCCGCGGACGAGGAGCACACCGCCTTCCGCACCGATAAAGGAGTCTACTTCTATAAAGTGATGCCATTCGGCCTTAAAAACGCCGGAGCGACATACCAAAGACTGATGAACAAAGTCTTCAAAGACCTCATCGGGGAGACGATGGAGGTATACGTGGATGACATGCTAGTGAAGAGCGTCCACCGTCGCGACCATTTGAAAGACTTGGGAAAGTGCTTTCAGCTTCTTCGCCCCTTCCATATGCGGCTCAACCCCAGCAAATGCGCGTTTGGTATGACGGCGGGGAAGTTTCTGGGTTTCATGGTAACCCACCGGGGAATCGAGGCCAACCCCGAGAAGATAAAGGCGTTGGAGGACATGTCGCCGCCTCGTTCAGTCAAGGAAGTGCAACGCCTGAATGGGAGGATCGCCGCACTGTCCCGCTTCCTGTCAAGGACGGGGGACAAGTACCTCCCTTTTTTCAAAGTTCTCCGGGGAGCACGCCACACGGGGTTCCAGTGGACGGACGAGTGTCAGACGGCTTTCGAGCTCCTCAAGTAGTACCTGGCCTCGCCGCCGCTTCTATCAAAGCCAATCCCCGGGGAGACCCTGTTCTTGTACCTCGCAGTTTCGCATACGGCCCTCAGCTCAGTTCTTGTGAAGGATGAAGGAGGGGTACAAAGGCCGATCTACTACCTCAGCAAGGTCCTCACCGATACCGAAACCAGGTATCCGGCAGCGGAAAAAACGGCCTTAGCACTCGTCTTCTCGGCGCGAAAGCTTCGACCCTATTTCCAGGCGCACGCGGTGAAAGTACTAACTCAGCTCCCGCTGCGAGCGATCCTCCAAAAGACGGAAGTCTCGGGGAGACTTGTAAAATGGGCAGTAGAACTCGGCGAATTCGACATCCAATTCTTGCCCCGGCCAGACATCAAGTCGCAAGTGCTCGCCGACTTTGTTGTAGAAAACACCATCCCATCAGAAGCAACTCCTGTCAAAGATGTTACCACACCCCGTTGGACTCTCTACGTCGACGGTGCTTCAGGAGCTGAGGGAGCTGGAGCAGGATTGCTCCTCATAAGCCCCGACGAGATCACTCTGGAATATGGCCTCAGGCTGAAGTTCCCAACAACCAACAACGTCGCAGAGTATGAGGCTTTGATCGCCGGCCTCCGGCTCGCCATCGATTGTAAGGTAGAAAGCCTGATAGTTCACGCCGACTCCCAGTTTGTGGTCTCGCAAGTTGAGGGAGATTATGAGGCCAAGAGTGACCAGATGGCGCATTACCTCGCATGCGTAAATTCGCTCCTTCAGAAGATCCCGTCATACCAAATCCTGCATGTACCCCGGGAGCAGAATTCTAGAGCGGACGCGCTCTCTAAGTTGGCAACCTCACCCTCCAGCTATCAGTCGCGAAGACGCCGAGTGGAAGAGATCATGGCCCCAAGTGTCCCGGGGCCGTGGGAGAGTGCAGCCATCAATGAAGAAGAACTATCTTGGATGACCCCTCTGCGAGCTTACCTCGAGCAGGGGCATCTCCCCGAGGATCGCCTGGAAGCGCGCAAATTGCGAATGCGAGCAGCATCGTTCACCATCATAGACGGGGAAGTCTACACGCGGGCATTTTCAGGGCCCTACCTAAAGTGTTTACCGGCTAGCGAAGCGGACTACGCCTTAAGAGAGGTACACGGAGGAGTTTGCGGAGAGCACCTGGGAGGAAAGGCGCTGGCCCAGAAAATCTTGCGCCAAGGTTTTTATTGGCCAACGATGAAGAAAGATGCGGCTGAGCTCGTCCAAAAGTGCAGGAGCTGTCAGCTTCACGCAAATGTACCTCACCAGCCCCCAGTTGCGCTCACCGTGCTCCAGAGTGCGTGGCCCTTCGCACAATGGGGGATTGACCTCCTCGGCCCCCTACCACTGGCATCGGGGCAGAGAAAATTCATCATCCTCGCAATTGACTACGTCACCAAGTGGGTGGAAGCCGAACCCCTGGCAAAGATCACGGAGGAGAATGCTAAGCAGTTTGTCTGGAAGAACATCATCTGCCGCTTCGGGATCCCAACAGCAATTGTCGCCGACAATGGCACCCAGTTTACTGGGAGATCATTCACCAAAATGTGCGATGACCTAAAGATCAATCTCCGCCACACCGTCGTAGCACACCCACAGACAAATGGGCAGGTGGAAGTCACCAACCGCACCATCCTCAAAGGTCTAAAGACGCGTCTTGAAGGAGCTGGGGGGCAGTGGGTGGATGCACTCCCAAACGTATTATGAGCCTACCGCACAACGGAGAGGACCCCAACAGGGGAGACACCATACAATCTCTGCTACGGGATCGAAGTCGTCATCCCCGTCGACATCGGAGTACCAAGTATCCGGGTGCTGACTTTCGATCCCAGCAAAAATGACGAGCTGCTCCGCCAAAATCTCGATCTAATCTCTGAAACTCGAGACCACGCCGCCCAACGCATCGCTACCTACCAAAGGCGTGTGGCCCGGCTCTACGACAGAAGGGTGAAGCCTAGACCTATCAACGTCGGAGATCTCGTCTTACACAGCATCGAAGCAGCCGGGAAAGGCCCGCAGAAAGACAAACTCTCACCAGCATGGGAAGGACCTTATGTGGTCACCGCAACAGTGAAACCTGGAACCTTCAAGCTCAGAACGGCGGAGGGAAAGACCCTCCCGCGCAGCTGGAACGCGCAGAATCTGCGCCGCTTTTATCAGTGATTTTATTGCATTTTATCATGTAAAAGTCGCGAGCCTCGACTCGCGCAAACTATCCTACTACCATCTTATGTACAAGACTGGCACAAACTATCCGACTATAATTCTATATGCAAGCAGCGAACCTTGATTCATGCAAACCGCTTCTCAGCAATCGTTACAGCTCCAAAAGCCGCGAGCCAGACTCGTGCACCGTAGGGGCCTGCCCCCCTTACGTTTACCTCCGGTTCTAATATTAACATTCACCGGCCAAGCCGCAAGCCAGACTCGTGCAAAAAGCCTCGAGCCAGACTCGTGCACCGTAGGGGCCTGCCCCCCTTACGATTACCCCCGGTTCGAATATAAACATTCACCGGCCAAGCCGCGAGCCAGACTCGTGCAAAAAGTCGCGAGCCAGACTCGTGCACCGTAGGGGCCTGCCCCCCTTACGTTTACCCCCGGTTCGAATATAAACATTCACCGGCCAAGCAGCGAGCCAGACTCGTGCAAAAAGCCGCGAGCCAGACTCGTGCACCGTAGGGGCCTGCCCCCCTTACGTTTACCCCCGGTTCGAATATAAACATTCACCGGCCAAGCCGCGAGCCAGACTCGTGCAAAAAAGCCGCGGGCCAGACCCGTGCACCTATTTTATAAAAGCCGCGAGCCAGACTCGTGCACCTATTTTAGCCGCGAGACAGACTCGTGCAAAAAGCCGCGGGCCAGACCCATGCACCTATTTTATAAAAGCCACGAGCCAGACTCGTGCGCCTATTTTAGCCGCGAGACAGACTCGTGCAAAAAAGCCGCGGGCCAGGTCCGCGCCCCGATCCTATAAAAACCGCGAGCTCAAGTCCGCGCAAACTCATCTGTAACTTTGAAAATAATCAAACTATGAAGATGCCAACAACAACCAGATCAACAAGATCGAACAGATGATCAAATACGACGAATATAATAAAAGAGATACAACCACATCCGACTAACACAGCTACAAGCAGCTAAAGAAATCACTCCTCATTAGGACTATGGTCCTCATCATCTGACAGGTCATCAAATCCGAGGCCGCTAACATCATAGCCCCGCTTTCGGGATACTATCCGAAGAGCCTTCGACACTCCCTGTCGAAGGGCAAGCTCACGTGAGTCCTCCAGATGAGGCTCCACCTCCTGAGTCCAGATCACGTCTCGGACCTCCTCGGAAATCAAGCAGCGGTCCCGCAGATAATCAACCGACTCCAAGTACTCAGCCAAACCAGCCGCCTTCAGCTCGGTCTCCCGCTCCACGGAAGAGAGACGCGTTATCTCAGCTCGGCACTGCTCTAGCTCTGCATCCCGACACAATACGTCGCCACGAGCTGCCTCTAAGGAGCGCAAGGCCTCCTCCAACGCCGCCTTCTCCGCACCCAGCCCGGACCTGGTCCTCTCCAGCTCATCCTGCATCTCCGAGCCAATCCGTCTGAAGCGCGAGACGTCGCGATCTCGCCGTCTCTCCGCCTCTACGAGTGCGCTCCTCGCCTCCCGAAGCTCACTCTGGATGGCCATAAACCCGTCCTTCAAGCTCACGTAATGATCGTTCCACGTAAGCGCGATCGATGCCTGGGTCTCCATCTATAAAAGAAAAGTTATAAGTCAAAGCCGCAACCTCAGAATGACGCTATACAAGAGGAAGTAGAAATCCTGCTTACCGCTTGGCTCATGGCCTCCAGAGAGGAAGAGACCCTCTTCCCTTCCGGCACCTTTCGAGCTGTGCCTCGCTCCGGAGAAGCCTGGGGGGCAGAAGATCCCAGGACCTCGACCTCCTCATCAGCCGACTCGCCTTCAGCTCCAGATACACAAGGAGCTGCCTCCTCCTGAGGAGCATCCTGTACCGGTGGAGGAGCAGGACTTGGATCCTCCAGATCTTTAAACACCAACTTCCTCTTTCTATCTCGAACAAGAGGAGCAGCAGCAGCACGGCCAGCGTCAACCGACAGCCCACATAGAAGCAGGCGCTTCTCGTCCACGAACAGGGAAATACTGTGCAGAATGTTCCCCAGCTCTTGAGCATCTGAAAATCTGAGAACGGGAGAAAACTCCCGCTCACGTCCTTTAAGGCGCCGGCAGCGATCCGGTAAAGAGTTCCACACCTCCGGTAGCCCCTCCGTATTCCTAACGTAGCCAAATAAAGTATTCCCGTGACGGCGGTCCACCCGGGTCTCGAACTCCAGCCATCTCTTGTTGCTGAAGACTTCAATACGACCTCCGAGATCAACCCGCACTTCACACCATTCCTTGAAAAGTCCCAAGGAGAACTTCGCACCATGCTCTCGGAAGAAGGCGATCAGCCCCATTATCCGCACCGTCCCCTGAGGCGTAAACTGTGACACTGGGACGCCGCAAAATTTCAGGATCTCGGTCACCTCCTCGCACGCCGGAAGGCGAAAGCCGCTCCGAAGTGATGACTCGCAAAGGGTCATCCAACCCCGAGGCGGATTCTGTACTCGCTCTTCAGGACCTGGGATCCGAATCTCCAATCCGGGGGGCAGGTTGAAACGCCTCCTCCATATGGCAACATGATCAAGAGTAAGACTCGAGGCCAGTCGCATTGGGCGACTCTGCCCGCCACGCCGAGAAGTCTAAAAAACAAAGGGAAAAGCGTCAGTACGAACCTCAGGAAAGGATAAAAAGAGCCCATCCGCGAGACTGACCACCGCGCAAATTTTGCACGCGGGTAAGCACCATGGACACGCGCACGAGCACACGGCAGACCCCACGGGGGGCAGCCCGCGCGCGCGGGCTACCGCCGCGCGATAGCCCGCGCGGTAGTCCGCGCGGCAGCCCGCGCGGTAGTCCGCGCGGCAGCCCGCGCGGTAGTCCGCGCGCGCTGTCGCCGCGCGGCAGTCCGCGCGACAGCCCGTGCGCGCGCTGTCGCCGCGCGGCGTCCCGCGCGCGCGCTGTCGCCGCGCGGAGGCCCGCGCGCGCGCTGTCGCCGCGCGGAGGCCCGCGCGCGCGCTGTCGCCGCGCGGAGGCACGCGCGCGCGCTGTCGCCGCGCGGAGGCCCGCGCGCGCTGTGGCCGCGCGGACGCCCGCGCGCGCGCTGTCGCCGCGCGGCGGCCCGCGCGCGCTGTCGCCGCGCGGCGGCCCGCGCGCGCGCTGTCGCCGCGCGGCGGCCCGCGCGCGCTGTCGCCGCGCGGCAGCCCGCGCGCGCAACCGTCGTGCGGTGGCCCGCACGGTGATCCGCGCTGCCGCTCGCGCGCGCCCGCCACGCGAGCAAGCGCGGGTGCAGCCCACGCGCGCACCCCGCCGCGCGAGCAAGCGCGGGTGCGGCCCGTGCGCGCGCCCCTCCGCGCGAGCACGCGGCCGCTCGTTCCCTCCACGCGCCTCATGTGCGCCCGTTCGCCCGCCTCTGTGGAAATTGAACCTTTCACCCGCACGCTCACCTTGGCACCACCATCATCACCGCCAACCTCCGCACCCGAATTCACTCCGGCCATCGCCCACAAATACAAGTCACGAGGGAAAAATCCAATCGCTCTACGTGTGCTCCCAAGCGAAAGGATTTGGGGGGCAAATGATGGGTTCCCCCTCTATTTATGGAAAAACCCGTAACCGCCGCACACCGGATCCCATTCCCGCACATTAAATCCCATTACGGTGCGGCGGATCCCAAAACCACCGCACGCCGAATCCCACCTTCACTCACCGGATCCCACTCCCGCGCGCCGGATCCGAACCACCACGCACTTATCCAAACCACCTCGCGCGGGATCCCAATCGCCCCGCGCGGGATCGCAACCGCCGCCAACCGCCATCGGCCGACCGCCGCCAACCACCGGCCGGCCGCCGCCGGCCGACCACCGCCACCGCCGCCGGCCGGCCGCCGCCCGCCGGCCGCCGCCGCCGGCCGCCGGCCGCCGCCAACCGCCGGCCGGCCGACCACCGCCGCCCGCCGGCCGCCGCCACCCGCCGGCCGGCCGGCGGGCCGGGCGCTGCCGGCCGGCCCCCGCCACCGGCCGGCCGCCGCCGATTGCCGGCCGCCGCCGATTGCCGGCCGACCAGCCGCCGCCGCCAGCCGACCGCCTCCGGCCGACCGCCGCCGGCCGGCCACCGCCGCCGCCGCCGGCCGCCGGCCGCCACCGCCCCCTTCGTGGCCGGCGGCCATGGCCGGCCACCGCCGTCACCGCCCTTCGCTCTCCACCGTCGGATCGCTCCAAGCCCCCGCGGCCCTCCGATCCTCTCGCGCGATCTCGACCCTCCGTTTGGTGGTTATCCGCAATAACCACCATAACCACCGTAACTTCCACCTCCCAAGCCTATAAATAGACCCTCAAGGGTCTTCATTTGGATCGGATCTCTCATTCTCTCCCTGACTCTCTCTCTCTTCATTTCCTCCTCTCCTCAGAGCTTCTCTCTCTACATTCCGCCACTCCGCCACTTCTTTTCTACTAATTGACAGGTTCCTCCTGCGAGCGCTTCTCACCAGGGAAGAAGTGTTACGCCGTTCTGGGCGAGCACCCCGAACCCGAGCAGCAAACCCAAAGCACTCCGTGAAGTGCTCGTCCAGCAAGTGCACAACCGTACCAGGCACGCAGCAAGGCGTTCAACTCCTAAGCGGTGACCTGTCACCCACGGAGTCCTCTCTCTCTCTCTCTCTCTCTCCCACAATTGTAACGAGGCGCGGCCTATCGGCATTCTCTAAGAAAGCATTGTAACAGCCTGATATAGTGGATTTCGACCAGCATCGCCCTGGCCACGTGGTTTTTCATCCTTTGGAGGGTTTTCCACGCTAAAGATCTGTGTGTACAATTTTCAGTATTTAATCTCTGCAACATTCTGACTGTGTGCGCGCTCGACCGCCCGGGCTAACACAGACCGAATCTGAACCGGTCTACCGAGGGCGTTGAGAAGCCGTAACAGTTCTTGTTGAACCGTAACCGGAACCGTTAACACGACGGTTCCAAAAATTATGCTGGAACCGGTCAAACCAAATACGATTTTTATTCTAACTTATAGAACATTTATCTCAGCGGTTCAGTTTACGATTTTAATAGAATCAGAACCGAACCGGAACCATGACAACTCTAAGATTAACCAGAGTTACTCAAATGTAAAATTTTATGCTCACTCATTTTATTTATATTATAAAAAAATCAACATATAAAACGATAAAATGAAAATTTTACAACCAAAAGAATAAATTCATTAAAGACGCTGATTAATTAATTAATTAATTTAAATGTTACATCACACATGTCTTTTTTTATTTTGAAAATGGTATCATACTGGTAACATATATAATATACATTTTTTTAGCAAATCCTTTTTCCCCCTTTACATAAGCTTTTCCCATGTCCACAAATCACACGCATCATGTGTAGCATAATCAGACAATGGATCCGTCAAAGGGCCGCAGAAACCCGGTCGCCACACGGTTCCGACCGTGCCCGCCGCCGACGACTAGAAGATCGGACAGATCGTCATCCACAAACAAGATGTCCTCGACACGCAAAGATGGAAAGGTTGCAGTCACTTCAGACTGCCCCAACTGAGCAGCAATCACTGCAGTGGGAGGGGACACAGAATCATCCACGACAAACGGCACCGCAGGGGTGGGAGAAACAACACGAGCCACGAGGACAAAATCAGCGACATACATCAGGAGCAGGAGCAGCAACATTTGGTTAATGTAGAAAAAAGTACTATTATAATAGAAAGGCTTGGAAGTAGAGATTTTCAAAAAAAACGGGCCCAGAGGGCCGGTCCGGAAAAAGCCCGTCGAGGATCGGGCCCGCGCAAAACCCGCCTGTGCCTGGCCCGGGCTGAGCAAAGCCCGGTTTACCGGGCTCTTGAAAAGCCCGGTTTGGCAGCAGCAAGCTGCCATGGCAGCCATAGGGCCGGGCCCAGCCCGGCCTGGCCCGACCATGGGGGCCTTGGAAGGCCCCCATTTGGAGGGAAAGCCCGAGCCCGGTTAAGGCTAGGCCCGAGCCCGATTGGAAAAAAGCCCGAGCCCGATAGGCCCGATCTCGGCCCGAGCTCACCGGGCTTTTTGAACAGGCATACTTGGAAGAAAGAAACTATATTGTATTCATTACACAACATGCATTACAACTCTTCTTCATCATTAATTCCCCAGATTACTCTTTTTCCAATATTATAAAGATCAAGTTGAAAGTAGAGTTAATAGATTGCAGGTTTGAGTTTTTAAATTTTTAAAAAATTTGTTTGCAGTTAACAATTTTGCTTGCGGATAAATTTTTTTTCTTCCTATTATTGATTTTAAATTTCTAATATATATATATACTATTAAATAAGCAAGTTGTTGCGGGTCGCTTAGGGCTCCTGGTAGGCCGGTCGAATTGAACCACCTTAGCTCGGGAGCGAACCAAGCGCGCAAACAGTCACAGAGAAATTCGTTGAGTACACTGAGACGTTTTAACGTGGAAAAACTCAGAAAGGGTACAAAAACGACGCGGCCGGGACTGTGCCGACCAAACTTCACTATCTTCTGAGAGATTACAATCCGGTGTTTAGAATTCGAGCGCGACAGGCCGCCACTCGTTACAATATTAGAGAGAGAGAGAGAACGTTCCGAGGGTGACATGTCACCTCTCGGAAAAAACTAAGTCTTTTCCTTCTGAGAACGGTAGAGAACGAAAGTGAGAATGCCTTGTCCGCTTTCGTGAAGACGAAAGTGAGAGCGCTGTGTCCGCTTTCTTGAAAACGAAAGTGAGAGCGCTGTGTCCGCTTTCGTGAGAACGAAAGTGAGACTGCCGAGTCGCCTTTCGGAACGAAGGAAAACTTCAAGTCCACGAAGGAGATCTTCAAGCGCCGAAGGAGAAATCCGTGGAAATCTTAAAGGAGCTCTCTCTGGTCATCAAGGCGGGGTCCTCCCCAAATGAAGCCTAGGGGGTCCTTTTATAGCTTTGGCCGGGGGTAGCCCGATAATTTTGTCGTTGTAACCACTATAACCACCTGGGAGGACGAATCATATTTTCCGATTCAGAGCCCACGGAACACCATTTTTCGTAAATGACCATCCTGCCATTCGAGGAAAGGCAACAAGCTGTTCCTGAAAAGTGAGAAACTGAAAAGACAAAAAGTGAGCGTGCCGAGTCGGAAAAGTGAGCGAGTCGGAAATGTGAGCGTGCTAGAAAGACAAAAAGTGAGCGTGCCCGAAATGTGAAAATGCTCTGAGCGCGCTCAGAAGTGCTCTGAGCGCGTAACGAACGGAGAATTGCTCTGAACGGAGTCCGGAGCCCGAAAAGCGGGCGGCGAGCTAGCAGAGGGGGGACTCACCCCAACCTTGCTACGGGGGAGAGCGGTTGGACCGCACCTAAAGGCGGGCGCGGCGCGGCCGCACCCGAGGGAGGGACGCGGCTTGGGCGCACCCCACATGGGGTGCGGCTTGGCTCGGCCGCACCCAAGGGGGTGCGGCCTGGCCGCACCCCTAATGGGGTGCGGCCTGGCCGCACCTCTCATGGGGTGCGGCCTGGCCGCACCCCAAGGGGTTGCGGCCTGGCCGCACCCCTCATGGGGTGCGGCCTGGCCGCACCCCAAGGAGGTGCGGCTTGGCCGCTCCCCTCATGGGGTGCGGTTTGGCCGCACCCCCCACTATGGGGGGGGGGGGGGTGCGGCTATTCGCACCCCACTAGTGGGGTGCGGGCTAGTTGCACCCCAGTAGTGGGGTTCGGTAATGGCGGGGCGCGACGTGCGTTTCGTGCATGTTTGCGGTTGGCGGCGGAAATGACGGCTTCAGTTTCTTCAACTTGGGTGATCATGCGGTGACCGCTGACCCTACCTCCCGTTAGTGGAGTTTTTCCTAGACGCACCCCAAAGCCTCTACGAATATGTAACATAAGCCCCCCAAACCTTCGGAGTCCGGGCTTCTGCGCGGAGGAGTTCAGAGTTTTTGATTTTCCTGTGGCGACTTTGATCATTGTTATCTTCGTGGCGTGCTGGGGATCATTGCTCGGCCTTTGTTGTGAGCGAAACTTCTATCTTGCCTTGATAGGTTGCAGGCGTGCTGTCCAGTGGTTGTGTTGGAGGTTGCGGTGAGCCTGCCGTTTTAGAGTCGGTACCTGAGTAGTTTGATAGTCTTCCAAAAAATGTTAGTAAAGTTTGCGTGAGTCTGGGCTCACGGCTTTTCATAAATTTGCGCAAGTCTGGGCTTGCGGCTTTTATATAATAAATTTGGCCGGTGAATAGCGGGTGTATTCAAACCGTGGGCGAACGTAAGAGGGGCATGCCCTTACGACGCCGGGACTCTACGGCGGAGGAGAAGGGCGAACCTTCAATCGACGGCGGTGCGAAGTCCCCGGGGCAGGGCCCCGAGATAGCCGGTGAATAGCTGGTGTATTCAAACTGGGGATGAACGTAAGGGGGGCAGGCCCCTATGACGCCGAGACTCTACGGCGGAGGAGAAGGGCGAACCTTCAATCAACGGCGGTGCGAAGTCCCTAGGGCAGAGCCCCAACATGGCCGGTGAATAGCTGGTGTATTCAAACCGTGGGCGAACGTAAGGGGGGCAGGCCCCTACGACGCCGAGACTCTACGGCGGAGGAGAAGGGCGAACCTTCAATCGGCGGCGGTGCGAAGTCCCTAGGGCAGGGCCCTAACATAATGATTTTTTCTTAATTGGATATAGGTGTCAAAGCACATTCTTTATAGTAGAAAATCGTTTTGCGCGTAGTTTTTGTAATACAAGATAAGTTTGCACGAGTCTGCGCTCGCGGCTTTGCATAGAAATTATAAGATAAGTTTGCACGAGTCTGAGCTCGCGGCTTTGTACATAATAAGTAATATAAGATAAGTTTGCACGAGTCTGCGCTCGCGGCTTTTCACGTGATAGAAGACTTTGTATTACTGGTAGAAGCGGCGCAGGTTCTGGGCGTTTCAGGTGCGTGGTAGAGTCTTCCCTTCCGTTGTTCTGAGCCTGTATGTTCCGGGCTTTACAACCGTAGTGACAACGTATGGGCCTTCCCATGTCGGTGAGAGCTTATCTCCTTGGGGGCCTTTGTCGGCTGCCTCGATGCTGCGTAAGACGAGATCTCCCACGTGATTGGCCTGGGATTCACCCTCATGTCATAGATTCGGGCTACATGCCAAAGGCCGTCATTCTTGCTGGGATCGAAGGTTAATACTCGAGTGCTCGGAACGCCGATGTCGATGGGGATGACAGCTTCAGTACCATAACAGAGGTTATATGGCGTCTCCCCTGTAGGAGTCCTCTCTGTTGTTCGGTATGCCCATAGTACGTTTGGGAGTGTGTCTACCCATTGTCCCCCAGCTTCTTCCAGGCGCGTCTTCAACCCTTTGAGGATGGTGCGGTTCGTGACTTCTACTTGCCCGTTGGTTTGCGGATGTGCTACATCAGTATGATGAAGGTTGACCTTCAGGTCCTCGTACATCTTGGTGAAGGACTTCCCAGTGAATTTGGTGCCATTGTCGGCAATGATTGTTGCTGGGATACCGAAGCGGCAGGCGATGTTTTTCCAGACAAATTGTTTAGCGTTCTCTTCTGTGTTTTTGGCTAGGGGCTCCACTTCTACCCACTTGGTGAAGTAATCGATGGCTAGGAAGATGAACTTCCTCTGCCCGGATGCTGAAGGTAGGGGGCCGAGGAGATCGATTCCCCATTGCGCGAACGGCCACGCACTTTGGAGTGTGGAGAGCGCGACTGGGGGATGATGAGGTACGTTGGCATGCAGCTGACAGCTCCTGCACTTTTGGACTAGCTCGGCTGCGTCCCTCTTCATTGTCGTCCAATAGAAGTCTTGGCGTAGTATGTTTTGTGCCAACGCCTTCCCGCCTAGATGCTCTCCGCAGACTCCCCCGTGCACCTCTCTGAGGGCGTAGTCTGCCTCGCCTGCCGGTAGGCACTTTAGGTATGGTCCCGAGAACGCCCGCTTGTAAAGCTCCCCATCTATAATAGTGAATGATGCCGCCCGCATCCGTAATCTTCGCGCTTCTAAGCGATCTTCAGGGAGGTGTCCGTGCTCGAGGTAAGCTCGTAATGGGGTCATCCAGGATGATTCTTCCTGGTGGATGGTTGCGATCTCCCATGGCCCTTGAATACTTGGAACTACGATCTCTTCGATTCGCCGTCTTCGAGACTGGTAGCTGGAGGGTGAAGTGACGAGCTTGGATAGAGCATCTGCCCTGGAATTCTGCTCTCGGGGAATGTGTAGAATTTGATATGACGAGATCTTCTGAAGGAGTAATTTTGCGAACGCGAGGTATTTCGCCATCTGGTCGCTCTTAGCCTCGTAGTCTCCTTCGACTTGCGAGACTACGAGTTGAGAATCTGTGTAAATCGTCAGGTTCTCTGCTTTGCAATCGATGGCGAGCCGGAGACTGGCGATCAGCGCCTCGTACTCTGCAATGTTATTTGTTGCGGGGAATTTCAACCGGAGACCGTAATCCAAGGTGATCTCATCGGGACTTATGAGGAGCAATCCTGCTCCGGCCCCTTCATCTCCTGAGGCACAGTCGACATAGAGGGTCCAGCGGGGGCTAGTGTCGTCTTCGACAAGAGTTGTTTCTGGTGGGATAGTGTACTCTACAACAAAGTCGGCGAGTACTTGCGACTTGATGTCAGGTCGAGGCAGGAATTGGATGTCAAACTCGCCGAGTTCTACGACCCACTTTACTAGTCTCCTTGAGACTTCCGGTTTTTGGAGGATTGCTCGTAGCGGGAGCTGTGTCAACACTTCTACTGTATGAGCCTGGAAGTAGGGCCGAAGCTTTCTTGCTGAGAAAACAAGAGCCAAGGCTGTCTTGTCTGTTGCCGGATATCTGGTTTCGATGTCGGTGAGGACTTTGCTGAGGTAGTAGATTGGTCGTTGTACCCCTCCTTCATCTTTCACGAGCACCGAGCTAAGGGTCGTAGGTGACACTGCTAGGTATAAGAACAGAGTTTCTCCGGGGATGGGTTTTGACAGAAGCGGTGGCGAAGCCAGGTACTGTTTGAGATGTTCGAAGGCCGCCTGGCACTCGTCAGTCCATTGGAAACCGGAGTGGCGCGCTCCCCGAAGAATTTGAAGAAAGGGAGGTATTTGTCTCCTGTCCGTGACAAGAAACGGGATAACGCAGCAATCCTCCCGTTCAGGCGTTGCACTTCCTTAATTGAGCGAGGTGGCGACATATCCTCCAACGCCTTGATCTTTTCGGGGTTGGACTCAATTCCCCGATGGGTTACCATGAAACCCAAGAACTTTCCCGCCGTCACACCAAACGCGCATTTGCTGGGGTTGAGCCGCATCTGGAAGCGACGCAGAAGCTGAAAGCACTTTTCCAAGTCTTTCAAGTGGTCGCAACGGTGGACACTCTTTACTAGCATGTCGTCCACGTAAACCTCCATCGTTTCCCCGATGAGATTCTTGAAGACCTTGTTCATCAGCCTTTGATAGGTGGCTCTGACATTTTTAAGGCCGAAAGGCATCACTTTGTGGCAGTAGACTCCTCTGTCGGTGCGGAAGGCGGTATGCTCCTCGTCCGCGGGGTTCATCCTTATTTGGTTGTAACCTGAATAAGCATCCATGAAGCTGAGTAGCTGGTGGCCGGCCGTCGCGTCGACGAGCTGGTCAATCCTCGGGAGGGGGAAGCTGTCTTTTGGGCATGCCTGGTTCAGATTGTTGTAGTCAACGCACATGCGCCACTTCCCTGAGGCCTTTTTCACTATGACCACGTTGGCAAGCCACGCGGGGTATTCCGCTTCGCGTATGAATCGTGCCTCCAGGAGTTTAGCTACTTCCTCCTCGATCGCCTTCAACCGTTCAGGGGCGAAGTTCCTCTTCTTTTGAATTACAGGCCTGTAGGAAGGGTTGATGTTTAAAGAGTGATAAATGACTTCAGGATCTACCCCGGGCATGTCTTCCGGGCTCCAAGCGAAGATGTCTTCGTTCTCTTGTAGGAAGGTTGTGAACTCTTCTCGTTCTTCTTGCGACAAGAGCGACCCGACCTGAACAGTCCGAGTCGGGTCTTGCTGGGAGAGTGGCACTTCTACTAGTCCTTCAACGGGCGCTCCTCGCTGCAAAGTAGCTTCGTCCCGCAGATCGAAGTTATTGATGTTGAGAGCGGTTGCCTTCGCTGGTTGAGCCTGCTTCAGATAACAGTTTCTGGCTGCCTCTTGGTTTCCTCTTACGACCCCTATGCCCGCGACGGTTGGGAACTTCATAGCCAGATGCGGAATGGATGGGACTGCTCCGAAGATAGACTGGAGCGGTCTCCCGAAGATGGCATTATAGGTGGAGGTGGATTCCACCACCACGAACTGGATGTTGTACGTTGATTGTCTTGGAAACTCGCCCAATGTGACTGGGAGAGTGATCATGCCTTGAACTGGGACAGGTCTGTTGTCGAAGCCGTAGACGGGCCCGGCTGCAGGGCTGAGCTGATCTTTCGTGAGCTTCATATTTTGCAGAGTGGAAAGAAACATGACATCAACTGAGCTTCCGTTATCTACCAGTATTCTCTTCACATTGAAGCAAGGATCCCCAATCCCTGCGCTGATCACGAGTGGGTCCTGGTGCGGAAGCCGCAACCCTTGCAAGTCTTCTTCTCCGAAAGCGATTGTAATATCCAGCTTGAGCTTCTTGTCTTCGTGGTCTCTTATGGGTTTGGCAATCGAGAGGACTTGCGATGCTAAGATGGGAGGTCCGGCGATCGTTTCGATTTCTCCCACCATCGGCCTTCCTCCTCCTGCGCCTCGGGGAGCGGGAGGCTGCTCCCTTGCTTCCCTAGGTTGCTGTGGCTGATTGGGTATTTGGCCTTGTAGGAACCTTCCCAGGAGTCCCTGGCGGATGAAGCGCTCGATCTCGTCTTTAAGTCTGGTGCATTCCTCAGTGGTATGCCCGGTTCCTCGATGGAACTCGCAGTACCTGGACTGATTGCCCCTTGGGTTTGGGGCTAACACCCGAGGTGCGCGGAGTTCTGGGTTGTTTTGGATGGCGTAGAGTACATTCGTTCTAGTAGTGTTCAACGGGGTGTAGGTCCTGGGCGGCTGCGGTCCCAGGTCTCTTCGGGGGTCACGGCGACGTTCGTCACCACGGCGCTCCTCGCCGCGTCGTTCTTCTCGTCCGCGAGGGGCTTGGTCTGATCCCCTCTTTCTTCCTTGGCTTCCTTCGAACTGCCGATGGTGTGCTTCGATGGCCTCGTCAGCAGTTATTTGAGCTTCAATTCGGTGAACGAGGTCAGGGTAACTTGGTACGGTTTCTCTCATGAGAGCTGAGTAGAAGCCACTTGGGCGGAGTCCTCCAAGGAAAACTCCCCGCAGGAGCTCAGGGTCAACTCCTGGGATCTGTCGAGCCTCCGTAGTGAAGCCTCGGAAAAAATCTTAGAGTGTCTCTCCGTCGTTTTGGCGAATCCCTGAGAGGTGGGAGGGATCTCGGACAATTCTGTGGTTGGCTATGAATTGGTCCACGAACTGCTGCGCCATTTCGGTGAAGTTGTTGATGGCCCCGTTCCGCAGAGAGTGGAACCAAGTGCGCGCTTGCCCCTTCAAGGTTGCCGGGAACACCTGACAGAGGAGCTGATCAGGGGCGCTGTAAATCCTCATAACAGTGGTGAAGTGATTGACATGTTCCAACGGATCGTCCGTCCCATTGAATGTCTCGATGCTGGGAAGCTTGAAACCATTGGAATTGGATGTGCCAAGACTTGAGGAGACAACGGGGAGCCGTGATGTGCGGGACGGCGGGCGAGAGTTGCGCGTCGTCCTGCTTGGGCGTACTCTTCTTCTATCATGTCGCGGATTTCCTCTCGCGTGGTTCTCTCCACTGCTCGGACGGGATCAGCTCTTCCTTGGCTGGGGTGATGGGGGTCAGCCTCCGGTCCTCTGACCGGCGGAGCAGGATGAGCGGAGCTTGCAGCGTCGGAGAAATCTTCGGAGACTTCATCTTTCCGAATGGCTCCCTCGACCGGAGCATGATTCAGAATTGGGGGTGGCGGAGCGTTTGATGCTGGAGGCTGAATGGGAACTCGAGGTGGCCCCAGGTTTCTCACGAGAGTCAGCATCTCGGCTTGTTGCTCTTCCATCTGCCGAATGCGCCCTTCCAGCACCGTCGCAGGCGTAAGCACTACCTCTTCTGCGAGAGGCGCGTTGATGAGTGAGTGGGAGGGAGCTGGGTCGACGCGCCCCTCCGGGATTGAACCTTCAGTGGTGCGAGCACTTCTTCTGGCCATTGCAGTTGGCGGTAAGTGTCACTTTCAGTAATCTTTGCTGAACTTTGGGAATTGCTTCCCACAGACGGCGCCAAACTGTTGCGGGTCGCTTAGGGCTCCTGGTAGACCGGTCGAATTGAACCACCTTTGCTCGGGAGCGAACCAAGCGCGCAAACAGTCACAGAGAAATTCGTTGAGTACACTGAGACGTTTTAACGTGGAAAAACTCGGAAAGGGTAAAACAACCACGCGGCCGGGGCTGTGCCGACCAAACTTCACTATCTTCTGAGAGATTACAATACGGTGTTTAGAATTCGAGCGCGACAGTCCGCCACTCGTTACAATATTAGAGAGAGAGAGAGAGAGCGTTCCGAGGGTGACAGGCCACCTCTCGGAAAAAAAACTAAGTCTTTTCCTTCTGAGAACGGTAGAGAACGAAAGTGAGAATGCCTTGTCCGCTTTCGTGAAGATGAAAGTGAGAGCGCTGTGTCCGCTTTCGTGAAGACAAAAGTGAGAGCGCTGTGTCCGCTTTCGTGAGAACGAAAGTGAGACTGCCGAGTCGCCTTTCGGGACGAAGGAAAACTTCAAGTCCACGAAGGAGATCTTCAAGCGCCGAAGGAGAAATTCGTGGAAATCTTCAAGGAGCTCTCTCTGGTCATCAAGGCGGGGTCCTCCCCAAATGAAGCCTAGGGGGTTCTTTTATAGCTTTGGCCGGGGGTAGCCCGGTAATTTTGTCGTTGTAACCACCATAACCACCTGGGAGGACGAATCATATTTTCCGATTCAGAGCCCACGGATCACCATTTTTCGTAAATGACCATCCTGCCCTTCGAGGAAAGGCGACAAGCTGTTCCTGAAAAGTGAGAAACTGAAAAGACAAAAAGTGAGCGAGTCTAGTCGGAAAAGTGAGCGAGTCGGAAATGTGAGCGTGCTAGAAAGACAAAAAGTGAGCGTGCCCGAAATGTGAAAGTGCTCTGAGCGCGCTCAGAAGTACTCTGAGCGCGTAACGAACGGGGAATTGCTCTGAACGGAGTCCGGAGCCCGAAAAGCGGGCGGCGAGCCGGAAGAGGGGGGACTCACCCCAACCTTGCTACGGGGGAGAGCGGTTGGACCGCACCTAAAGGGGGGCGAGGCGCGGCCGCACCCGAGGGAGGGACGCGGCTTG
This sequence comes from Dactylorhiza incarnata, assembly GCA_033032865.1. NCBI lineage: Eukaryota > Viridiplantae > Streptophyta > Magnoliopsida > Asparagales > Orchidaceae > Dactylorhiza > Dactylorhiza incarnata. The sequence goes on from JAWHQI010000275.1 coordinate 2,359,137, forward strand.
GCCGCACCCCACATGGGGTGCTGCTTGGCTCGGCCGCACCCCTCATGGGGTGCAGTTGGCCGCACCCCTCATGGAGTGCGGGTTGGCCGCACCCCAAGGGGGTGCGGCTTGGCCGCACCCCACATGGGGTGCGGCTTGGCCGCACCCCACATGGGGTGCGGCCTGGCCGCACCCAAGGGGGTGCGGCTTGGCCGCACCCCACATGGGGTCCGGCTTGTCCGCATCCCTCATGGGGTGCGACTTGGCCGCACCCCAAGGAGGTGCGGCTTGGCCGCTCCCCTCATGGGGTGCGGTTTGGCCGCACCCCCCCCCCCCCCCCCCCACTATGGGGGGTGCGGCTATTCGCACCCCACTAGTGGGGTGCGGGCTAGTTGCACCCCAGTAGTGGGGTTCGGTCATGGCGGGGCGCGACGTGCGTTTCGTGCATGTTGGCGGTTGGCGGCGGAAATGGCGGCTTCGGTTTCTTCAACTTGGGTGATCATGCGGTGACCGCTGACCCTACCTCCCATTAGTGGAGTTTTTCCTAGACGCACCCCAAAGCCTCTACGGATATGTAACGCAAGTATTTTTTAAATTGAAAGTTTATTTTTATTGCATATATAAAAAAGATACAACGCACACGAGATGTTCGGCAACCAATCTATTTAAAAGAAAACAAGCTACCCAAAATAACTTTCTCGTCAAGCCTCACAATCTACCCTTCCCACATTTAACATGCAACTTTCTCGTCAAGCCTATTTTGTGGCTAATAATTTAGTCACATTTATTAATTAAATGCTAAAAAAGATTGTATTAGCCATTGTTTTGAGCCGTGGTAAAAAGTTTATTATTTATTATCATTTAAATTAAATTTTTTATTGATTATTAGTTTAATTAACACTACAACAAATTAGACCAACAACGTCATTTTATTTGCGTCGCTTTTTAAAACGCCGCTATAGTTTTTTGGATTGTACGGTGCTTGTTGTTAAAGAACGTGACTAATGTTTAATAATCATATTAACGGCGTTTATGAACGAAAAACGTCGCGAAAAAGAAATGATTTCGCGACGCTTTTGCTTTAAAGCGCCGCTACACTGTTAATTAAGTTTTGTGAAAAAAGGCAACCCATAACCTTATTCCCCGTGTCATTTAATTTCTTCCCGATCTAGGGTTTTCCTCTATTCTTCCTGCTGTTCTCCTCGCTGTCGCCAAAGGCCAAAGTCTCTTCCTCCATTGCAATTGCAAGCATCTATCGTCGCTATCCTCCTGGTCGCCACCGCCACGACACGCATGGCGGTACCGCGCGGCGCTACCGCGCGCTAGCATGCGCGGTAGCGCCCCCCCCCCCCCCCCCCCCCCCTGCAAGGGGTGCGGCCGAACTGATAACTTCCCAAAAGGAAGTTATTTCTCTGCTTATTTTATTCTAATTTTCATTAAAAAGAGGAAAATAATCCCCAATTATAGAAAATATGTTTAAATATCTTATTAATCAATATTGGACTGATTTCGGTCATTTTCCATGGTTTTTTATCTAGATCGGTTAAAGGATTTGAGTTGGGGAAGCACTGGATCATTTATTGCTGATGCAGGAAACAGGTTGCAACGCCAAAAATTAGCAGGTTGTAACGGGGCGGCGAAATTCATATTTTGAATTTTAAAAGAGGCGCCTAAAAGAAATTCCAAAGGAGGCATCCCTTCAGTTTTGGAAAGGAAGTTAAGAGCACGAAATTACTGGAGAAAGGGGCGAATATTTGAGAGAGAGAACTTGGAAAAGAAAAAGAGAGAACTTGGAAAAGAAAAAATGGAGAACTTGGAGGTCTTCTTCCTCTTGGAAAAATTAGGCTAGGGCTTGGAGCAAGGAGGCTTGAACCATCACTAAGGAGATAGATCTGAATCTAAAAACGTTCCTACATCGTTTTGATTTCCTGAATCATGTCTAGTAAGATCTACTTTGATTTGTGGTTTCTCTCTTCCTTCATGAACTAATTTCCTAAGTCTTGCATGTGTGGAGTACCTTAGTTGTGATGATGACTTGATTTTCATTTATAATTTGTGAATGTATTGACGTGATCTTTATTAAATTTATGATTTACTCTTGGGATTTTGGTTTAAGTTTCATCTTTAAAGTGCTTGGCAAAAATTCGAGAGATGAGTCGGGCTAGATGTACAACCCTCATTCTCCGAGGGTAGGCCCATTCAAAGCCACGTAGGCAGAAGTCAAGGTCAAAAGGTCAGCACAGAAGCCGGCGGTCCAAGACACAAGGCAACTCAGCCAGCAGGAGCAAGGCGCGAGCTGGGCGAGCAAGAGGCGAGCTGGGCGAGCAAGGGGCGAGTATGGCAAGCAAGGGGCGAGTATGGCGAGCAAGGGGCGAGCAGAGACGAGTATGGGCGAGTATCTCGTGAGTATGGGCGAGTAGCCCTTGAAACTCGCGAGCAGAGGCAGTATACTCGCCTGTACCCCCCTAGGATTTCTCTATAAATAGACCCCCAGGGGTACTAGAAATGACACTTTTGGAAGTGGTCGAGGTCCCCCCAACTTGGATACTCGCCAAATCCATGCCCGTCTAGTACCTCGCCCAGCTTTTGGTTGCGGAGGGGAAGTTTCTCCCAAACTTCCGGGTACGTGGTGGGACCTCCCTGCTGGAGCACCTGGGGTGTGCTTAGTCATTTTCTCTCTCCTATTTTAGCTATCAGAGCCGTGAAGTTAGACCGCAGGATCAGTAACCTCGGGCTGCATTGATCCGAATTTTGGGGCTGCATTGATCGTAGTCGGAGGAAGAAATTTTTGCGAGAAGGCTTCATGGCTTAAAGTGGCGAGATGGAGGCCAAAGGCAGCAACTCGCGAGCATTCGACAAAGTTAGGCGAGTTCCAGAAGGCGAGTTCCAGATGGCGACATCCAGAAGGCGAGTTCCAGAATGCGAGTTCCAGATGGCGAGATCCCTACTCGCCATAGGCGAGTTCCTGCAGGCGAGATCCAGAGATAAGTTCAGACCGGCGACTTTACTCGGAAGAGAGGCGAGCTTCCTGGATAGTGGCGAGATCCATCCTTACTCGCCCATAGGCGAGTTCATGCAGGCGACTTTTGCAGGCGGACGAGCTTCTTCAATAGTCGCCCATAGGCGAGCGAGCTTCTTCAATACTCGCCCATAGGCGAGCTTCTTCCTTACTCGCACATAGGCGAGCAGCATCAAATGAGGCGACTTCATGCAGGCGAGCAAGATTCTTACTCGCGAGGGTGAGTTCTCTACTCGCCATAGGGGTGTCTATTTCAAGAGTGGCGAGTTCCTGAAGGGCGATTTCAAGATCTGGTGAGTATGGAAAATAAAAAATTTCCAGGGGCGCTGCCCCCTTGACCCCTGTCCGCTGACCGGGCAGCGGAACCCCCGAACCCTCTGCGTAGGGAGTCTTATGTCAAAAGGGACATTCCTCCTCCCCTCAGTTTCGTCCTTCTTCAATGCCAGTGGTTTCCATACATCTATATGCTTACGGGTTCTTTGGTAAAGCCCGCGAGTGCTTTTGTCTGATTAACAAACCAGATGATTCATGACGAGTTCGCCACCAAGAGAAAGCACATTAGCTACTCGCGAGGTCTCCAAGTTGATGCTCGACGAGCTCCTAGTCGCGATGGACTGCTTCAACAACCTACTCGCGAGGCCTCCAAGTTGATGCTCGGCGAGCTCCTAGTCGCGATGGACTGCTTCAACAACCTACTCGCGAGGCCTCCAAGTTGATGCTCGGCGAGCTCCTAGTCGCGATGGTCTTCAAGGTGGTGTTCCGCGAGCTCCTACTCGCGATGATCTTCATGAAAGACTTATGTTCCACGAGAATGTTTACTCGTGACGTCTCCAAGCTTGGTATTCTGCAAGCTCCTTATTCCCGATGATCTCCTTCCGTCATCTATGATCCATGAGGGGTCTTACTCATAAGGTGTTCCAGTTGGTATCCCCGATGCTATGTTCTTACTCGTATAGCCTTCAAGTTGATATCCCTCACCTCCCTGAAGCATGGGAGATTGAAACAGGTTTGGTCGGCATGCAACACCCAAGTAGGATGGAGACCTCGGGATGGTGTGTTCCTTTGGAACCTCCCCGACTGTCAGTCCCCTTCATGGTGTGTTCTATGAGATGAAGAACTGCTCAGAAGCACCTAAAGGCTCAACAGGGAGATCACTTGTCATTGAGATGCTCAGACTGAACTAGGAGGGATCTTTCATCGTTCAAGAGGCATTCGAGACTGGCAGAGACCGCCTGTAGAATCATGAAGGGGAATCGCTTGGGAATACCTGGAGCGGCAATGACCTGTAGAAAAGGCCGCGAGAGTTGTTTTTCTCTTCTGGCAAGAGCTTTTTGAAGTAGGTAAAACCGATCTCCACGACAAGTTGGGAAACGAGCCTCCGACTTGATTCTCGTAAAACCCAGAACGGATGATGGGACGGTGCCTCGGTAGTGCGTTCTCCTAATACCAAGCCTCTGTACTGACGGTCGAGATCAGCTCCCCCCTTGCACGTTGGTCGAGTTACCCTCCGACCGCATCTCTCATCCGACTGGGGAGATTATCAGGAGAAAGTCTGGACGCCGACCTCCCAACTCGTCGAAGCGATGATCGATTTACCTGACTGAGGGACCCTTGTATAAAGGTGTCATTTGACCTCTTGCGGCAAAGCCTAATATCTCTTATCGTTTATTCCAATCATATGGATTGGTGCGGTTAATCCCCTCTGATTGTTGAGTGACAGTATGAAGACTCTTTCGCAACCTGGCGACCTATTGGGGGATAGGTCTACGACTCGACTCTCGTAAAAACCCAAGTCGGGTGGTGGGATAGCGCCTCGGGAGAGAGTCCTCCTAAGACCAAGCATCTGCATTGACGGTCGAGATCAGCTCCCCCCTTGCACGTTGGCCGAGTTACCCCCAGACTGCACTTCCCATCCGGCTGGAGAGGTTATCAGAGGAGAGTCTGGACGCCAACCCCCCAGCTTGACGAAGAGATGATCGATTTGACCGACCAGCATTCAGCAAACGCAATAGGATGGAGGCCTCGGGATGGTGTGTCCCCTTGGACCTCTCCACCTCTAGTTGAGCTCGCCTCCTAGAAGGTGTTGACCTTGTATCCACCTCCAGTTGAGCTCGGCTCCTGCGAGGTGTCGACCTTCTCTCCACCTCCAGTTGAGCTCGGCTCCTGCGAGGTGTCGACCTTCTCTCCACCTCCAGTTGAGCTCGGCTCCTGCGAGGTGTCGACCTCCATTCCACCTCTAGTTGAGCTCGACTCCTAGAAGGTGTCGACCTTGTATCCGCTTCCAGTTGAGCTCGGCTCCTGCGAGGTGTCGACCTTCTCTCTACCTCCAGTTGAGCTCGGCTCCTGCGAGGTGTCGACCTTCTCTCCACCTCCAGTTGAGCTCGGCTCCTGCGAGGTGTCGACCTCCTTTCCACCTCTAGTTGAGCTCGGCTCCTGCGAGGTGTCGACCTTCTCTCCGCCTCTAGTTGAGCTCGGCTCCTAGAAGGTGTCGACCTTCTATCCGCCTCTAGTTGAGCTCGGCTCCTAGAAGGTGTCGACCTTGTATCCGCTTCCAGTTGAGCTCGGCTCCTGTGAAGTGTCGACCTTCTCTCTACCTCCAGTTGAGCTCGGCTCCTGCGAGGTGTCGATCTTCTCTTCACCTCTAGTTGAGCTCGGCTCCTAGAAGGTGTCGACCTTCTCTCCACCTCCAGTTGAGCTCGGCTCCTGCGAGGTGTCGACCTTCTCTCCACATCCAGTTGAGCTCGGCTCCTGCGAGGTGTCGACCTCCTTTCCACCTCTAGTTGAGCTCGGCTCCTAGAAGGTGTTTACCTTGTATCCGCTTCCAGTTGAGCTCGGCTCCTGCGAGGTGTCGACCTTCTCTCTACCTCCAGTTGAGCTCGGCTCCTGCGAGGTGTCGACCTTCTCTCCACCTCCAGTTGAGCTCGGCTCCTGCCAGGTGTCGACCTCCTTTCCACCTCTAGTTGTGCTCGGCTCCTGCGAGGTGTCGACCTTCTCTCCGCCTCTAGTTGAGCTCGGCTCCTAGAAGGTGTCGACCTTCTATCCGCCTCTAGTTGAGCTCGGCTCCTAGAAGGTGTCGACCTTGTATCCGCTTCCAGTTGAGCTCGGCTCTTGTGAAGTGTCGACCTTCTCTCTACCTCCAGTTGAGCTCGGCTCCTGCGAGGTGTCGATCTTCTCTTCACCTCTAGTTGAGCTCGGCTCCTAGAAGGTGTCGACCTTCTCTCCACCTCTAGTTGAGCTCGGCTCCTAGAAGATGTCGACCTTCTCTCCACCTCCAGTTGAGCTCGGCTCCTGCGAGGTGTCGATCTTCTCTTCACCTTTAGTTGAGCTCGGCTCCTAGAAGGTGTCGACCTTGTATCCGCTTCCAGTTGAGCTCGGCTCCTGCGAGGTGTCGACCTTCTCTCCACCTCCAGTTGAGCTCGGCTCCTGCGAGGTGTCGACCTCCTTTCCACCTCTAGTTGAGCTCGGCTCCTGCGAGGTGTCGACCTTCTCTCCGCCTCTAGTTGAGCTCGGCTCCTAAAAGGTGTCGACCTTCTATCCGCCTCTAGTTGAGCTCGGCTCCTAGAAGGTGTCGACCTTGTATCCGCTTCCAGTTGAGCTCGGCTCCTGTGAAGTGTCGATCTCTCCACCTCCAGTTGAGCTCGACTCCTGCGAGGTGTCGACCTCCTTTCCACCTCTAGTTGAGCTCGGCTCCTAGAAGGTGTCGACCTTCTATCCGCCTCTAGTTGAGCTCGGCTCCTAGAAGGTGTCGACCTTCTAACCGCCTCTAGTTGAGCTCGGCTCCTAGAAGGTGTCGACCTTCTATCCGCCTCTAGTTGAGCTCGGCTCCTATAAGGTGTCGACCTTCTAACCGCCTCTAGTTGAGCTCGGCTCCTAGAAGGTGTCGACCTTCTATCCGCCTCCAGCTGAGCTCGGCTCCTGCGAGGTGTCGACCTTCTATCCGCCTCTAGTTGAGCTCGGCTCCTAGAAGGTGTCGACCTTCTATCCGCCTCTAGGTGAGCTCGGCTCCTGTGAAGTGTCGACCTTCTCTCTACCTCCAGTTGAGCTTGGCTCCTGCGAGGTGTCGATCTTCTCTTCACCTCTAGTTGAGCTCGGCTCCTAGAAGGTGTCGACTCTTCTCCACCTCCAGTTGAGCTCGCTCGTCTAGCGAATGGCCTGGAGGGTGTCGACTCTTCTCCACCTCTAGTTGAGCTCGCTCATCTAGCGAATGGCCTGGAGGGTGTCGACTCTTCTCCACCTCCAGTTGAGCTCGCTCGTCTAGCGAATAGCCTGGAGGGTGTCGACTCTTCTCCACCTCCAGTTGAGCTCGCTCGTCTAGCGAATGGCCTGGAGGGTGTCGACTCTTCTCCACCTCCAGTTGAGCTCGCTCGTCTAGCGAATGGCCTGGAGGGTGTCGACTCTTCTCCACCTCCAGCTGAGCTCGCTCGTCTAGCGAATGGCCTGGAGGGTGTCGACTCTTCTCTACCTCCAGTTGAGCTCGCTCGTCTAGCGAATGGCCTGGAGGGTGTCGACTCTTCTCCACCTCCAGTTGAGCTCGCTCGTCTAGCGAATGGCCTGGAGGGTGTCGACTCTTCTCCACCTCCAGTTGAGCTCGCTCGTCTAGCGAATGGCCTGGAGGGTGTCGACTCTTCTCCACCTCCAGTTGAGCTCGCTCGTCAAGCGAATGGCCTGGAGGGTGTCGACTCTTCTCCCCCTCCAGTTGAGCTCGCTCGTCTAGCGAATGGCCTGGAGGGTGTCGACTCTTCTCCACCTCCAGTTAAGCTCGCTCGTCTAGCGAATGGCCTGGAGGGTGTCGACTCTTCTGCACCTCCAGTTGAGCTCGCTCGTCTAGCGAATGGCCTGGAGGGTGTCGACTCTTCTCCACCTCCAGTTGAGCTCGCTCGTCTAGCGAATGGCCTGGAGGGTGTTGACTCTTCTCCACCTCCAGTTGAGCTCGCTCGTCTAGCGAATGGCCTGGAGGGTGTCGACTCTTCTCCACCTCCAGTTGAGCTCGCTCGTCTAGCGAATGGCCTGGAGGGTGTCGACTCTTCTCCACCTCCAGTTGAGCTCGCTCGTCTAGCGAATGGCCTGGAGGGTGTCGACTCTTCTCCACCTCCAGTTGAGCTCGCTCGTCTAGCGAATGGCCTGGAGGGTGTCGACTCTTCTCCACCTCCAGTTGAGCTCGCTCGTCTAGCGAATGGCCTGGAGGGTGTCGACTCTTCTCCACCTCCAGTTGAGCTCGGCACCAAAGTGTTGACGTCAGGAAAATCCTGGCCCCAAAATTCGGATCAATGCAGCCCGAGGTTACTGATCATGCGGTCTAACTTCACGGCTCTGATAGCTAAAATAGGAGAGATAAAATGACTAAGCACACCCCAGGTGCTCCAGCAGGGAGGTCCCACCACGTACCCGAAAGTTTGGGAGAAACTTCCCCTCCGCAACCAAAAGCTGGGCGAGGTACTAGACGGGCATGGATTTGGCGAGTATCCAACTTGGGGGGACCTCGACCACTTCCAAAAGTGCCATTTCTAGTACCCCTGGGGGCCTATTTATAGAGAAATCCTAGGGGGTACAGGCAAGTATACTGCCTCTGCTCGCGAGTTTCAAGGGCTACTCGCCCATACTCGCGAGATACTCGCCCATACTCGTCTCTGCTCGCCCCTTGCTCGCCATACTCGCCCCTTGCTCGCCATACTCGCCCCTTGCTTGCCATTCTCGCCCCTTGCTCGCCCAGCTCGCCTCTTGCTCGCCCAGCTCGCGCCTTGCTCCTGCTGTCTGAGTTGCCTTGTGTCTTGGACCGCCGGATTCTGTGCTGACCTTTTGACCTTGACTTCTGCCTACGTGGCTTTGAATGGGCCTACCCTCGGAGAATGAGGGTTGTACACTAGATGAACGTTTGTTTTGCACGGCGATATTCGAGATAGGAGTCGTGTAGTTTTTAACCAAATTTCCGTATTTATACTTCATCGCGAGATTCGAGAGAGGAGCGTTGAAAGTGTATCATAAATCTTAATATAATTCCAAGAGAGAGAGAGAGATCTCATCTTGAATTAACAACCGTGATTCTAGCACTTCATGTTATAATAATTTCATCTAAGTTGGAGACGACTAGAGGATTTGGGATAAACGGATAATGAAGATCGAGAGATAAAGTTATCCAATTTAGAATCGTTGCAAGAGAATCACTAATACTTCATGAATTATCACTTTTATTGGTTGTCATCATAGCAAGGGAAAAATCACATGTGAGACTATCTTTCCAAGTGAAATAAAAGTATTTTAAGTAACCGTAATTAGAGTTGTAATTGTTGCTTTTGAATTATTAAGTTTTCTCTACCAATCATTACTACTTGCTTGAATTTAGAGAAAAGGCAGAATTAATATTTGTGAGCACTAAGTTAGGCACTTCCTCGTGGGAACGATCACTTTCTCATCATTTTATTACTTGTACGGCACGTGCACTTGCGTATTTATATACACCTTTCACGGGCGTATCACGAACCGCACCCCTCAAGGGGTGCGGCGCATCCGCACCCCTCTTAGGGCGCGGCCCAGCCGCACCCCTCTTGGGGTGCGGCCAAGGCCGCACCCCTCTAGGGGTGCGGCCAAGGCCATACCCCTCCTCGGGTGCGGCCAAGGCCGTGCCCCCTCTTGGGGTGCGGCCAAGGTCGCGCCCCCCCTCGGGTGCGGCCAAGGCCGCGCCCCCCCTCGGGTGCGGCCAAGACCGCGCCCCCCCTCGGGTCAAGGCCGCGCCCCTCCTCGGGTGCGGCCAAGGCCGCGCCTCTCCTCGGGTGCGGCCAAGGCCGCTCCCCTCTTGGGGTGCGGCCAAGGCCGCACCCCTCCTCGGGTGCGGCCGAGCCGCTGCACCCCTCTAGGGGTGCGGCCGAGCCGCACCCCCCTTGGAGTGCGACCGGGCCGCACCCCCCTTGGGGTGAGGCCGCGCCCCGTGCGGATACGGCCAGACTGCCCCTTCCTGCACAGGGTCCTGCAGAGTGCCCGGTCGGAACCCATTTCCCCCTAAGGGGGCGCGACTTCCCTTTTTTCCGTACCCGCGCTCGCGCGCGCGCGCTCAGAACACTTCTGAGCGCGCTCAGAACGCCTCCGCACTCACGCACGCTCAGAACGCTTCTGAATGCGCTCAGAACGCCTCCGCGCTCACGCGCGCTCAAAACGCCTCCGCACTTACGCGCACCCGAAACGCTTCTGAGCGCGCTCAGAACGCCTCCGCGCTCACGCGTGCCCAGAACGCTTCCCAAGTCGCTTAGATTGCTTCTCCATTCGTTGCGCACTCAGAACGCTTCTGAGCGCGCTCAGCTCACTTTTTGTCTTTCTGACTTCTCACATTTTGTCTTTTTAGCGTGCTCACATTTTGTCTTTTCAGCATGCTCACTTTTTATCTTTCCAGTTTCTCAGATTTCAGGAACAGCTTGTCGTCTTTTTCGCCTCCAACAAAACTGCCCGAACTGCCCGAAGGACAAGATGGTCATTTACGAAAAATGACGATCTGTGTGCCCCGAACCAGAAAACATGATTCGTCCGCCAGGTATTTATGGAAGTTACAAACGGCGAAATTACCGGACTACCCCGGCCAAAGCTATAAAAGGAGCCCCAGGGCTTCATTTGAAAGGACCTTGCCTTCTGCACCCGGGAGAGCTCCTTGCAGACTTTTGCGGAATTCTCCTTCGGCGCTTGAAGATCTCCTTCGCGGACTTGAAGATTTCCTTCGTCCCGAAAGGCGACACAGCTTCTCACTTTTGTTCTCCGGAGCCTTCTCACTTCTGTTCTCCGGGGCTTTCTTACTTTCGTTCTCCACCTTTCTCAGAAGGAGAAAGGACTTAGTTTTTCCGGGAGGTGGCTTGTCGCCTTCGGAATTCTCTCTCTCTATCATTGTAACGAGCAGCGGCCTGTCGCGCTCGACTTCTAAGACTCTAATTGTAACCTCCCTGAAGATAGTGAAAGTTTGGTCGGCACAGCTCCGGACACGTGGTTTTTTACCCTTTCCGGGTTTTCCACGCTAAAAAGTCCCAGTGTAATCAACGAATCTCAAATTGACTGTTTGCGCGCTTGGTTCGTTCCCGAGCTAAGGTGGTTCAAATAAACCGGTCTACCAAGAGCCCTAAGCGACCCGCAACAGTAACGATCCCAATTTAGAGTACGTAGTGCACGGGTGCCTATCCTATCTAGAAGGTATGGACAACGAATAATGGGGGGGGGGTGAGTTTGGATTGTAGAATTGAGATAAAATTGGGTAGTTTTTTTGGAAACAGGTCAATCTATCAGCAACAGGGTTGCCTTCTCGATAAATGTGATGAATGCGGTGATTATAATGTAAGATGAGATTATGAATAAGTCTACCACAAACATATATGTATTTCAACAAAATGATTGTAACTTCATTGAGTTGCACATAAGATGTGAGTCTGAGAGAATATTTAGGTTATGCAAATCTCTTTGTTTACAAAAAAACAATTCATTATATAAAGCAAAAAATTCCAAATGAATGACAGATGCGGCATTAAGGGGGAAGAAAACATCAGAGTGAAGGAATAGATGACCACCAAGGTCAAGTCTCTAATGAATAGTCCTAAGACGAGGACAAGAGGGATAACCATGAAGCTTTAAAGCTTGAATGAAGTACCAATCAACATTATTGAGGCAGACATTCGACTTAACATTCATGATACATATCTTAATGTTAGAGGTAATATTTAAAATGATTTGGTTAATGTGATGAGAAGAGCCCGAAAAAACTCTAGCACATCTTTCCCGCCAGATTCCCCAAATCCAGCAGATAAAAGCCGTTATAAATTGCTTCTTTGAGTTTATTACTAAGACATCTAGCATAGTGTAACCAAATATGACATCTATGTTGAATGAAAAAAAAATGCAAATTGTATGGCTACTATTCATGCGCATCCGTGCAATCTGAAATTACATTGTATATCTTCCTGTCGAGTTGATAGTATAGATGAGCTCTTATTCCTAATCGACAATTGACGTTCGCTCCCCCAACTAGAGTCCAATCGTAGTTCGTGGTGGTGGTCGTGAACGTATGAACCATAGTTCGTGAACGTCCGACCTCGCCTAAGTAATTTCATGCATTTTATGTTCAAAACGAGTTATCTTTTCTTGATCGCATGCATTTCATGACGGTGATATTTATAAATGTAGTTCATTAGCACGCTTTATGTTTTTAGGGTTGTTTCGAGCTGAGACTATTATCAACCATAAAATGCTAAGAATAATTATTGGGAGTTGTTAAAAGCACCGCAGTTTTGGTTATGTGCACCGCAATTTGTACGAGTTATTACACACCTTTTGGAAATACGTTTTGTACATGCATTTTTAGGAAAAGTGTTCAACACGAAAGTTGTAGATCTCGACGAGATCTACAACTTTCGTGTTGAACACTTTTCCTAAATATGCACGCACAAGGCGTATTGCCACACTGATTGAAACATGAGCGTAACTATAGCGAATTTTTGGAAATACGCCTTGTGCGTGCATTTTTAGGAAAAGTGTTCAACACGGAAGTTGTAGATCTCGACGAGATCTACAACTTTCGTGTTGAACACTTTTCCTAAATATGCATGTACAAGGCAAATTTCTAAAAGACGCGTAAAATGCGGTGCACAGCCAAAACTGCGTTGCTTTTAACAATTCCCTAATTATTTGCAACTTAATTATGCTGTCTTTTCCTTTTCATTAAATGCATTTAATTTGTGATTTAATGTTGTTGTGAAATTTTTTTAATTTTGCTTTTAATTTTATGTTTCTTCATGCGCACTTTTTTAGGAACAATTTTAGCATATGTACTCCGGAAATATTAGAGTTTGATTTTGAATTTTATGTTGTAAAATTCGGTACATAACGTACACAACTATAAAGAATCGAGATAAACAAGAACACAAAATAGCCACGCAAATTTATATAATCAACAATATAATTTAAATGCATAAATAAAAGCAGGAGAAAATTTGACCGCCCAATGAAATACACGCAGGTGCACCGAACTCGCACGATCCGCATGAGAGTACGTAGTAGATCTGGACTGTAATCCGCCTCGCGGACGCACAAGGTTCACGGAACCGCTGAGACGCAGCTAGAGCCGCTGAGAAGGAGTTTGCCTCAGCTGAGCTGCATTTAGACAGAAAACCACTGCGAAGACTATCTGTCTCAGCGGATCTGCTAAGATGCAGACTGATTCTGTCGCTGAGACTGGAGCCTGTCTCAGCCCAACCGCTGAGACAGATTCATATTTGAATAAAAGTCTGGCGGGATCTGCTTTTGGCGCAAGTGGCTAGAAAGCAAAGATTATATTTTCTATTTCTGTCCATGTTGTGAGTGAAGATCGTCTGACAGATTGACGGGAGGAACATTGTTGAGCCTGTGTTCAAGATCATCTTCTTCCTGTGAAGTTATCACTCTCAAGCTGCAAGATCTTCTTCCTGTGAAGTCATCTCTCTCAAGCTGCAAGCAGACAATACAAGAGATAGTTTGGTCCTGCTGATTTGTTTCAGCAGAACAAGTTGGTCTTCTTCCTTCTACTGAAGAAGAAGATTAAGTGGAAAAGATCTGGAAAGAAATAGTTGCTACTGTGATATTGAAGAAAGTCGGCTTCCACAGATATCTCATCCTGCTACAAGCAGTTGCTGAGATAAGTTAGTTCGTGCTGATTCAATCCAGAAGAACAAGTGGATCATCTTCCTTCATCTACTGAAGAAGAAGATCAGAAGGAACAAGGCTTGAAGCTGCTGTCATTCAACCCTATTTCAAGACAGCATTTGTTGTGCATCAACAACAGAAGACCTGAGCTGAAGGTTACATCTTGTCTGTCCTCTGTTGTAAAAGCAAACCTATAAACTCTGTAAGAACTTATTAGTTCTAAGTGTGTAGGGCATTGTGCCTGAGTGTGTTTTGGGTATTGTATTCACAATAATCTTGATTTGAAGAAGTATCCCTTCAACTAAGATGAATTGATGTTGTATTTGATATATCTTTTTAGTGATGTATTTGCAGATAATTAATGACTAAGTACAAACCAATGTCAGGTTTCAATGAGTCATAAAACACAGGTATATGCAATGTAATTCTTCATTGTGTAAACCAAGGTGTTGACTCATGTGGAATCTCTCTATTGAGGTGTACTTTATATTCAAACACTAAAGGAAGAGCCAAGAGAAGTTGCTGCTAAGTTGGAAGAAACATTTTCCAAGGTTTTCTGGAATTCGTCGAACGCAGGAAGCCGTTCGTCGAACGCAGAAATATGGCAGTTCGTCGAACGCAGTGATCTGGCCGTTCGTCGAACGCTGAGAAGTAGTCGTTCGTCGAACGCAGAAATATGGCAGTTCGTCGAACGCAGTGATCTGGTCGTTCGTCAAACGCTGAGAAGTAGCAGTTCGTCGATCGCAGAGAGATGACCGTTCGTCGAACGCGGAGCAGTGGCCGTTCGTCGAACGCAGAACATTGGTCGTTTGTCGAACGCAGAACATTGGCCGTTCGTCGAGCGCTGTTCAGTTCGACGAAATTTTAACAGACGACAGAATTTGAATTGCGTTGTTTCGAATTTCAAACAGCTGTCAAATCCTCATTAATGTTTCACGGATTTTCTTCCTTGAAACTTACAGAGAGCCGTTGGGAGAAGATTATTCCTTAGTTTATGCATGTAGACGTTGGAAGAATAATATTCCTTATTTATTGATTATAGCCGTTGGAGAAGAGCTCAATATATATATTCCCTCTGATTTTTCGAAAAGGTTAATCGTTCAAATTTTACAGATATCTCTCTCTCTCTCTCTCTCTGTCGGCCAATATTTTTTCAAGCAAGCTCCTCGTCTCCGACAAGAAAGAAGTTCTGCCATTTCTTTTTCGATAAGGGCAGTCGACAAGATCAAGCATAATCAAAATCGTGAATCTCATTTTGATCAAGTCGACTCTACGTTTTGAGATCAAGCTTTCAACGAATCCAAGACTTCTTCTTCCTCCATAGTTTAAAGAACTTAAAGTTTTGTTCAGGAAGAAGAATTCTATTCTTTTAGATCTGAAGAAAAACTTCTTCTGAAGTTTTAGTATATTTTGTAAAACACCCTTATATTTTTGTAGGAGGTTTGTCTCCGAGTTCTGTAGGTCCTTGTTGAAGGATCGAGTTGTAGGAGTGGTTTGCTCCGAGTTTTTGTAGGAGTGGTGACTCCGAGTTGTAGGATTATTCATAATCCGAGATAGTGAAGTAGCCTAGTCTAGCCGGTCGTGCTTGATAGGTGAGGTGCAAAGTGGACTACCCAAGATCGGGGAACCACTCTAAATTCTCTGTGTTGTGCTGTGTTTGCTTTTCTGTGTGCTTATTTTTTATTCCGCAAAAAGCTATAGAAACCACCTATTCACCTCCCCTCTAGGTGATTTAGGCCGCAACTAGATACTTTCAATTGGTATCAGAGGCAGGTTGTTCGTTAAAAGGTTAACACCTTGAACAAGATCTCTAAATCTAGTTGCAAGATCCAAGGATTCCGTCAAATTGCCAGTCTGCACTAAAGAGAATTTTCCGATGTGGAAAGAAAGGGTAAGATTCTACATGGAAGCCGTAAATCCAAGAATCTTTCAGATTGTTGAAGAAGGTCCTCATGTCCCCATGAAACCTTCCTCAATAAATTCAAATATTCAAATAGCGAAGAAAATGCTGGAATTGACCAAGGATGAGATTGCTCTCGTCGCTTTAGACAAAAAGGCCAAAAACATCATTGTCGGAGCAGTGGATGATTCAATGATGCAAAATCTGATACACTGCAAATCTGCTAAAGAGATGTGTGATTCACTTGTGGTTCTCATGGAAGGAACAGAAGAAGTGCGAGATGATCGACGATCTCTGCTAAATCAAGAGTATGAAGCATTTAAGCAAGATCTGAGAGACTCCATCTCTGACACTTATGAGAAGTTCTTTAAGATAGTCAACGGTCTAAGAAACTACGACCGGGAATTTTCTGTTGGCGAACTAAATGATAAGTTCTTGAGATCTCTGACGAAAGAATGGGATACCAAGGCAATCGCAATCAGAGAATTTGGAAAGTTGGCTACCATGGAGCCTCAAATACTATTTGGAAAGCTCTTATCACATGAGCTTAAACTCAGCATCAGGAAAGCTGAGGAAGAGGGTAATAAGACATCCGGGAAGGAAAGATCCGTGGCTCTGAAAGCTGAAAGATCTAAGAAAAGCAAGGTCATGACACCAGTAGAAGAGGATAATGAGTCTGTGACTAGCTCGTCAAGCTCAGACATGTCCGATGAAGAATTCTCTCTTCTCTCAAAGCAATTTAAAAGGCTTCTAAATAAAAGAAAGCTGAAGAGAGGCCAATCTTCTACTTCTGACCACAGAAGATCAAGACGTGATGGTGAACACCACAAGAAGGATTACAATAATGACAGGTATAAATCTAAACAGAACAAACATGCTTCTACTGACATTATTTGCTATTGTTGCAATAAGCCAGGACACGTAATAGCCGAGTGTCCATACAAAAAGAAGGAAGGATCAAAGAAGGAAGAAAAGAGTGTTAAATTTTTTGAAAGACCTTTATGGAGCGAGCAGGAGCTAGTCAACTTAGAGATACTAGCCAAAATAACCAGAAACAACTTTAGGCAAACAAGTGATCTTTATTGATAGCAGTACCTCAATTACAAGGCAAGACATGCTTGGCGAGATATGATTTCGCCAGCACAAACACCAAAGGAAAAGATACAATGTTGAAGACAACTTGAGACTGTGCGGTCTCCCTTGCGACCTCAGCAACCTGCCAGACCGTAACCCGCTGCCGATCTCAGAACAACACCAACCCGCTGATCAGACCGCACCCTTCCTTTTCGAACTCCTGATTCTCCCGAACTCCAGCACCACAACTCCAAGCCGCAGACCGCCCGAGCACTTTTAGAGGAAGAGGTGATCGCTGCTGCCCGCACTATCCGCAGAAGCTGCACAAGAGAAATTCAATCAGCAGACCGCCCGGTCAAACAATTAGAGACCGCAGGAAAGAAGCGAACTCAGCTTACACTTGGTGTGTCTTAATTATTGCTGCCGATGGGTCCTATTTATAGGCGTGAGACCTGATCTAGTCACCACCCTATGAGATAGGATCACCACCCTCCAGACCGCGCGACCTTACCGGTCACACCGCGCGATCAGCAATAGAACTCCTGCTTCATTTTGGTGAACTCGCCAGCTTCAACATCGACCATGAGAGACCGCCACTCTCACATCAGATCGCGACTCCAAAGGAGATCGCCAGACCGCCCGAAGCTGTTCACCCCCTGTGTTCGCTAGAGACCGCGAACACAGCCAGTTCGCCATCAACCCGCAAACTTCTGTCCGCATGCCGGTCTCTACCTGAGACCGCGAACAGCAACCAGCTCGCATACCAGTCTCCTCCTGAGACCGCGAACTGAGACCGCGCGACTAGTCCCCTTAGTCCGCGTACACTACCAAAAAGCCCAGTCAGCCATCAGACCGCATTCTAAACAACCTAAAGATGATCAACCTGCCACGCGGTCAGAGACAGACCGCGCGGCTTCCACCTTCAGCCGCCTTGGACCAGACACCAGTGGTCATGCCAGGAGACCGCAGCTAGCCAGACCGTAGAGACAGACCGCCAAGTCGCGCGATCTCGCCAGACCGCCCGACCTCCTCCCAGACCGTCCAGGTCCAAAAGCCTCCAAACTTCCACTTCAACAATTTCAACACTCCCCCTTGAAGTGGGAAGTTGAAACCAGCCCCAATAGGCTCCTTAGCCGTGTGAACGGCCCCTTTGCCAGCGCCTTTGTGAAGATTCTGCGACATTGTCCGCACTCCGCACATGCTCGACCGAAAGAGACCCCTCCAGCACCTTCTCCCGTATGAAGTGATGCTCGATCTCGATATGCTTGGTCCTCGCGTGACAAACTGGATTAGTCACCAGTTTGAGAGCACTCTCGTTGTCACCGCGTAGCAGAGTCGGCTCCCGAACCTCCTTGTGGACGTCTCCCACCAACCTCCTAAGCCAGATGGCTTCCTGAGCTGCCAAGGCCGAAGCCTTGTATTCCGCTTCCGTGGTGGAGACCGATACGGAATCCTGCTTCTTGCTGCTCCATGATATAGCTGTAGGGCCCGCCATGAAGACGAATCCAGATGTCGACTTCCGATCATCCGAATCTCCCCCGTAATCAGCATCCATGTACCCGTGCACCTCGAAGCCCGCATCCCTCCTGTATAGAAGACCCATGTCTGAGGTCGCCTTGACATACTTCAGAATGTTCTTGGCTGCTAGCAGATGAGGTACCCGTGGCTCCGCCATGTAACAGTACTGGCTAGCCTGACCCGGGCCCCTAGCCCAGTACTGCCGGCACCGACGGTCCAGGCCCAGCCCCCTAACAGGGACCGACTGGGACCCAGCTGGCACCGCCGGTTAAGCCTCACCCCGAAGGGTTAACCACAAGCCTGCAGGCCATGCACCCCAACCCCTCTCTGGCCCACCACAGGGCCCAGCGGGTTGTTGGAGACATACAGTCTCCCTTCGGTGAGAAGTGAGCCAGTTAAGCGGCGGCACGTGGACTTCCCAGGAGGTCACCCATCCCGTGACTACTCCAGCCCGAGCACGCTTAACTACGTGAGTACTTCCCAGTTGGTGATGAGAAGTGAAAGTACTCCGTAGTTAAGCGTGCTCGGGCTGGAGTAGTCACGGGATGGGTGACCTCCTGGGAAGTCCACGTGCCGCCGCTTAACTGGATCACTTCTCACCGAAGGGAGACTGTATGTCTCCAACAACCCGCTGGGCCCTGTGGTGGGCCAGAGAGGGGTTGGGGTGCATGGCCTGCAGGCTTGTGGTTAACCCTTCGGGGTGAGGCTTAACCAGCGGTGCCAGCTGGGTCCCAGTCGGTCCCTGTTAGGGGGCTGGGCCTGGACCGTCGGTGCCGGCAGTACTGGGCTAGGGGCCCGGGTCAGGCTAGCCAGTACTGTTACAAAAAGTGCACTTTTTGTAACGGTACTGGCCAGGACCGTCAACACGTGACCTACAAGCCCAGTACCGCTGGCACCGACGGCCCAGGACCGTCAACAGACCTACTGGCACCGCCGGTTCATCCTCACCCCGAAGGGTTAACCACAAGCCTGCAGGCCGTACACCCCAACCCCTCTCTAGCCTGCCACAGGGCACAGCGGGTTGTTGGAGGGAGGCACGAACCCACGCCCTCCCTTTGATGAGAATTGAGCCAGTTAAGCGGCAGCGCGCGGACTTCCCAGGAGGTCACCCATCCCGTGACTACTCCAGCCCGAGCATGCTTAACTACGGAGTTCTTTCGATTCTCATCACCAACTGAGCTTTGTAACGGTACTGGCCAGGACCGTCAACACGTGACCTACAAGCTCAGTTGGTGATGAGAATCGAAAGAACTCCGTAGTTAAGCGTGCTCGGGCTGGAGTAGTCACGGGATGGGTGACCTCCTGGGAAGTCCGCGCGCTGCCGCTTAACTGGCTCAATTCTCATCAAAGGGAGGGCGTGGGTTCGTGCCCCCCTCCAACAACCCGCTGTGCCCTGTGGCAGGCCAGAGAGGGGTTGGGGTGTACGACCTGCAGGCTTGTGGTTAACCCTTCGGGGTGAGGCTGAACCGGCGGTGCCAGTAGGTCTGTTGACGGTCCTGGGCCGTCGGTGCCGGCGGTACTGGGCTTGTAGGTCACGTGTTGACGGTCCTGGCCAGTACCGTTACAAAAAGTGCACTTTTTGTAACAGTACTGGCTAGCCTGACCCGGGCCCCTAGCCCAGTACTGCCGGCACCGACGGTCCAGGCCCAGCCCCCTAACAGGGACCGACTGGGACCCAGCTGGCACCGCCGGTTAAGCCTCACCCCGAAGGGTTAACCACAAGCCTGCATGCCATGCACCCCAACCCCTCTCTGGCCCACCACAGGGCCCAGCGGGTTGTTGGAGACATACAGTCTCCCTTCGGTGAGAAGTGAGCCAGTTAAGCGGCGGCACGTGGACTTCCCAGGAGGTCACCCATCCCGTGACTACTCCAACCCGAGCACGCTTAACTACGAAGTACTTTCACTTCTAATCACCAATTGAGCTGCACTTTTTGTAACAGTCCTGGCCCAGCCTGACCCGGGCCCCTGGCACCAGAACTGCCGGCACCTGAAGGGTCTAGCCTGACCCGGGCCCCTAGCCCCCTTCAGGTTAAGCCTGACCCCAACAACTGGTCAACAACAAGCTTGCAGGCCGTACACCCCAACCCCTCTCTGGCCCACCACAGGGCACAGCGGGTTGTTGGAGACCGCAGTCCCCCTTCGATGAGAATTGAGCAAGTTAAGCGGCAGCGCGTGGACTTCCCAGGAGGTCACCCATCCCAGAACTACTCCAGCCCGAGCACGCTTAACTATGGAGTACTTTCACTTCTCATCACCAACTGAGCTGCAGCTTAACTGGAGTAGTTCTGGGATGGGTGACCTCCTGGGAAGTCCACGCGCTGCCGCTTAACTTGCTCAATTCTCATCGAAGGGGGACTGCGGTCTCCAACAACCCGCTGTGCCCTGTGGTGGGCCAGAGAGGGGTTGGGGTGTACGGCCTGCAGGCTTGTTGTTGACCAGTTGTTGGGGTCAGGCTTAACCTGAAGGGGGCTAGGGGCCCAGGTCAGGCTAGACCCTTCAGGTGCCGGCAGTTCTGGTGCCAGGGGCCCGGGTCAGGCTGGGCCAGGACTGTTACACGCCATATACCGACTCACTCTGCCAGCTGCATATGCAATATCTGGCCTCGTGATCGTCAGATAGATCAAGCTCCCGACCAGAGCTCGGAACACCAACGGATCTTGCATAATCCTTCCCTCATCCTTCCGAAGCTTTATAGCCTTCTCCAGAGGTGTGGAGGTGCACTTCCCTTCCTTTATGCCGAATCGCTCCACGATCCGCTCCGCATATCCGGCCTGGGTCACCAGCACTCCACCTTCCTTCCTCTACACCTCGAGTCCAAGGAAATGGTGAAGCTCACCTAAGTCCTTCATCTCGAACCTGATGGACAGCTCGGCCCGAAGCTGTGCTACCTCCTCCTTCGAGTTCCCCGTCACGATCATATCGTCGACGTATAACAGCACGATGACCTGAAGCTCCCCGCTCTTCTTGACGAACAAGCTTGAGTCTGAGTCTGAAGCACAAAATCCACAGAATAAGAGATATTGTGCGATCTTCCCGTACCACGCCCTCGGCGCTTGCTTCAACCCATACAGGGCCTTCTTCAGCTTGCAGACATGCTCCGGAAAATCTTCAGACACAAAACCTGGTGGCTGGACCATGAAGATATCCTTGTCAATCTCGTCGTATAAGAAAGCGTTCTTGACGTCGAGCTGCCAAATATCCCATCCACTGAATGCCACCAAAGCAATGATAATTCGAACTGAAGTCATTTTTGCCACCAGACTAAAAGTCTCCTCATAGTCTTCACCGTATTGCTGCGAGAACCCCCGAGCTACAAGGCGAGCCTTGTACCGCTCGATACTGCCGTCAGCTTTCTTCTTGAGCTTGTAGACCCACTTGCATGTAACAGGAG
This sequence comes from Dactylorhiza incarnata, assembly GCA_033032865.1. Lineage (NCBI taxonomy): Eukaryota > Viridiplantae > Streptophyta > Magnoliopsida > Asparagales > Orchidaceae > Dactylorhiza > Dactylorhiza incarnata. The sequence continues at coordinate 2,380,661 of JAWHQI010000275.1, forward strand.
TGGTGCCCTTGGGCTTGGGCACAAGAGACCAGGTCTCATTCTTCTCGAGAGCTGCCATCTCTTCTTGCATAGCAATGTCCCACTCCTTCACGCCTCTGGCCTTCTCAAAGCTCGACGGCTCCCTTTCATCCAAGGGACCAGCAAAGAAACATGAGACAAAGCTCACCATGTTTCCTCCTGTATAGCGATCAGGGGCAATGATAGTTCGCTTCAACCTCCTTAGCTCCTTCCCCTGAACCGCATTATCTCCAGCTGCTTCTTCCCTAGCTCCTCTTCTAGACGTGCTAGGAGCATTGCTCCCCCTGCTCCCTGAACCAGAAGCCTCCGTCTCAGAACTAGAAGGAGATGGACCACCTGGTAGCTCCACCTGAAGATCCTCCACAGCTTTCTCCGGCTCCTCCACCCTGCTCTCTGGTAGCTCCACACCAGAAGACCCCTTGTAAGATGTCACCTCATCGAACATGACGTCGCGAGATACAACAAATCTCTGCATCTCCGGGTCCATGCACTTCCAACCTTTCTTCTGCTCATCATATCCGACAAAGACTAGCTTCCTTGCTTTTGCATCTAGCTTTGTCCGCAGAGCATCTGGAACGTGCACGTAGCAGGTGGAACCAAACACCCGAAGGTGTGCCACGCTTGGCTTCTCCTTGAACATCATCTCATGTGGGGTCAACATGTTGATGGGGCTTAGAGGCATCCTGTTGATGACGTAGGCAGCACAAGACATTCCCTCCGCCCAGAAGGACTTTGGGATACTCTTGGCATGCAGCCAACACTTGCAGGTCTCCGTCAGATGACGGATCTTCCGCTCTGCAACTCCGTTCTGCTGTGGAGTATGTGCACAAGTGAGCTCTCTCTCCGGATGCCTGCCTTCCTGCAAAAAGTAAAGAACTCGCTGGAGGTGAACTCCTCCGTTGTCAGTCCTCAGCTTCTTCACCCGCAGTCCTAGCCGACCCTCCACGAGCTCCTTGAACTCCACAAACTTGGCAAACGCCTCCGCCTTCTCCTTCAGGAAAAATACCCAGACATATCTGGTGTAATCATCGATCAACACCAGCATATATCTGCTGCCTCCGAGGCTTGGGGTAGACGTTGGTCCCATCAAGTCACCGTGGATGCACTCCAACGGTACACTACACCTTGTCTGCGACTTGTCAAACGGTAGTCGATGAGACTTGCCGAACTGACATCCCTCGCAAACATGACCTTCTCTGTAGGAGGATAGACTTGGCAGGCCCTTGACCATACCTCTCACCGCCATTGCTTTCAGCTTGTCCATCCCTACGTGCCCCAACCTCTTATGCCATATAACGACACCATCATTCGTCTTCATCTTGTCGACATAGGAACTTGTCGATAAAACGAACAAGTCCTTTGCCCGTCTCCCAACATGGACGACCTCGGCCTTTACAGCCTCAAAATTGCGTAGAAACTTTACTTATGTTGGGCCGAACAAAACGTGATACCCAGCGTCTACAGCGTTGGTCACGGAGAAGAGGTTTTTCCTCATACCAGGCACGTGATAGACACTCTTCAAAGTAAGTGTCCCTCTATAACTGCCCAAGGAAACAACCCCCACCTTCTCTACTGGATGCACAGTATTATCAGCAGTAATGATTGCATTGTTACCTGTATAGGGCTGTGCAGAAGAAAGCTTTGTCTCGTCTCCGGTGAGGTGATGACCACACCCCGAGTCCACGATCCAGTCCTCCTGATAGTTGATAGGAGTCGATGCTCCAACAGAAGCCGAGAAGGCTCCTCCCCATCCTCCATCAATGTGCCTGGCCTCAGCTTCCTCCTTCTCAGCAGCATGCCCAGCTTGAGTAACCATTTTGCAATCCTTCCTGATGTGGCCATACTTGCCACACTTGAAGCACTTCGGACCTTCGCCCTTCTTCTTCCCGTCAGCCTTGGGAGCATACCCCCTTTCATGCTGCCCAGAAGTTGAAGGCCCATAGCCTCCTCCAGCGGTCTTCTTCTTCTTATCCCACTTCTTCTTCCCCGAGAAAAGCACTTCGCCATCTCCCCCAGCCACTGACACCCCTGCCATCTGCCTTGCCAAACTTTCTTGCGATGCAAGCAAGTTTTCCAGCTCCAACAGAGACGGCTGATTTGCCCATCCCTGCACCGACGTCACAAAAGCAACATATTCCTTCCGCAAGCCGCGGATGATGTGCCTCTTCAGTTTCGCCTCAGAGATAGGCTCATCCGGATCCAATGCTGAGATTTCAGCGCACAAGTTCTTCATCTTCAGAAAGAAAGTGGAGATAGAAAGATCACCCTGAACTGATCTTGCCAGCTCATTCTCTAAGAACTGTAGCCTTGCTACATTCTTCTTGTTAAACATCCCATCCAGGGCTCTCCAGATCTCCGCAGCCGATCCACACCCCAAGATGTGATCAAATAGGTCAGGTGAGATTGCCCTCTTCAGAGTAAACTCTGCCTTCGCATTCGTCCTCCTCCAAGTTCTCACCTCAGCCCCATTATCCCCTTCCGGGACAACTTCCTGCGTCTGATCTCCTCCAACAACCTCCCAGAGGTCCTCACCTACAAGATAGCTTTGCATACACGACTTCCACTTCTTGAAGTTAGTCGATGTAAGCACTTCAATCCCAAGACCCCTTGCCAATCCACCTTCCATTGTTCTTCCACTGGTTCCTTCTTCACAAAGGCGATGGCTACTCTAAGTTACTCACTGCTCAACCACTCCAACCTCCCTCTGATACCATATTAAATTTTTTGAAAGACCTTTATGGAGCGAGCAGGAGCTAGTCAACTTAGAGATACAAGCCAAAATAACCAGAAACAACTTTAGGCAAACAAGTGATCTTTATTGATAGCAGTACCTCAATTACAAGGCAAGGCATGCTTGGTGAGACATGATTTCGCCAGCACAAACACCAAAGGAAAAGATACAATGTTGAAGACAACTTGAGACCGTGCGGTCTCCCTTGCGACCTCAGCAACCTGCCAGACCGCAACCCGCTGCTGATCTCAGAACAACACCAACCCACTCATCAGACCGCACCCTTCCTTTTCGAACTCCTGATTCTCCCGAACTCCAGCACCACAACTCCAAGCCGCAGACCGCCCGAACACTTTCAGAGGAAGAGGTGATCGCTGCTGCTCGCACTATCCGAAGAAGCTGCACAAGAGGAATTCAATCAGCAGACCGCCCGTTCAAACAATTAGAGACCGCAGGAAAGAAGCGAACTCAGCTTACACTTGGTGTGTCTTAATTATTGCTGCCGATGGGTCCTATTTATAGGCGTGAGACCTGATCCAGTCACCACCCTATGAGATAGGATCACTACCCTCCAGACCGCGCGACCTTACCGGTCACACCGCGCGATCAGCAATAGAACTCCTGCTTCATTTTGGTGAACTCGCCAGCTTCAACATCGACCATGAGAGACCGCCACTCTCACAGCAGATCGCGACTCCAAAGGAGATCGCCAGACCGCCCGAAGCTGTTCACCCCCTGTGTTCGCCAGAGACCGCGAACACAACCAGTTCGCCATCAACCCGCGAACTTCTGTCCGCATGTCGGTCTCTACCTAAGACCGCGAACAGCAACCAGCTCGCATACCAGTCTCCTCCTAAGACCGTGAACTGAGACCGCGCGACTAGTCCCCTTAGTCCGCGTACACTACCAAAAAGCCCAGTCAGCCATCAACCGCATTCTGAACAACCTGAAAATGATCAACCCGCCACGCGGTCAAAGACAGACCGCGCGGCTTCCACCTTCAGCCGCCTTGGACCAGACACCAGTGGTCATGCCAGGAGACCGCAGCTAGGCTAAGACAAGCCAGACCGCAGAGATAGACCGCCAAGTCGCGCGATCTCGCCAGACCGCTCGACCTCCTCCCAGACCGCCCAGGTCCAAAAGCCTCCAAACTTCCACTTCAACAATTTCAACAAAGAGATCTTTCAAAGGAAAGAAGACAGAAAAGAGCTTCCTCGCTAAGAATTCTAAGACTCTGAGCGACAGCGACTCAGATGGATCAAGCTCAGATGAAGAAGCCTATTTTGGGCTAATGGCACAGTCAGATGAGGAAGGAAGCGACTCCTCATACAACGGGAAGGTAAACTCTCACACTCCTCTTTCCGCTTCTGAGACTGCATCCATAGCAAATGACGGCTACTCATCAGAGGAGGATTCAGATTTAATGACTCAGTACAAAGCCCTTTTGAAGGGATTCGATAAGTGTCGCAAGGTCGTCAAATCCCAGTCAAAAGAGATTGCATCTCTTAAGACTTTGGAATCGGAACTAAAGGAGGAAATCGAAAGATTGACTCCCTTCAAAGAAGAAGTTCAAATCTTGAAGGATGAACTAAATGGCTCCACTGAACTATTAACTCTGAAGGAGAAATGATAAATGAACTGGAAGATAAGTTAATGGTGGAAAAGAAGCTCGTAAAAAGCTTCTCGAAGCCACAGACTATTCTTCCACTCATTGATAGATTTTTTGCTCCTGCGAAGGGTAGTGGCCTTGGTCATGAGGCTGAAAGTAGTAAGGCTGCTGAGAAAAGAGCCGTGAAAGGAAAGGGAACGGTTGATCAAAGTCAACCTTCATTCAGGAATGTAGTTTTTCCGACAAACCCATTTGACTTTGAAGCATCCTATGGTCACTTTGCTAGACCAACACATATTGAATCTAGCAACAGATATCAAGGATGGACCAGACCCCGAAACTTTGACGTGTCTCCATTCAAAGCTACTCATGAATAAGTAATCCTCAAGGATCATGGTCCATTTGTTCATGGATCAGCTGCAAAGAAAGCACCAAAAATCAAGTCGACTGTCCCCAAATCTGTTGAGAAGAAGTTGGAGCCATGTGTGTGTTGTAACCATGAGGCTCCTACTTCTAAGAAAGCTGCTTACAAGAAAGCTGCTCCTATTGTACCCCCCGTCCAAAAAGTAAAACAGGAGACAAGAAGAAGGTACAATCGATTCGATTGTTGGTGCTGTGGCAAGGTTGGTCACTTTGCCATAGATTGTTGGTTTAATCCAAGAAATGCCAAGACTCCACGAGTTAACAATGCAAGAATGACCCCTCGCAATGTCAACATTCCCAGTGGCGGTCATCTAACTAGAAGCCAAGGACCCAAATCGGTTTGGGTTCCTAAGGGCAATTGATTGTTGATTGCAGGTATGTAAAGGCCAACACAAATCCCATATGGTACTTGGACAGTGGATGTTCACGGCATATGACCGGAACAAGAAGCCTATTGCAAGATTTTACTCCAGTGAAAGATGGTCCAAAGGTTATCTTTGGCGGATCTGATCGGGGAATTACGAAAGGCTACGGTATGATTACTAATGGTATAGTCTCTTTCACAGACGTGGCTTATGTTAAAGGATTACAACATAATCTCATCAGCATAAGTCAACTATGTGACAAAGACTATATGGTAGAATTCTACAAGGACAAGTGCTTGATAAAGTCGTCTGATTCGTCAGAAACTATTTTAACAGGCACTCAGAGTAGGAATATTTTCTGTTTGAATTTTCTATGTTTAGAATCTTCTACACCAGTGTGTTTTTTAGCAAAAGATAGTGCATCTCTTTGTGACCAGTGGCACAAGAGACTAGCACATATTAATTTCAAAACTATAAATATGTTATTTTCTCACAATTACAATTTAGTTCATAATGCTCCTGACATTAAGTGCATTAAAGAAAGACCTTGTCACGCATGCCAAATGGGTAAGCAGACTCGGGCTATCTTTAAGAGCATTATTGGCAAAGATTCTACCAGATGTTTATATCTGCTCCATATGGACTTGTTTGGTCTCATGTCAATTCGGAGCTTAGGAGGTAAGTCTTATACGTTGGTAATTGTTGATAACTACTCACATTTTACTTGGGTGTTCTTTCTGAAACACAAGTCAGACACCTTTGACTCTTTCACAACGTTCGTCAAGCAAATTCAGAATGAACTGGAATGTTCTGTGGTCAAAATCAGAAGTGACCATGGTACAGAATTCAAGTCTGGGGCCATGAAAAAATTTTGTGAAAGCCTAGGTATCTCTCATGAGTTTTCCTCTCCTCGTACTCCACAACAAAATGGAGTGGCCGAGAGAAAGAATAGAACACTCATAGAGGCTTGCAGAACAATGTTGAGTGATTCTTCACTACCGGAGTACTTCTGGGCTGAAGGTATCAACATTGCTTGCCATGTACAAAACAGAGCTTTAATCAACAAAAACCATCATAAGACCCCTTATGAACTTCTGAAAGGCAGGAAACCAACCTTGTCTTATTTTAGAATCTTTGGTAGTAAATGCTTCGTGCTTAACAATGGGAAGTATTATAAAACTAAATTTAGTGAAAAATGTTTTGAAGGTATTTTCGTAGGCTATAGTAGTCATAGTAAGGCATATAGGATTTTCAACAAGAAAACCCTGGTTGTAGAAGAAACTTACAATGTTATATTTGATGAGACGAGTATGCTTCAAGGCAGCTCTTCTAGTGTTTTTGTTGAAGATGCAGGTGCAAGATTCAAAGAACTAAACTTGGAAGAAGCACCAAAGGAAAATGCTCCAAGGTCCACAGAAGTAGATATTCCAATTCCACCTGAGGAAGAATTTCAGGAAGAAGAAGAAACTCCAGAAGTGGAACCTCCTCCATGCACTATGGATGATGGAAGAAACCTGATGATCAGACATCAGAGAGATCACCCCATTGAACAAATCATCGGTGAAACAAGTGCTGGAGTAAGAACAAGAAGAGGTACAACTAACCAAGTTTTGCATTTAAGTTTCCTTTCACAGATTGAGCCAAAGAAGTTCGATGAAGCAAAGAACGATGCTTCATGGATCATTGCAATGCAAGAGGAGCTTAATTAGTTCAAGCGATGCAAAGTATGGAAACTAGTACCCAGACCCAAAGGACAAAATGTCATTGGAACAAAATGGTTTTTTAGAAACAAGATAGACGAAGAGGGAGTAATCATAAAGAACAAGGCCAGACTTGTTGCCCAAGGTTATAGACAAGAAGAAGGGATTGACTTCGATCAAACTTTTGCTCCCGTGGCAAGACTCGAAGCAATCAGGTTGTTTCTAGCGTATGTTGCTCACAAAGGTTTCAAAGTCTATCAAATGGACGTGAAGTCAGCCTTCCTTAATGGAGATCTAAAGGAAGAAGTATACGTAGAACAACCCCCAGGTTTTGTTGACTCCTCTCTACCTGATCATGTATATTATTTACATAAAGATTTATATGGTCTCAAACAAGCTCCCCGAGCTTGGTATGAGACGCTCTCTACTTTCTTCTTGCGAACAAGTTCACAAGAGGAAAGATAGATAAGACATTATTTCTTAGGGAAGTAAAAGGCAAGATTTTGCTAGTGCAAATCTATGTCGATGACATTATTTTTGGTTCTACGGATGATAACCTCTGCAAAAAGTTCTCTAAATTGATGCAAGGGAAATTTGAAATAAGTAGTATGGGAGAGCTGAAGTATTTCTTAGGACTTCAGGTAAAGCAATCTGAAGATGGAATTTTCATCTGTCAGACGAAGTTTACCAATGAGTTAATTAAGAAATTCGGAATGGAGAATGCAACCTCTATGAGGACTCCAATGGGATCAGCTATGTCTCTAGACAAGGATGAGAAAGGGAAACCTTTTGATGAAACCAAGTATAGAAGCATAATTGGATCCTTGCTTTATCTTACTGCGAGTAGACCAGACATAATGTTTTCAACATGTGTATGTGCTAGATTCCAGATGAACACTAAGGAATCTCATTATGCTCCTGCAAAACGGATTTTGAGATATCTTAAAGGCACACCAAATCTTGGTTTATGGTACCCAAGAAGTAATGACTTCGAGCTAACAGGTTTTTCAGATGCAGATTTTGCAGGTAGCAAGGACGATAGGAAAAGCACTTCCGGGACTTGTCAATTCCTAGGAAAAAGGCTAATTTCTTGGAGTAGCAAGAAACAGAATTGTGTAGCAATATCAACCGCTAAGTCGGAGTACATCTCTGCAGGCAGTTGTTGTGCACAATTACTCTGGATAAAGAATCAACTAGAAGACTACAACTTGAAGTTAAAGGACATTCCCATGTATTGTGATTCATCAAGTGCTATTGCAATTGCTCATAATCCAGTATCTCATAACAACACAAAGCACATTGAGATCCGTTATCACTTCATACGGGAACATGTGGAGAACAAGGACATAAATCTTTGTTATGTTCCGACGGACAGACAAACTGCAGATATTTTCACCAAGCCACTTGACGAGTCAAAGTTCAACTTCTTCAAAATGGAACTTGGAATGTTGAACAAAGAATCATGAATAGAAGACCAAGAAATTCAAAATCTCAATCTTTCTCAAGAAATGAAGAATTCGAATTTCGTCGAACTCAGATTTCGTCGAACTCTTTTGAATTTAAATTTTGTCGACCTCAAAATTTCATTAAAATGAAATTTCGTCAATCTCAATATTTCTGTTTGACAAACTCAATTTCGTCAAATACGCGCCTATTTTCAAAACTATTGGAACCGAAGATTTATTTCTATATTATATTCAGGTACGCGCGTCTTTCCATATAATTACTTTTAAATATTATAATAGGACTTAAGAGTCATACGAGTCACATCACCTGCTCCATCGCCGAACCCTAGAAGGCTCCGCCGTTCCGTCTTCCGACATCTATTTTTGCCGTCTCCCGATATCTATTTTCGCCGCAAGTTCCTGCTGCTCCTTTCCGTCTCTCCCATGGCAAGGAAAAGTCACGGGATTTCTAATGAAGGGGGAGAACTTGTGCGTTCAGGATTCGCATCTGCTCCAGATGATCAAGGTGAGAAATTTATATCTGATGGATCTCCTCTTGATGGAAATAAATCTACTCATACTGAAATAATGGCAAGTTCTGAGGGGGAGCAGAGCAAAACAGAGGAAATAAATCAAGATGAGATTAACTCTACATCAGCTTTTCCGTTTGATTCCTTCAAAAATAAGCATTCAGAGCATGATCGTATTCCTCCTGTTAAAGAAATCTCCTATTCTCATATTTCTCTTAGTGAGAACTTCAAGGAATCCCCTTCAAGATCTGTTCCTCAAGAATTTTCTCCAGGAAATTTATTATATACTATTGAGGCTTATCTCAGGACTCAAGCAGATCATATAGAGTTCTCTCTCAAGCATGTCTACAACAAGATTTCAGAAGTTGAGAAAGATGTCAATGATGGTCTAGCAGCCATTAATCATAATATGGGCATTCTAAGAAAAGAACTTGATGAAAAGTTTGATAAAGCTGCTGCAGCTATGAATCTTTCTGCAAAAGGTATGTCCTATCTGCATAAGCAAGTTGATAAGGTGGACCAAGGACAGGATATGTTGTTGAAATCTCAAGAGGCAAATAATCAAATCCTCTATACTTCTTTTAGAAGTTTTTCTGATAAAGTTGTCCAAACCCTTCATGAAGAAGTCAGAAAAGGGGGAGGAGATTATGACAGCTAGGCTGGATGAATTAAATAGTAAAATAGAGAGCAGATTCCAGGAAAGCAATATGTATCAATATCAAAATGCTGGATGGCTTCATGATATCTTCACAGGAAAAGCTTCAGGCTCCTTTGCTCAAAATCAAGATCAAATCTTTCCTGAGCAAGTATCTGAACATCCTTATGTTCCTGAATTGTCTAATCAGGAGAAGATTGCAGAACCTTCAAAGGAGAAGATTGTAGAACCTTCAAAGGAGGAGATTTCAGAATCTTCAAAGCATCCTTATACAAAGCCAAATGCTAGCTCAGTAAGAAGACCTGTTCAGGCTGGAAGAAATAAAAGGAGAGCTGGTATAGCTATCAGAGAGCCAAGGGAGGAAAGAAGGAATATTCATGAAAATTGGAGTCCAATTTCTAAATGTATAATTTTGGACACATACAATCTGATAGAGCTTTCAAATGAAGAACCTCAAAATTATTATGCTTAAGAAGAAATCAACAAGCTGAAAGCATCAAAGCTGAAAAGAAAGATTCATTTTAATGAACATGGCTACAACAACCCAAGTGCTCCTCCTCCTCCTCCTCCAAAGTACTATCCAAAGCCCAAGGCTTATTTTGTCAGGCAGTTGAAGAAGAGCAAGTCAGAGAAGGCTAAGATGCCTTAAGCAATGCGTTGTGACTCCTGTTTAACTCTTAAAAACTTTTATATGTTTCTGAATAAGATATTGCTTTATCTTTTACTTTGATAGTTATCTCTGCTTGTGTTTATTGGTTTTATGTGTGAAATTCATCTTAGTAGATAGAGTTCCGACTTCTTCAAATAGGGGGAGATTGTTGGGTATTGTATTTACAATAACCTTGATATGAAGAAGTATTCCTTCAACTAAGATGAATTGATGTTGTATTTGATATATCTTTTTAGTGATGTGTTTGTAGATTATAAATGACTAAGTACAAACCAATGTCAGGTTTCAATGAGTCATAAAACACAAGTATATGCAATGTAATTCTTCATTGTGTAAACCAAGGTGTCGACTCATGTGGAATCTCTCTATTGGGGTGTACTTTATATTCAAACACTAAAGGAAGAGCCAAGAGAAGTTGCTGTTAAGTTGGAAGAAACATTTTCCAAGGTTTTCTAGAATTCGTCGAACGCAGGAAGCCGTTCGTCGAACGCAGAAATATGGCAGTTCGTCGAACGCAGTGATCTGGCCGTTCGTCGAACGCTGAGAAGTAGTCGTTCGTCGAACGCAGAAATATGGCAGTTTGTCGAACGCAGTGATCTGGCCATTCGTCGAACGCTGAGAAGTAGCAGTTCATCGATCGCAGAGAGATTGTCGTTCGTCGAACGCAGAGCAGTGGCCGTTCGTCGAACGCAGAACATTGGTCGTTCGTCGAACGCAGAACATTGGCCGTTCGTCGAGCGCTGTTCAGTTCGACGAAATTTTAACAGACGACAGAATTTGAATTGCGTTGTTTCGAATTTCAAACAGCTGTCAAATCCTCATTAATGCTTCACAGATTTTCTTCCTTGAAACTTGCAGAGAGTCGTTGGGAGAAGATTATTCCTTGATTTATGCATGCAGACGTTGGAAGAATAATATTCCTTATTTATTATTATAGCCGTTGGAGAAGAGCTCGATATATATATTCCCTTTGATTTTTCGAAAAGGTTAATCGTTCAAATTTTACAGATATCTCTCTCTCTCTCTGTCGGCCAATATTTTCTCAAGCAAGCTCCTCGTCTCCGACAAGAAAGAAGTTCTGACATTTCTTTTTCGATAAGGGCAGTCGACAAGATCAAGCATAATCAAAATCGTGAATCTCATTTTGATCCAGTCGACTCTACGTTTTCAGATCAAGCTTTCAACGAATCCAAGACTTCTTCTCCCTCCATAGTTTAAAGAACTGAAAGTTTTGTTCAGGAAGAAGAATTCTATTCTTTTAGATCTGAAGAAAAACTTCTTCTGAAGTTTTAGTATATTTTGTAAAACACCCTTATATTTTTGTAGGAGGTTTGCCTCCGAGTTCTGTAGGTCCTTGTTGAAGGATCGAGTTGTAGGAGTGGTTTGCTCCGAGTTTTTGTAGGAGTGGTGACTCCGAGTTTTTGTAGGAGTGGTGACTCTGAGTTTTTGTAGGAGTGGTGACTCCGAGTTGTAGGATTATTCATAATCCGAGATAGTGAAGTAGCCTAGTCTAGCCAGTCGTGCTAGATAGGTGAGGTGCAAAGTGGACTACCCAAGATCGGGGAACCACTATAAATTCTCTGTGTTGTGTTGTGTTTGCTTTTCTGTGTGGTTATTTTTTATTCCGCAAAAAATCATAGAAACCACATATTCACCCCCCCCCTCTAGGTGATTTAGACCGCAACTAGATACTTTCAGTGTGTAGGGCTTTGTGCCAGAGTGTGTAAGGCCTTGTGCCTGAGCTTGTAGAGTTACAACTTGAGCCTTGTGCCTAAAGCTTAGTGAGTCCGAATCCGGGTCGAATCCGGATCCGAACTAATAAAATGACATTTTATATTTTATGGTTAAGCCTGTGCGTCGTGCGTAACTAAGATAATCGACGGACGAGTGATATGATCGCAATGAAATGCATCGAGACACACGATTACTGATTCCCCATTAATTAATTTAAGCTGGAAAATACATCAATTAACTTATTATTTAAGTTCACATCAATTAATTTATCTCAACGATTACTGATTCGCAATTACATAAACTAATTGATGTTTTTTCCTGCTTCCAGACTTTGCTTCACCCATATGGTTTAAGATTCAGCTTCAATTTCCTGCAACCAAGCCTGATTTTATCTATTTATCTTCTCTTGGTGAGAATCCTGTAACCAAGCCTGATTTTATTAGTCATGTCTGAAAGGGATTTACAACTTGAAACTGTTTTTCTGACACCATCCTCAATTTCTTCGTCTTCCTCATCCGTCTCCTGCTCCTACTATCTCTGATATTTGAATCCATTTCATTTCCAGGAATCAAAATATCTCTAATTTTAAATGTGTTGAGGTATGTCCGCACGTTACAGACATGATAAGGACCTGCAGGTAGCGTGTGCACCTAGGGCGTTGCCCTACTGCTGGGAGCACTATTAATATCCCATTCCACATTTGATGGGTGAGATAGAATGCTTTGAGCTCCTCTCATTCCTAACATTCTCAAAGCAAGTTAGGGTTAGAGCTCCCGTTTTCCCGTCGCCCGAGCTCCGGTTTTCTGTCGTGCCCGAGTGCTGCGTCGCCCTCGTCGATCTCGTGCCCCAGTGCTGCGTCGCCCTCGTCGATCTCGTGCCAGAGTGCTTCGTCGCCCTCGTCGTTCGCGCGTCGCTGCTTCGTCGGCTGCTGTGCTTCCCCGCCCAGATCCAGCCTGGAGAAGTCGTCGCCGCCGGCTAAGGTCTCTCTCCGTCGGGGTTTCGCCAGATCTAGTCGCCGAAGCTTTCGATCTCGCCGAAGCTTTCGATCGCCAGATCTAGTCGCCTCCAAGCTTCCAGATCTCGCCGAAGCTTTCGATCGCCAGATCTAGTCGCCTCCAAGCTTCCAGATCTCGCCGAAGCTTTCGATCGCCGCCTCCAAGCTTCCAGATCTCTCAGTTCTGTGGTTTTCTCCAGTCGCCAGAGGAGGTTTTCCTTCTAGGTCTGCGCCTCCTGCTGCCAGATCTAGTAGCCGGAGTCTGTGCCTCTCCCAAATCTGAGCTCGACTTCGCCGGATCCCGTCGATCTAGCTTGGTCAGTCTACTATTGCTGGGTTTCTTGAATCCGGATCTTCCAGATTTTGTCGATCTAGTCGCCGGAGACCTAGTTTCTGCACTTGGATTGGATTGGATCCGAAGACCTCGTGGTGTTTCCTTCTCCGATCAGGTGACCTCGTTCCGCATTTTACTACTTTTTCAGAAAATGTCGAAGTATCAGTCTACCGACATCCGGAAGCTCCAGTCTTTCGACGTCACCGAGTTTCTCGGGTGGAAGATGCACGTGCAATTCTGCACGAAGGAGCGTGAAATCTTCTACACAGTGCTCAGTGATTTTGAGACGACCGAAGAGGACGTGTCGGAGGATCAGTGGGTGAAAGACGAGGACTTCTGCAGGGATTATCTTCTGAATTCCCTGAATACCCGTCTAGCTATTGCGTACAGCAGCATCAAGACCGCAAAGGGCATATGGGATCAGCTTCAAGCTCATTTCACCAAAGAGGAAGAGGTGTCGAAGTCGCTCCTCGCGGAGTCTTTCTTCAATTTCAAAATTGATCTGACTTCGCCCATCACTTCTCAGTTGGTGGATCTTGAGAATCTGCGCATCAAGCTGGCGAATGCTGAGTCTCATATCTCGGACAAGCTGTTCATTGGGTTTATACTGAGTAAGCTTCCACCTGAATGGATTCTCTTCAAGACTGAGCTGCATAGGCGGAAGGAAGGGATCTCCATTGATGAGTTCAAGCGCTTCATTCATATTGAGGATCAAAACTTTGCTCAGAGACGTGCAGAACAGGTTAGTCATCCCTCCAAGGTGGCTCATTTAGCTTTGCACTCTGGTAAATTTAAACAGAAAAGTCAGCCCCAAAAGGGTGCGTCCTCTTCCCCAGTTGCCGGCCAACAAGCCTTCTTCCCGCAAGAAGAAGGGCAAGTGCCACAATTGTGGGAAGTGGGGCCACTGGACAGCTGAATGTAGATCCAAGAAGAAGCCTCAGGAAGTCTTACCTCAGAGTCAGACTAACATGCTGGTGAATAGCTCTGGTCCTCAGTCATTTGACTGGTGGCAGTTCTTCGTCTGACTGGTGGCTAGACAGTGGAGCGACATGTCATGCTACTAATGACAAAGCTCAGCTCACTGAAGTCACAGCTGTTAAAGACTCAGTTGAAAATTGCAATGGTGGGACTACTGCTGTTGCGCATGCTGGCACCGCTTCTTTGGAGTTATCTTCAGGTAAAACACTCACTCTTTTACATGTTAGAGTAGTTCCTTTTCTAACCAAAAATTTGATCTCAATGAGTTTGCTTGATAAGTCCGGTATGTCTTTTACGACTCAAAATGGTAGAATGACGTTATCCGTCAATTCACAGTATTTTGGGTGCGCGTATCTAATAGATGGCTTGTATCGACTTAGCCTTAACAATGATCACATCAACCAAATCAGCACTAATTTGATTGATCCAAAGTTATTACACAATAGACTTGGATACGTAAACTATAAGAAGATGTGCGATCTAGCTAAGAGTCATAACATCCCTCTTGATACCTCCATTCGATTTGATAGGTGCGAGGTGTGTGCACAAACCAAGATCACTAGAAAACCCTTTAAGTCGGTTTCTAGGAGCACTCAACTTCTTGAGCTCATACATTCTGACCTCTGCGACTTTCGGAGTCAACCTTCCAGAGGGGGAAAGAAGTATTTGCTTACGTTCATAGACGACTCTTCCAGGTTTTGTCATGTGTACCTACTGAGATCGAAGGATGAGACTTTCGAGACCTTCAATGTTTTCAAAACTCGTGTAGAGAATCAGCTTGGTTTGAAGATAAAGCGATTTAGAAGTGATAGAGGTGGCGAATACACTGTAACTGGTTTTAAGGAATTTTGTGCCGCTGAGGGCATAATACTTGAGACCACCGCCCCCTATTCACCCCAATCGAATGGTGTAGTCGAGCGTAAAAATAGAACTTTGACTGAAATGTTGAATTCTATGCTTTTAACCGCTGGCCTGCCTTCCTCCTTCTGGGGCGAAGCAGCTCTGACTGCTAATCACCTTCTGAATAGGTTGCCGCACTCTAAGATGTCGTCGACACCTTATGAGCTTTGGCATCAACGTCCTTGTAGATACGACATTCTGAAGACTTGGGGCTGTATCGCTTATGTAAGGGTACAAGACCTTAAGAGATCCAAGGTGGGACCAAAAACCACAACCTGTGTTTACCTTGGGTGTGCTGAAGATAGTGCAACTGATAGGTTTTTTGATCTATCCTCTCACTCGGTGATAGAATCTCGTGATGCTACGTTCTTTGAAAATAAATTTGTCAAGGATCTAGGCACTAACCTATCTAGGTCTACAGATTTGATTTCAGAATCTCCTGTGGAATCCGAAGCAGGCCTCTCACACACCGCTCCCCAACCGTTGGAGGATGTTCCCCATCCGCTCAGAACGTCTACAAAAGAGCGTTTTCCTAAGGATTTTGGTGAAAACTTTGTCACCTATCACTTAGAGGATGATCCATTCTCCTACCAGGAGGCAATGCGATCTAGAGATTCGTTTATGTGGGCAGAAGCCATTGATGATGAAATGGACTCGTTGCTACAGAACAATACCTGGCGTCTAGTTGACTTGCCCAAAGGCGCAAAAGTCATTGGATGTAAGTGGATACTTAAGAAGAAATTAAATAGTGATGGGTCAGTAGCCCGCTATAAGGCACGTTTGGTTGCTAAAGGCTTTAAACAACAAGGGGGAGTGGACTACTTCGACGTCTATTCACCTGTGTGTCACCTATCGACTATTAGGATTCTTCTAGCTTTAACCTCTATCGAGAACTTCATAGTTCATCAGATGGACGTAAAGACAGCCTTCTTGAATGGAAAGCTGAACGAAGAAATCTACATGTCTCAACCTGAGGGTTATGTTGTTGAAGATTCTCAACATAAGGTGTGCAGATTAAATAAATCAATCTATGGGCTTAAACAAGCGCCTAAGATGTGGCACCTCAAGTTTGATCAAGTGGTAAAGAGCCATGAATTCCAGTCCAGTCTCTCTGACAAATGCCTTTATCATCGATCAATGATGGATAAAACAGTCATCATCTGTCTCTACGTTGATGATATGTTAATATTAGGGTCAGGTCTCTCGGCAGTGAGTGATGTCAAATCCACTCTTGCGGAAGCATTCGACATGAAGGACCTCGGTCCAGTTGATACTCTTCTAGGTCTTAAAGTCTGTATCGACGAGCGTGGAGTCACACTCAGTCAGGCTCACTATGTGGAGCAGTTACTGACGACCTGGGGATATGCTGATTGCAGATCAGTTGAGACACCAGTTGATCACACTATCAAGTTGAGTCCGAATGAAGGGACCACCGTTGGTCAGGTGAATTATGCTAAGATCATTGGTAGCCTCATGTATGCATCGTGCTGCACAAGGCCAGACATTGCTTACACCGTAAGTATGCTGAGTCGTTTCACGAGTAATCCAGGAAAGGAGCACTGGGATGCCCTAGATAGGCTGATGAGATACCTTAAAGGATCAAAGGATCTAGCTCTGTGCTACACTGGATATCCGCCTACCGTTGAAGGTTATTCAGATGCCTCGTGGTGTTCTGAAATTGGCAATAGTAAGTCTACGAGTGGATTCATATTCACATTGGGTGGAGCTGCTATAACTTGGAAATCAAAAAGGCAGACTTGTATAGCCTTGTCGTCTATGGAGTCTGAACTATTTGCCTTGGCTTCAGCTGGTGAAGAGGCAGATTGGATTCGGAATTTGATTCTTGATATTCCACTATCTAAGTTACGAGTCAATTCGTTGAGCTTGTATTGCGATAATCAAGCTGCTGTTCAGATCGTTCAAAATGCTCTCTATAATTCGAAACGGAGACATATACGACTGAGACATGCTCTGCTGAATGATCTTAAGGAGCAAGGCGTTATCACCTTGGTCGATGTGCGATCGAAGGATAACTTAGCCGATCCTCTGACAAAAGGAATGCCCAAAGTCAGGTTTATCAAAACCGTGGGGGAAATGAGACTAAAGGCGATTTAAATCAGCCTTAGATTTTCGTTTTGATCAAATCTGATTTCCTTTGTCCAAAGTAAGCTTTGTTGTGTTTCATTGATGTTCTACGTTGCTGATTGTGGATCTGGTAAGTTTGCGTTCATTCCAAATTGATGAATGCGATCTCGCTAGATTCCTTCTTCCTGTGTTGAGATGGTATCATTCCAAACTTGATGGTATTCATTTTGACATAAGGGGACAGTGACAATGACATTCCAAATTGGTACACAGATTTAGCTACGTGAGCCTACTATAAGAAGTTCATATGTCGTTTCGTTTCCAGAAACCGACAATGATTTCTCGTTTAGAACACACTACTCTCGATAGTTGGAGCACTCCACACACTCAGGACTCTGGTCTTTCTACGTTCTTTTGTCGAACTAGATATACGTAAATTCAATTGTATGGATTCATTCTAATATGAAATTCATTTTCTGGATTTACAGGCACCGAAGGAGTAGGAGGAGTACCTGCTGGTTGGGACATGGATAAGGATGACCTGTTGGACGTCTAGTACCGATGCCTTCTCTGCGTCCATCTTATCTTTTGCTATATCATAGCTAGTAGTTCTTTTGGCTGGTGACTTGTTTGCACCATTTTCTCATTTCCTATTTGCATATGTTTATGTTTTTTGGACACTATGTTTTTGGTAGATTGCTAGACTAGAGCTCGTACGAGACTCTGTGTTGGATCCTACTTGTTTTATTAGCTTCTGTGATGGTGATTTCATTTTGTTGATTTACCCTGCATAGAACTATTGTGTAGCATGTCCATTACTGTTTTTTTTACTCATATGTTTTTGACACGTTTGTGGATGATTCCTGTTGCCTGGACATTACACTTTTACCTCTTTATTGTAGTCATGTTGGTGACGGACATAGGAAGAGATTGTTGAGGTATGTCCGCACGTTACAGACACGATAAGGACCTGCAGGTAGCGTGTGCACCTAGGGCGTTGCCCTACTGCTGGGAGCACTATTAATATCCCATTCCACATTTGATGGGTGAGATAGAATGCTTTGAGCTCCTCTCATTCCTAACAAAATGTTCCAGATGTTTGCTGTTATTCTCGTTATGCTTTCTTTCACCATTTAGGCTTCAGGATTCCGTGCTAATAGGTTTTTAACCACTCATGTATTAGCTTCAATTTTTTGCTAATAAGTCTTCCTCCAGAGGTTTGCGATTGTTGATAATAATTTATTAGTATGAATCAACAAACCACCCTTTTATCTTATAAATTCAAATGTCATCCTTTCTATTTAGCAATCGCTATGTTCTCTACTTTTATGACGAAGCTATGCATGTGGATGGAAGAGGACCAACAACGTTTGATTTGTTTCATCTTCCACGCACCAATGTCGCCGCTCATGATCAATGTCGTCATTCACGCACCAATGTCGTCATTCATGCATCAATGACGCCGCCCACTACCAATGTCGCGCCACGACAAATGTCGCCCTCACGACAAATGTTACCCCCCATGCCACGACAAAAGTCGCCTCTCACGACAATGTCGCCCCCCCCCCCACAACAAATGTCAACAGAAATCCAGAGAGAGAGTGGTGAGAGAGAGAGGAGCTTAATGCACCACGGTGGGAGAGAGTAGAGGGAGGAGAGAGAGAGGGTCGGATTATTTATGAGTGTTGTTATGTGCAAACCAAAATTCGCTATTTGCCAACCACAAAAAGAAAATCAAACGGTTTTTTTATATCCCTAAAATCTTTAGGTGCAGTACATCGTCCTCAAAATTGCCCATAAAACCCTATTGGACCCTGTCATCATCAACGTTATACTTGACGATCAATCTGCTGCCATAGCCGGCTCTGGATGGTGGCACGTTGGCTTTGTGCTGGAGTAGGTGGCCCGGGGTGGCTGGGAGCAGCCACGGGAGGGGGAGCCGAGGATCACATCGTCTAGGATTTTGAGAAAAAAATGGAAATTACAAATTGTGCAACGAACAGGGGAAAACATTTAAGTTAAAATAGGAATTTGTAATTAAATCAAAGTTGATAGCATAAATACATCCCCCGGGAGAAACATTGGAGTACTACAGTTGAGCTTAACCATATGGTTACCATCAAGAATTAACAAATAACAACTCCAAAACTAAAAACAAGAATGCATTAAAATATGTTTCATCTTCCAAAATGTTACTTCAGATGTAATATGACATCCACAAAACTCAATAAATAAGAAGAGCATAATCAGTGGATTAATCGCCGTGAAATTTCCTTTTTATAACCGGTCAGCACCTAATAAGTAGGTCTGCGGTTAAATTTTTTAGGCTTGCACATAACCGCGGTTTGCACATAGCCGCAGTTTGCACAGCCAAAGTTGGTTTGCACTTATAATTGCTCTTATTTATTTATATATTGACGCACCACCGTGGGAGAGAGAGAGAGAGTGGAGAGAGAGGGTCGGAGAAGAGAGAGGGTCGATTTATTTATTTATATATTAAAATGGAGGCTGAAGAAAGAGAGAGGGGAGTGCATTTAGATGTGCACCACTTAAATTTTATATTAATTTTTTGAAAAAAGATATATAAATATAAATATTTCAATTTATATAGATATAAATCTTTATAAAATGAGTACGTATGCTTAAGCATCATAAAAAAAATTGTGAGCGGCAGACGCGGCGTGAGTTTGTGAGAGACGGAGTGTCGTCGCTCCGAGCGAGGCGGTGGTCGAAGTACTGTCGCGTTTAAGATGCTGCCGCAGTTGGTCATAGGGGCGGAGCCCCGTGTCTATCACTTGTGTGTGTGTCTATATCTTTAACTACTAAATGCAAGAAGTTGCCTTGGCTGCAACATTCAAAATTGCCAAATATAACTTCATTCTTTTACTCCAATGACTTAACATATATGATGAAAAAAATGAAAATTTATAAAATATAAGGCTCCGTTCGTTTCGCGGGTTTTACACGGAGGGTTTTGGTTTTGGTCAAAACCAAAATTTTGTAGGTTTTGATTTTGGTCCAAAACAAAAAAAAATTGTTCGTTTGCAAGAAGGTTTTGAAAAATAAATTTTGAAAAATAAATTTGCGGATAATCATTACTAGGGTCCAAAACATAATCATTACTACGGCCAAAATGATGATGATGAACTCTGGTCACAATGATGATGAACAGTGTCAAAACTATCCCAAAACCCATCTAAATAGGTAAGTTTTGGGCATAGACGGATTTTTCAAAAAGCAAAACTCATGGGTTTTGGGCCAAAACCAATCCCCTTTTTTAAAATAAGCAAACGAACACTAGAATTGGTTTTGGTCAAACACCTTTCTCCAAAACCCATAGGTTTCTGTGAATGCCAATTCCATCCTAAAAAATGTCAAACGAACAAAAAAATTAGTTTTGATATACCATAAACCAAAACCTTCCTCTCAAAACTCGCGAAACGAACGGAGCCTAAGGGTTATTTGTGTAATAACTCTATATCCCAATAATAAAAATAATTCTGAAAATTCATAAAATCCAAAAATTTTTACTAGACCTCCTAAACCTACTATGATAGCTTATCATTACACCTACTAAAATCTACTAAATATACTTTAAAATGATATTTTGTTAATATATATATATTGTTTTGAATTTTTTTTATAAAATAGTAATTAAAATTTTTTTACGGTCATTTTGAGTAATCATATGTATATGTTGTGGGCGCAACCGGCTGAGACGAAGTTTATCCGCACCCCAGCCTGTCAGTCCAACCGACGAAGCCTATCCGTTCGTCGAACGCAGCCTATCCGTTTGTCGAACGCAGGAGTGATTCGCCTATCCTGCGTTCGACGAACGACGAATTTGCGTTCGACGAACGGCGAGGTGAATCTGCCAGTCCAAGCCGAACGTTCGACGAACGTTCGACGAACGACGAATCCTATCCTGCGTTCGACGAAGGAGTGATTCCCCGTTCGTCTATCCTGCATTCAACGAAGGAGTGATTCGCCTATCCTGTGTTCGACGAACAACGAATCTGCGTTCGACGAACGGCGGGGTGAATCTGCCAGTCCAGCCGAACGTTCGACGAACGTTCGACGAACCACGAATCTTATCCTGCGTTCGACGAACGTTCGTCTATCCCGCGTTCGACGAAGGGGTGATTCACCTATCTTGCGTTCGACGAACGGCGAATCCTATCCTGCGTTCAACGAAGGTGTGATTCGCCTATCCTGCGTTCGACGAACGGCGAATCTGCGTTCGACGAACGGCGGGGTGAGTCTGCCAGACCAGACGAACGTTCGACGAACGACGAATCCTATCCTGCGTTCGACGAACGTTAGCCGCTCCTGATTCGACGAACGTTCGTCTATCCTGCCGCAGGCCGCCTGCGCGGCAGGGAGCTGCGGCCGAAGGCCGCCGAAGAGCAGCGAGCACGGGCGAAGCCCGTGGGGAGCTGCTAGTCATGGTGTAACAATTTAATACCATTATACCCTTCCTCTATAAATTTAATTACATAACTGATTCATTGATTTTTCAAAAACACTCTCAAAACACAAGGGCATATGCGTATTTACGTATTTATGAAAGCCCTAAAACTTCGCTCATTCGTGATTTCCGCACTCCTCATTCGCGATTTTCGCTTCGCCTCCCTCATCTATGGCCGCTCTTCCTCTCGCCCTATCTCGAGCTTCTTTTTTATTCTCCCTCCCGATGTCCGCTCTTCTCTCCTCCAGGCATCGCAAAAAGAATTCAAGCATCGATGAGAAGCCGTTCTCTGCCCTCCCTGGCCTCGATCCCCATCGTCGGCATTCGAATGGTTTCCGGCAAAGCTGTGTCAGCGGCGAACACAACTCCTCGCACACCTCCTCCGTCTCTCAACGGCTCGCTGCTTGGTGGTGGAAGTAAAAGCCTCCTCCCTGACCTCGATCCCCATCGTCGGCCTTCCAAGGGTTTCCGACAAAGGTGCAAAGTCAGCGCCGAACAAAACTCCTCGAACAGGTCCTGCGTCTTTGATTTACTGCAGAAATCCACATCGACAAGCCCAGAAGGTTTGTTTTAATTTCCCCCGATCCCCCCCCCTCTCTTTCTCCTCTGCCATTTAGATCAGGAAGTTACTATGAATTTAGAAATTACCTCTAAGTAATTACCTTTATAAATTGTCCTCAACTTTATCAGTGTGGGCGATGAAGGGAGGAAGAAGGCTTCAGGTAGTAGACTCTATTATATTATTTCAATTCGTAGAAACTACCTGATGCGGTAACTACTAGACCCATTCAATTCGTAGTACCTACTATAGGTTCCTGCACTCTTTCACGAACCAGGAAAAAAAGGAGGAAGAAATTCTCACGCCAAAACCAGGGGAGAGTCAAAGAGCTTTTACGCTATATTTTATTTTATTTGGACAGCAGTTATTAATGGAGAGAGAGAAAGCACATTTTCAAATAAAAACTGTCCGCTGCTTTAAAAGAAAACTACACGCACACCAAATAAAAAATAAGAAAGTCACAACATTTTTCCTGCACAACAGCCTCATCTTGATTTTTTTAATAGATTTAGGTGATTTGGACAACTTTTAAATAACATCAACATATTACTGCAACTAAATTTCTATCAAGCAGCATCATGATATAGGTACTTATAATTATAACAATAATCTACTTGATATAATGTGTGCAGATGGATGCCTTTCAGATCTTTATGGTGTTAACTATTTCCCACAGGAGAAGAGATCAAAGCTGCATACTTATTAAGCCATGATTATAGCTAGGGATACAAACACTAATCTTTTATGGATCACTTAACTGTCCCTTCTCTATCTCTTCTGCACCCCCAATGTTTCTGATGTAACCCAAGCGATCCGAGAAAGCGGATCCGAATTTTGCGCGCGTAAAACACAAAGACGTTAGAATTTTTAAAAGGTCGTTTTCCGTTATTTGCGAGTGAACTTGATGCGTGGAGGGGTCGATACGGGATCACGGGCACCACAAGCTTTCTTTTTCACAACAATAAATTGAAAAGTACAATAAATAAGTAGAAGAACGCGTTCGGCAAGCCAACCGATTAATTAATTAAGCGCATAAAACGAGAGAGGCGGATTATACCGAGAGATATCGAAAGCTACGGCAGGAAATTGATTCCGACTCAGGAACGGCTGGCAGCGGAATGGACGACGATGGTGGATCGGCTGTTCCGACCGGATGGGGGGGGGGGGGGGGGGGGGGCTGATGTCGACGATCGGTACAGGCGGTCGACTGGGGAGCAGAGATCTCGACCGGATGAAGTCGCGCAGTCGACGATCGGGATCACGGAGTTGCTCGCAGTCGACGGGAGTCGGCGTCCTTTAGGCGAGCCGACTGCTAGGGCTGGGCGTCGGATGACAGGAGGGAGGTGGGCGAACAACGGAGGAGGGCGACCGGAGCACAGGGAACGAGAATAGAGTTCTCGTTCTCTGCTTTTTCCGGGCTCTCTAATATGTTTTTCGTTCGATCCTTTTGAAGGCAGGGGTTTTGGAATTTTGTTTTGGCAATGTTTTATTTTTTGGAATTGTCTGTTTTGGAATCATTTGTTTTGGCAATGTTTTATTTTTTGGAATGCTAAAAATAAAAATCAGATCTTTCATTAAAACTGATCAAACTTTTCTGGAAGTATTTTGAAAAGGAGAAAAAGCTTAGGCCGAAATTATGCGTAATTAAGTTAATTGGTTGGCTTGCCTATTTCCTTCTCCTACTATATTTATCGGACCATTTATTTAAGGTACATATAACAGGGAAATAAAACATAATAAATAAAACGTACATATAACAGGGAAATAAAACATAATAAAATCAGGATGCATCAGTTTCATATTGTTCACCTGCTTCTTTTTGGGGTTTTACCATCATATACAGAAACACATATTTCCCCCATCTTTGTTCCAAGTGTCGTTTTCCCCGCCAAATGTCTCATCCACTTTTGAATGTCGTCACCTCCTTTGAATTTCGCCGCCTCCTTTGAATGGCCCACCTACTTTGAATGTCGCCGACCCCGCTAAGTGTCGTCACCCCCGGCAAGTGTTGCAACCCCCGACGAGTGTCGCGGCCCCTCCGAGTGTCGCCGCCCTGCTAAGTGTTGTCGCCGTTGCAGAGTGTTACCTCCCCAGTCGAGTGTCACCACCCCTATTAATGTCATCGGCCCCGCACGTCGCCACCCATGCAGTGTGTCGTAGCTCCCGCCAAGTGTCGCTTCCCTCGCCGGGTGTCGCAACCCCCGCCGAGTGTCGCCTCCCCCATCGAGTGTCTCTGCCCACTATGAATGTCACTGGCCCCACCAAATGTCGCCGCCCCACCGATTGATGACGCCCCCATTGAATTTAGCCACTCCATTCAAATGTCGCCGCCCGCTTTGAATGTCGCTGGCCCTGCCAAATGTCGCCACCCCCTTGAATGTCACTGACCCCTTTGAATGTCGCCACCTCCACTGAATGTTACCGCCTCCGCCGAATGTCGCCGCCCCCGCCGAATATCACCACCCTGCCGAATATCGCTACCCTGTCAAATGTTGCCGCCCATGCCGAATGTCGCCACCTCCACTGAATGTTGCCACCCCATACAAATGTTGTCGCTGCTTTCGAATGTCGCCTTCCCATTTGAATGTCGCCTCCCACACTGAATGTCGCCACCCTCGCCGAATGTCACCACCTTGCCAAATGTTGCCGCCCCCGCCAAATGGTGCCGCCCACACTAAATGTCACTATACAACCCTCATTCTCCGAAGGTGGGCCCATTCAAAGCCACGTAGACAGAAGTCAAAGGTCAAAGGGTCAACACAGAGACCAGCAGTCCAAGACGCAAGACAAAGTCAGCCATCAAGAGCAGTAGAAGACCCGAGCGAGTATTGGCTCGGCATGTGCGAGCAGCGCTCAATACTCGCCAGGTGGGCGACTATGGCTCAGATGCTCGCCGAGTATCCCATAGTCGCCAGGCAGGGGATGGGCTATAAAAACCCTCCTACCCTTTGGTTTTCCTATAAATAGGACCCCAGAGGTACTTGGATTGGCACCTGGACTTGAGCTCTTGAAACCCTGCTCTTGCTTTCTGGAACCTGTCGCACTTGACCGCTACTCCCGGTACTAGCCAAGTCGGTGCCTTCCTTGTACCCTGCTCGGACATTTTTGGTCTTGGAGGGGAAGCCTCTTCGGAGCTTCTGGGTACGTGGTGGGACCTCCCTGCCGCAGCACCTGGGGTCCAGTTTGTTGCTCTTCTAGCTCCTTCATAGTTGTCAGCCAAGTCATCTCGTTGGACTGCTGGGCGAGTAGCCTCCGGCTGCATCGGTCCGAATCTTGAGGTCTGGATTTTCCTGGCGTCAACACTTTGGTGCGGTGAGCGTGGACCGCGGTCAGAGAAGGAAAGTTCAGTAAGAAAGCGAGATGGTCATAGTTGGCGACCATGAGGAGGTAGTCAGCAACTCGTCCGCGGGCGACGAGTTCGTGACATTAGCAGTTTTTGAAGCCTTCGCGCAGCGCATAGAGGGGACCATGTGAGTAGCGCTCCAACCGCGCGCCGAGGTCACGGAGACCTCGCCGCATCGCCCGGTTCTGACCGAGGGAAGGAGTCCCCCTCGGCGAGCAGGAAAAGAGCATGTGGAGGATGAGACCGCGACCAAGGAGGTCGCAGTTCTACCAGCCAACCTCGCAAGAGATTCGCTTCCGCGAAACGGACGAGCAGGCGAGGTACCAGGATACTCGCCCATATGGCGAGTATGATGGTAATACTCGCCAGGTAGAGGATCGTCGCCGGGCAGGAGGGAGGAGCCCCTTCTGCGAGGAGATCCTTGCCGCGCCCGTGCCAGAAGGGTTTAGGGACCCCGTCTTGAATTACTATTCAGGGAGGGAGGACCCTATCCGACACATCTAGTGGTTCGAGGATATAGTCTCTATCCGAACCATGTCGGATGCCTTCAAGTGCAGACTGTTTGCCATCACCTTCCGGGCAAAAGCCTGGGACTGGTTCCACCAGTTGCCCGTAGGCTCGATCTACTGCTTTGAAGACCCGTGACGTGGACTGACAACCCGGTTCGACACGGCCCGGAAGCTGAAGAAAGAAACAACGGCTCTGTATCTGGTACAAAGGCCGGATGAGGCGTTGGGAGCCTACGTCGAGCGCTTTCAGGAGGAGGTGCTGCAGATCCAGGAGGTGGATAGCAACATCCTGTTGCTGGCCCTGACGTTCGGTATAAGTCAAGGCCTCTTCAAGTTGGAGCTCAGTAGGAATCATCCCTATTCCTATGACAACCTCATTCAGAGGGCCAACAAGTTTGTCCGAGGAGAGGCTTCCAACCCTGACTTCTTGGCCAGGCTTGCTAAGGTGACCGGAGGTGAGGAAGAAGAGAGGGACGGGATCCCTGAGAAGAGGAAGAGAGAAGAGCCCCGGAGGGCGGAAAAGAAGAGGCCGGAGCGGCGCGAGGAAAGGAGAAGAGAAGAGAGGAACCCAGAAGGGAGGAAGTCGGCCACCTTGGAGGCCGGCTGGACGACACCAGCGTCGGGATCAAAGGGGAAGATCCCCGGAGAGAAGACCCTTCCGCCAGCCAGAGAGGTGTCAGGATTGGAGGAGAGACGAAGCGATGGCGGTAGCCGGGCATGGCCGCCGTCAAGGAAGGAAGAAGCAATGGCAGAGAAGGCAGCAGGCAGAAGAGGTTCCCCTCTACTGTGACTTTCACCAAGCAGAAGGGCATGCGATGATGGCTTGCCCAGACTTTTGGGAAGCCAGGAGGAGGCTAGCAGCAGGAGAAGGTGGAGGGGAGCAACGAAGAACCGAAGCCCCTGTCGGGCAGTGCAAGTCGTCGCTCGAAGGAGGAATGAAGACCGGGTCGACCAAGGAGGGCGGGGAGACCTGGTTCAGGGAGGCAGAGTCGGAGTGATCCATGGGGGAGCAGGGCTGGAAGCTTCCCGCAAGGGGAGCCTCCATCAGATCTATCGCAGGAGTGTCGCCTCGACCTCGCAAACACCACCCCCGATGGAGGAGATCACCTTTTCTGAGGAGGACATGTTAGGGAATGAGAATCCCTTCCATGACGCCCTCGTGATTCAGTCGGCAGTGGAGGACTTCACCGTTGATCGGATCCTGATCGATATCGGTAGCTCCGTAAACGTCATCTTCAAGGGGACGTTTGACGGACTGGGAGTTGAAGCAGCGAGGGTTCGGGCAGCTGATGGTCCCCTCTTCGGCTTCTCCGGAGAGAAGAAGGAAGTGGAAGGAGGAGCAGATCTCCTTATAACGCTCGGTGGCACCTCCATCAGCTGTCGATTTGTCATCGTCGACGCCCCGAGCTGTTACAGGGCTATCTTCGGGAGGCCACTTCTCAAACGCCTTCAAGGTCGTCCCATCCTCCTACCATCAGTGCCTGAAGTACTGTAAGGGAGACGTCCAGGTGAGGATCAGGAGCGATCCAAGAGCCGCTCGGGAGTGCTATCTCAGCGCCGTCAGTACCATCAGCTGGATGGCTGACGCGGAAGAGTTCGGAAGGGTGTTGGAGAGTCCGACCAGGCTGGAGGTGGCCGAAGAAGTTGAAGAAATCGAGGTACTCTCCGCAGCGGGAGTACCTGGGTTGCTGAAGATCGGCGGGTCGCTGAAGACAGAGGAAAAGATCGAGATGGCGGCATGTCTGCAAAAGAACGTCTACATCTTTGCTTGGAGTGCCGCCGAGATGCCAGGAATCGATCCAGAGGTTGTCTGCCATCGCCTCAACTTGGATCCCGCGGTCCAGCCCGTCCGCCAGAAGAAAAGGAGGAAAGCCACCATCCTAGCCAAACCGATCCGAGAGGAGGTGAAAAAACTGCTCGATGCAGGCTTTGTATCGGAGATCCAGTACCCAGGCTGGGTCTCCAATGTTGTAATGGTGAAGAAAGCGGGGGGGGGGGGGGGGGGGGGGGGGGGGGGGTAGCTGGAGGATGTGTGTTGATTTCTCTTTGATGAATAAAAGCTGCCATAAGGATTGTTATCCCCTGCCTCAAATCGACGCGCTGGTTGATTCAGCCGTCGGTTTTTTCTGTGATGAGTTTCCTTGATGCGTTTTCAGGATACCACCAGATCCGGATGCATCCCCCCGATTGCCGCGATGTCTCCTTCATCACCGATGATGGCTGCTACAGCTACAAGATGATGCCCTTCGGGTTGAAGAATGCGGGAGCTACCTACCAGCGGATGATGGACCACATCTTCAAGGAGCAGAAAGGGAGGAACCTGGAAGTGTACGTGGACGACCTCTTGATCAAAAGCAAGAGCGTCCAGGAACACGTAGCTGATCTGGTGGAGACCTTTGCAGCGCTGAGAAAATTCAAGATGAGACTCAATCCGGCGAAGTGCGTTTTTGGGGCTGGAAGAGGAAAGTTCCTGGGGCATCTCCTTACCCCGGAGGGAGTAGAGCATAACCCCGACAAGGTTAGGACGATCTTGGAGATGCCGTCCCCGAAGACAATGAAGGAAGTCCAAAGGTTGACAGGAAGGCTGGCGGGTCTTAGCCGCTTCCTATCAAAGGCCGGGGAGAAGTGCTCTCCATTCTTTAAGACACTCCGCAAAAATGAAAGTTTCGAGTGGTCCGAAGGATGTGAGAAGGCGTTCGAAAGACTGAAGGAGCAGTTGACTCAGACACCTCTCCTTCAGAGCCCGAAGGAAGGCGAAGACCTGCTCCTCTACCTGGGAGTAGGAGCAGAGGCAGTAAGTTCCGTGTTGGTCCGGGAAGAAGGAAAGAAGCAGCTGCCCATCTACTACGTCAGTAGGGTGCTGAAGAAGGCGGAGTTGAAATATCCGATCCTGAGAAGCTTGCTTTCGCCCTGGTGGTGTCGGCGCGGAAGCTCCGGCCTTACTTTCAAGCTCAATCCATCCGGGTTGTGACTGATCATCCTCTCCGAAATGTCCTAGAGGGAGTGGAGCATTCAGGGAGGTTAGCGAAATGGTCGGTAGAACTCAGCGAGTTCGACATTTCCTTCTCACCCCGGGTGGCGATCAAGGCCCAGGCGGGTAGCAGACTTCTTGGCTGACTTCTCGGTGGAAACAGAGCCAGGAGAAGAAGCTCTCAATCCAATTCCATGGAAGATGTTTGTGGATGGAGCTTCGGGCAGAAGTTCTGTGGGGGTGGGCATCGTGCTCGTCAGCCCACAAGGAACAAGGATCGAGCAAGCCGTCGAGATCCTCTTCCCCGTCACAAACAACCAAGCAGAGTACGAGGCCATAGTGGCAGGCTTGCGCCTCACCAAGGAGTTAGGGATCCGTGATGTCCAGGCTTTCACAGATTCAATGGTGGTCGCGTCGCAGATTCGAGGAGAGTTCGAGGTGCGCGACACCATCCTTCAGAAGTACTTAATAAAGGTGAAAGGGTTGATTGGAGGCTTTCAGTCCTTCTTCGTCGAGCACGTGCCAAGAGAGGAGAACTCAGCAGCGGATCGCTTAGCCAAGTATGGGCCGAAGGCTGGAGGAACTATTACCGAACTATTCCGCCCATCCATTGAAGAAGGAGAGATGATGGAGATCGAGCAACGCCCTTCATGGATGGATCCCTTCGTGGCCTTCCTGGTCAGCGGCCAGCTCCCAGCGGGCGAAGGGGATCAAAGAAGATTTCGGTACAAAGCGGCGTACTATTTACTGCAAAATGGAGAGCTGTACCGCAAAACCATCTCAGGCCCCCTGGCCAGATGTGTCTCTGAAGACGAAGTACCCCGAGTGCTGGAAGAGATCCACTCGGGAGAGTGTGGAAGCCATTCTGGGACTCGCACTTTAGAGCAAAGGATCCTAAGGCAAGGTTACTTCTGGCCTACTATCCGAAAGGATGCTGAGACCTTCGCAAAGAAGTGTCAGAAGTGCCAGCTCTTCGCCCCCCTTCAGTTGCAGCCAACCCAGCAGCTCCGATCAATCACCGCCCCATGGCCGTTTGCCATCTGGGGGATGGACTTGATCGGCCCTTTCCCTCAAGCAAGTGGCCAGAGAAAGTTCGTTCTCGTCATGATCGACTACTTCTCCAAGTGGATCGAGGCCAAAGCTTTGGCCAAGACCACCTCTCAAGTCGTGAAGAACTTCATCTGGGGGGAGATCGTCTGCAGATTTGGAATCCCTCTCGCCATCGTCACCGACAACGGTCCCCAGTTTGCCAGCTTAGAATTGGATGACTTTTGCAGGCAGCTGGGAACTGATCTTCGATTCGCCTCTGTGCACCATCCCAGGAGCAATGGTCAAGTGGAGGCCGCCAACAAGCTGATCATCAATCTGCTGAAGAAGAAAGTGGAGAACCTGAGAGGTAGTTGGGCAGACCAGCTCCCCTCGGTTCTTTGGGCTTTGAGGACCACTCCTAGCTTAACCACCGGGGAGACACCGTTCAAGCTCTCCCACGGGCCAGAAGCTCTCATTCCAGTAGAGTTTGAAGTCAGAAGCCCAAGGGTGGTAGCTGCGGAAGACGGAAACGAAGAATGACGATTAGAAAATGAAGAAGCGCAGAAGCTATCCCTCGACTACATAGAAGAGCTGCGGGACCTGGCCTCAGCTAGCCAAGAAGAGATCAAGCGCCGAATGACAAAACATTTCAATAAAATGTCCGCCTCAAGCACTTCCAAGCAGGCGACCTGGTCCTGAAGAAGGTGGACGCGGCAGGAAGATCAGCGGCCGTCGGGAAGCTTAACCCAAACTGGGAAGGTCCCTTCATCATCCAGGAAGCACTCCTGACAGGAGGGTACCGCTTGCAGAACCAGGAAGGCGAGCTGCTGGGGAACACCTGGAGCGGCGATGACCTGAAAAGGTTCTATCCCTAAAGGGAATGTACATGCCCCCCCCCCCCTTTTTGTAAATTCATTTACGTATAAATAAAATTTTACATCTCCCCGAAACATGGGATGAGGCAGTCCTTCCTATCCCAGAGAAGTCTTTAAAGAAAGGAGGCCAGTGAAGTCGATCTCCACGCTAGGTTGGGAAATGAGCCTCCGACTTAACCCTTGTAAAAACTCAGAACGGATGATGGGACAGTGCCTCGGGTGTGCGTTCCCTTCAGTCCAAGCCTCTGCAATGACGGCCGAGATCAGCTCCCCCCTTGCACGTTGGCCGCGGTTCCCACCGACCGCACTTCTCGTCCGACTGGAGAGATTACCAGGAGAAAGTCTGGACGCCGACCTCCCGATCCGGCGAAGAGATGATCGATTTAACTAGCTCAGGGGACCCTTGAATAAAGGTGTCGTATACCCTCGAGAGCTGAAAGCTCGCAACAAGCAATTCGTTTCCTAAATTATTGTGTCAGATCATATGAGTTGGTGTGCCTAAGTGTGCTTAACTCCCTGCTAATGTAATGAGCAACAAGAAGCAGGTTTGATCCACATCCAGCATCCAAGTAGGATGGAGGTCTCGGGATGGTGTGTCCCCTTGGACCTCCCCGACTGCCACTCCCTGCTTGA
This sequence comes from Dactylorhiza incarnata, assembly GCA_033032865.1. Classification (NCBI taxonomy): domain Eukaryota; kingdom Viridiplantae; phylum Streptophyta; class Magnoliopsida; order Asparagales; family Orchidaceae; genus Dactylorhiza; species Dactylorhiza incarnata. The sequence continues at coordinate 2,412,219 of JAWHQI010000275.1, forward strand.
CGTCGTCCCGCATCAACATTCGACGCCGCAAGTTGGAAAACGAGCCTCCGACTTTACCCTCGTAAAAGCTCAGAACGGATGATGGGACAGTGCCTCGGGTGTGCGTTCCCTTAAGTCCAAACCTCTGCAATGACGGCTGAGATCAGCTCCCCCCTTGCACGTTGGCCGCGGTTCCCACCGACCGCACTTCTCGTCCGACTAGAAAGATTACCAGGGGGAAGTCTGGAAGCCGACATTCCAACTTGAGAAAGGGCAAGACCGATTCGACCGACCAAAGAATGGAGACGTTCTGGTATCCAAGTAGGATGGAGACCTCGGGACGGTGTGTCCCCTTGAACCTCCCCGACCGCTATTCCCTACTTGACGTCATTCTTCGTCGACATCCGGCATCCAAGTGCAAGGCAAGGCCTTGAGAGCATGTGTCCCTCGAGACCCTCCGAGGGCCCCTCACGGCTCGACTCAATCAAAAGGTACCCATGAGAAGGCGAGTATGCAGGTAATACTCGCCACCTCGGCGAGCAAGGTATGATCGTCATCCGCAGTGTCCTATCTCGTCTATGCTTAGTCGCCTAGCGAGCACTCAACCTCGCCTCGATCCTTAGCGCCTACTCGACATAACTACAAAAGAAGTAATGCAAGAAGCGACTACAAAAGGCGAGCAAAAATTTGTATTCATTACTTTCATAAGTATATATACAAAAATTGTTGTACAGATTTGCAAAAGGGGGCCAGACGACTATTCATCATCGTCGCCACCGTCCTCTCCATCCGCGTCGAGATCTTCGCCATCATCACCCTCGTCCTCGGAATCGTCATCTTCGGAATCGGTGGATGAGGATGGAAGATCTCGCATATGGGAGTTGGACTCTTCGGCGAGTAGTGTCGGGATGATGTCCATGACAGTCAGGTTCATTGCCTCCGGCTTCAAGAGACCATCGGCCTTCAGACTACTTAGAACCACCTTCCCGGTTGCTCGCGCGATCTCCCGGCGAATATGCACCATATCGTCGCCAAGTATTCGAATCTGCTTGCCAACCCTGGAGGGGCCCGCCGACGAAGGCTGTTGCTCGGCAGGCCGAGTTTCCAGCTCGGCGATGCGAACTTGGGCGGCCTCCAAGGTTTGCCGAGTATCCTCCAGCTCCTTTTCCAGCTGGGACACCTTCTTCGCCATCTCCACCTCGGCGGCCTATACAGATAAAAAAGCAGCGGTTAAGCAAAAATCCATCGGCACAAAAGGCAACTATCTCAGAAACCAGAAAGGCGACGAGCGAGTACCTCCTGATCTTTCCACTTGGCGGACTCCAGCCCCATGGTGATGAGCTTCTTGCTCTGCACCTTGATCACCTGCTCGTATTCAAGCAGTTTCCTCGCCGTCGCGTGACCGAGCTCGGCAGCTCGCAGGTAAGCTCGCGAGCTCTGATGGGCGAGATACTCGGCCGAAACGTCTTGCAGGGATTCGGCGTCCGCGCGACCATAGAGGGCGAACATCACGTCAAAAGCCTCGCCGGCATCCTCCCAATCCTCCGACCAGGCGGGGAGGTTGGTGCTCAAAGTTACTTCATAGGCCCGCTCAACCCAGGACACCAGAGAGCGACCATAGGCGTCCTCGCTGCCCACACCTTCGCCGAAGTTCGGATGGCCGCTGGGCTCGCCAGCCTCCGAAGGATTTGCCTTCGCTTTCAGGTCCCTCTTGGCGACCTCCTTCTTTCTCGCATGCTCGGCGGATCTCGCCTTGGCCTTCCTCTTTTTAGAGGGCCCAGCATCGTCGCCGGCGACCTCCTGCTCATCGCCACCAGGTGACAAATCAACCGGAGCAGAAGCCCCCGCCTTTGGCGCCAAAGGAAGAAGCTCGCTCGGTAAGGAGCGAGTAGCTGCATCAAGACACAAGGAGAAGAACATTAGACACCGACTGAAGACGAAGTGGCGAGTATGACAAAATACTCGCTCAGAAGACTACCTTCGCCCGGGAACACTTCGGCGAGCTCATCTACTCGCCTCCTCTAGAAGACGACATCCAGACGGCGACCTCAGAAGCTGTCGAGTAGCTTCTCCCGGCTCTCCTCCAGATAAGGGGCAGCAAAGGCGCTCTCCGCCGGCTGGAAGGATGAAGTCGGCACGACGCCAAAGTCGCCCTTGATGATGACTAATCGCTCGGTCCAGCGATGGTTCTTGTTCGCCGTGCCGACCAGCGTGCAGACATGGCTACACAGAAAGACGACGCCCTCGCCAGTAGCGCCGAAATGGAATACTCGCCGGAAGACGGAGAGATCAAAGACGATCTTCTATTCTCGCAAGAAGCAGAGAAAGCCCATGATCATCACCACTCCGTTTGGGTTGATCTGGGCAGGGACTATCCCATGATAACGGAGTATCTAGCAGACCTCCGACCACAAGGGAAGTCGCAGGCCGACTTCGAAGTGGCGGATGGGGAATATCAGCTCGGTCGCCGAGAAGGAGTTCAGACGTTCATCCTCGCGAGGAAGCCTGGCGACATACCCCGGCGACAAGAATTTGGCGGAGAACTCCTTCAGGTCGCTTGGTCGAGTAATCGACTTCTTAAAGGAAGTCGCCTCAAAGTTCTTCGCATGGCTCGCACGACGAATAGCTGCCTCGTCGGCCATCCAGAAGGAGAGAAAATGAAGAAGCGAGTATCAAAGACGCGAGAAGTGGAACAATCGGAAGATACTCGCTAGGAAGAAAGGAGATCGCCAGAAAGCGTAATAAATACGTACCCACCCCCCTATTTATAGTACTCGACGAAACTTGGCTTGCCGCATACGCCGCCGCGAGCACGAGTCAGGGGTGGCGAGCATGGAGGAATGTCGCCCAAACCAAGGGTACACGTCAACTCACCAGCACCAAACAAGCAAGTACCTGCATCAGAATCCAGGAGAACTCGCCAAACAGGCGCAACATGCAACCACTACTCGCAAAAACGACAAAAAGAAGATAGACAAAAACAGAGCATTTCAGCATAACAAACCAAGAATTAAAGAGCGAGATTAAACTACTCGCCAAATAATATTACAGAGGTGAAATGTTCGATTGCGGACATTCGCCAGATGGCGACTACAAAATAAAAGAGAGAAAACAGGCTCTAAGGGAGTTCTTGGGTGTTCGCCTGGGCATCAGGGAGTTGGGGTTGTCGCCCGACCCAACCCATGCGACATGCGCGCCTATAGTGCTCGAAGGCCACTGACATCGCATCCTCCCCTTGCCGCAGTTGTTCCTCCATTCTCGCCAGGCGACCAGCCGAGCCCATACTCGCACGAATCCCGACCAGCTCGTCCTGGTGCAGCTGCACTCGGTGATCCATCCTGCCGAGCCGACGCTCCAGAGCGTGGACGGACTGAAGGCGAGCTTCCAGAATGGCCAGGCGAGTATCGAACTCTTCCAACCGGGACATTCGCGCCTCCAACTCGGTCAAACGACGCTGAGGCTCGCTAGCCGTCAGGCGCTCGACCCGAGCCTCCACCTCCGTCAAACGAAGATGCGGGTCGCTGATCGCTAGGCGCTCCAACTTCGCCTCCAGATCCAGAATGGCGCGAGTAGCCTTCTCCTGGTACTCGCGGAAGGGAAGCCCGACCCCGTCAATCAGAGCCCCGATAGGGGTGTGAGCGCGAGCTGCAGAAGAAGACATAAAAGCAAAGCCTTAGTGAAGAGTAGCGACAAGACCCCTCCTTGAAGATATTCGGCAAAACAACGACTCCATTTACCAGGCCGATAAGCATCATTCCGCGAGTCACGGCGAGGACAACGAGATGGTCGGCGAGGAGAGCCCTTTCCCCGATGCGGGGACAGACTGCGATGGGCGCCATCTCGCCGGTTAGAGTGCGATCCGCCGATGTGCTCCCTGCTGGAATGCACATCACCCTGACTGCGACCATCCACTGGTCGCCCTCCCCCTCTGGGAGCGAAGAAGCCAGAAGACCCCGCCACCCCGCCTCGGTGCGAGGACTCAGCCGGATGGGTGGTGGAAGACGAGGAAGACAGAAGGCGACGATCATCTTGCATATCGGCAGGAGGAGGGAACGGAGGAGGTGGCGGAAGCTTCTCAACGGGCAGCTGCGAGCTGCTCGCCATCTCCGATGGATTGGAAGACGGTGGCGGTGGAGGCGCACTACTCGCTGCGGGAGTCCTCTGCTCGCTCATCGGCCTCTTGTCCACCAAGGAGCTATGAAGGATCCGAACCGTGCTGCCACGGCGAGAACCCTCCCCAGTCCTGGGCGAGATCAGGGGCGACGATCGCAGAGGGATAGCGGCCAAAGGTTCCTCCCGAACATCGGTGAGCGACGGATCTGCGGGATAGTGTAAAAAGTATCAGAAACTCGCCAGTAAAACAGGCGACTCAAACCGAAATAATGGCGAGTAAGTAGCTCTCACTTTGTAAAGGAAGGGGTTCAGCTTGAACTTGTGCCGAGGTTTCAGCCGTACTCGCTTCCGGAGGGATGCTCGACTCAGGAGGATTAGGAGCAGGCGAGCCACCCGATTGACCGAGACCCAAGTCGGTGAGTACCTGCTGGGTAGCGCCGACCTGAGAATCAACGACATTCTCCGGGGCGTCGGCATTCTTCTTCTTCTTGTTCTTCTTCTCCTTCTTCTTCTCAAGCCTCTTCCTCTTCCTAGAGGCGAGGAAGGCCTCGAGCTCGGCGTCGCGAGCGGGCTTCCGCGATGGCGGTATCAAACTTGCAAGCTCGGCCATATCCGCAGCAGCTTCCTCGGCAATACTGCGCGACATCTTGAGCGAGATCAGAAAATTCGTACCCTCAGAGACAGCTCGTCGAATCAGCGGGATGTCGATTATCAATCAATACTCGCTCGAAGACAGCTCGTCGAATCAGGGTTGGATGATTCTTTCCGAGCAACTATGTTACTCGCAAAGAGCGGGGATTGTGTACAACCCTCATTCTCCGAGGGTGGGCCCATTCAAAGCCACGTAGACAGAAGTCAAAGGTCAAAGGGTCAACACAGAGACCAACAGTCCAAGACGCAAGACAAAGTCAACCATCAGGAGCAGTAGAAGACCCGAGCGAGTATTGGCTCGGCATGTGCGAGCAGCGCCCAATACTCGCCAGGTGGGCGACTATGGCTCAGATGCTCGCCGAGTATCCCATAGTCGCCAGGCAGGGGCTGGGCTATAAAAACCCCCTACCCTTTGGTTTTCCTATAAATAGGACCCCAGGGGTACTCGGACTGGCACCTGGACTTGAGCTCTTGAAACCCTGCTCTTGCTTTCTGGAACCTGTCGCACTTGACCGCTACTCCCGGTACTAGCCAAGTCGGTGCCTTCCTTGTACCCTGCTTGGCCATTTTTGGTCTTGGAGGGGAAGCCTCTTCGGAGCTTCTTGGTACGTGGTGGGACCTCCCTGCCGCAACACCTGGGGTCCAGTTTGTTGCTCTTCTAGCTCCTTCATAGTTGTCAGCCAAGTCATCTCGTTGGACTGCTGGGCGAGTAGCCTCCGGCTGCATCGGTCCGAATCTTGAGGTCAGGATTTTCCTGGCGTCAACAGTCTGTTAAAATTTTTGAAAGACCGTTTAGGAGTAAGCAAGAGTTGTATCAACAAGAGTTGTAGCCAAACAACCACAATGCCAAAACAGCAACACAAGAAATCTTTATTGAAACAGAACTGCTTTACAATGCGAGGTATACATGGCGAGACATGATTCCTAAGAATCACGGAGATGAGAAGAACAAACACACCAAAAATGAAACTGGCGGTCTGCCAAAGCAGAGACCGCACAGACCGCAAAAAGGCTCAGGTCGCCCGGCTTGCTCTGCTGTACTCCCAGACCGCTTGCACAGTCAGACCGCAGAAACACCTTGAGACCGCGCGAACAGAAGCAGACAACCTGCACTGCCAGACCGCAATCCCAGACCGCACGAACTGAAGCTTTATTGAACTGAACAAAGAACTGAAGCTGTCGCCAGATCGCAACTCTGATCGCCTAACCGCTGAAGGTCGCCTGATCGCTGAGCTCGCTGCGAACAGCACAAGAACACAATAAACCAGTTCGCTGACAGACCGCAGACGAACTGTTTATTCAAGCCACCGGAAATCACCAAGGAAGGAGACCGTAACCTGCTGACTGCAAACCTGCGAACACAACAACCGGTTAGCTAGCATCCAAGTCGCGCGACCTCAAAACTTGAGTTCGCAAGAAACAATCCGGGCTCTTGTTCTTACAGTTCTTGTTTGGAATGACGGGCCATGCACCCCTATTTATAGGCGGGTGGACGGATGTCGTCACCGCATAAATCGGAATACAGTCACCACCCGTCAGATCGCGAACGGTCTCACAAGGCAGACCGCGCGAACACAACACTTGGACAAGATTCAGTCCAAGTCCGCAAGACAACAGCAGCCCGCGCACAAGCCGCACGGACACATCGATCACCCTTCCTGAGATCGCCTAAGGCACAGACGATCATCTGGCCGACTTGAACCAAGTCACCAGAACAAAACGAACAAGCCGCCCGGTCACTGCAGTCAACCAAGAACAGGTCGCCCAGAACAAGACCGGGAGAACTCGCAACAGGTTGCCAAAACCAGCAACCAACCAAGAAGCAATCTGGCCGATCACAGCAGATCGCCAGACCGGCAGGAAGAGCTCGCAGAACCAAACCGCCAGAGCACCAGCGCAGGCCGCGCGGTCTCTGCGGTCTCCAGCCTTCAGACCGTCCGGACTCCCTTCCACTTCACTTCAACAATTTCAACACAGTCACCACCCACGACCAACGCCGCGGTTCGAATGATGGTGTTTTCCTCCATTTCCCATGGCGCGGCGGGTGCAGACGCGGCAAACGCCACCGCCGGGCGTTTGGTTACCCGTCTTGCGGCGGCGTTTGCCTCCGTTGGCGCCTCCAAACGCTGCGCCAAATGAATCCTAAATCTGTATGCTTTCAATATAAATAGAAATGTATTTGAAGCCACACAAAAACATCAATCTGATGATGAGATCTTACTTGAAGTTAGAATTAAAAACTTCCTAAAAATCTTATTCAATATGATTTTCAAACTGACAGTCAAGTTTGGTTTTTAGAGAAGACAAACCCTTATTCAGCAAATTAGGAATAAAAACTGAATCAAAATCAGAGGGTTTCTTAAGCTTCTGCCGTGCTTGTGGAAATGTGAGTTATCATAGACATTATGGCTCTGTTTGGGAGGACTTATTTTCACCGGTCAAGCGGTTACGACCGCATGAACCGGACCATAATTAAGGTCCGGTTCATACGGTCGTAACCGCTTGACCGGTGAAAATAAGTCCCCCCAAACGGAGCCTATGTTTCATTTCTTAAACATTGTGTTCCCTTTCCTGAAGGACATAAGTGAGTTATCATAGAAGGAAATAAAGTAATCACAAAAGAACAAAGTCAGGAGTACTGAAGCATGTAATGCAGAGGAAATGTGATTCGAATCCTCGTAAACGAAGAAGGGAAGGTTCACATAAATGCTTAATGATTATTAAAATTTATTTGAGAGCGCCGCAAAAGCTTTCCGGGTGCGGGTAGAATTTGGCGGGCGCGTTCGAGGCGTCTCACGAGTACTCATACTTCGAGGAACTAACCTTTATCATACTTCGATGAATAGAAGTAACGGTCTTTCCTTCTTTCGGAATATCGACGATTACGCCGCGACGGCGGCGCCGATTTCTTTTAATTTTTATAGAAAGAGAGTTTTTGCAAATCTTTGTATCGTTATTATCCAAACTAATCATTTGATAAAGACAAGTATACCTTATCGCGTATAACATAGGATAATTTTTTTAGAAAATTATCAAGGTCGTATTTAGATCCGGGTCTGTTGAGTACTTCTACTTCGCGAAAATGAGCTATTGTTCTATCGATAAATCGCGTGATTTAAAGAAATTAAAATTACAGAAAATGAAAGACAGAAAGAAAATTATAGAATTGAAATTTCATAATTAAAAGACAGAAATGCAATCTCTACCCGAATACGTAGAGGAGAAATAAATGCGTGAGCGAGTTCTACCCAACCGGGTAAACGGAAAATAAATGCAGTGCAAGTTCTACCCAAACGGATAGACGAGAAATAAATGCATGACAATATAATAAAACAAAGCTATTAAAGGAAATAACGAAAACATAAAACAACGGAAAGAAAAATAACGAAAACGAAAAACGATGAAAACATAAAATAACGAGAACAAAAGTTGCTTTGAAACGAAAATAAACGAAAACATAATATTCAGTTCTAATCTCTACCGCGTCAAGGAAGAAAAAGAACGAAAAATACAGCGGCGAATAATTTCGAATCAAAGCGAAAATAAAGATAACCAAAATTCGAATTAAAGCGAAAATAAACAGAAACGTAATATTCGGCTCTATCGATTCCGTGTCAAGGAAGAAAAAGAGCGAAAGTTACGAATTTGAATAAATTCGAATTAAAACGAAAACCAAAATTATGGCAATAAATAAATTGTTAACCAAAGCGAGAAAAAATGCAGAAGATGCAGGAATTGAAATTGCATAATTGAAGTGCGGATATGAAACTAAGTTATGAATTGAAATTACAGGACAAAAATAAAACTATGTTATGAATTAAAATTGCAGTACAAAAAAGAAATTGCAGAATTGAAACTACGCTACATATTGAAATGACAGAATTGAAAATGCACAAAATAAAAAATAAACTTATTTATTGCCATAATAAGGGTTACAAGAAATAAAAACATTACATTTAAAGGAAAACTACAAAAAAAGAAAATACAAAAGAGTGGGAAAGATGGTGGAAGATCACCCCAAAATGGGCAATCCAAGAGGGGGAAATAGTGAGGGGGCAACCTCTATTTATAGAGAAAATTTGAGCTGCATTTATAAAAAAAAGGAGTTGAGGAAGGTGCTAGAAGAGCAGCTGGCGGTTTGACTTGAGAGTGACCAATTTTGACTTGAGAGTTGTGGGGTACGGATAGTAGATAGCAGCTGGCGGGGTGCGGATAGCAGGTAGGAGCTGGGGGGGGGGGTGCGGATAGCTAGATTTAATCCAGCAAAAATTTGCAGGGGCTGGTTTCAATCGCGCTACCTCAAGGGAGGCTAGCCAGACCAAGTCCACTGAGCCAAGCGGATTTCTCTGTTTAACACAGAAACATATATAAAGACGGGAAGGGAAAATCGACATCCCGTCATCCCGTCCTGTCGATCGACGGGAAGGGATGTCGATCGGGACATAGGCCGCGAGAAGCTGATCGACGGGACGAGAAGCATATCGACGGGACGGTCTCTCGATCGACGGGAAGGGCTGTTGATCGACGAGGCTCTGATTAAAACCCGACGGGAAGCATATCAACGAGACAGTATGTCGATCGACGGGAAGGGCTGTCGATCGACGGGGCTCTGATTTTAATTCAAAAACAAGTAAAAAAAAACGACGAGAAGGAAAAATCGACATCCCGTCCCGTTGATCGACGGGAAGGGATGTCGATCGGGACTTAAAAGTATATCGACGAGACTCTATGTCGATCGACGGGACCGAATATCGATCGATGAGACAAGACTTTGATGTCGATTTTAAAACAAGTAAAATCGACGGGAAGCTAAAGTTTATTATATATTTTAACTTATTTATAGTCTATACGAGTGACAGTGCACGGAGGGCCCCCGTGCCCCGCGCGACAGTACCCTGCCCGACACCCGACGGGCTTCTCCCGCACTCGGCGGGCTTTGCCCGCAGTACCCGACACGCACCCGCTTAATAAAATTAAAAAAATTAAATATTCTTTATTTTAATTTTAAAATATTTTAAATTTCTGTATTTTAAAGATTATGTTTAATATATACATATATATTATATAATTATAATTTATATATATTATATATATGTATATTATATATTTATAATTACGAGCATCTTCGCACGGGCTACCGCCCGTGCTCGATGCTCTCCGCTTCGACAGTACCCCACTTGCGACGGTACCAACGCACAAACTCGCCCGCTCTCGAATGCTCGATCAATTGTCAGTTCATGGGTAGCTTCGTGCCCCGCGTGACAGTACCACCGCCTCGACAGTGTCCCGGCGCGACGGCGCTCCCGCCGCTCGCGAAAGCACGCACGCACGACAAAATCATGACGGGGGAGAACAGACGCATCGACTTTAAGGGAAGGAAGGCGGGCGACATTGTTTGGAGTGAATTCGTAAATGGATTCCGCAAGTGGCATTGACTTTAAATTTGTTTGGCCATGAATCTAAATTTGCTTCAATGGTTGAGCATGAACCTGTAGCAAGCCTGATGGAGCATTGAAGTAAATTTAGATTCATGGTCAAACAAATTTAAAGTCAATACCACTTGCGGAATCCATTTACGAATTCACTCCAAACAATTTCGTATTAACTCATAATGAAATTGGTCATTGTAAACAACTCACCATTGCATTAATATCCACAGTTCATGAATTAAAGTATTTGAACTCATAATGATATAATTGAAGAGCATTGTTAATAGCACACCTCATCTCGCTAATAGCAACCCTGCGATAGTAGCACCTCACAAAATTCTATTCCACATCTATTGGCTATTAGCACACCACCCAAAAATGAAAAAAAAATACTAATTTTCAAAAACACTACAAAAAACACATCAACACATTAAATAGTATTCAGAAAAGTTACATCATACTATATGTCCTACAATTTGATCGAAAGTATAGATCAAAACTCCACAATGTTCTCACAAGAATTTCATATTTACTGATCTGCTAGAATTACAAAGTGATCTCATAACAAGGGCTCCATTCCCATTATTTGGTTGGACAAAATTTTGGCACAAACTGGATTTGAATTTCATCGGAAATTCGGAATATAGAGGGTTATTAGGTTCTATATAATTCCCACTAGTTCGGATGGAGTTGTGAAAATCTTCCTCCGACATTGTTCTTCTTCAATCGTTCGCATCCATCCATACTACTATCAATTGATTCTGCCACAGTTCAGTTGTCGGAGGAAGGAAACTAATCACCAACCCAGATCTGCGTGTGACCAAAATCTGGAAAAAATGGGGAAGATATACTCCCGCCGCCGACCTAGATCTGCGAGAGAAACGAGGAAGAAGACAGTTGCGAAATGTTGAGAAACAGGGAAGAAGAAAGGGGCGAAATGCTAAGCGATGGGGAAGAAGACGGACCTGCGTGAGAAAACCAGGGAAGAAGACGTGAAATACTCCAGCCGCAAATACTCCCGCCGCCGAAATAGTACCCTATTGCAAGAACACCCGCCGGCCGCCGACCTGCGTGAGAGAAACGGGGGAGAAGAGAGCTGTATGCGGAGCGACGGGGAAGAAGACCTCCGAACCCTATCGCAGACCTGCGGCTTTGGCTTTCACGGGAAAAAAATAGAGGGGTGCGACTATACCTGTACATTCGGAGGTTTATTTCTTATTTGAATGTGTGCTAATAGCACAATGGGGTGTGCTATTAACAATGCTCTAATTGAAGTATTTTTAAAAATAATTCTTTTCCGCTCACTTAAAACTGCTACCGCCAACAAAATAACCAAACACTTGTCTCACTACCAAATCAGAAGACTCGTCAACTTCTTTACTTTAATCACTTCGTCAGTTTCATTAAGTGGATCATTTGTGCCTCTCATAGTAGGTAGTTTTGCAGGAGATTCTAATAAGATACAGAAATTTTTTCCTTTTAACACTTGCATATTTTAAGCATCACGACGATATTACCACTAAATATGAAGATGTTTTCTTTTAATTTCTCCTTAAGTGAAACCATGCATCCCAAAGAAACGAACTTACCACTAAATATGAAGATGTATTTTATAATTTCTCCTCAAGTGAAACCATGCATCCCAAAGAAACGACGTACATGCTTCAGCCAGAGAGTTATTGATCTTAGGACACCACATTTCAGGCAGGAAATAAATATCCTAAGGAATACAAAGAAGCTGCAGCATTCATATCAACCAGACGCAGCAACTCTGCAGCTTAGCTTACAATTAAAAGAAGCATACAAATATACGATAGCAATTTCCATTCTCCGATCGATCAGGCTTTGCGACAACGATGCCAACCTGTTGTCCAAATCATCAATATCAGCCGTCTCTGGAGCCACTGTGCTGCTAAACAGAAGTTTTTTTGTTATCGCGTTTTCACCAAAGTCGTAGAGAGCAAATTAATGAACTCAAATTTGATAATCAGGCAGCAATGCAATTTCCCATCTAAACGAGAGAACCTTTTCGTACCTCACAGCATTATCAACGTTCATGCTGTTAATGGCGATGCGGCCTTTCGGAGCTGATGATAAATGCACAAAGATGAAGTCCACATAATTCAGTATTTCGGCTTCTTGCTTGGTTTAGCGGAAATCTAAATCAGCTGGGTGGAGCAAATTGATACCTGAGAGGCCTCCCTCCTGAGGAACCCGCTGGCACGCACTGGTTGGACAGAGCGAGGGGTAGATGGGCTCGAATCTCTTGTACCCTAAACTTATGGCTGCAACCTTCAGAACCAACTAAATAAACGGTGAGCGTAGTTGTAATTTCCTTTTTGAACTCAATTCATGTATGACAAAAGGATATACTCAATTGCGTAACATAAAATTAATGTTCGAAGACCCAAGTTTAAAAATACTACAGGGAAGCACTGTGTTGCTCGAACTCACCCCCAAACCACCATACCTATAAACTCCATTCGTAGATTGATGGTGGCATCTTTTGAGCAAGCGGCCGTATAACCTTGATTCTATAAGACGTTATCAAAAGATAGTTCAGATGGCTAAGAAAGAATAGAAAATAGCTAACGAAGATGAAAGGACTAACCAGAGCAGAACATAATGTAACGTGCAGGAATTTTGCTCATCTACGATCTTTTATTTTTGAGACGCGCTTCTGATTTTTAATTGAGCTGTAGATTATAAAATAAGTCAGAGTAATGTAAAAGTGCAACATGAAACATTGGAATTATCGTGGATCCGAATATTTCCAACATTGGAATTATCGTGGATCCGAAACATTGGTATTGGTGTCAATGTGTATCTATGCACAACATCATTCTCTGCATTGGTTACTTTCGACATGCGACAGAGTTGCAAGGTTGTGCTATTTAGCAATATTTGTAAATAAATCACAATAAACATAAAGCGAATTTCATATTTACCCCATGTCATGTTTGAGTTTGCACGGCCAATGGTGGGTGTCGCTGTGAGCCTAGTTGTCTCAGGCAGCGATGTAATAGTAGGGTGGACAGCAAAGCTTTGACGTCGCGGGGGTAATTGTCGGCGCCGCCTTTGAGCAGCAGCACGGGAAATTTCTCTCTGCTGCTGTCGTTGTGCTAGCATCACATCTGAAGTATTATGAAGAAGAAGAAGAGAATATCGGGTAATTGTAGTAGAAGTTTAGGAATCATTTATATTCTAAAAGAGGCAATTTATATAAGAAGGGCAAACTGAAATGGTGGCACAAATTGAAAAGTACTTCTCTTTTGTGCGTTTAAATTCAAAACAACTTCTCAGGTCTGTGCATAAAACCGCCGTAAACCTTCTTCTCGACCCCAATTCAACATTCGAAGAAGAAGAAGGTCTGAAGAAGAGAAATCACCTCGCAGAAGTTGCAAAGGACGACGAAGTAGAAGGCCAATCAATCTTGGAGCTAGAAATCGGAGGCAGAAATGAAATGAAAATCCAAAGGAATACAACAGAGAACGAAATGGAAATAAAAATAAATTGACGCTTACCGGTGATTAGTATCTACAAATATATTTCCGTCTTGGGGACACAAACTCCAAACATATCTGGAAATATAAGGAGAGTAATGAATGGTAAATTAAATCCAATTTACACAATGAAAGGCTCAGATGTTTTCCAAAATCTTCTATGAAGAGGTATAACTCTCATTGCCTTTCTTAAAAAATATAATAAAAATAATAGCACCTAAAGCTTTGAAAAAGAAATCAAGAAAACTGCATATGAGATCTGAAAACAGAAGCACCTAAAGCTTTGAGAGGATTTTAAACATTGTATTTTGAATTGAATCCACTATAGTAGGCAAATGAAATCAGCTTTGTATAAAATATATCCAGTAAATCTGTAAAGGTAGAAACACCCAAAAGTTTCAACTAATAACAGTAGCTGGTAATAAACTTGAGTTAAAACCCTTTACCCAAAATTGAAAAGAATGGATCCAAATTCAGTGAAGTACCATCGGCCATAGGAATTATGAAATAACCATATGAAATCAGTTCTAAGTAAAAAAATATCCAGTCATTGAATAGTGTATCTTATTTTCACCTCGCAGAAGTTGCAAAGGGCGACGAAGTAGAAGGCCAATCGATTTTGGAGCTAGAAATCGGAGGTAGAAATGAAATGAAAATCCAAAGAAATACGACAGAGAATGAAATCGAAATCAAAATAAATTGACGCTTACCGGTGATGAGTTTGGACGGAGAGAAACGGAAAATTCGTTGTAGGCACCGGCGATGGCTTTGGACGGACAGGTGTTGAGGAGTTGAGGATTTCATTTTAGCGTATAGCAATAGTTTGAGGAAAACAAACCCTAAACGCAATAAAAAAAATGAAGCTTACCGTGCGGAGGCGGATTAGGCAGACGCAGAGAGCAGAGAGGACGCAGCGAGGAGAGAAGCCAGTAGTGGAGACCGATGTGGATTTCAGAGGCGACCTGGAGATGTGGATTCCAACATTAGGCGGAGGAAATGTAAAGAGGTAACAGTCGTAGAAGATCAATTAAACCGTAAATGAATTTGATAGGAGAATGAAACGATTGAATGAAATTACTCAACAATGGGTCTACATATATATACACGGAAGGGTGATCCCAACACCCAGAGGTGAGCCCAAGATAGTCGACCACCAGACCATACAATATAATACATCTAACACCCCCCTCAAACTCACGGGGGTTCATACACCGAGAGTTTGGATAATAGATAAGCATGTTGGGACCGAGTCTGCGGCTTAGTCATCAAGTCTGCAAGCTGCTGCTCAGAAGGAACAAAGGAAGGAGTAAGAGTTCCCCGACCATACTGCTCACGAAGGAAGAAAACATCCACCCCGATGTGCTTGGAGAGACAATGTTTCACCGGATTCAAGGTGATCTGAATGGCACCAGTGTTATCACAGTGGAGTGGAGTGGAGTGGGATCCGGAGAAGAGACACCAAGATACTCAAGGAGCCAGCGGAGCCAAATAATGTCCTCAGTAGTAGTAGCCATGACACGCAGTTCAGCCTCAGTACTGGAACGAGAAACCCTTGTCTGTTTCTTGGACTTCCAGGCAATAAGTGAAGTACCCAAGAATAGACAGAAACCAGTGACAGATCGGCGGTCAACGGGATCACTGGACCAAGTAGCATCCGAGTAAGCACGAAGCAGCAGAGAACTGCTACTGGAGTAGAAGAGACCACGTGAAGTCGTCGCCCGGAGATAACGCAACAGCCGCAGGAGATGACCATAATGCACAGAGGTAGGTGCACCAACAAACTGGCTCAAAACATGAACAGCATGAGCAATGTCGGGCCGAGTAATAGTAAGGTAGACGAGACTCCCAACAATGTGACGATAACGAGTAGGATCAGAGAGTGGAACCCCATCATCCGGTCGTAACTGAAGGTGAAGCTCCATAGGGGTGTCCACGGTGCGAGAGTCAGAGAGAGCAGCCCGAGCTAAAAGGTCTGCTGTGTAACGCCACTGAGAGAGCTGAAAACCATGGTCTGTAGAGGTGACCTCAAGGCCCAAGAAATAGCTCAGCTGTCCAAGATCAGTCATCTGAAACTGCTGCTGGAGGTGATGTTTGACGAAAGTCACATGAGTAGGGTCATCACCTGTAATGATCATATCATCCACATAAAGTAATAGAAGAGTCCGGCCACGAGAAGAGGAGCGCACCAACAAGGCTGGATCATGCGGGCTCGGCTGAAAACCGGCGGCAGTAATGGCCGAACTGAAACGAGCAAACCACGCGCGGGGCGCCTGCTTGAGCCCGTATAGAGCTCGTCTCAAGCGGAAAACAAGTCCTGGAGGAGAGGAAAGACCGGGAGGAGGGAGCATGTACACCTCCTGCTGAAGGTCACCGTGAAGAAAAGCGTTCTTCACATCGAGCTGGAACAGAGACCAGCGACGAACAGCTGCAACAGCAACAAGAGTGCGGATCGTGGTCATGTGAGCAACTGGGGCAAAAGTCTCATCATAGTCACGTCCCTGCTCCTGCTGAAAACCACGAGCCATGAGGCGGGCCTTGTACCTCTCTACAGAACCATCTGAGCGAGTCTTCACCTTGAAGACCCACTTGCAAGTAATAGGAACAACGCCATGGGGGAGAGGAACAAACTCCCAGGTACGAGTATGCTCAAGTGCCTCCAACTCAGCAGATATAGCAGTCTGCCACTCAGGTATCTGGGCAGCCTCACGATAGGAAGTCGGCTCTGGAGTATCACAGGTAGTAGCAGGGAGAGCAGGCAGGTCCATAGGTAGTGTAGCAAGACTGAGGCGGTCGGGAGGACGTCGCTCACGAGGTGGGTTGCGACGCGCAGGAGGATCATCCACAGGGACCTCGCTGGAGGAGACAGGCACTGAGTCGGGGGGTACTGGAGGTGAGGGAACAGGAGGGGGACGACGAGTGTAGTGATGTGGAAGGGGAACGACGAGTGTATCGGAGGAGGAGGTGGGAAGAGAGACCGGAGAGGCCGATGGCACCGGGAGAGGAGGAGGACAAACCGGTGGAGAGAAGGGAACATGAGGTGGTGAGGTGGGAAGAGTGAGAAACTGCACATCGGAGGGAGTCACAGATGAGTGCGAGGTCGGGGGAACGAAGGACACAAAAAAAGGGTGAGATGACATCACGTGAGATCCGAAGACGACGAGCAACAGGATCATAACATCGATAGCCCTTGTGCTCAACACTGTACCCAAGAAAGACACATGGTACAGAC
This sequence comes from Dactylorhiza incarnata, assembly GCA_033032865.1. Taxonomy (NCBI): domain Eukaryota; kingdom Viridiplantae; phylum Streptophyta; class Magnoliopsida; order Asparagales; family Orchidaceae; genus Dactylorhiza; species Dactylorhiza incarnata. Next base: position 2,429,123 of record JAWHQI010000275.1, read on the forward strand.
TGAGCAGAGAGCTTGGTACGCTCACGTGGAGAGAGTAGAACATAACACCGACAGCCAAAAACACGGAGATGAGTGTAACGTGGAGGTCGAGAGTACAGACACTCACCAGGGCTCTGACCATGAAGAAAAGTGGAGGGCTACAGGTTAATAAGATAGACAGCAGTGGAAACAGCCTCAGCCCAAAAGTGAGGAGGCACATGAGAGGAGATAAGAAGGGTGCGTGCTGTCTCAATAATGTGACGATGCTTCCTTTCAGCGGTGCCATTTTGAGCATGGGCACCAGGGCAAGCAAGCTGAGGGAGAGTACCGTGGGTGGCAAGTAAATCTCGAAAAGCATGAGAGAGGTACTCCCCCCCCCCAGAATCGGAGCAAAAAATGCGAATGGAAGCAGAGAACTGGGTGCGCACCATAGCAGAAAAAGTAACATATATCTGAAAGAAGTCAGAACGAGAATGCATAAAATAAATCCAACAGTAACGAGAATAATCATCAACAAAGATAACATAATAACGGTGACCACCTTTTGATACAAACGGTGCGGGACCCCAGACATCAGAATGAACTAAATCAAAAGGACGCGAAGATCTTGACTCACTAGACGGATAAGGGAGTTGGAGCTGTTTACCAAGCTTACAACCCGTACAAGAATGAGACCGATCAACAGAAACACGACCCAGAAAACCATGACTAATACGCGACGCAAGGCGCGGGCCACTGGATGACCAAGACGGTGATGCCACTGAGAAAAGGCCACCGAAGGAAGACAGAAGGTGATAGCAGCCGGAGATGACGAAGGGAGATGGAGGCGATCAAGGACGTACACCCCACTACGGCGACGGCCAACTCCAAGGAGTGTCCCTGTCAGACGATCCTGCACACGACAAACAAACTCATCAAAAATAACAAGGCAACCATGTGATGTGAGTTGGCTGGCGGATATAAGATTCATGGATAGCTTGGGTATGTAGGCAACGTCGGGGATATGAAAATGACTGGTATGGAGGAGGCCACGACTAGTAATGGGGAGAATAGTACCATTGGCTACCATGATACTAAGGGCGGGGGAAACGGGCTGGCAAGATGAGAGGTGTGTGGCATCATGAGTCATATGAAAAGAGGCTCCAGAGTCGAGCAACCAGTCGGAGGAAGAGATACCTGAAGGGGCGGAAGCTGCCAGCTGAGAGGTAGAAGCATCAGAAGCATCCGATGAAAGAACGGAGACAGTAGAGCGAGGCAGGGATCCCTGAGAGAGCTGCTGAGCAATCTGTTGTGCAAGCTCAGAAATAGAGAGAGACTGTGCCACAGCAGAGAAAGGAGCACCGGGAGCACGCTGCTGACCAGACTGCTGAGCTCTCTGAAGCTTGCGGCACTCAGATTTGACATGACCAAGGAACTGACAGTAGTGACAGCGGACAGATGAACGACGGGGAGCACCGGACTGAGCCGAAGAGGGCGCCGGAGGACGAGGAACAGGGCGAACCGGAGCACTATAACCTGACGAGGGCAGCAGAGAAGCACTGACAAAAGAGGACTGCGGCGGAAGCTGGGGAGTAGCTAGAACAGCGTGAGGCATCCCACCAGAAGAAGTAGTGGAGTCCAGGGAGTGGAGGCGAGTCTCCTCAGCGATCACCAAGGCCAAAGTATCGCTGAGAGACGGAGGGGGATGCCGGTGCAGAAGCTGAGCGCGAATGGACTCGAACTCGGGGCGTAGGTGCATAAGAAACTCAAACAAGCTCTGACAGTCGCGATCCGGAGAGATGGCAACACACTGAGGGCATGACGCACAGGGAGAAGGAGTCATCTCGTCGCACTAACGCCAGAGATCTAGGAGCTCAGCAAAGAAGGTCTGAACAGACCGATTGTAACACCCCAAAGATCGTGGTTCAGCGAGGTAGGCGGAATGGTAGTGTTGCGCTCGGGATAGGCTCAAGATTCCAGATCAGGTCAATGCGCACGACCATTATCCTCTTCGCGCACGACCAGTGATCGTGCGCCAATGATCATGCGTAACCCGCAAAGAATCGGAGTTCTGTCTCGGCTTATGCGCACGACCATTGTCCTCTTCGCGCACGACCAGTGATCGTGCGCCAGCGACCGTGCGTTAATTCAGAAGAAAATCGAGTTCTGTCTCGTACAATGCGCACGACCATTTCCCTCTTCGCGCACGACCACTGACCGTGCGCCTGTGATCGTGCGCCCTGTTTATTCTGTTCCGCGATTTTGAGCGGAGAAGAAGATCAGACCGTCCAAATCTTTTGGAAATTGATCCAACGGCTAGGTTTAGTTGCGGGAGACTATTAGGGCTGATGAGAGGGGGGTTAAACCTCATATTCTCTAAGCCATTCTCTCTCCAAACCCTAGAGAAAGAAGGAGGAGCCAAGGAAGAAGAAGGGAGATTCCGCCATTGACGGAGCTCCGGAGCTCCGTTTCGCGAGCCGTTTCCAGATCTGGAGAGTGCAGCCCGGTGCGGTCGTTTCCCTCCGTCTAGAATCTCGGATCCATGGCGAAAAAGAATGCTCCTAGGGTAACGATTTCTTCTCCCGTTGTTTGGACTTGTCTTTTGTCCTCTCCTTCATTTCTCTATGCTTGCATGAGGGATCCCTTTCACCAAATGGGTGAAGTGTAGGATTTCCTCAAGTTCTTCGGAACTCCGGGTTGATTGTGTCCGTCCCCGACATATTGCATGTAGAAAATCCGGTAGTCGTGCGGATTTAGGCATTGTGTGTGAAGCCTATTCGTGGTCGCGAGCCCGAATCAGTGATGCTTGATTTGCGACGTTGCATTTAGGTTAAGCCTAGAATGCGTGCCGGAGAATGACTCTGTGATATATGCGATAGTATTGCGGGATTTAAGCGTAGGCATCTTGTGAAGATCCTAACGGAAGCCCCATGCTTTGCGAGTGGTTGAATGCAAACCTTCACCACTAGAATTGTTGAGGAGTGTTCTTGTACCTCCTTTTGGTTACGTGTAAAGCCCTAACGATCCATCATGCCCTCCGGCCGAAAGGCGGAGTCGGGTCTTGAGTCGTTACAAGGTAAACTTTTAAGGCTTGGGTGTTGTAACTTATGTTTTGTGTAACACTAGCGAGTGCTAAACCCTTACGGGCCGAGGTGATGTCATACCCGCATCGTGTGTTCAATCGATGACAAGAGCACGGGAATTGGCTGAACTGAACCCGTTTCCAGGCGCGGCGGTAGGGGGATTTATCTCTTGTAAACCCGAACGACCTTGGGAGAGGTTGGGAAGGGCGTCTTGCCTAGACCGACCAAAAGCTCTTTTCTATCTAGAGTTTCCGGACTCATGATGGTGTTGGTGCTCGGGAAGAAGTACCTTTGGTGCATGCCGTGTGAGCATGGAGCGTGCGGTTGTGTGTACCCACGTTTGTGATGAATTGATGTTGTTAGCCTCATGCGGTTGTTTAGGCGGTTGTGGGGAACCTTCGGGTGAACCCAACCAACATCATGTGCATACCTAGGTTCCCTTCTTTTTGATGCTCAACCTAGAAGATTGATTGTGCTTGAAACCTCACCTTGTGTAGTTGCACTTTCTTTATTTTAGTACTGGTGCTAGTATGGCTTGCTTGCAGGGTAGAAACTCCGCCACCCCGGGAAAGGGGTGGGGTCGTTATAATTTGGTCAGCTGTGCTGACCGTTACCTTGTTTGCCACCGCTGGGTGGAACGTTCTTTTGCAGGTGCAGGTGAGCCTAGTGGGAAATAGCGGGCGGTGGCCCTTTTGCTGAATTGGCCCTTGAAGGCCAGCCTCCCTTTTCTGCTTTCTCATGTATTGCCGGCCTGCGTGCCGAAGTATGATCTGAGTTTTGTACATTGGTGAATGTAAGGCCTTAAGGCCGTAACTCTATTTTATGGTTTCGTTCCTATGATAGTGGACAGTTCTAATTGAAATGTTAAATCTTTATGCTTCCGCTAGTGTTTAGTATACTCTGCTGTAGTTCTTTCTGTTTATCACCTTTTAACTCCTAGCTAGTGTGGTTTGTATGGCGTGGGGTCCCGGCCGGACCTACTGTTATACTATTCGTACTGGCAGGGTGTTACAATTTGGTATCGGACTTAAGGCGTCGATCCGTAGTTTAGCGAATTCGGGACGAATTCCTTTTAAGGGGTGGTGTGCACGGGATGTGCATTCACCTAAAACGACAAAAACTAATAAGAATGTCCACTTAGGAATGAAAAGAAAACATACTTGTTTGCGGAACCTGAGCGTTCCATGATTGATGTTTGATATGCTTTCAGTCACTAAATTGTCTCTTACACGATTGTAGGTGACTAGGAGTGGTGCGGGGCCGTCTCAACCCCGTAACACTGCTGAAAGTAGTGGGTCGTCTGAGGTGACAGCGACCACTCCTTCGGCTGAGATGATCAAGTTAGTCGCTGAAGCTGTCTTCGCGATGATCAACACCCAGTCTGGGCAGCTTGCACAGCCTACTACTCCGACTCTGGATGTGGCCCCTGTAACTGTTGCTGTAGTGGAACCTGCGGTAGAACTGAGGGTGGAACGTCGAGTTGCGCAGGTAGTAGTGGGGCGAGCGCGTGACCAGCAATTAAAGTACTTTCTGAGCCTCAACCCTCCATCCTTCGAGGGGACGGAATCCCCTGGGAGAGCTGCTGAGTGGTTGTCAGAAATAAAGAGGACTTTAATGTCTATGCTTATAAGCAAAGGTATGTTGGTAACCTTAACCACCTTCCTACTTATAAGAGAAGTAAGACTTTGGTGGGAAGGAGAGTTGTTGCTCAAGTTTGGTGGGAGACAACTTTCCGAAATCTCTTGGGAAAGCTTCCATGAGTCATTCCTTCTAAAGTTTCTACCCCTAACTGAGATTCCTGAACTACAAGATCAGTGTTCACACCTAGAGCAGGGAGAACACTCAGTGGATGAGTACCTGATTGAGTTCATCAGTCGGAATCGTTATGAGAGGTCTATGTGGGAAGATGAGGAAACCAAGGTCAACAAGTTCTACAATGGTCTGCGAGATGACCTAAGACTAATGCTTGTGGGTCCAAAGTTACTCGGCTTCAACGTCTTAGTGAAAACAGCTAAATCTCTGGAAACGGATATGAAGAGTATGCAGCGCGCGAAAGACTTCAATGTAAAGAAGTCAGAGTTTCATGCGCCAGTCTCTCAGTCCAAGTCCGAGTTCAGAAGAAACAAGAGAAAGTTCAACTCTGTGGAAGTTAAGACTGCACGGTGTTCCTTAATTTGTTTCACTTGTGGAAAGGTGGGACACAAAGCCGCGGTGTGTCGAAGTGGTCCCCCAAAAGCAAAAAGCGGAGAAGTGGACTATGCTCGTGCGATGGGTTCAGCTCCTATGGAGAAAGGCAAAGCGGTGGAGTCTTCGATTCCCCAATATTCTCTAACCCAGCCGAGAGTCTACTCTTATGGCCAGCAAGAGGTCATTCAGCAATGCGATGTTGCCACAGGTATGGATGATCATCTCCAAATATGATTTATACCCCGTGTGCGGCTAAAGATAGAAATATGTCCACTGTATCTGTTGACAACAAAATTTTATGTCTTGTATTTGTGTGCAATTAGGCCTTGTCCTAATTATCGACTATTCGACGAGAGCTCTGTTGGTGTGGGAGCATCGCTCTCCTATTTGTCTAAGGACTTCGTGTTATGAATCGAATTGTCATTTACCTTAGTCAAGGATAGATTGGAGGTAATGCTGCCTAATAGATCTCGAGTGAGCGCGAATAGGAGAAGCTGTGAAAAGGCGCGAAGATGTTCTTCACCTTGTTGAAGGATTCGGGGCCTAAGACCAGTTTTGTGTTGTTCTAGTAGTAGCGGACCAAGCTGACCGAGAGGAACCGTTATCCGATTCCGAGAATCGACGACTTACTTGACCAACAGGTTGGGTCGACGGTATACTCTATGCTTGACTTAAGGTCCGGCTACTATCAGCTTAGTAGTAGGGAATGTGATGTTCCAAAGACAGCGTTCAGTACCCGCTTTGGGCACTATGAGTTCACGGTGATGCCGTTCGGTCTGTCTAATGCACCGTCGGTATTCATGGACTTGATGAATAGGGCATTCCGTGAGTATTTGGATCAATTTGTGATCGTCTTCATCGACGACATTTTTGGTATACTCTCAATCGGAAGAGGAGCATGTAGGGCATCTGCACGCAGTTCTGAGCACCTTGAGGATGAGTCAACTATATGCCAAGTTCTCCAAGTGCGAGTTTTGGCTACCGTCAGTAGCATTCCTTGGTCACGTCGTTAGTAGAGATGGAATTGCGGTTGATCCGTCGAAGATAGAAGCGATCCGAGCCTGGCCTTTGTTGAAAAACGTAGCGGAAGTCCGAAGTTTCTTAGGACTTGCCGGCTATTATAGGCGCTTTGTGGAAAACTTCTCGAGGATTGCACTTCCTCTCACTAAACTGACTAGGAAAGATTATAAGTTCGTTTGGTCGCCCGAGTGCGCACGAGCTTTTGAAGAGCTGAAGAGCCGTCTGACCACGGCGCCCATTCTATGCTCGCCATGTGGTATGGAAGGCTACGAAATTTATAGCGACGCCTCAGGAAGTGGTTTGGGTTGTGTCCTAGTGCAGTTCGGGAAGGTAATTGCCTACGGCTCCCGGCAGTTGAAGGTTCATGAGAGGAATTACCCGGTCCATGATTTGGAGCTAGCGGCCGTGGTATATGCTCTTAAGCTTTGGAGGCATTACTTGTATGGCGTGAAGATCGACATCTTTACCGACCACAAGAGCCTCAAGCACTTGCTAGATCAAAGGGAGTTGAATATGCGTCAAAGGAGGTGGATGGAGTTCCTTGGGGACTACACCTTCGACATCAATTATACTCCCGGTAAGGGAAATGTAGTAGCGGACGCGCTGAGTCGTCGGGCTCCCGCTCAAGCAAATTGGATTTTGATGCACGATGAGCGTCTAATCCGTGAGCTAGAGGAAATGGAGATCGTATGCATTGATAGGAGAACGTCTACTTCAGCATGCTTGAACTGGACGGAGGTTCAATACGACCTTGCTGACCGAGTTCGACAAGCATTGGAGCTGGACGAGAGCATGAAACGCTATAAAACGGAAACCGTTGAGGGGTTAAACGCTGATTTCTCCTTTGAAGACGACCTTATGTGGAAACAGGAAAGGTTGTGCATCCCAAAACGTTGGCACTCTACGGGCGGAGTTGATGTACGAGGCTCATCATACCAAGTACTCGATCCACCCGGGGAGCGCTAAAATGTATATGGATTTGAAGAAATTGTTCTGGTGGCCGGGTATGAAGAAAGACATTGCCCTCTACGTGGCCAAGTGTAACACCTGCGCGTTGGTGAAGGTGGAATGTCAACGTCCCGGTGGATTTTTGAAGTCCTTGCCGATTCCGGAATGGAAGTTTGACGATATTTCGATGGATTTCGTGCACGGATTGCCGAGATCGCAGCATGGAAACGACGCCATCTGGGTGATCGTGGACAGACTGACAAAAGTATCGCATTTTATTCCGAACCGGGAGGATGATTCTGTAGAGAAGCTAGCAAAGCTCTATGTTGATAGTATTGTGAGGCTGCACGGTGTCCCCCGTAGTATCGTCAGCGATCGTGACGGGCGTTTCACATCGAAAGATTGGAGGCTTATCCATGAACTGTTGGGCACGAAATTGAAGTTCAGCACGGCCTTCCACCCGCAAACGGATGGACAGACCGAGAGAACCAACAGGACTATGGAGGATATGCTCCGAATGTACACTCTAGATTTTGGAAAGAAGTGGGAAGATCATCTCTATATGATCGAATTCGCCTACAATAATAGCTACCAAGCCAGTAAAGATGGCTCCTTTCGAGGCCCTCTATGGTAAGAAGTGTCGTACGCCGTTGTCTTGGGCAGAAACGGGCGATACTAAGCTATTAAAGCGAAAGGATGTTGAGGAAGCAACTTCGACGATCCGAACTATACGTGAAAGGCTATTGATTGCCCAGGATAGGCAAGCAAATAATTACAACGCCAAGCTTAGGAACCTAGAGTTCGCCGTCGGTGACCGGGTTTACTTGAAGATCAAACCGTTCAAAGGGGTATCAAGGACCCGACGCTTGAAAAAGCTCAGTCCAAGGTACTTAGGACCGTTTGAGATCGTGGAGCGTGTTGGTGATGCGGCTTATCGGCTTGCACTATCTGCAGAGCTGAGCGGTCTGCACGACGTGTTTCACATTTCAGTGTTGAGGAAGGCAGTGCAAGAGCCTACTCATATCGTTGCGGTCGGCAAAGTTCCGGTTGATAGTGGGTTGTCGACGAAAGTCAAGCCCTTACACTTCGAGGATACCGAGGTAAAGCAGTTGCGGAACAAGTCCATTCGGATGGTAAAGGTCCGGTGGGATAATCGCGGCCGAGAGGAGCTAACTTGGGAGAGAGAGCAAGCGATGCTTGCGGAGTACCCCGAGCTATTTCTCTCAGGTAAATTTTCTTTAAAAACTGTAAATTCCTGCTATTACTGTTTTCGAAATTTCGGGACAAAATTCTTTTAAGGGGGGTGGAGTTGTAACACCCCAAAGATCGTGGTTCAGCGAGGTAGGCGGAATGGTAGTGTTGCGCTCGGGATAGGCTCAAGATTCCAGATCAGGTCAATGCGCACGACCATTGTCCTCTTCGCGCACGACCAGTGATCGTGCGCCAATGATCATGCGTAACCCGCAAAGAATCGGAGTTCTGTCTCGGCTTATGCGCACGACCATTGTCCTCTTCGCGCACGACCAGTGATCGTGCGCCAGCGACCGTGCGTTAATTCAGAAGAAAATCGAGTTCTGTCTCGTACAATGCGCACGACCATTTCCCTCTTCGTGCACGACCACTGACCGTGCGCCTGTGATCGTGCGCCCTGTTTATTCTGTTCCGCGATTTTGAGCGGAGAAGAAGATCGGACCGTCCAAATATTTTGGAAATTGATCCAACGGCTAGGTTTAGTTGCGGGAGACTATTAGGGCTGATGAGAGGGGGGTTAAACCTCATATTCTCTAAGCCATTCTCTCTCCAAACCCTAGAGAAAGAAGGAGGAGCCAAGGAAGAAGAAGGGAGATTCCGCCATTGACGGAGCTCCGGAGCTCCGTTTCGCGAGCCGTTTCCAGATCTGGAGAGTGCAGCCCGGTGCGGTCGTTTCCCTCTGTCTAGAATCTCGGATCCATGGCGAAAAAGAATGCTCCTAGGGTAACGATTTCTTCTCCCGTTGTTTGGACTTGTCTTTTGTCCTCTCCTTCATTTCTCTATGCTTGCATGAGGGATCCCTTTCACCAAATGGGTGAAGTGTAGGATTTCCTCAAGTTCTTCGGAACTCCGGGTTGATTGTGTCCGTCCCCGGCATATTGCATGTAGAAAATCCGGTAGTCGTGCGGATTTAGGCATTGTGTGTGAAGCCTATTCGTGGCCGCGAGCCCGAATCGGTGATGCTTGATTTGCGACGTTGCATTTAGGTTAAGCCTAGAATGCGTGCCGGAGAATGACTCTGTGATATATGCGATAGTATTGCGGGATTTAAGCGTAGGCATCTTGTGAAGATCCTAACGGAAGCCCCATGCTTTGCGAGTGGTTGAATGCAAACCTTCACCACTAGAATTGTTGAGGAGTGTTCTTGTACCTCCTTTTGGTTACGTGTAAAGCCCTAACGATCCATCATGCCCTCCGGCCGAAAGGCGGAGTCGGGTCTTGAGTCGTTACAAGGTAAACTTATAAGGCTTGGGTGTTGTAACTTATGTTTTGTGTAGCACTAGCGAGTGCTAAACCCTTACGGGCCGAGGTGATGTCATACCCGCATCGTGTGTTCAATCGATGACAAGAGCACGGGAATTGGCTGAACTGAACCCGTTTCCAGGCGCGGCGGTAGGGGGATTTATCTCTTGTAAACCCGAACGACCTTGGGAGAGGTTGGGAAGGGCGTCTTGCCTAGACCGACCAAAAGCTCTTTTCTATCTAGAGTTTCCGGACTCATGATGGTGTTGGTGCTCGGGAAGAAGTACCTTTGGTGCATGTCGTGTGAGCATGGAGCGTGCGGTTGTGTGTACCCACGTTTGTGATGAATTGATGTTGTTAGCCTCATGCGGTTGTTTAGGCGGTTGTGGGGAACCTTCGGGTGAACCCAACCAACATCATGTGCATACCTAGGTTCCCTTCTTTTTGATGCTCAACCTAGAAGATTGATTGTGCTTGAAACCTCACCTTGTGTAGTTGCACTTTCTTTATTTTAGTACTGGTGCTAGTATGGCTTGCTTGCAGGGTAGAAACTCCGCCACCCCGGGAAAGGGGTGGGGTCGTTATAATTTGGTCAGCTGTGCTGACCGTTACCTTGTTTGTCACCGCTGGGTGGAACGTTCTTTTGCAGGTGCAGGTGAGCCTAGTGGGAAATAGCGGGCGGTGGCCCTTTTGCTGAATTGGCCCTTGAAGGCCAGCCTCCCTTTTCTGCTTTCTCATGTATTGCCGGCCTGCGTGCCGAAGTATGATCTGAGTTTTGTACATTGGTGAATGTAAGGCCTTAAGGCCGTAACTCTATTTTATGGTTTCGTTCCTATGATAGTGGACAGTTCTAATTGAAATGTTAAATCTTTATGCTTCCGCTAGTGTTTAGTATACTCTGCTGTAGTTCTTTCTGTTTATCACCTTTTAGCTCCTAGCTAGTGTGGTTTGTATGGCGTGGGGTCCCGACCGGACCTACTGTTATACTATTCGTACTGGCAGGGTGTTACACCGATCACGCTGGTAGCAGACGCCAAGGGTCTGATATAGAGAGTAGCATAGGGCCTGACTGGACGGCTGATAGAGGCGACACAAGTGATCCCACATCGCCTTTGTTGTAGGGAGCTCGTAGACAGCCATCCGAATGGGAAGCTCGCAAGAATGACAGATCACAGCAATCGCGCGAGAGTCGTCAGAGCGCCATCGCGCTAAGTCGGAGCCCTTGGTGGAGGCGGCAAGTAGCAGGAGCAGGCGCAGGAGAAGGCGCAGGAGCAGGCGCAGGAGCAGGCGCAGGGGAAGGCGCAGGGGAAGGCGCAGGAGCAGGCGCAGGAGCAGGCGCAGGAGCAGGCGCAGGAGCAGGTGCAGGGGAAGGCGCAGGAGCAGGCGCAGGAGCAGGAGCAGGCGCAGGAGCAGGCTCGGTGCCGTCAATGTGACCCCATAGATCGAGACCACGGAGGATCACGCCGACGGTGGCGGACCATGCCTTGTAGTTTCGCTCGTCGAGGATGACATCAGCCTTCTGGAGGAAGGCAGAGGAGTGAGACGAGGCCATCAGGGCGCTGAGGATCGCAGACGAGCGTCAAGGGAGAAGCCGGGAAGGAAGATCAGCAGGCTGAGGAGCACAGACGAGCGGAAACGGTCTGGACGGATCGCAGACGGGCGCAGAGGATCGCAGAAGGATCGCAAACGGGCGCTGAGGATCGCAGAGAGGCGGATCTCGTCAATCGGCAGAAAGCATCCAGAGAGGCGATCGACGATCTGGCAGGCGGAAGCAACAGGCGATCGATCGGTAGGTGGGAGCAACAGGCGAAAGCAGCGATCCTGGAGGAGATCGACGATCCTGGAGGAGACGATACTGGAGGAGACGATCGATCCCGGAGGAGACGATCCTGGAGGAGACGATCGATCCTGGAATAGGCGGAAGCGAGGATCGATCGGCAGCGGAAGGAATAGGCGGAAGCGGGGATCGGAAACTTAGAGCGGAAAACCTAGCTTTGATCGCTTTGATACCATGATAGGAGAATGAAACGATTGAATGAAATTACTCAACAATGGGTCTACATATATATACACGGAAGGGTGATCCCAACACCCAGAGGTGAGCCGAAGATAGTCGACCACCAGACTATACAATATAATACATCTAACAGAATTCATAAATAGGCGAGGAATGAAGAGATAACAGTCGTAGAAGATCAAGTAAACCGTAAATGAATTCGTAAATAGGCGAGGAATTCACGAACCCTAAAGAGATGCCGTGTAAATGGCGGCGCTGGCGCAGGGGGAGCGAGGCGGCGGCAGGTAGGCGGTGCATCGAGCGAGCAGAGAGAAAGGTTGGGGGCAAGCAGTCGGTCGTAGGCGAGGAAGAACACCACATCGAGGGAGGAGAAGCGAAGCATCGGGAGATAGCTATTACGCAGTGGAAGAGCGGCTCGGTTTAGGCGGTGGAAGGGCATATCTGTCAAGCCTAATCTCGCGTGACCGAGGAGCTGCTTCGCTGTAGCAAGGAGCGAAAATTTTTATTTAGGATAGATAAGTTAAAACAAATCATTTTTTTAATAATTTACATGAAATATTACAAATTTTGAATAAAACTATACAAAAAACTATATAGAAAATAGATATATTTTACTATTCATCACTTACCAGTGGATTCAATGTACCTTGGGCAAGGAATGAAGGAGATGAGCGGTAAGATAGTAGCGGCGGCAAGCAACAGAGCACCCGCAGAAGCTACAGGAGAAGCAGAGTATTCTCATAGGTGTGAGCGGCGAAAAGCAGAATATTCTCATAGGTGACACGAAAAAGGTTGAGGAAGAGTAGAGAGAGTGTTCGCCTTACCCGAGGAAGAGGTCAAGGAAATGGGGGATAATATGCTTGGCCTTGGCCTTCATCTGGCAACTCTACACATAATTATAATAAAAGTGAACAAAGTATATATTAGGAGATATGCGAGAGCAGGTACTCTTCGTTAAGGAAATGAAAAGCACCGCAACAAAACCTCAAAGCACACCTAGAATACATGAATGCAAAATGATGTAGAGATGAACTATGCAAAAGCATTTGAATACAGAAATGTAAAGTATATAAATAAAGATCTATTTGCTCCGCTTGACCCTCCACCAGTCAATACTACGAAGCAACCCTATAAAAATTCATCACAGAATCTACCGTGCTATGTTTAGTCACTACTTGACTAATTCCTCAAAGCACACCTAAAATACATGAATGTAAAAGGATGTAGAGATGAACTATGCAAAGACATTTGAATGAAATAATACGGACAAAATACAAAAACTCTTTGAAATATCTTTTAAGAGGTGCATTAAGTTCAGATACACGATTAATACTTGTTCATAATTTAAAATTGTAATTGAAATAGAAAAAATAAATTGGTTGTGAACATTGTCCTACATATTTTAATTAGTAAGCCGAAGTCGAGATTTCTATTTACCTTCATTCCCTGTAGGGTCCGTCGCTTTCTTGGTCCTTTAGCAAGCCTAGAAATGCAAGATGGTCAAAGAAATGTCGGACCACAACGGCGCTCCGTCGCCGCCGTCGCCGCCGCCCCCGCTGCCTCCACCAACATCTTCCCGTGGCGGGAAGCCGACTCTACAAGTATCAAGATCTGATGAATTCTCTTTATCTGGAAAACAAAATCACAATATTCTTATTTTCCTGTATCTAATTGGTTTTAATAGTCACCGTAAGTGTTTTTATAGCATTTGATGGTTGCTTACTTTGCAAGGGAGCATTTGAGATTGTGGTGGATTTGCATTGAACCATTGTGTTTGCTCGCGTCATGACATTCTCAAAAAAATTGTATCTCGCAGTTAATCTAAAAGAAACAATTTGATTGATATATTAAAACATGTTTCATTGTTTTGAAAATTGACATGAAACTGAACCCAAGTGTGTGTTTACATGGACAACATTATTCAAATTGCTATACAAAAATAACCTCTTACTTCCCTTTTGCTTTGGGGAGAGAAAAGAAAAAGGACCAACACACCATCCTGCTAAAGAATTTTCTTTTTTTTTTTGCATGGGAGAGAATTTCGTCAGGGAAAGCCCAACTCCACCTACATTACATCAAGTTATGGCCAAACAATAAAGATGAGAATGGGTCACCTTCACCAAGTGGTTCAAAGATTTATAAATTAAAAATAAGATTGTTTGATGATTGGATAAAGTTGGAGCTCAAAACATTTTACCCCTTTCCTTTCCTCTAAAGTCTTCTAATACAAAAGTTAAAAATTAATTGAAGCTGAAATCAAAGTGATATCATTTACCAAATGACTTGCAGTTGGTGCACTTGTTGCATTATCAACATTCTGTGACAATGGTAATATCTTGCTCGCATCACTCATTCAAGCTCCTTGAGTGCTTCTGAAGTGAGGGAGATTATAACAGCAGTGTAAGTTGGAGATTACAGCAGTATCATGCAGGATATTATGATGTACAACATGCATATCAGTAAACTATACCAAATACCTCTAACTTTAAACTTTTGGAGCATAACATAAAAAATTTGTACTCTTAAGCAACTGATAACTTCCCACAAAGAAGTTATCTTAGTCCTTAATTTTAATCTTTTTTGCTAATAAAATTGATGAAGGCGATTTAAAACGTATTAAATATGAAAATTGCATTATTTGGACTAAGTTTGGTTATTACTGATATTTTTGGGTGATTTTATTTCAAAAATTACAAAGAGACTAACTTGAAAAGGTTGGAGAAGATGCAAAGAAAGTGCAGGACAAAATGTTGCAGCAATGTTATAACATAATTTTCTCTATCAAGCGCAGTTTTCTCAAGCAATGGAAAATGTTGTAACATTATTTAAAATGTTACAACATCGGTGACAGATTCTAAAAATTTTAAATTCGAATATCTGGCGAATCAGCGGTTATATCAGGGAAAGGACGCGTCTATTGGCTATGGGGGAGTTCCGAAATACTGAGATATGACCAGATAGAGAAGGATATATATATCGGGGAGATAGAAAGAAGTGAGAGGCCAGCCCGGCCCGGCCCCAACCCGGCCCGGTCGGGCTTTTTGAATAGGACTAGTAATGAGATAAGAGATTACTCATTGTTCAATATTTTTACTACAAATCAAAATACGAGAGTTGCGATTTGAAAGTGTAAGAGAGTTGATTTTGAATGCATAGGTAGTCAAAAAGGACTAGCATTGTATTTGTGGAGTTAAGACCTAAATATTTATTACGCATGTTTAATGGTGTAGAATTAGAGATAATCTATAAGTTGAATATGCTTAACGCAATAATGGAATCGAGAGATGCTTATTGCAGTTTGCGGGTTTTCACAAGATAGAGAGCACAATTTCCTAATTCTTATATTAAAAAGTATGACATGTTAATGTAGGGATCAACATATAAAATCTGAATTTCTCTTAACTATTTGAATTTATATACTTTATTTTCAAATTTTCTTTATTACAAAATTAGTTTTCTTCTCAACACCAGTTATTGAGTTACTTGAATTTAAAGAAAAAGTTAAACTAGTATTTGCAAGGTTTAGATAAGTCACTTCTCCGTGGGAACGATCTTTACTTTCATTATATTACTTGATCCGACACGTACACTTGTGTATACACATTTTCGTCCACATCAGCAACCACACGATGAAGGTGACTAAACAGACATGCAGAAAAAAATTAAGCAACCCCAAAAATTAAGCAACACAACACAACCAAAAAATTAAGGAGTAATGGAAGGCCAACTACACAACCAGATTTTTTTTTTTTTAACTCTAGATTCCTTAACATGATTGTTGTAATACCCTCTAACATACCTAAAAGCTACACATACATAAAAGCCAATAGCAGATAAAGTAAATATAATTAATTAATGGCTGCACCTTTTTCAAACTTGATAGGAGCTAGTAATTATAAAACATCCAACAATATGCTGACTACCACATAAGCTGCCACTTCAATTGAATGAATTAAAATGGATCCGTGTTCACTTACATTTAGGAATTTAGATAATTGCAATCGTAATTAAACATGTGCAATATCAAACGGGAAGAAAACAATAAAGAATGAATCAATGATTGAAATAGCCAATTTTCTAAAAAAAAAGGTGAGATACATTCTCGATGGTAGTATACATATACCAAATTCCTGTTTGTAAACATAAGATTTTCCATCCAGCACTATGTAGACATAATCTAGTGTATTGAAAAAAACAACTGCAAAGAAAAATTGCAATTAAAAGAGGTTTTTTGATCAAAATTTAAACAATGTGCAGTCACATCCTAAACAACATCATTGAAGCAATAATCCAAATTAAAGCTTATGAGTTGTAATATGTAATCAGAGTTAGATATAGAAGCAAAAATTGTCCACATTGTCCCTCATCAACCACTATTGCTGGAATGAGGTTCTAAAAATCTTCAGCAATGTTCAAATAATAATATAAGAATACTTGATACCATGGTTTTAAATTAAACATGAAGTGGGAGTCCTTTAAGTGTAGAAGATAAAGGTAAAAAAGATTCTTTAACTATGTGAAATTTTGAGCTGAACAAAATTTAACTAATATCAGAGGATCGTGAATTAGAAAGAACGGATAGGATTCTTCCAATGTCTTATTTTCTCAATTGATAGATTCTATTTGAATTAAAGATGCACTCTTACGAACTCTAACCAAATAAATTCCTCAAATTTAATAACAATTCTAATTACTGAGCACCTAAACTACGTATTATAAATTTATAATTGTTGATTTCTCCAATTAAATAGGAATCAACTAATGTTTATATGTTCTTATCAACTCAAAATGCATTAAAGTCAAGTTAAACTCATTCACTTAAAGAAAGGCCATATATATATCCCATCACTGTTAGAAAAAAACAATCAAGAAGCAGGTTGTGTTGGATTGTAAATAATGTGCTTATAATTATAATAGGCAAATCATTCCTGGATGAATAATTCAGCACAATAAGAATGGGATTTAATAATAAGAAAGCTATGTATATGCGTTTAATAAATTAACTTGTTGCCATAAATCCTCAAAACATTGAAATGAATAGCCTGGAGGAGGATGTAAGAAATCGCTGGAGAATGCGGGAGAACGATGGAGGTCGGAGAGAAACTTCCCTAGAATTGAATAGTCGCCAGGGAGGGCATATCAGTATTAGTGTTTCCCTCTTCCAGCAACCGTGTCGGCGAAGTCTTGAGCGGAGATGTAGGGATTGAGCGATGAGAAATAGTCTGGCCGACGAAGCTTGGAGCGGAGAAGCCGTAATGCTGATGGGGAAGAAAACCATCGGCGATAGTCCATGTTGTATGAGTGAAGCATCGTGTCTTCCAACAGGTATCGCACCTCTTGCGATACAGTGCCCCGACGGTGAAGAGAGAGCGGGTGAGAAAGAGCGAGACAGGAAGAGAAAGTGCGAGGAAATGTAGGGTATGGGAAGGGAAAGAGCGTTTTTAGGAGGGAGTCGGGATTGATAATCGGGGAGGCGGCTTAGGATTGGGAATGAGGAGAGAGAGGGTTATGTTCTTTTAACCCTAATGTTGGGATGATTTTATGATCCAACGGCCAAGATGATTTCAATGGATTTTAAATTCATGGTTTTAAAAAGACATCTCATATATATATGTTGCGGGTTGCTTAGGGCTTTTGGTAGACCGGTTTGCTTGAACCACCTTAGCTCGGGAGCGAACCAAGCGCGCAAACAATCAATTTGAGATTTGTTGATTACACTGGGACTTTTTAGCGTGGAAAACCCGGAAAGGGTAAAAAACCACGTGACCGGAGCTGTGCCGACCAAACTTCCACTATCTTCTGGGGGGTTACAATTAGAGATTTAGAAGTCGAGCGCGACAGTCCGCTGCTCGTTACAATATCAGAGAGAGAGAGAGGGAGGGAGAGAGAGAGAACGTTCCGAGGGTGACAGGACACCTCTCGAAAAAAACTAAGTCTTTTCCTTCTGAGAACGGTAGAGAACGAAAGTGAGAATGCCTTGTCCGCTTTCGTAGAGACGAAAGTGAGAAATGCCTTGTTCGCTTTCGTAGAGACGAAAGTGAGAATGCCTTGTCCGCTTTCGTGGAGACGAAAGTGAGAATGCCTTGTCCGCTTTCGTGGAGACGAAAGTGAGAATGCATTGTCCGCTTTCGTAGAGACGAAAGTGAGAATGCCTTGTCCGCTTTCGTGGAGACGAAAGTGAGACTGCCTAGTCGCCCTTCGGGACGAAGGAAAACTTCAAGTCCACGAAGGAGATTTTCAAGCGTCGAAGGAGAAATCCATGGAAATCTTCAAGGAGCTCTCTCTGGTCACCAAGGCGGGATCCTCTCAAATGAAGCCTAGGGGGTCCTTTTATAGCTTTGGCCGGGGGTAGCCCGGTAATTTTGCCGTTGTAACCACCATAACCACCTGGGATGACGAATCATATTTTCCGATTTAGAGCCCACAGATCACCATTTTTTGTAAATGACCATGTTGCCTTTCGAGGAAAGGCGACAAGCTATTCCTGAAAAGTGAGAAACTGAAAAGACAAAAAGTGAGCGAGCCGAGTCGGAAAAGTGAGCGAGTCGGAAATGTGAGCGTGCTAGAAAGACAAAAAGTGAGCGAGGCGGAAATGTGAGAGTGCTCTGAGCGCGCTCAAAAGCGTTCTGAGCACGCAACGAACATGGAAACGCTTTGGCAACGCTGCGAGGCGTTCTGAGCGAACGGTGGAATGGAGAGTCGCGCCCCCTAAGGAGAAAGCGAACTCCGACCACACCCGGCGAGGGGATGCGGTTTCGGCCGCATCCCCCGCGGAAGGAGACTCGGCCGCATCCCCCCATGGGGGGTGCGGTTCGGCCGCACCCCCCATGGGGGGGGGGGGGGGGTGCGGGGTGCGGTTCGGCCTCACCCCCCATGGGGGGGTGCGGCCTGGCCGACCTGGCCGCACCCCACGTGAGTGGGGGGCGGGCTATCCGCACCCCACTTGGTGGGGTGCGAACGCTCCTCGGTAGCGGGGCGCGCCTCCGTGCCCTCCCGGCGCCGTTTACGGTGTGACGCGCTTGCGCGACGGAACCTCCACTTCCGCGATCATGGGCTTGACTGCTGGCCCCACCTCTCTTTAGCGGAGTTTTCTCTATACGCACCCCAAGGTCTTTTTGGATATGTAACGATATATATCCTTTTAGAATAGTATATGATAACGCTTTCTAATGTTATTTAAATTAAATGCAATCAAATATTTTTTATCAAAATTATTGAATTACAACCGCATCATACTTATAAATAAGAAACCCAAAATATTATTTCAGAAGCCTAACGTTGTTCAATCTACAAGTATTTTATTATTATTATTATTGATGGAATTTTTCCAAAAATAGTTCGGTCGAATCGAAGATTTTCACCTCGACCTCGACCGGCTCGGCAAGAAAATTCAAGCATGCTCGTTCCGCACAATTTCGAGTCCATTTGACCACTCAATCGGACTTGATATTGGCAGGGACAGGAGCGCGAGAGTCACGCACGCACCAACACCAGAAGCCTGCGTTGCACGCATATAAGTGATGCGCACCTATACGCGCAGCGCGCGCTTTGCCCGCCTACGCGCTCAGTTGCGCACATGACACAACTGCGCGTATGTTGGGTTTGAGAGCACGCCAGCCTGACCCGAGCACCTGCAAATTAATTCGGCGAGAGCACCTGCACGAGCGTTTTAGCGGATATGCAAACACAAGAAAGCAAAAGTAAAAATAGTGCACGAGAATTTTTAACGTGGAAACCCGAAGGAGTGAAAACCACGGGACGGTCAGAGTCCAACCCGGAAAGCCTCCACTAAAACATGTATAAAATACACGCAAAAAATTTACAGGCTTTTACTCCTCGATCCACAAAGGATCACTTCCACTTCGCTACACAAATAAATAAATACAAGTTACCATAGTAATTTATCGAGAAAGATCAAAATCCTCTCCGATGTAGTTTGCACGTAACTTGCGTGTTTCCAAAATGAGTCTGTAGCGAAGCTGCCCTTTGACCCGAACAGAGTCGGTCACGATCCTCCTTCTCGCGGCCGACGACGTCCGTCAGCACCAACTTTAACGTCGACGGCACTTCTCCACGGATGCCGCAAGCTCGACGCTCCTCCTTCCTACGCCGCAACTTCGGCGAACGCGAGATCTTCTGAGCTCTTGTGCGTAGCTCTGCAAAGGCTTGCTTTAAAGGCTTATATTTTCGCTTTCCCGTTGATGAGAGGAAATGACTTTATTTTATAGCTGAAGCTTGCTTGCCGACCTCTCATTCTCCTGCCGTAATTTCCTCTCTTTTTTTCTCACGTGGGAGAGAAGAAAACAATTACTTCTTTCTCTCTCACTTTTCCGTCTCTCTGAATAGCTTTTGGCTTATGTGATATATATATTATTTATTTTTTCTTTATCTTGATGTCTGATCAAGATTCAGTATGGCCGGCAAATTAAACTTGACTTCAAGTGGCCGCATGAGTTACGAGGAGAGAAAATAATAATTACAGCACGTGTCACAAACTTGTTACACGCAAGTCCGGCGGTTTTCTCCGCATCGCATGAGAACCACACCCCAACAAGTCCGGCTTGGAGCGGAGCGCACGGAGGCGCGCTTGCACCGGAGCGCACGGAGGCGCGCTTGCAGTGGTCTTGAAAGCGGAATAAGGCCATCGAAGTGTAACATCCCCAGAACAACTAGACCCCTGAAGTGCATTTTGTCATGTCAAGGTCATGACATTCCTCTAAGAGACAAAAATGGCCCTAAGAACCAAGGTGAATAAGTGAAAATCACCTTTGTGTGCAAATATAGCCAAATTTGACTCCATGACTTATGACTTGATATTGAACTTCAAATGATCAAATTAACCCCACCAATGTATTACAAAACTTAGTTGGAGTGCAATGGACTCAGAAGCCCCATCTTGAGGTCACCAATTGACCCAAATTGACCAAGGTACCCTTTAGGTCAACATAGGTCAATCATTCACCAATGGATCCAATTGACCCACAAAACATGAAATTGACTTCACCCCTGGCCTAATAACATCATAGGGGACCTAATGAGCCCAAAAGCCCCATCATAGAACCACCAACTTGGGGAAATTGGGCCAATTACTAAAAAGCCCCAAATTGACCTATTAGTACTAAAAACTTAAATTGACCTTCAGGTGACCCATTGTGATCAAATTGATCATCCCTAACACTCTTAGACCACTTAGGGAGTCTAATGGTTCCACATTGGACCCTTGGGATAATTCAATTTTGGAGAATTAGGGCAAAATCACCAAAATACCCAAATTGCCCCTATAAGCAAATAAGTGCAATCAAGCCCCATATGACCCCACCATGACTCAATTCCTTTTGGAATGGGTCCATAGGGTCCGAGACAATAATGTGGGCTAGTCACATTAAGTGGCGTGAGCTTCAGTCAAGCCAAAACCCAAAAGTCCCCAAATTGGCCTATTTGAGTCAAGTGAGCCCAAAGCTTAAATAAAGTAGACTTAGCCCAATCCCATGACTCAATTGGTCAGCCCACATGGTGACCAGACCATAGGCATGCTGAAATTCGAAATTTGGGGGAAATGAATGCTTTGTCCAAGTGTAAGAAAGGAGGAAGAAGACAAGGAGGAATTCAAGAAGAACCCATGGAGGGATGGCCACTTGGCCACCACCCCCTAATTCCTGGATTGCTCTCAGCTTCCCCAGGAATTTGCCAGCAAAATGGAATGACATGGCAACTGTTGAGAGGGGAGGGAAGAGAGAGCTCCACCAAGTGGCCGGCCACATTAATGGCTAAGCTCCAAAACCTTCAAATCAGCTTGAAACCTTCTCTCCCCTGGCTCAAATTCGAGCTCAGGATTTGAATTTACATGATCTGGAGGCATGTGGTTGGCTGGCTGAGAGGTGCTACCTTGGTGAAATCGCCACCCTTAATGGCTGTTAACAAAACAGCCACCCCCAGCTGAAACCGCACACACCACCAGCTTCAGAACCTCCAGAGCAGTCGGGCTAGCACTTTACAGAGAGAGATTTGGTGGAGAATCGCACCCGGGAGCAAGGTCCGAGCTTGGAAGAACAACAATGGCGATCCGGCGATTTGGCCGCCTCCACGCGCGAATAGAGGCAAGTTCCTTCCCCCTCCTCCTGTGCTAGCTTCCCTTCTCTCCTCCCGTCGAGCTGAGCCATGTAATGGCAGTTTTTAACTTGCAATTTCAATGTTCTTAACCGCAAAAATGAAAGGTGGCGCAGGCCACCTCCGGCCACCCAAGCCCAATCGGACACCACCAGTCGACAGCCCTATGTCGACTGGTGGTGGTGGCTTAGGCGTTTCGCCGGAATCCGACGGGATTCGCCGAAAAATCGCCCGCAAAACGCTCCAGGCGCGATGTATCTGGGCCGTTGGCTCATCGAGGAAGACAGGTTGCTAACTGTCCGATCTGGATGATTGGATAATCGCAGCCCAGTTTATTTTAAATTAAACTTATTTAAATGATTTTTTCACACTATACCCGAATTTTGTAAGCCAAATTTGAGGTCCTTAGAGGCCATATTTTGAAAAATGTCCAGAGATAGGAATTATAGATCTGGATGTCTACTTTCATTTGAAAGTAAAATCAAACCATTTGGACAAGTGTAGGACCCACAGTACTCATTTTAATAAGGCTGGTCAAAACAAAAATCAGATCTTTGAATGTGTATAACTTTTTAATGCCAAGCCGGATGGACCTGAGATTTTAGCCATGCATGTATGTGTCATATACCTAGCTTAGGTTCAAATATCATAATTTTTGGAGAATTTTTCTACAGTTTTATTCAAAATATGGAAAATTAAATAAATGAGATAACTAGAGTTATATAACTCCAAATGACCCCAAAATTGGGTGTCATGCTTGTTTATCCTATATTAGTCTATGGTTAAAAATTGAGAACATTTGGACCTCTGCAGGTAGGTTAAATTCCACTTGCATGTCTCTACCCTAATGTCCTATGGTGTGCCAATAGACAAAAAATCTATTTTGTGTTTTCTGACCAAATGGCTTGGAGCTAGCCTTTGAAATTTTGGTCATACTTGCTTTATGCATAACACACCATCTAAGAGAATCTTAGGATTTTTGGGATCAAAATCCTATGTTTTGGATTAATGTGAATTAGGTCACATTTTGGTAGATTTGAAATTTTCATGTCAAATAACTTGTAGAAAATTATTGAACTCTTAGGAACCTATTATTATGCCATGCAGGACCTCTGTAAATTTTTGTAGAAAATTTCAGAGGACTTTCCTTTAGGAAATTACAAAATTACCCCTAGGCCACAAATCTAAAAAATAGGATTTCACTGAGCTAAATGTAAGATAAGGTTGTGAAACTATGGAAGATAGTTAGAAATACAATTATAAATCTCTGGGATTTTTGTTAGAATTTTTATGGACATTTTCCATGTTGAAGTACCCTTCATTCATTTTGTCACCCTTTAATGATAAATGAATATTATGGACAAATACTACTTGGAAAATTATGAAACTTAGGCATTGCTGTTTTTAGGTCAATATTATACTTCTGTGATTTTATCAGAATTTATTGTGACCTGTAGATGGTGGTTGTAGTGTAAACCCTTATTGACACACCACTTGTATTAAATGATTATTATGGACAAATACTACTTGGAAAATTATGAAACTTAAGCATTACTATTTTTAGGTCAATATTATACTTCTGTGATTTTATCAGAATTTATTGTGACCTGTAGATGGTGGTTGTAGTGTAAACCCTTATTGGCACACCACTTGTATTAAATGATTATTATGGACAAATACTACTTGGAAAATTATGAAACTTAGGCATTGATGTTTTTAGGTCAATATTATACTTCTGTGATTTTATCAGAA
Source organism: Dactylorhiza incarnata (assembly GCA_033032865.1). Taxonomy (NCBI): domain Eukaryota; kingdom Viridiplantae; phylum Streptophyta; class Magnoliopsida; order Asparagales; family Orchidaceae; genus Dactylorhiza; species Dactylorhiza incarnata. The sequence goes on from JAWHQI010000275.1 coordinate 2,452,688, forward strand.
TTTATTGTGACCTGTAGATGGTGGTTGTAGTGTAAACCCTTATTGGCACACCACTTGTATTAAATGATTATTATGGACAAATACTACTTGGAAAATTATGAAACTTAGGCATTGCTGTTTTTAGGTCAATATTATACTTCTGTGATTTTATCAGAATTTATTGTGACTTATAGATGGTGGTTGTAGTGTAAACCCCTATTGACACACCACTTGTATTAAATGATTATTATGGACAAATACTACTTGGAAAATTATGAAACTTAGGCATTGCTGTTTTTAGGTTAATATTATACTTCTGTGATTTTATTAGAATTTATTGTGACCTGTAGATGGTGGTTGTAGTGTAAACCCTTATTGGCACACCACTTGTATTAAATGATTATTATGGACAAATACTACTTGGAAAATTATGAAACTTAGGCATTCCTATTTTTAGGTCAATATTATACTTCTATGATTTTATCAGATTTTATTGTGATCTGTAGATGGTAGTCGTAGTATAAACCTTTATTGGCACACCACTTGTATTAAATGATTATTATGGACAAATACTACTTGGAAAATTATGAAACTTAGGCATTCCTATTTTTAGGTCAATATTATACTTCTATGATTTTATCAGATTTTATTGTGATCTGTAGATGGTAGTCGTAGTATAAACCTTTATTGGCACACCACTTGTATTAAATGATTATTATGGACAAATTCTACTTGGAAAATTATGAAACTTAGGCATTCCTATTTTTAGGTCAATATTATACTTCTGTGATTTTATCATATTTTATTGTGACCTGTAGAGGGTAGTCGCAGTATAAATCCTTATTGGCACCCCACTCTTATTAAATAGTAATCGTGGATAAATACTCCCTGGAAAAAAAAGTGAAACTCAGGGTTTGAGGTTTTTAGACCAATATTATGCTATTGTGAATTTATCAGAATTTATAGAGATCTGTTGATGATACTTGTTGTGTAAATCCTTATTTGCACCTCATTCATGTTAAATAGAAATCATGGTCAAATAATCCTTGGAAAAATGTGAAACTTAGGGTTTGAGGTTATTAGATCAATACTATGCTAATGTGAATTTATCAAAATTTATAGAGATCTGTAGATGGTACTTGCTGCGTAAAATCTTACTTTCACCCCATCTATTTGAATAGAAACTATGATTAAGGATTCCCTGGAAGAGTATGAAATGTAGGATTTGAGGTTGTTAGATCATTACAAATTGTGAACCTATGGTAAGAACTTGGAACTCATTAGGACTTGATAGGACCAAGGTTGCATCTTAAGAGTCAAACCTAGTTCAATTCCACCTTGGTCTGCGAACAGTAGAAACTGAAAACATAAATTCGGACTTCTCCCTTATGGTCACAACCCCTAGAGTTATTAACTCTAAGAGATATGCATATGCCTAGTTAGGTTGGAGTATTAATCACCAAAGGCAGTCAATGGAAGTAAAGACGGGGGTGCGTTTAGTAAAACTATCAATTCAGGAATTTGACAAGGATCTATTAGGGGAGGCGAAGGATGACTTAGCAAGAAGTAAAAATTGTGATTGAGAGATAACACAAGGAAATAGTCAGTCACTAGGAATGACATGGTTCGGTGTTCAATAGAACACCGACACATGTCTGCCCGAGTCAAATGGTAATCCACCCTTGGATTTTAGAGCAATTGGAGAGCAAATGACATACAAGAATGGGTAGCAACTAAATAAAATAAATATCCTGGAAAGGGGGATTTGGGCTTCAGTCACCATCACATTCTCTAGTACCGCTGCGAGCCCTTCACCGGGCAATCCACGGGAAGTCCAGGATTCACCCCAAGCTTCTAAGATCAACTGATAATAGACAAGAGTAGTAAGTAGGAGAACTTGAAACATAATCTCCCTCCCAAATTTGGGAAGGAATGAAATAAGGACTGGGATAGTCCTGCGAGCGGTAGGCTCGGGTTATAAGGAAGGACTGGGATAGTCCTGCGAGCGGTAGGCTCGGGTTATAAGGAAGGACTGAGATAGTCCTGCGAGCGGTAGGCTCGGGTTATAAGGAAGGACTGAGATAGTCCTGCGAGCGGTAGGCTCGGGTTATAAGGAAGGACTGGGATAGTCCTGCGAGCGGTAGGCTCGGGTTATAAGTAAGGATTGGGATAGTCCTGCGAGCGGTAGACTCGGGTTATAAGGAAGGACTGGGATAGTCCTGCGAGCGCGCTCGGTAGGCTCAGGTTATAAGGAAGTACTGGGATAGTCCTACGAGCGGTATGCTCGGGTTATAAGGAAGGACTGCGATAGTCCTGCGAGCGGTAGGCTCGGGTTATAAGGAAGGACTGGGATAGTCCTGCGAGCGGTAGGCTCGGGTTATAAGGAAGGACTGGGATAGTCCTGCGAGCGGTAGGCTCGGGTTATAAGGAAGGACTGGGATAGTCCTGCGAGCGGTAGGCTCGGGTTATAAGGAAGGACTGGGATAGTCCTGCGAGCGGTAGGCTCGGGTTATAAGGAAGGACTGGGATAGTCCTGCGAGCGGTAGGCTCGTAGTTTAAATATAAGACTAGTGTAGTCTAGCGAGCAGTAAGCTCGTAGTTTAAATATAAGACTGGTGTAGTCTAGCGAGCGGTAGGCTCGTAGTTTAAATATAAGACTGGTATAGTCTAGCGAGCGGTAGGCTCGTAGTTTAAATATAAGACTGGTGTAGTCTAGCGAGCGGTAGGCTCGTAGTTTAAATATAAGAACGGTGTAGTCTAGTGAGCGGTGGGCTCGTAGCTTAAATATAAGACTAGGATAGTCCTGCGAACGATTGGCTCGACTTTTTTTTATAAATGTTGGTTTAGAATTGCGAGCTGAAGGCTCGGAAGTAAGAGATAATACATAATTGTATGTGCATAAGATGTGGTGGGTCTTCAGTTCTGGCTTAGTCGTCACACCGACAGCAGTTCGTTGACTCGGTAGTGCTAGTGGTTTGATTAGGGCAGGTTGTTTTACTGCGCGTCCGACGGGACGGATTCCCTAAACCCTGCCTGGCCAATTCAGTTTAGTACGCAGGAGCTCGTGAGTACCGGGTACCGGTATCACAGCGTACGTTAGGGCCTAGGTATGGTAGTGTGACTTACCCACCTAGGTGAGGAGACGCTCGCTCCTCTACCACCGTTTGACCACGACGGAAGGTGCCAGAGAGGTTAGCTACCTCCGAAAAGTGGGAACTAAAGGTCTGTACGTACAGAGTCGTGTGCGTGAGTTGCAACATTGCATTGCATTACATTGCATTGCATATCATAGCATAACATTCTTGCATAAATCAGAGACCTCATCGTATAAATTAATATGAGCTCTTTTATACGATGAGTTTACCTTAGTGCCAGATCCCTTAGCTTGTGTGCTTTTGTGTGTGCATATAAGTTATGGTTACATTCGTAGCTGCTCTTATTTATTATACATGTTTCTTTATATTGCATTGTCTTTTACTTATTGCTGTCACACTATACTCTGCTAGCATTGAATTATTATTAATTAATGTTCTGTAATTATAAACTCTACTAGTCTAGCCACATGTCACTTGCTTTTGATTTACCCTTTGATGTCCTCCGCTTCCTCCTCCCGCACGGTGCCTAGGAGTCGCGGGTGGAGGCAGTGAGGAATATGCTGAGTCTTATAGACTGACAGTCGGTTGACCTCATCATTTTAGGGATGATGTGTCGGAACAGCAGGACCCCGTTCAGGAGACAGGACAGGAGGATGTGATGAAGCAGAGCAGCCACTACACGTCGTCGCATCAGCAGCTACAGATGCATGAAGACAGAGTTTGATAGCTTCCGCATAGATGTAGAGTGAGAGTGTTGTTGCACTATATTTGAACATGTACTGGGCGTAAGCCCCTTATTCTTTTAGTTCTTTCTCATCGTGGACATTATAATCTTGTATTATGATAAATATATAATATGATTTTGTGGACTTGTTTCATTTATATACTTCAATTACTGTGATTATGGTTGGCCTGGATGATGATGAATAGCCGGCAGGATCGACGTCTTGTGGAGGAGACCATTAGGTGTAATGGTGCGGCCGCAAGACGGCGGTTCTGGGCGGTAAGACCCGGGAAAGAATGCAAAAAAGGGTCTTACACGAAGGATCTTCAAGACGCTCAAAGATCTTCGAAGAAGTCTTCGAAGGTGAGGGAGATCTTCAAAGGAGGATGAAGATCTTCGTCCGTCTTCGAAGTGCTTGAAGATTTTTCATGGGCGTCTTCGAAGATGAAGGAGATCTTCAAAAGGAAGAGGAAGGAGATCTAAATCCCCATGTTGGAGGATTTTACTATTTGCACCCCATGTTGTAGGATTTTACTATTTGCTCCCAATGTTGTGAGATTTTACTATCTGCACCGCACGATGAGAGAATTCACTATTTGCACCCCCAATGTGGGTGAATTTTACTATCTGCACCGCACGATTAGGGATTTCACTATTTACACCCCATGTTGGGTGGTTACGGGGCTAGTGGGGTTTACTTTGGTCAACCTCATTTCCTCCACCAAATGAGGCGGATGCTTTGGCTATTCGCAGCCCAGATTAGGGGGTACCTGTCATATATATATATATATATATATATATATATATATATACACGTATATAAATAACTTTATATATATACGCATATATATAAATTATATAAATAACTATATACACACACACATACACACGAGTGTCCGACACGGGGCTCCGCCCCTACGGCCTGCCTGGATGCGGCCGAAGGCTGCAAGTCCGTGCTCGATGCGTCTGCGGGTTGCGCCCGCAACATATACATATGAATACCCGAAAGGACCGTAAAAAATATACATCAATATTACAATATTTATTTTGTAAAAAAATATACGTAAATACTTTAAAAAAAATTCTATCTCTCTCCCTCTCTGCCACACACTCTCTCTTCGGTTTTGTCAAGGGGGAGGCTCGAGATTTTGGGGGGAGAGAGGAAGAAGAGTTATTATTAAATGGCTATTTGCAGGCCATCTTTATTAGATCCAATGGTGGAGATTTTTCTAATGTCTCACTTTGCTAGTCTAATTATCTTGTCATGACCAAAACCCATATTTATTTATAATATATATATATTTATATTTATTTATTTACTTATATTTATATAAATAATTAACTATATGCCGCAATCAGAAGAGAGAACTAGTTTTGAACATAAAAGTGAATGAAGTTTCTTAGGTGCGAGCCTCAATTGAAGTGATAAGTTTCTTAGGTGCGAGCCTCAATTGAAGTGATATTATTCTTTGAGCTACACCTTAGGGTGATAGCTAGCTAGCATGGTCCCCCCCCCGGCCGGGCCTCACTCTGGTAGACTGAATCCGACTGAATAATATTATTTTATTCAGCGCAACATAAGAAAACACGAATCCGTGCCTCTTCAATCCCGCGCCTCTTCATTTCTCCTCTCCGTACTCAGCTCTCCTCGCACAGCTTCCTCGCGATTTCTCCTCGCTCTCTCGCAATCAAACCCTAGAACGTTTGATTCCGGCGCAGCCTCCCCCATCGTCTCCGGCAGTAATCACACAGCTCTCCGGCGCTCCTTCTCCAACCCGATTCAGTTTACACAAGAGCTCTCCGGCGCAGCCTACCCATCCTCTCCGCAAGGTATGTATGTAGTTTCCGCCATTATCATGTTCGAAGCCAAAGAATGGCTCTCCGCGTAGAGCTAAACGACTCTCCCCGGAGAGCCATTCGGCTCTCCTAGGAGAGCCACTGGCTCTCAGCGGAGATCCACATGGATTTCCGCTGAGATCCACTGGCTCTCCGAGGAGAGCCGAATTGCTCACCGCGGAGAGCCGGAGAGCCGTTTGGCTCTCCGCGGAGAGCCGTTTGCTCTCCGCGGAGAGCCCAAAATTGGATCTCAAGGTTTGTTCATTCTTCTTTGACAATCCTTGAAAATAAATTATAATTAGCATATAATTTGGAAGGTGAGGTAGGAATTTTACTAGGCAAGCTACTATAACCAATTATAGTTACTCAAAATAGGATCCAGTATTATGGCTACTAATCTAAATTTTGGGTTTGGGTGACTAGATTATATGACTATTTGTCTTTATCGGCAATGAATGGTATTGACATTGTGCTGCGGGACATTGCGAAAACACAACGATCAGTAGAGACCCTCGTTCATCGCTGCCCTGAAATTCTACCCGAATCGATGGCATAACTCCCTCACAAACGTCTCTGTCGACAATGTTTCATATGTTGCCTCTCTCGATTGAGGATTGCGACGGCGAGTTTGGATTAACGGCGGCATTTGGACAATCCCTTCCTCAACTTCCAGAAATTCCAGCAGGGCAGCTAGAATCCGTTGGAATGATTGTCGAATCAATAGTTGATAATGCAATTTGGTCGAGTCACACGTTCGATGCGATTGTGAACGATGCACTTGAGGTTGCCGCAACTGCTGTGGAGAGGACTCTGAACGATGATCATCACTGCGTTGGAGAAGACGAAGCACTACCGCTAAACCATACTGATCTGAACCAGACCGAAGACATCGATATAAGCAACACGCCCCATTCTATTCAGTCTAGTCGCAAGCGCAGAAAACCCGGACCAACATCGCATGGGCAAAGCTCTTCATCAAATCACCATAAAAAATCTCGCAGCCTCAACGCATTGGACAATGAACGTCAATCGGCATTAGAAGGCCTTAATCTCTGGGAAAAAGTGATGAGCACTTCACCAATGATCAACCCCTTCGAACGTCGCTTACTCAGAATGGTGGCTCTCAAATTTCTTCAACCCGATGAACTGCTTGATCTGAAAGATTTTCCCATTGAATCCTTGCATATTCCACAATTGCATCGAATTTGGTCTGTTCTTGTCTCGGCTTTACATAGCACCAATTACGCTTTCAAACAGTTCATTCGGCCAAAATCAGAACAGGTTCTTAAACAGCACTTGGAGGATATGGTTGCCCAGTCTCGTTTCAGATTGCCCATTCAATGAGCAGCGCCCAAACGCAGCATCATTATTGCACTAAATCTGGCCGCGTCATTGATTGCTCCAACGCAGGCAGGCCGCGATGATAGTTTCATCCAGTTAGAAGAGACTGTCACCACAACAGTAACTCGAAGCGTCACTTTTACCACCGGCGCCCCAAGTCACAGTTCAAGTCAACCCCTTGCAACAGATCTGCAATCGTCCCCGCCCGATCTAGTAATTGAAGGATCAGCGGACGATATCATTGATCGACTTGTTCAAAACGAGATTGATGCTGGGCATGCCGGCAACATTCACTGGACCAAAGTGGTCGCCCCAGCTTACGCCCGCATTGATGCACGTCGTGAGGATCTAGTTCAGATGACCCACAAGGAGATTCAAAATCGTTGGGATTATCTTAGACGTCTCAAAAGGAAAAGGGCATCAAACAGTTTGCAGTCGCATACCGAAGCGCAAAAGGAGCTCGGTGATCATGATGCCATCTACATTCAACCATCGTCGGTTGTTACACAATCATTGCCAACCGAAACTCCGTCCACAAATAATTCAACTCAACCAGCGTCTTCTGCAGTCATCACGACGACGGAGGAACCTAATGCGGGCATCTCGTCCGCTGTCAACGAGATTGGTTCCCGTCTGCCATTCATGGTCAATCAACAATTGCCGACTTTCAATCAGATAATGGAGGCCATCGTCCCCGCCCCAGCTACAGGAGAGCCGTTCTCCCAATCGGAGAAGGAGCTGCTCAATTACTTGCTAACTAGTCCAGCAGAGCGCTCCCATGTGAAATCGTCGACTGGTGATCAAATGTCTTGGAAGAGCCTAGCCAAGCGTTTCTTGTACTGGGGGCGAGTCGCACGGGTGTTGGGGATGAACCAGTTTCGGGTTGGATCCGATGTGCAGCTCAAGCAAAAGGTTAAGGATATTAACAAAAAAAAGAGCTTGCAACAGTCTGTGTGAAACCCTAAAAGGTATGCTTTTTATATGTATTATAGTACAAAAAATGATTTGGAGATAACACAATAATTTACACTTAATATTCCATGATACAATTGTACCTCATTTAGGCCATTACCCAATTGGATCTCCATGGAGAGCCAATTGGATCTAAACGGAGAGCCAAATGGCTCTCCATGGAGAGCAAATTGGATCTAAAAGGAGAGTCAAATGGCTCTACATGGAGAGCCAATTGGATCTAAACGGAGAGCCAAAAATGGCTCTCCACGGAGAGCCAATTGGATCTCAACAGAGATCCAAATGGCTCTCCCCGGAGAGCAAATGGCTCTCCGCGGAGAGCCATGCGGCTCTCCGCGGAGAGCCGTTTGGCTCTCCGCGGAGAGCCGTTTGCTCTCCGCGGAGAGCCATGTAGCTCTCCGCGGAGAGCCAAGTAGCTCTCCTCGGAGAGCCATTTGCTTCCTCTCTTTCTCCCTCCAATTTATTCTTCTTGTCCCTCTATTGTAACATCTGTTTATAAATTTTGCAGATCAATGGGGCAGAAAAAGATCCATTTTTTGAGCTCGAGGTGCTATTTAAACTCATTTGTTGGCCTAACTTCAGCAATACTAGAACGATTGGAGGAGGATCAGAAGAAGATGCTGATGGATGCCAACATCTGGCATATCTTCCATGCACCGAAGGTACCGCAGAACACTCCCCTTCTTTACGGTCTACTAAACTTGTATAATATAGAGAAGGATGTCTTTGTCATTGGATCGAGGGAGCTAACCTTCTCCCCCAATGACGTGGCATTGATATTGGGTCTGTCGAACCATGGGGAGGAAGTCATCCTGACTACCAAGCCATTTGGACCGATAACGAAGTCCGATTTGAAGACGGAACTTCAATCGATGGAGAAAGGGTCGTCCCCTGTGACGATGAAGATATTGATTTTGCACCTTCTGTGCAATTTCTTCTTCCCCTCGAGCGCGGAGAGGATGCCAATGTTCTTCGAGGAGGTCTCCAGCTTGGAGAAATTTCAAAAGTTCAATTGGTCAGAAGCGATCTATACCTTCGTTATGAGGTCGTTCAGGTCGATGGTGGAGAAGCTGCCACCTGTTGCAGAAGAAGGCCAACTGCAACATTGGCCAGAGTCTTCAATGGGATACATCTATGGATGCACCCATGTTCTCGTTGTAAGTATCTATATTTCTAATTCCTAAAATGAAATTTGTTTCATATGTTCTAAACTATTGCAATGTTTGATATAGATTTGGTTCCTCGAGCACACCACCAGCATCCCTCCGCACTATCCGTCATTGAGGCCACGAATGTTAAGATGGTCGGAGAAGGTCTCATTTTCAATGAAAGAGATGGGGACTGTTGCAAAACTCTTGGATGAGCAGGTAAATAATTTAGTTTATTCGATTAACTACTAATGTTGAACTATCCAATACAATGGTTGTTTTTCTTCTTTATAGGTGTTGGAAGTACTCGAGGACATAACACCAGAGGAGAAGTTGTTATGTTCAGAGCTGACAGCACAACAGACACCGCCACCTCCCCCATCTAAGAGAAAATCAATAAGCCCGGCTTCTAGGGCAGCAAAAAAATGAAGTTTGCATCACCACCTCCCCCATCGTCGCCACCTCACTCATCATCACCTCCCCCACCACCCAGCACATCATCACCCCCCCCCCCCCACCACCACCACCTAGCACACCATCTATCCCTCCTGTACAGTTTTGGATTGATTTCCAGCATAGGATGTTAGATCAATTTGCATTATTAGATAGCAAGATAGATAGTTCTGTAGATAGATTAGACAGAAAAAATAGATAGAGTACATAGTGATTTATTTAGTTTTAGTCACAGTGTAGGTGAACGTCTTGATTCCATGAGTGTCGATATAGACACACTCATTCATCATTCCTCGCCATCATCTAGCCCGAGTATATCTAGATCCCCCACCCACCAAAACGCTACCACCCTCACTACCCCTCACGATACTTCCATTACTCATATTATAGACTCCCCATTAGGAGAAGGAGACATTAAAACTACAAAGGCGGATGAACTTGATGTCTACCCCGTTGACTATCCGGGGAGACCGCTAATAGCTGAAGAAGATAGAGATATCATCCATCGACGTATGAGCGCCATACCATCGAGGTGCCCTTTTGACATTATACACTTTTATATTTTCAAAATTTTGATCTATGCACATTGATATTGACGATGGCTTTCTAATGTTTCAGGAACGACCAAGCATTCAATAAATGGAATATAGTCGGATTTCGAGATGACATGGATGCTCTTCTGACGGACAAATACGTTGAAGATTGTCACATTGATGCCTACGCAAAGATCTTGACTTTGCGTAGAGATCGGGATAATGAAGTGTATCATCCGTTTATGTATATCAGTCCTAACTTTTTGGTATGATCTCCCTATCTGTGCTTTGTACATTAATAATTCTGTTTGCATTGCTAAAAAATATTACAAATTATGTAGTTGCACTTCTCACGGTCCAATGACGGAGAATCTAAGCTTGTAGCTGCATTTCTTGAGGGCATTACCAAGGAGAATCTCGCCTATATCAAAATGATTCTAATGTCAGTATGTTATAGTCAACATTGATATTTATTGGTGGGTATGGTTAAAGAGAAGAAGTGGCTTATACATGACTCTCTGCGTAACGCCCAACGGAAAGTTTCCGCTAAAGAAGCTGTAAGTACAGTTCGTTGACATGCAATGTAGTATTGTACATTACGAGTTACTAATGTACGAACAAATTTGTGTTAATGCAGATTTCTGCGCTCCAGAAGGCGACCGTTAAAAAAGTCCACGCAGGATTTTCCAATTGGAAACTCGACTTGACTGCTGGTATACCACAGCAGGAGAACTCCGTGGACTGCGGTGTCTTCGTTATGAAGTATATGTAGCACATAGCGAAGGAAGGGCTGATGAGCTGGGAGAGTTGCGTAGACTGGCAGAAAAATATGCCTATGTTTAGAGCCCAGATCTGTGCAGACATCTTTAGAAATTTTGTGATTGGTTGATGTAAATTAAGAAATATTATTCGTGTACATTTGAAATGTTTGTCTATAATAGCAATTGTTTCATGGATGAATAACATTTTCAAATTGGTCAAAATTATAGCTTTAAATGAAATCAATGGAGATACAGAAGGCTCTCCGCGGAGATCCAAAAGGTACTCCGCGGAGATCCAAAAGGCGCTCCGCGGAGATCTAAAGGGTTCTCCGCGGAGATCCAGAAGGCTCTCCGCGGAGAGCAAAAAGATCTCCGCGGAGAGCAAAAAGTTCTCCGCGGAGAGCAAAATGTGGCCGCGTTCTCCCTCCCTCCCTTCATTTTTTCTTCATTTCCCTCTTTTTTCTTCCTCCCTCCCCCTTTCCCTCTCCTCCCCCTCTTTTTCTTTTTTCTCCCCCCTCCCCCCATTTTCCCCCCTCATACCAGAGTGGAACCCGGCGCCCCCCCCCCCCCCCCACCACCGCCACCACCACCACCACACACACACACACAAATCTACAAAATTTAGAATTTTTCATAAAATAAATTAGAAAATGCTAATTATGATCTTTTTACCGTCATTGTAATATTCCGACCAGATATCATTTTTTTTATCGCAAATTTCGCTAACGGTCTGATAATTAATCGAGCGGACCATGCCTCTGACACCCCTCGCGGACTTAAAAAATTCTCGTGATAATAAGCTTGGGAAGCAAATCTCAATCTTTCTAGCCCACACACACGCCATGACGCAAATTCCACGATAAGCCTTCTAGAATCTTCTACTATTTTTTATAAATTAATTCCTAATAATAAATATCTAAATTTTAAGAAATATGCGCACATTGCAATTCGTATAAGAAGGCCATATATACGTAGCTATAACAACGTAACTAACCACAACTCATTTCTCTCTTCTTCTTCTTCTTCGATTCCTCCTCTCATGGCCGCCGCCGCCGCCGCCGCCGCCCGGCCACACGTGCTGGTGTTTCCATACCCGGCCATGAGCCATATTATGTCTCTCCTCGAGCTCTCCCACCGCTTGGTCGAACGCGGGTTCAAAATCACTTTCTTGAACACAGAATTCAATCAATGCCGTCTCCTCGCCACCATGCCGGAGAAACAGGCCGCCGCTGCAGCCACCGCGAGGATTGCCGACGGCATCCATCTCGCCGCCATCCCGGACGGCCTGGCGCCGGACGAAGACCGCAATGATGTCGGAAGGCTTACAGAGTGCGTGATGAAAGTCATGCCGGGATTCCTGGAGGAGTTCTTGGGAAGAAATGCGGAATCAGAAGCTGATGACGATGAAGAGAGGTTCACTTGCATTATTGCAGATCAATGCATGGTTTGGACGATCGAAGTCGCCAAGAAGGCCGGCCTCCGGTCAGTAGGATTCTTTCCGGCGGCAGCCGCCGTGCTCGCCGGAATTCTTAGTATCCCAAAGCTTATTGAAGATGGCGTTATTGACGCGGAAGGTAACTAAAATTTAATTTTTCTTTTATAAAAATTATATATATATACGAGTTACAATGCACAGGCCCTCTGTGCCCCGCGCGACAGTACCCTGCCCGCACCCGACAGGGTTCGCCCGTCCCCAGCGCCCCCGACATGCACCCATATATAATTAATTTTTTTTTCATTTCTTTTTAGAAAAATTTAAAAAATATTATATATAAAGAATTTATTTTAAACCGCTGCACCGCCCCCCCCCCCCCCCCCCCCCCCCTGCACCGCCCCCCCCCCCCCTCTGCCGTCCGCCGCCGCCGCCGCCGGAGCCACCGCCGCCCTGACCGGAGCCCACCGGCGTGGTCGTCGGACCCCGGCAAACCAGCCGGGGTTGGTCCGGCGGGGCTCCGGTAGGGCCACCGCTGCCGGGGTTGGTCCGGCGGCGCTCCGGCAGGCCACCGCCGGCGGTGGCCTTGACCGTAAGGCCCAGATCACGGTCAGGGCCACCGCCGGCGGTGGCCCTGCCGGCGCGCCGCCGGACCAACCCCGGCAGGTTCGCCGGGGTCCGGCGACCACGCCGGTGGGCTCCGGTCAGGGCGGCGGTGGCTCCGGCGGCGGACGGCAAAGGGGGGGAGGATGCGTTCGGGATTTTCACGGGGAGAGGGAGTTTAGGAATTCCAGTTTTGGCTATTTGCAGGCCACATAAATTCGAGTATTGCTATTTACAGCCCAAATCGTCGAGATCCAACGGCTGATATTGAAGCAGTGGTTTTATTTTGGTTTCAAATTGGGCCTGAAAGTATTACTTTATATAATACAAGTGACGGTGCACGGGGGGCCCCCGTGCCCCGCACGCACCCAGTTTGACCTTCAAGTTGGCAGAATAAAGAGAACTTCGTCATCAGGCTAGGGAATGAACAACTGTGTTGCGGGTTTTTTATATTTAATATTATTTAATTTGGGGGATGTGATTCAATGATATCAATATTAGTTTTTAAATATATGTGAACCAAAAATCCCGTTAATATTCATAAAAAAGTTTTTGAATACATATCAATAATCATGTCTGTAATTACATTTTAAGTATCATTAAAGCAGAAAACTCATCACCATCAGCAAATTATTCTATTATTATTATTATTATTATTATTGATTTATACTAAAGAAATTAAAGAAATTCATAAAATGGGAAATCATAAAAGTGCATGTGTAGGAGTCACTTATGTATAAAATCAGGGTTCTAGGATGTAAAATGTCCGTCACTGCACATGGCCTCTTAAAAACCACCATTATGTTTCTCTTTAGAATTCTAGCAAACAGTTTGTGAGCATGTGCAAAAAACTAAAAGATTAGGCTATGGAAGAACAATCGATTGATTCCATGATTTCTATTTACTGTAAACTTCTAAAATGCATGCATTAGGTGGCAGAACAAAGAGAGGGAGAGATAGAGATGCAGAGAGAGAGAGAGAGAGAGAGAGAGAGCTTACTGTAATGCCCTAGAGCCTCCTAGAGTCAATCGGCAACTAAATCCAAGTTACTGTAATGCCCCAGAGCCTTTTAGGGGCCATCGACAACTGAAATCCCAAATAGAGGGCTGTCGATCGCTGCAGATGTATAGAATATCGGAGAAGGAGATCGATATCCGGGAGGTCGATATCAGGGAGATCGATATTTGAGACGGAGATTGGCGCAGATGCACGTGAGAGAGGGAGCTGCGGCGTCGATGATGGCCCGGCGTCTATCGACGATGATGGTCCGGCGAGTTTGAGCGCGACATTGTTCGTCGCCCTGCTGATCGGCTGCAGAGGAGCGGTAGGGTTGCGGGTTATGCTGGTGTGAGGAGCGGAAGGGTTGTTGCGGGTATATAAGAGGCGGGTGTTAGGTTTTTTGATCGAACGGCTGGAGGGAGTTTCGGCTGAACGAAGGGCTGTAAGCGAATGCTTGGTCATATTTTGGTCTCAATGGTACTTTAAGTTCTTCTTTATAATATATAGATATATATATATATATATATATATATATATATTTATATATATATATATATTTATATATATATATATTTATATATAATGCATTTTTCAATTGTAAAAAACAAATGTTTACTATTAAAAATTAAATAAAACTATGCTATCATGTTGAATTAGCCTAAGCAATATAAAAAGCGCGGTATAAAAAGAGCAATGTTAATCGTAGGCCGGTTTTGGCTATATGTAGACCACAGTATTAAAAAAAAGGTATTATTTTTCCTTTTCAACATGCATGCACTAGACTTATACGCACCGCCATCGCCCACGACCCGTTCAGCCGCCGGACGAGATCGAGCTTCCTCTCTGATCTCCTCTACCTCCTCCGGCGACTCCGGTCTGTGATCTACGGTCGAGCACCTCCTTCCCTTCTCCGGCCTGCGAGCTCCTCTCTCTTCCTCTATGACTTATTTTTCTATCTTCGAAAAGACTCTATTTATCCAAAATGTTGTAAATCGTGCTATGCATCTGAATTTAATTAAAGGATAGTGTTTTGTGCATAAATAAAGCCCGATATTTTTTTGATTTTACACGTTTTTTATTGATTGAAGCTTTGAAATGGGTGGCCACAAACATATTTTTTTTTATATAGAATCAAAATGATTATAATGTATTTTGTTGGACTATTATATATTGTGGGTCAAATAGACTGCACAAATGTATTTATTTGGCTTTTAAGAATGCTATATTTGCTTGGTGATTTATTTAAGAAAATATTAATTTGATTTTTAAATATGGTCTGTAAATATGAAATTTGGTTTGCATATATTCGCTGCCTGCATAAAGCCAAAAGCGGACTGCATATAACATTGCTCTATAAAAAAGCAATGTTATCATCTTACGAGCTCTTGTACGTAGCTCTGCTTGCTCCTTGCTTCTATTTTATTGCCACCACTGCATATTCATCACTGCGGAGATGACATCTAATAAAAATTAACATGCATTGAATATATATACATATAAAAAATATTATTAATGGCATAGGTATTGACTTAGGAGAGGCTAGTTTTATTTTAAAGTTTTTCTTCGTGTCAGAGGCGGAGGAGAATGCGCAGCCGGCGAAATTGACTCGCGGCTATTTGCGTGAGTCACGAGGAGAGGGAAAATAATTACAGCACGCGTCACGAACTCGTCACGCACGAGCCCGGTGGTTTTCTCCGCATCGGATGGGAACCACACCCCAACATATATAACTAGCATCTTCGCACTGACTTTGTCTGTGCTCGATGCGTCGCTGCGGGCTGCGCCTGAGACCAGGGGGGTTGCGCCGTATATTCGCAGCTTATTTCCAATTACTTTATTTTTTTATTTTAATGTTATTTATTGCAGTGGATCCCATCTCTCTCCTATCTCTCCTCTCTCTTTCTCTCTCCCCCCAATTCTTCCGATGTCGGTGACCGCGTCTCTCTCCTCTCTCCTCTCTCCTTCTCTCCTCTCTCCCAATTCCTTTGCCTCCCCCTCTCTCCCTCTAATTCTTTATGTTTTAATATTAATTTTATGAGCCCCACTCCCCTCTCTCTTCCCCTCACTATTTCTCTCTCTCTCCCTCTCCCTTTTTCTCAAGAAGCAGCCGAGCATAACTATTAGGCGGGCCTCATTCCCCTCTTTCTTCCCCTCTCTCTTCCTCTCTCTCTTTGGTCTGATGATGTATCCAACGGTTGATTCCATATCCAACGACTGGTATTAAATCTTTGATGTGCTTCAACATATGCATATTACTTTATAATATCTTTAACTACATTAAAGAAGTAGTTTGGAGCTGTAGAATTAATCTTAGCCATCCAATATGTGACAAGTTTTTGATCTCAACCATCCAATGAAGAGAGAGAAAGAGAGAGAGAAGAGAGAGGGGGAGAGAGTGGGAGAGGGAATCTTTATAGTCATCATATACCTACATTTAGGGATAGGAGGGAGAAGGGGAGAGAAGAGAAAGGAAGAGAGAAATTGATTTTTTAGGTAAAAATTTACATTTTTGCACAAAATAAAAATAAGAGTTCCGATTCGTATTTTTTACGTTCATTTTAAGTGCTCATATATATATATATATGTTTTGAATAAAAGGTAAGTGCTTATATGCGGTCGCAACCCGCTCGAATGCGGGCGCAGCCCGCTAAGAGTCAGCAAGCACGGGCGAAGCCCGTGCGGAGCTGCTCATATAAAATAAAGATATATAATTTTGTTTTACTATATTATGCTCTTGTCATTAGTGTTTTTTTTCTTCTTTAATTTAACTTAAGTCTCTAAGGTGAATTTGAAATAGGTTCCTAAGATTTCATTTGTTTACGTTTGCAACTTGGTTGATATAAGTACACGTGATAAATTTCTACAACTATTTAACGATTTTAAATGACTTGCGCCTACGAGGCACGTGCATGATGTTGGCGTGGAAATATTCATGCAATTTTGGCCGGCGATGAGTTCCGATCGAAAGTAGGTGAACACGCCCTGCTGGTTACAAATCTTTGGAAGCAGTCGGCACGTGCTACTCGATTGCCGAAGACCAAGAAAAGGCGGCGCCGCCCAAGGCGATGTTGCATGATTCACAGCAGAATAAAAAAATACTAAATTTTCAAATAATGGACACATAAGTGCAAAATCAGCTAAGGAAGTAAGCAACAACATAATTGCTAGAAAGTTGTTGTTTTTTTTTTAATTTTATTTATTTATTTATTTTAATTATTACATAGAAAGTCAAAGATTATTATTTGTCGCATTCTACATGCAATTAATTAATGAATTAATTTTTCTACATTTAAATTCTGAAGGTTTGCCAAAATCTCATGAAATGTTTCAATTGAGCCCGGAAATGCCTCCTATGGATCCAGCAGAGCTATGCTGGAATTGCTTCAATGACACGAAAACAAAGAAAATCTGTTTCAACCACTATTACCGGAATAACAGAGCAATTCCAATTGCGGAGCTCATCCTCTGCAACACATTTCATGAGCTCGAGAAGCCGGTGTTCTCCTATGCTCCCAACATACTGCCTATTGGGCCCCTCCTCATCGGGTCTCGGCCCGGCAAGACCTTCGGCAACTTCTGGGTGCAGGAGACGCAATGCCTTGAGTGGCTCGACAAGCAACAAAATAATTCGGTCATATACGTCGCATTTGGAAGCTTCACCGTCCTCAACATCTACCAGTTCCTAGAGTTGGCCCTTGCGCTTGAGCTCACAGGACGGCCATTTTTGTGGGTGGTCCGGCCCGATCACACTAACGCCAATGATGAACACCAGATAAATCTCTCGAGTATCATTGAAAAAGTGGGAGACAGGGGGAGAATAGTAAGTTGGTGCCCCCAACCACAGGTGCTTGCTCATCCTTCAGTTGCTTGCTTCGTGTCACATTGTGGATGGAACTCAACTCTAGAAGGGCTGAGAAACGGGGTGCCGATTCTTTGTTGGCCATACTTTGCTGATCAAATTTTTAACCAAACCTACATCTGCGACGTTTGGAGGGTTGGATTGAGGATTACGGCCGATGAGAACAACATATATTCAAATGAGCAGATTAGATCAAAGTTGGAGGAGCTAATGAATGATGAGAAGATCAAAGAAAGATCATTGACATTGAAGGAGAAGGCTCGCAAGAGCTTGGAGAGCGGCGGATCTTCCTTCAATAATTTCAACAAGTTTATAAATACAATGAAAAATGTTTGAATTATGATGATGATGCATGTTCTTGTACTTGTATGTTTCAATTGCGTGATTTGACATCAAATTTAAAAGTGAAGTTATAAGTTCTTACTGTGTGTGTGCAATATTTTATGAATGTAAGTTTTTCTTAATCAGCAGGCTTATAATTCTATTTAGTATTCTTGATGAAAATGAATGATTTTGTTGGTCTAAGGAATTAAGTATTGTATACATACTTTTTTGAGCTTCAGAAGGTTAGTTTGTAAAGTAAAAAAAAAACTTATTATATTACTAATTATGTTTGAAGACCGCTTACCTTAGGATTAATAATTAAATATATTTGTAATTATTGTGCATTTATATAATTTGCATTTTATTTATTGCCCAGAACTAGGGTTTAGGTATGTTATATTATTTAAACCAGTACTGTGTATGTTCACTAATGTCTATGTGTTGAGTTGATTAAGTTTTTTACTCTAATGTTTGAAGTAATTTTGGTCTTTTGATACCTAGATTAATTCATGACCATTGGTTTTCTGATCTTGTGATCTGACCATTATTTTGATTTATTATTTTTGTCACTTGAACAATATTTTTAGTGCGATGTTATTAGTAGTCCTACAACGGTTATTCACAGTCCTAAAAACACATAATGACTATATATTCACAGTCCTAAAAACACTTAAGTTCATTGGACTGAGAATATGAATGGACTGCATTTAGTCGTTATAGGACTGCTTATAACATTGCCCTATTTTTAAAGCACATGCATGATATTTGATTTGTGATTTGACAAATCATAGCCCATAATCAAAGTAAAGCAACCTCAGCCACTTGATTGCGCATGATTTTCAATCTCAAGCAATATGATTGGTCGTTGGAGATTTTAACAGGGTTTTTATTCACCTAGGTGTACAACTCGTGTTTGGCGAGTAGTCCCAACAATATGATTGCTCTATATTTCTTCGGTGAATAATTGTGCATATCAGAGTTTTCATATTTTATCGGGTATTGTACCTTGAAAAAATGAGCATAATTTATTAGAATGATAATGACATGTATTTGATTTTTCATGTTATTTTCTTATCAAACCGGGAAAAAAATATGATTTTATTATTTTCACTTGTTTTTAAGTTGTACATGATCGTACATTTTTCCAGAAACCCTCTTTAAACATTAGTATCAGATTCTTCTAACCTTCCTTATTAAAATGGGTGCTAAGCATATTGCCTACTTCAATTTCTCTAATACGTATATCACAAAATAACATCACGTCATTTGTATCCCAAGATGTCGACAATCCTTTCTCCCTTCGAGAACCCATTTTCTGTAAGCAACCATTTGTATCAAATTAATTATATAAAGTTTTACACACACATGCACACCTTCATCCACACAAACACAAACGTACGCATACACACACACAGACAGACACATTTATCCACATTCATAAAAAAAACTAACATTCATTAAAAAATCATAAAATAATTTCATAAATGGAGCTACCTAACATTCATAAAAAAAATTGGAACCCTAAAATCCAACAAAAAACTAAAGATTACTCTAAAAATTAGAAAGGATTCTTCAAATCCAACATAAATGGAGCTACAAGAATCCTATACAAGAAACGAAGGAAAAAATAGGGAGGAGTTACCCAAAACCCAGAGGAATTGGCGGTGACTACACGAATGTCTCGCAAAACCGGCGGCGACTGCTCAGCGAGGACTTATGCACGCCGTTGGACTCCCTTCGAGGGATTTTGGAGCTCGTCGGAAGAGGAGGCGGTGGTATCGGGAGGGATCTGAGGTATCAGGAAGAGGAGCGGTAGAGAGGAGAATTAGGAATCGCGCCGCTCAAACGAATTACAAAAGGAAAAGTAAGAGATTACAAGATAAGTAAAGAGAAACTCTCCAAGAAATTCTGAAGGTGAAGACAAAGGCGATGTAGATGTTGGCGTTCTTGAAACGATCGTCCTTCTTATGGAATATGCGTTGTAGACCATCTCCTTCAAAATCCTCTTTAGATCTTCATGATAGCCCAAGGGAGATCTCTTAAATGTTGTACACGAGTCTCTCTTGAAAATATTGGAATTCTGGAATCATCTCTTCAGGAATGAGAGGGGCTGTACTTTAAATAGCCTCAGGAGCTAACGCGTGACGTTTGTATCACCCCGATATTCGCCAGGACGGGAGATCAACGGGAGAAGACCAAACGATCAAGGTTCCCTCAAAAGGGGGAGGCGAGACGGGAGCTCGCCGAAGGCATACTAGTAGGGGGGCGAGATGAGTGCTCGCAGAGCATCTGCGAGATGACCTATCCTCGTCGACAGGGAGGTTGGCGAGGTCAGACCCCGGCATGCACCCTCTAAAAAGGGGGACCCGCTGACTGGCGAGCGAGTGCGCGAGGAGGCCAGCGCGAGCTCTCGCGAGTACTGTCCTCGCAGGCCCTTTGTCCCTAGGCAAATGAAGGAAATTATCCTTTTACCCTCGTGGTCTGCCAATAGCCCCTCCGAACAGCGGAGATTGGCTATCAGCAGACCAAATTTGGGGTGCGTATAGTAAAATTGAGAGGCGGATTCCTGATATTTGCAGGCCAGATCAGAAAGTCTATAAATAGGATCCAAAGGGCACCTTTGGAGGGGACTTCTTCTTTTTGGAGCTTCTCTCTCCTCAGGCCTTCCTTGAGCTCTCCAAGGTGCCCGGGCTTTAGCTTTTGGCTTGGGAGGGGAAGCGCTCTATAGATCTTCCGGGTGTGTGGTGGGTCCTCCTAGCTGAGCCTAAGGATCAATGTTCAACTCCGTGGCTCCGGTCTGTTCTCTCGCGAGATTAGTAAGAGACAGTCGCCCCCCAACCCGTTGGGGGCCCCGAACTCCACCGAGATCATTTATTGGTTTCAACAGCGTTAATCACTAACGCCGACGTTAGTGAATGTGCACTATCGTGGCTTAATTCGCGCAAACTGTCAGGATCCTGGCAGAAACTAATTTCGTCGAACGAAACTCATTTCGTCAAACGCGTTTTCGTCGAACGGAATCAAAGTTCGTCGAACGCCATCAAAGTTCATCTAACGCAAGTTCGCCGAACTCAATTTCATCAAACGCCATCAAAGTTCGTCGAACGCAATGTCACCGAACTCAATTTCGTCGAACGCCATCAAAGTTCGTCGAACGCAATGTCGCCGAACTCAATTTCGTCGAACGCAATTTCGTCGAGCGCAAGTTCATTTCGTCGAACGGAATCTCCTTTCGTCGAACGCATTCAGATTTCGTCGAACGCAGTTTCGTCGACCGGCATTTCTTCTCGACGGCATTTCTTCTCGACGGTTTTCTTCTCAGCGGTTTCCTTCTCAGCGGTTTCCTTCTCAGCGGTTTTCTTCTCAGCGGTTGTTAACGCGGGGCGTTAACAACTAACGCGAGCGTTAGCTCTCTTTTCAGAGAGTCATCTCCATGCAGTATACTACTCATAGGGATGTGTAGCTATATTTCCTGTAAAACCTGCACACTATAAACACACAAAATACAAGATCAAATACAACACGGTATTTGTTATTCTCGAACCAAGAGATGTGGAACATATGCTCCAACATTCTGCTCCACCTGCTCACGAAGGAAATGATACCTTGTCTATATGTTCTTGCTGCGCCTATGCAGCATAGGGTTCTTCGCGAGCTGGATGGCAGACATGTTGTCAACATACATGGTCACGGGGCCATCCGATGGATAGTGCAACTCCCCCAAGAGATTCCTTAGCCAAATAACATGACAAGTACCTGCCGCAGCTGCTATGTACTCCGCCTCACAAGATGATAAGGCTATCGTAGACTGCTTCTTTGAACTCCATGAGAACGCACTGATCCCCATGTGAAAAACATACCCGGAAGTGCTCTTCCGATCATTCACGTCTCCGCCGTAATCGCTGTCTGAGTATCCGACCAACTTCAACTCCTCTCCCGTAGAGTACTTCAGGCCATGGCCTCTCATCCCATTCACATATCTCAGGATCCTCTTCGCTGCCGTGAAGTGGTCCTGCTTTGGCTCCTCCATGTACCTGCTTACTACTCCGACAGCGTACATAATATCAGGTCTGGTAAAAGTCAAGTAGTGTAGGTTTCCCACCAAACTTTTGAACAGGGTAGAGTCGACCGCTCCTTCCTTGGAGTCCTTCCTCAGCTTCAATCCTGCATCAGCGGGGGTGGAGATAGCCTTGCTATCCTCCATCCGGAACTTCTTGAAAATTTCCTCCTCATAATTCTTTTGTGAGATGAAAATGCCATTTTCATCCTGCTTCACCTAGACACCCAAAAAATAGGTCAGCTCTCCCAGATCAGTCATCTCAAATTCCCTCTTCATCATCCTCTTGAATTCTTCAAACATAGTAGGGTTGTTGCCGGTGAATATCATATCGTCTACGTACAAACATACGCTCATGATATCACCGTTTTCCTCCACCTTGGTGTAAAGAGCATGCTCGTAGGGACACTTCTTGTAGCCGTGCTTATGAAGATGTGCATCTATTCTTCCATTCCATGCGCGAGCCCCTTACTTCAAGCCATATAGCACCTTGTTCAACTTGCACACCTTCCTCTCTTGGCCTCTCACTTCATATCCAGGAGGCTGCTCGATGTACACATCTTCCTCCAGATAGCCATTGAGATAGGCCGACACCACATCCATCTGTAGGACCTTCCACCCATGGTGAGCTGCAAGCGCGATGATCAACATGATGGTGTCGATTCTCGCCACCGGGGCGTAGACCTCATCATAGTCCACTCCTTGGACTTGCCTATAGCCCTTCACGACGAGTCTAGCCTTGTGCTTCTCCACAGCTCCTTCCTTGTTCTTCTTCACCTTGTAGACCCACTTCACCCCGAGGGGTTTGTGGCCAGCAGGTAGATTGACCAGCTTTCAAGTGTCATTCTTCTTGATGGATGATATCTCATCATCCATCGCCTTCCTCCAAGTTTTCTCCTGAGCAGCTTCATCATAGGAGTGCGGCTCGCAATCTGCCAACAAACAATACAAAGAAAAATTGTTAAGTGTCGGTGTCGTCTCCTCGTAGATCTCCTCCAACCTCATCCTAGGTTGAGGACGATCAGCTTTGCTTCCACTAGTGCTTGCTCCACTAGAGCTGCCTCCACTTGAGTAGGGAGTGCAAGCTCCCCCTGAATCTCCACTAGGTGGTGATGGTGGATCAACTCCACCATCCTCAGCTCCTGCTTCATGACCACCTTCCTCTTCATCATCTTCAAAGAACATACCCTTGAGGCTCCTCAGCTTCTCATTCCAGCTCCAGCAGTTGTCTTCCTCGAATACAACATCCATTGAGATTATTTCCTTCTCCGTCACTGGGTTGTACAGTTTATAACCCTTGCTCATCGAACCCGTAACCTACAAAAATACACTTCTCGCTCTTGTCATCGAGCTTCTTCCTTCTCTTGTCAGGAATGTGGGCATAAGCTACACACCCAAATATCCTCAAGTGTTTCACACTTGGCTTCCATCCACTCCAAGCTTCATACGGAGTCTTGAACTTCACACTCTTCATTGGGCATCTGTTCAGCAAGTACACCGCACATTGTACTGCTTCAGCCCAGAACATCTTTGGCAACCCCTTGCCCTTCACCATGCTCCTTGCCATGTTCAAGATGGTCAAGTTTTTTCTTTCCGCCACTCCATTCTGCTGAGGTGAGTATGCAGCAGTCAACTGATGAGAAATCTCGTTCTCCTTGCAGAACCCATCAAACAATCTAGAGGTGTACTCCCACCTCTATCGGTCCTCAGCACCTTCAGTGGCTGACCACTCTCCTTCTCAGCCATCGCCTTGAACTCCTTGAACCTGTCAAGGGCCTCAGATTTTTCCTTCAAAAAATACACCCAACACTTCTGACTGAAGTCATCGGTGAAGGTGATGTAGTACTTGCTTCCTCCAACTGAGGTAGTATCAAACGGACTAACAATGTCCGAGTGAACTAGTTCAAGTTGTCTCCCTGCTCTCCGAGACTTTCCTCCTTCGAATGGTTACCGCTTTTGCTTTCCCTTCGTACACGCATCACACACCTTCTGTGGAGGTGAGATCATGGGCAGACCATCCACCATCCTAGAGTGAGATAACAACTTCAATCTAGTGAAGCCTAGGTGACCCATCCTGTGGTGCCACAACCACGCTTCTTCTTCTTCTTTTTCTTCTTATGTCCTCGCAAGGAATGCCGTCTCCTTGGCATCCATCTTCAGCGTAAAGAGACGATTCGTCGTCATCTTCACCTTCACCACCTCTCTCCCTTGATGGTTCTTCATCGCCAATGAACCATCCTTCAACTGAACACAATATCCTTTCTCCACCAGCTGCCCCGGGCCTAATATATTACTCTTCAAGATGAGCACATAGAACACATCGTTGAGATGCACTTTATCGCCGTTCAGGGTGACCACTATCAACCCTCTACCTTCCACCGAGATCTTCGAGGCGTCTCCAAAACTAACCTCACCAACATTTGGTTCAAGGTTTTTAAATAACTCCTTCTCCCCACACATATGGTTGCTCGCTCCAGTATCCAGGTACCATACTTCATTTCTTCCTCCTTCCGCTCCTCGGTAGGTCAAGAACATCATTGGGTCTCCACCAGTGTTGCTTGCTTCTGCATAGTGGTTGGCCTCTTCTCTCTTCCCCGGAGCCCAACAGTCATAGCTCATGTGTCCAAACTTGTTACAGTTGTAACATTGGACTTGGGCCATACCACCACGGCCTCTTCCTCGGCCTCTTTCTCTTCCTTTTCCTTCTTGTCATCCTCCTTGAGGTCGCTCCACCTCTCTCTGGAAATTTTGATTCCTCCTTTAGTCTCTTCCTCTTCTTCCTCTACCTCTTCCTTGGTTACCTCGGCCTCGCTGGCCACCTCCTCTTCCAGCGCTCTCTCCAAAATTCAACTGAGTCTGAAGTGCTCTTCCTAAGCCGTTTGATTCTTCATCATCCTGCAACATCCGATACTCATGAGCTTGTAGGGAGCCAACTAGCTCATCTACAGCCATCAAGGTAAGGTCCTTCGACTCTTCGATCGCTACTACCACATGGCGGAACTTCTTTGACATGGACCTCAAGAGCTTCTCCATGATGCTCACGTCATCAATCACATCTCCATTGCGTTTCATCTCGTTTGTGAGCGTCCGCAGACGGGTCACATAGTCACCGACCTTCTCGGTGCTCTGCATCTTCATTACTTCATATTCCGCACGGAGGGACTGGAGCTTCACCTTCTTTGCCTTATCTACCCCCTGCATGGAGCGTTGCAACACCTCCCATGCTTCTTTAGAAGTTCTCGCGTCTGAGATCTTCTCAAAAGTCGCTTCGTCGACCCCTTGATACAACAAGAACAATGCCTTCTTATCTCTCTTCCTTGACTCTCTCTGCGCGTTGGTCAATGCCGCCTCTGCTTCAGCAGTAAGCTCTTCATAGCCGCCATCAACTATATCCCATAGTTCTTTCGACGCTAGTAGCACCTTCATCTGAATGCTCCAGTTACCGTAGTTCGTCTTCGTCAACTTGGGAACCTGCCCTGGCATGGCACTACCCATTTCCATCTCTTCTAGTCACTAACTCCTCCGGGTGACTTCCAAGGTTCTGAACCTCTCTGATACCACTGTTGGAAGCGTTAAAATAGTGGACACAAACACAAAGAGATACAAGAGAGATTCTACTAGTTCCTTTAGAATGAAATTACAACTTCAAAATTACATGCAAAATACCCAATAGATATTACAACTTTGCACAAACATTAAACTGCGAGATCGCACACTTGCAGATCTTCTTGCCGGTCTCACACACTTGAGCTCGCCGGTCTAAGTTTAGCTTCTTGCGGTCTTGCACTTCCCTGCGGTCTCGCCACTTCAAGTTGAGACCGCTCCTACTCACTTGAGCTCGCCGAAACTTCTGTTCGCGAGATGGGAAAAAACTCTTGTGTCCGCTTACCTGTCCGCCAGCTTTGCATGCGAGATGGGAGATCGCAACTTCCAAGAAAACGCTGAGAGGAGACCGCAAATGGGAGATCGCTTCACGCGCTGCTATTCTTCCGCCCCCTACTTTTCTTTCCAGCATATACATGCTTATTTATAGGAATCACCACCCAATAGAAAAGTGCCGCATCACCGGGTGAGAGAAAATCATGCATTCCTTCACATATGTTTATAAACATATGTATATATAAATATATATATATATAAACGCAATTGATCTGGTCAACAAAATATTTCACCAACACTTCTAACATTTCTTTGAGAAGTATTCTTAACCAAACTGCTTCTCGTGCAGCTTTGCACAGAGCTGAATATTTGGCCTCAGTCGATGATAACTTTTACTGAGCCCATCAGATGGCCTTGCTTCTGAGAAAAATATGTAAAACTGGAGGTGCTTCTTCTATAATCAGAACACCCTCCGCAATCACTATCAGAGCAGTCATTGAGGCAAAATCAACAGTCCCTTTTATATATAGTAGCGCTCGTTTAGCAGCTATCAGATGCTTCAAGCAGCTAGGACGACGACTCTTATACCTGGATACAATACTTAAAGAGTTCTCTATATCGGATCATGTAATGGTGAGGTAGATTAAAGATCCAACAAGGTTGCGGTATTCCTCTGGATTTGCTTCTTCTTCTTCTACTATCTTCTGCAGTTTCTCTCTTGAGTTCATTGGCGTTGACATAGCATTGTAATCATTCATGTTGAATCAATTGAGGCATTTTTTAATCCGTATAAGGCTTTGTATAATTTGTGGAATTTGCATTCTTCTCCTTTTAATTTGTACCCTTCTGGCTGGGAAACATATATTTTTATTGAATATTTTCGTTTAAAAATATTGATTTAATGTACGATTGATACACTTCATGCTCTCTTTATGCTGCTAGAGCAAAGAGAACCCGAATGCTTTTGAAACGGGCAATTGGCGCAAATGTTTCGAAGTAATCAATCCTGGATTGTTGAGCATATATACCATTTGGCCACCAAGCGAACTTTATGCTTTTGAATGGTTTCTCTGATAGCTACTAGGTATTATTTTTAGTGATCCTTTAAATTTCCTCTGTCGTAGCAATTCTCCAGCATTCTTCTTCCAAGCTTCTTTGTAAGTTTTTGGTTTCCGGGAAAAAAGATCAATGCAACAGGCGTTATACACACCAACAAGAGGTGCATTCTACCTTGCAACCGTGCCGTGTGCAGGGGCGCGCTACCGCTCACGGGTGCACGCATTGACGCACACGTTGTCGCACGCGCTGTCGTGCGCGCGTGCCCGCGTGCGCTTCCCCGCGCAGTTTGCGCACGCACTGTCGTGTGCGGTTGTACACTTTTTGGGCGGCCGGGCAGCCGTCCTGTTGGTGTTGGTTGGGATTCGAACCACCTCCGCCGAGCGGCGGGGCCGTGCGAGGTACACCCGGGGATGCGCGCCTGTGTACGTGCGTCTCTGGCGATCGTGCGTGGTTTGATGGTTAAGGGCATTCTCCAGGTTTGATGGTTAAGGGCATTCTCCATTATGAGCATTTCCAATAATGAAGGAGTTTTGCTAACTGCAACCCAAATCTCCTATAAATAAAAGGGGGTACCTATCACTTCCGTCAAAGAGCGAAAAAGAAGACTTTGATGGAGATTAACAGAAATTTGCTGATAGCCAAAATTTTGGCACTTTTAACAACATTATCTATTTTTTGACATCTTTCAAACACATTTCGTCAATGTACAACCCCGTATTCGCCGAGTGGGTCCCCAAGACTTCGTGGAGGGTCACGGTGCAGAATAGGAGTCCAAGGGCCCTTGGGCGAGTGAGGTTTAGGGTCATAGCGGATAGGCGAGCAGCGCCCAAGATCTCGCCCATCGAGCGAGTCGAGCACCTGGCGAATGGTGTCCACATGAGTCATTCGCCCGGCGAACTATGATGGGCAAGGAGTCTGGCGAGTGGTGCCTTCATGGACCACTCGCCCAGAGGGCTTTGAGGGGAAAATTACCTAAATGCCCCTTGTGGGCTGCCAATAGCCCTCCAGAACAGCGGAGTTAGGCTGTTAGCAGACCAGTTTGGGGTGCGATTAGTAAAATCAAAATGCGGATTCATGCTATTTGCAGTCCAAGACTAGAAAATTTATAAATAGACCCTTAAGGGCACCTTGGAGGAGATCAAATCTTTTGAGCTCTATCCTCCAAGCAATTTTCGGAGTTGGCTGCTAGTGCCCTCCAAGGTGCCCGACTGAGCTCTCTGAGATCTTCCGGGTGTGTGGCGGGACCTCCTCGCTACAGCCTTGGGTCTGTTCCAGATTTTCTATCCAAAGTCAGGAGAGTTCGGTGAGGGAGAAGTAGGCGCAGGCTACAACCCCCTGTGGGTCCGAACTCAAAGAACGGTTGACGATTTCAACATTTTTGGTGCGGTGAGCGTGGACCGTAACCAGTGCAAGAAAATCTCAAGCTGAACTTGATGACAGGAGATGGAGGAAATGGTTCCGACCCAGGCCTCTCGCAGCCACCGGCGGTAATGGAGTGGCTGGAGATGTTTGAGAAGTTCAAGCGAGAGGTCATGCAGACGATGCAGGTAGCTCTTGTCGGAAGAGGCGAGTGTGAGACGCCCGTGGTTCCGGTGGTTCCGCCCCAACAGATCGGCGAGAACGCTCCGGGCCAGCGGCCTGGGAAGGAGGTCGCGGCGGAAGCAAGCGCACGAGATCTCCACGGGCAGCAGCTGTTCAGCTGCCCGGCGAGTGCGGAGGTGTGCGAGCTGACTCCGCGCGAGAGGACCACTCGCCGAGCAGGGGAAGGGAGCCCCTTCTGTGAGTTGATCCTCTCGGCCCCGGTGCCAGAGGGGTTCAGAGTGCCGGAGATGTCTTACTATACCGGCAAAGATGACCAGTCATGCACCTGCAGTGGTTCGAGGACATGGTCTCAATCCTTCCAATGACAGATGCCTTCCAGTGTCGGCTCTTTGCCACCACTCTGAAGGAGAAGGCGAGGGACTGGTTCCACCAGCTTCCCGTGGGTTCCATCTACGCCTTCGAGGACTTGCGTCGGAGCTTCAGGTTGCGTTTCTCAACGTCAAAGAAGAGGAAGAAGGATGCGGAGGCGCTCTTTAAGATCAAGCAAGGGCCTGGGGAGTCATTGGCCCATTACGTGGACAGGTTCCAAGAAGAGGTCCTGCAAGTCCAGGAGGTGCCGGGGTTCACCCTCCAGCTAGCCTTTATAGTGGGGCTGCGGGATGGGTTCTTCAAAATGGACCTGAAGCGAAAGGCCCCTCTATCCTTTGAGGAACTGATGGAGCGGGCAGCGAAGGAGATCGAGGGAAGGCCACCAATCCTGAGTTTGCAAAGAGGTTGGCGAGGTTGAGCGAGCCCGAGGTGAGGCACCAGGAGGGAAGAAGAAGGGAGGAACCCAGAGGTCAGGGGTTTCGGGGGCAGCATCGGGATTGGGGTATCAGGAGCCCAATAACCGACCGGCTGGCTTGGAGGCCCCAGGAAGGACCGGCGAGAGGTCAGGAAAGAGATCACCAACGAAAGGGGGAGGGGAGGATCAATCATCCGGGATGGAGGCAAGGTCCCAGACCACCTCACCCCCCTCGAGAGCAAGCCATGGCGGTAGGCCGAGGAAGAGGAGGAAGAGGAAGAGGAGGAAGAGGGGGCAGGGTGGCGTTGCCCTATTATGAATTTCATCAGGAAGAAGGTCACACGACGACCACCTGCCCAGAATTTCTATAGGTAAGGGGAAGAGGCCAGCAGCAGCAACGACCGGTAAGGATCGAAGAGGTGCTACCCGGAGATGAAGAAGATAGGTGCAAAGACAGAACGAACGTAGGAGCCAGGGGAGGGGTCGAAGTGATCCATGGTGGGGTGGGAATAGAAGCGGCTCGCAAGAGAAGCTTCCAGGCGATGTTCAGGAGGAGTGTCGCGTCGACCTCCCAAACCCCACCCTCTTCGGAGAAGCTCACCTTCTCGGTGAAGGACATGCCAGACTTTGAAGACCCATTCTGTGATGCCTTGGTGATCCAGCGGCAATTGAAAACTTCACAGTCTCCTGAATCTTGGTCGACAACGGGAGTTCGGTGAATGTTATCTTCAAGAAGGCCTTTGACGCGCTGGAGGTGGAAGCGAAGAGGGTGCAGGCCTCAGATGGACCCCTGTTTGGGTTTTCAGGGGAGAGGAAGGAGGCCGAGGGAGGAGTCGGCCTCCAAGTGATGTTGGTGTTGGGTTTTTCTACAACCATACATCGTATGTAGGCGCAGCGGAAATAAAGAGAAACAGCCCAAAAAGATTCGGATCGACCATGAACATTGAATCAAGAAGTAATGAAAACTACTAGGCATAAATTACCTTAGTGGAGTTGGATCGAATCCAACCTAGGTGCTCCAAGAAGAAGAATCCTGTCAGTGGCTATGCGAGAGTCCTCACGTAGAATGATGTCTACGTCTCTACAGTGATCCACACGAGCCGGGAGAAGAACGACTGCACCTTGCACTTCCACAAACTGCTAGGTTCGCTCCAGGAAGAACAATCACGACGACGATCGCCGGAGAGGAGGTCGGCGGAGGCGAACGGGGTGGCGGAACTCTTTCCGTCTAGGGTTCGGGAGAGAGGAGGAACTGCTTCCGTCGGCTGAACTTTTCGTAAGTTATAAGAACCCTAAAAGAAGATCTATTTATACCCAAAGCATAAACAGGCTTCTAGAAGAATCGCTATCCGCAGACCACACAGCAGAATTGGGGTTTCTGTAACAATTCGTCGGGATTCCACGGAACAATCCGACGAATTCCGACGAATCATATCAGGCGGCAACATTTGCCGAGTTAAGGATCTCTAAAACAATTCGTCGAGTTTCCACGGAACAATCCGACGAATCCGACGAATCATATCAGACGGCAACATTTGCCGAGTTAAGGATCTCTGTAACAATTCGTCGAGTTTCCACGGAACAATCCGACGAATCCGACGAATCATATCAGACGGCAACATTTGCCGAGTTAAGGATCTCTGTAACAATTCGTCGAGTTTCCACGGAACGATCCGACGAATTCCGACGAATCATATCCGACGAATTCCGACGAATTCCGACAACAACATTTGCTTTACCTCCCCGATTCTATATGGTGATTGGTAACCTTTACCAACACAGTCAATCTTCCAACTTCTCCACATGCTCTTATGTGCGACCCTGCAGGCTCATATCGCGTTGGCAGTGAGACTACATGTTTGACCACTTTTAGATCACAATGGTAACTCCAACAGTCTTCCACTTGATCTTGAAAGTATCAAACAAAAAAACCTCACAAACAATGAGCGGCATCTAGCAATGCATCATTGCTCCCCAAGCAATAAGAGTTCATAACTCATAAGCCTTTATGACCAATGTTCCAGCGTTGTCTTTGTCCCTTTGTCCCTTACATCCGGAAAGAACTAGAGGCATGGACCGTATCACCCTCATAATAGCTCAATCCAAGTTTCTTGATCTAGAACAGACTTCTAGAGAATGGTGAGCTCAATATCACATATTGACTCAACCAAGCATGGCCATGCATTTCTCGGTCCAATTCCATCAAGGGGCCCATGGATGCAACTCCTGTTATATAGGAGGACAAATCCCATATCTGCTCACACTCAAACACCCAAATGATTCGTAACGTACCCAACGACCACCCTTATCATCAACCTTCTTCAAGGAAGACTTTATATGACATCAAAGCACGCTCTTCCTCACTCGATGAATGTTTTGACTTCAGGTCAAAGGACCACAACACCATTGTCAAATGAGACTTACTTGTGACACTTTTAAGTAACAATCCACAAAGTAGTCTCAGGTTGGGTCTGTCCAGTACAACTTGTTCACTAACAAGTACCCACGTGATGACTTGATATCACAATATCATGACCTGTGAGAACCGGTCATCAGTCAACACACATGTTAGTCTTAATGTATCATCATCACCCTTAGCTTCTACGATGATACCTCGACCAGGGACCTTTTAAGAATGAAGCTTCGAAATCATAGGCTCTCACATTCAAGTCACGTACTTGATGTCCTATGGAAGCGAACATTCTAAGGGTATTTATCACGAATTTTATTCTATCATATAGAAACAGTATATCGTAATAAAAGAACTTGCCATTAATTGTAAAAGAAAATAATTGGTACACAATTCATCATATGAATAAATATTAAACAGCCAACATAATATATATTTTACATGCAACCCACAAGACTCCCACTAGATTTGATCACTCAGATATCGTATACCCATTGATCTAGTATGACCATCATGCTTTCTCTGCGCGAGAGGCTTTGTCAGTGGATCTGCAGTATTCTCCTCAGTCGGCACTCTGCAAATGTTCACATCTCCTCGTTCGACAATCTCACGAATAAGATGGAACCGCCGAAGTATGTGCTTGGAGCACTGATGGGATCTAGGTTCCTTAGATTGTGCAATTGCACCATTGTTATCACAGTAGAGAACTACAGGACCAACAATGCTAGGAACTACATCTAGCTCGCCGATGAATTTCCTAATCCATACAGCCTCCTTCGCTGCATTTGCCGCAGCGATATACTCGGCCTCAGTTGTAGAATCAGCAACTGTCTCTTGCTTGGAACTTTTCCAGCTTACAACTCCTCCATTCAGGCAAAACACAAACCCTGGCTGAGACTTCGAATCAGCCCTATCAGTTTGGAAGCTGGCATCCGTGTAACCACTTACAACGAGCTCTTCCTTTCCACCATACACCAAGAATATATCCTTAGTCCTTCTCAAGTACTTCAGGATATTCTTTACGGCTATCCAGTGACATTCACCAGGATCAGACTGATACCTGCTAGTCATGCTCAAAGCAAAAGAGACATCGGGTCGAGTATATAACATTGCATACATGATTGACCCAATTGCCGAAGCATATGGAATCAACTTCATGCGGTCCTTATCTTCACAAGATTTTGGACACTGGTCCTTAGAGAGAGTTACACCATGAGACATGGGCAAAAATCCTTTCTTGGACTCAAGCATGTTGAACCGCTTCAACACCTTCTCAATGTACGTACTCTGGGTCAAACCCAGCAACTTCTTCGATCTATCTCTATAGATCTTAATACCGAGTATGTAAGTCGCTTCATCCAAGTCCTTCATAGAAAAGCAGTTCCCTAGGTTGTTCTTAACAACCTTCAGGGTAGGTATGTCATTCCTGATCAACAGTATGTCATCTACATACAATATCAGGAAGACAACAATGCTCTCACTGATTCGCTTGTAAACACATGGTTCATCTTCATTCTTGACAAAACCAAACTCTTTGATCTTCTCATCAAAACGAAGATTCCAACTTCTAGAGGCCTGTTTCAATCCATAGATGGACCTATTCAGCTTGCATATTTTAGTGGCTTCATTTGGGGATACAAAACCCTCGGGTTGTGTCATGTACACTTCCTCAAGGAGGTTTCCATTTAGGAAAGTCGTTTTGACATCCATCTGCCAGATCTCGTAGTCATAATACACAGCAATAGCAAGCAATATCCTAATGGACTTTACCATGGCAACAGGGGAAAAGGTCTCATCATAGTCAACACCATGAATTTGCTTGAAACCCTTAGCCACCAGTCGCCCTTTGAATGTCTGTACATTCCCATCCATGTCGGTCTTCTTCTTGAAGACCCACTTGCACCCTATGGGTTGTACCCCTTCAGGTGGTTCCACCAAGTTCCAAACTTGGTTTGTATACATGGAGTCCATTTCGGATTTCATAGCCTCAAGCCATTTGTCGGAGTCCGGTCCATTCATAGCCTCTTGGTAGGTCGCTGATTCATCATCATGATCCATAAGCAACACATTACCTATTTGAGACACGAGAAATCCATATCTCTCAGGCTCAAATCTTGGTCTACCAGATCTACGTAGGACTTGTGTCTCTTGAGCAGGTTCTCTAGCTACAACATCTTGTAGTCCTGGCTCAGAATCCAATTCTGGTTCATTCACTACTTGTGGTTCTTGAACTTCTTCAAGTTCTACCTTTTGCGTCTTTCTTGACAAGAACTCTTTCTCCAAGAAGACACCCGTCCTTGCGACAAACACTTTGCCCTCAGACGGTAGGTAAAAGTAATATCCTTTCGTTTCCTTAGGATATCCCACCAGATAACACTTATCTGATTTGGGTTCCAGCTTGTCAGGCATATGACGTCGTACGTATGCCTCACAACCCCAAATTTTAATGAATGACATGCTGGGACGCTTCCCAGTCCATATTTCATATGGTTTCTTTAGAACCGTTTTCGTCGGAGCACGATTCAGTGTCATTGCAGCAGTCTCTAAAGCAAAACCCCAAAAGGAAACAGGCAAGTCTGCATGACTCATCATCGACCGTACCATGTCTAACAGAGTACGATTTCTCCTCTCAGACACACCATTATGCTGCGGTGTCCTAGGTGGAGTGAGCTGTGATACAATACCACACTCTTTCAGATGATCACGGAACTCATGACTCAGGTATTCGCCACCTCGATCAGATCGGAGTGCTTTAACCTTTTTACCCAATTGGTTCTCCACTTCATTCTTAAACTCTTTGAACTTTTCAAAAGTTTCGGATTTGCACTTCATAAGATACACGATCCGTATCTACTGAAATCATTAGTAAATGTAACGAAGTAGAAATACCCACCTCTAGCCATAGAACTCATGGGTCCGCATACATCACTATGTACTATACCCAAAAGATCCTCAGCCCTCTCAGTATAACCAGTGAAAGGGGCTTTAGTCATCTTGCCTAACAAACAAGACTCGCATCGCTCAAATGATTCATAATCAAATGAGTCCAATAGTCCATCTTTCTGGAGCTTGGATATGCGCTTCTCGTTTATATGGCCCAAACGACAATGCCAGAGATATGTAGGATTTGAGTCATTTGTTCTTAGTCTTTTATTATTATTTACATTATAGATCGGATGGTCCAGGTTCAAAACATAAAGACAATTAAACAATTGAGCTACAGCATAACAAACATCATTCTTAAATATAGAACAACAATTGTTCTTAATTATAAGAGAAAATCCAATCATGTCTAAGCATGAAATGGATATAATGTTTCTAGTTATGGCCGGAACAAAATAACAATTATTAAGTTCTATTACAAGCCCACTGGTTAAAGAAAGACGGTAAACCCCTACGGCTACAGCAGCAACTCTTGCTCCATTGCCGACGCGCAGGTCCACCTCTCCTTTACTCAGCAATCTCCTCCTTCCTAGTTCCTGCACATTTGTACAAATGTGAGAACCACATCCGGTATCCAATACCTAAGATGAAGGAGCAGAAAGGTTTATCTCTATAACATAAATATTCGAAGCGGAAGTCATACCTCCCTTCATTTTCTGCAGACCGTCAATGTACGAAGGACAATTCCTCCTCCAATGACCAGCCTTGCCACAGTGGTGGCATTTCCCTTCCTTCGCGGCGCTCTTCCTTTTCAGCGCAGAAGATTTGGGCTCAAGATGTGACTTAGGTCCCACCTTCGTCTTCTTGAAGCCCTTGGCCTTACCCTTGCCTTATGTACCATCAATATGGGACTAGCAGGCTTGGCCTTCTTCATGTTTATCTCGGCAGTTCGCAACATGCCTAGGAGCTCGGGCAGTGTCTTGTCTATTTCATTCATGTTGTAGTTCAAGACGAACTGCTCATAACTATCCGGCAACGATTGCAGGATAAGATCTGTGGCCAACTCTTGACCCAGAGGAAAACTCAGTCTCTCCAGGTTCTCTATATACCCAATCATCTTGAGTACGTGAGTACCAACCGAGTCTCGAGCTCCCATTTTGCACTGAAATAAGGCTTTCGTGACATCGAACCTCTCTTGACGAGCTTGCCCTTGAAACATTTTCTTTAGGTGCTCATCAATCTCCTTGCACCCCATGAACTCGTGTTGCTTTTGAAGCTCAGAGTTCATGGTGGCAAGCATAAGACACTCGACGTCTAAGGCGTCATCGGTATACTTCTTATAAGCATCCTTATCAACACGGGACGAGTTCCCGGTCGGCACATCGGGGGCTTCTTCTTCCAAGACGTAGAGCTTTCGCTCTTGCCTGAGAACAATTCTCAGGTTCCTATACCAGTCCATGTAATTCGTCCCACTTAGCTTGTCCTTCTCAAGGATAGCTCTCAGGGACAAGGTGGAATGTGAACCACTTGCCATGGAATTCTACAAGAATTCATGCAGGATTTAATCAGTACCAAAATTTCAAAATACAACTTATTTTAATTTGGACTTCAATTAAATACTCCCACTATTTTATTCAAATTGATAGCCCTCACTATCAATTCGGAGAGTCCATGCGAGCTACTCTCTTAGTGGACAAGATTCATATTTCACCAACACCACGAGTCCGCTTTGGCGTTCCTCTCATAATGCGGTTATTTAGGTAGGCAACGCTTGCCAATTGCATCCTCATGCAACTCTTGTATGGCTGGTGAATAACTCCTTATTCGCATCCATCATATGGTGCATGCCAACCCTATGCCTCTAGGCACTCAACCTTTGAGGCCACCTAGTTAAGTTAGACCTGATGTCGACAGTGGGATATCACAATTATCCGCTCGCACCCTTACCAAGATAGATTAATGCACTTTGCTTTGGCAAGCCCACACTTCATCGATCGAGGCAGGAAGAGTGTCATCCATCGGAAGGCATCCGAACACTTAATATTTGATGAAGGGATTTTAATTTTTAATAATTGGTTAACACTTAACCATGATCAACATTTGATCAAAGTGCACATCCACAGAAAACCAAGCTTTCTAAAGGATCTGTTTGGGACAGCTCTGGCGGCTGGAGAAGCTCTTTCCCAGCCGCCAGAGCTGTTATTAAGTGTGTTTGGGACAGCTCCCTACAAGAAGCGCTTTTCAATTTCCCGCTCCCAGAGCTCTTTTCCAGAAGCCCCCCCCCCCCCCACCCCCCCCCACCCCCCCCCCCCCCCCCCCCCACCCCCACCCCCCCCCCCCCCCCCCCCCCCCCCCCCCGCGTTCCGCTCTTTAGGAATCGCTCCCAGGGCTTTTTTTCGATTCCTCCCTCTTTCCGCTCTGCATCCCGCGACCCCCCCCCCCCCCGATCATCGCTCCCAGCCGTGCCCCTCGCCGCTCCCTCCTACGCCGCCGACGACCATCGCCTGGCTTCTTCCTCCTAGATCCAGCCGCCGATCCAGCCGTGCCCTAGCAGATCCGGTCTTCTCGTTCTTTATAGTGGTCCTCCGACGCAAGAGCTGCGACCAGCCTTTTCCTCCGACGCACGCAACACGCCGTCGACGCAGAACTCCTTCAAGAAAATCTAGGTAAGACCTTCTTCTCGCCGCAACCAGCCTTCTCCTGCAGTAAGCATAAACTTATTTCTAGATCCAAAGCCTTTTTTTTCCAAAAACTAAAGTGAGCATAATTTTTTTTTGCTCCCAATGATCCGTCTTTCTTGGAGCATAACCATGAAATTTTTTTTGCTCTTGATGATCCATCTTTAGAATCATTTTTTTTTTCTGGATCTTTTTTTCACGATTACAGGAACTCCCGTTTTCCCTGCTTCAAAGTTTCGTGGATGCTGGCTACCCATTAAAGATGGGTTATTTGAAGCCGTATCCGGATACAAGATATCACTTGGCAGACTTTGCCCGTGGGAGTCGGCCTATTCAAGGAAGGCAAGAACATTTCAATAGAGCGCATTCATCTCTTCGCAGTGTTATTGAGCGAACGTTTGGAGTGTGGAAGAAGAAGTGGCACATTCTGAGCAAAATGCCACAATATAGCTTCAAGAAACAGAGGTCCATAGTGTTGGCCACAATGGCCTTACATAACTTCATTCGTAGACATCCTTCTCGCTGGGACCCTGAGTTTAATGTTTGTGATGCTGATGAGTCTTCTTTCGCTCCCTCAGAGGATGAAGACCCTGCGGCGGAGGATGATATTGGAAGCGATATGGGTGATGCTGCTGGAGCTGAACAGATGTCTACAGTACGAGATATCATTGCCGAAGAAATATACGGGGCACGTGGATAGCATTACCAAAGAATTATGTAAAAGACTATTGTTATCGGTTATCTTTTATTATTTTTCACGTTAAAAACTGATGTATTTTTAAGTTCTAAAAAACAGCTTCTAAAAGCTGTTTCTCCAAACAGCTAAATTAGAAAATCGCTCTTCAAAGCGCACTTCTGCACAGAACACCCAAACACTCTGCAGCTTTTCAAAACTGCTCCCCAGAGAGCTCTTTTAAAACAGCTCTATCCGGACAGCAGCTTTTCAATCCGCCAGAGCTGTCCCAAACAGACCCAAAATCCACATGCATCCCTTATGTGCACAACATAAGACTATCAACCTTTGATAGACGAAATAGCTAAATCTGGACATTTAGAACTCTTCCAAATCTTCAGATTTACATGCATTGGACAAAGGCAAAGACAACTCGACTTGAAGCAGTAGACAAACTCGTCTCTCATTGTTGGATTCAAAATCCAAAACAATACAAGGGTTCATTAACCACTTGAGGGACGGTTACTGCTAAGGAGACGACAATTTCTAACAATTAGAAATTACCACGAAATCCCAGACGTTCCTGGCGGGGTTCCAAGGGGTCGCGCCCCTGGCGGGGTCTTAGGGGCAGAGCCCTTGCGGGGTGCGGGGCAGAGCCCCGACCAAATTTTTGAAATCCCACCACCAGAAACCACACAAAATCACATCAAATGTGATATTCCAAGAAGAAATCTTGACATTTAGAACGCTTCCAAATACCTAGATTTGCATGTACTGGAATAGCCTAACTTCTGAAACAACATTCATGACCGGAACCTAGCTCTGATACCACTGTTGGGTTTTTCTACAACCATACATCGTATGTAGGCGCAGCGGAAATAAAGAGAAACAACCCAAAAAGATTCGGATCGGCCATGAACATTGAATCAAGAAGTAATGAAAACTACTAGGCATAAATTACCTTAGTGGAGTTGGATCGAATCCAACCTAGGTGCTCCAAGAAGAAGAATCCTGTCAGTGGCTATGCGAGAGTCCTCACGTAGAATGATGTCTACGTCTCTACAGTGATCCACACGAGCCGGGAGAAGAACGACTGCACCTTGCACTTCCACGAACTGCTAGGTTCGCTCCAGGAAGAACAATCACGACGACGATCGCCGGAGAGGAGGTCGGCGGAGGCGAACGGGGCGGCAGAAATCTTTCCGTCTAGGGTTCGGGCGAGAGGCGGAACTCCTTCCGTTGGCTGAACTTTTCGTAAGTTATAAGAACCCTAAAAGAAGATCTATTTATACCCAAAAAATAAACAGACTTCTAGAAGAATCGCTATCCGCAGACCACACAGCAGAATTGGGGTTTCTGTAACAATTCGTCGGGATTCCACGGAACAATCCGACGAATTCCGATGAATCATATCAGACGGCAACATTTGCCGAGTTAAGGATCTCTGTAACAATTCGTCGAGTTTCCACGGAACAATCCGACGAATCCGACGAATCATATCAGACGACAACATTTGCCGAGTTAAGGATCTCTGTAACAATTCGTCGAGTTTCCACGGAACAATCCGACGAATCTGACAAATCATATCTGACGGCAACATTTGCCGAGTTAAGGATCTCTGTAACAATTCGTCGAGTTTCCACGGAACGATCCGACGAATTCCGACGAATCTTACGAATTCCGACGAATTCCAACAGCAACATTTGCTTTACCTCCCCGATTCTATATGGTGATTGGTAACTTTTACCAACACGGTCAATCTTCCAACTTCTCCACATGCTCTTATGTGCGACCCTGCAGGCTCATATCGCGTTGGCAGTGAGACTACATGTTTGACCACTTCTAGATCACAATGGTAACTCCAACAGTTGGGAGGGGTCCCTAGGAACTGTCGGTCCGTCATTGTTGACGCTCCGAGCAGCTACAATGTCATATTCGGACGCCCTCTCATTAGCACCTTCCGATGTGTTCCCTCGTCCTTCCACCAATGCTTGAAGTTCCGCAGTGGAGGAGTCCAGATCCGGATCCGGGGGAATGCAAAGGTGGCGAGGCAGTGTTATGTGACTGTCGTCAACACTATCTCTTGGATAGCGGAGGCTGAAAAGGTGGATAGAGTGATGAAGGGGGCGGAGGGGCCAGGTGGAGAACTTGAAGGGGAACTGGGTGGAGTAACTCCCCTCGGTCCTATGGGCTCTAAGAACTACCCCCCAACACCGCCACTGGTGAGACCCCCTTCAAGCTCTCTCACGGTTGCGAGGTCGTCATTCCCGTGGAATTTGAAGTCAGGACGTCGCGGGTAAGGGGCGTCTCAGATGGTGATGAAGAATGGAGAACAGGAAACGAGGAGGAGTTGCGGCTCTCCTTGAATCTGATCGAGGAAGTCTGAGATCTCGCCTCCATTCGCCAAGAGGAAGTTAAGCGGAGGATGGCCAAATACTTTGACAAGCACGTCCGGATCAAGCAATTCGAAAAAGGGGACCTCGTGTTTAAAAAGGTCGACGCGGCCGGAAGGTCAGCCGCGGTAGGAAAACTCAATCCCAATTGGGAGGGGACCTATGTAGTGGAAGAAGCCTTAAAGTCAGGGGGATACCCCCTCCAGAATGTGGAGGGCGAGTCGATTAGTCATACGTGGAGTGGTGACGACTTGAAACGCTTCTATTCTTAAGTCCATGTAATAAGAACACCTATGTATTGTATTTTATCTTTCCTACGCATACGAGGATAAATGACTTGCAAGAGGATGATGAAAGCATTCAAAGGTTGGCCCCGAGCAGACCCGCTGACCAGGCTCTCACCTAGCTGGTAGGGCCTAAGGCTCACTCGGTGACAGGTTCTAAAGGTTCAAAGGTTGGCCCCAAGCAGACCCGCTGACCAGTCTCTCACCTAGCTGGCAGGGCCGAAGGCTCACTCGGTGGCAGGTTCTAAAGGTTCAAAGGTTAGCCCCGAGCAGACCCGCTGACCAGCCTCTCACCTAGCTGGCATGGCTGAAGGCTCACTCGTTGGCAGGTTCTAAAGGTTCAAAGGTTGGCCCCGAGCAGACCCGCTGACCAGGCTCTCACCTAGCTGGCAGGGCCGAAGGCTCACTCGGTGGCAGGTTCTAAAGGTTCAAAGGTTGGCCCCGAGCATACCCGCTGACCAGGCTCCCACCTAGCTGGCAGGGCCGAAGGCTCACTCGGTGGCAGGTTCTAAAGGTTCAAAGGTTGGCCCCGAGCAGACCCGCTGACTAGGCTCTCACCTAGCTGGCAGGGCCGAAGGCTCACTCGGTGGCAGGTTCTAAAGGTTCAAAGGTTGGCCCCGAGCAGACCCGCTGACCAGGCTCTCACCTAGCTGGCAGGGCCGAAGGCTCACTCGGTGGCAGGTTTAAAGGTCGGCCCCGAGCAGACCCGCTGACCAGGCTCTCACCTAGTTGGCAGGGCCGAAGGCTCACTCGGTGGCAGGTTCTAAAGGTTCAAAGGTTGGCCCCGAGCAGACCCGCTGACCAGGCTCTCACCTAGCTGGCAGGGCCGAAGGCTCACTCGGTGGCAGGTTCTAAAGGTTCAATGGTTGGCCCCGAGCAGACCCGCTAACCAGGCTCTCACTTAGCTGCAGGGCCGAAGGCTCACTCGGTGGCAGGTTCTAAAGGTTCAAAGGTTGGCCCCGAGCAGACCCGCTGACCAGGCTCTCACCTAGCTGGCAGGGCCGAAGGCTCACTCGGTGGCAGGTTCTAAAGGTTCAAAGGTTGGCCCCGAGCAGACCTGCTGACAAGGCTCTCACCTAGCTGGCAGGGCCGAAGGCTCACTCGGTGGCAGGTTCTGAAGGTTTAAGGGTTGGCCCCGAGCAGACCCGCTGACCAGGCTCTCACCTAGCTGGCAAGGCCTAAGGCTCACTCGGTGGCAGGTTCTAAGGGTTCAAAGGTTGGCCCCGAACAGACCCGCTGACCAGGCTCTCACATAGCTGGCAGGGCCGAAGGCTCACTCGGTGGCAGGTTCTAAAGGTTCAAAGGTTGGCCCCGAGCAGACCCACTGACCAGGCTCTCACATAACTGGCAGGGTCGTAGGCTCACTCGGTGGTGACCCAGGGGAGGGCAAGGTAAGAAATGAAAATCCAATAAAGGAAGATTAGTACAGGGTAAGCCTTGATACAAGAATGGCGAATAGTGTCCAGCACAAGGATCACTCGCCCGCGAATGGTATCATAAGAGAAGGGCATTCGCCTGACGAATGCACAATGGCGTGTTGGACAGTCCCAAGGGATGCAAGAAGCGAGCGAGACGAAGTGGATCCTCGGCGCAGTCTCGCTCCCGGCAGAAATCAACAGAATCGTCTAAGTCCGGAAAAGGCACGAGCGAATGCGAGAGGGCATACGAGCGCGCGAGCTGTCGGATGATGATAACGAGAAGTGTAGGGAAAGAGATGCGTAGTAGTAACAAAGATCACCAACGGAAGCAAAGGTATTACATTTCATTTCGTCATAAAATTACAAGGGATTCTCGCATTACATCAAAAGAGAAAAGAAGGAAAGAAAAGAGAAATCTTCAAGGGTCGTCTGCCTCGTCGTCGGAGTACCCGCTGCTCGCGATTGGAGAGGGGAGGCCTCTGAGTTCCCGCCCGTCGTCATCTTCATCCGCAGGGTCGACCTGGGCAAAGAGCTCTGGAAGCACGTGGCGGGCGAGGATCCTCTCTCCTTCTTCCTTCAAAAGGCCGGCCCTCCGCAGCACATCCAGCGCATGCTTCGCCGCACCCTGGGCCGTCCTCTGCATCAGACCTTCAAACTCGGTGTTGGAGTAGAGGTGCCGAGTTTCCCTCTCCGCGGGAGATGGCCGAGCGGCAGCATCTCGCAGCATCTGGTTCTCGGCCTCCAGTGCCCTATTTTGCTCCTCGAGAATGCGAGACCGCACGAGCAAGGTATCATAGTTGGCTACGTCCTGCAAGAGAAAAGAAGATTAACGCGCAAGGAAGAAAGAAAGGAAAGCGAGAGCACAAGTCGCAGGAGGAGGAAGGGGTCACCTCTCGGCTCGGGTGGCTGGCGAGAAGGGCCTCGGCTGCGGCCAGTTGTTGCTTTGCGATCGCGACACAGCTGCAATGGAACGGGTCTTCTCGACCTCGAGAATGTTCCGCGCGAGAGTCATACCCCGGCGAGAGGACATGTGGATCAATTCATGGGCCCGCATCATGGCCCTCTGATGAATAGTAAATTATACATATTTTTAGTATAGTTTTTAGCATAATTTTGGGTAATATTGTACATATTGCATGTAAAATATCGAAATAGTCACTTGTTTTATCTAATGTATATAAATATATATCTATATGAAAAAATAGTTATTTAAGTATGAAACAAATTAGAAAAATATGTAAAAATATTCTTTGTAAATATATTTATCTAAGAATAAAATTTTGAAATTATTTATTTCTATGTACATATAATACTATGAGTAAATAAAATCATAAAGTAAAGATATATATGTCATTGAAAACAATGATATATATATGTAATTATAAAATAAAGATATAAAGATGTATAAATAATATAGTCATATATATATATGTAAATAATAAGTATAATATATAATCATACATTTAATGCAAATATAAATGAAAAAAAAGTAATAATAATGTATAATAAATATATTATAAATATAATAAAATATATATGTATAATATATAAAATGTAAATAATAATAGTATATATATATATATTAAATATAAACATATAAATAACTATATATATATGTCTGCATACGTTCGACGAACTCTCCGCGTCCAGACGTTCGACGAACTCTCCGCGTCCAGGCGTTCGACGAAACCCTCTCGGCGTTCGACGAACTCTCTCTGCGTTCGACGAATTGAACTCTCTGCCTCCCAGCCTTCTATCCGCACCCCACCAGTGCTCAAGTCAAACTTGCCAACCTCTCAAGTCAAATCTCCACCTGCTCTTCTAGCACCTTCCAAACTCCATCTTTTTTTGCTATTGGCAGCCCCTTCTTGTCTATAGATAAGGGGGCTCCTCCCTTGTTTTGGAGGTTCATATATTTTAGAACCCTAAGTAAGTGTTCTTGTGAGGTTCATATATTTTAGAACCCTAAGTAAGTGTTCTTGTGAGGTTCATATATTTTAGAACCCTAAGTAAGTGTTCTTGTGGTGTTCATATATTTTAGAACCCTAAGTAAGTGTTCTTGTGGGGTTCATATATTTTAGAACCTGAAGTAAGTGTTTTTTTGTGAGCTTTATTTGAGTGTTTTTGTGAGTTTTGTTTGAGTGTTTGTGAGTTTGTTTGTGTGTTTTCTAATCCCTAGTTTGAG
Source organism: Dactylorhiza incarnata (assembly GCA_033032865.1). Lineage (NCBI taxonomy): Eukaryota > Viridiplantae > Streptophyta > Magnoliopsida > Asparagales > Orchidaceae > Dactylorhiza > Dactylorhiza incarnata. Next base: position 2,496,992 of record JAWHQI010000275.1, read on the forward strand.
CTCTTTTTGTCATCTAAGTTTAGACTTTATTGAAAAAAGTTGTAAATCTTTATTTCAATCAAAATATATATTTGTTCTTGTTCTTCGTTTGTTCATGTTGAGTGTGTGAGTCTATGAGTGTAAATTTTAATGTTTTATTTTTATTTTAGTTTTTTTTTTCATTTATGAAAGTGTGGGTGTGTGTATGAGATTAATTTTAAAGCTTTCATAATTTAGATTTAATGTTTTAATTTTAATGCTTTCATAATTAGATTTTCATGATTTCATAATTAGATTTATCACTTTCATAACTTAGATTTAAAAGCTTTCATAGCTTAGCTTTATTGCTTTCTTTAATTTCAGTTATTTAAATTTCCGTATAGTGCATGAGTTTTTCATTTAGTGTGTTCTTTTCTTTTCTATCGCTTTTCTTGGTTTTTGCTACACGCACACCAAGCCCGCGATTATCGTCATTTTTGCTTTCTAAATTATTGCAAAATTAAAAATCAATCGATCTTTTCGATAAAATAATAGCGTATTTATAAAGTAACAATAATCGACACGACCTTGGAAAAATACGACATTGATATTTTCTAAAAATATCCTATACTATACGCGATAAGGTATACTTGCCTTTTCGAATGATTAGTTTGGATAATAACGATACGAAAATTTCGCAAAAACTCTCCCTTTCTATTTACACATTTAATTGAATTCGGCGCCGGCGCCGCGGCGTGGTCGTCGATAATCCGAAAGAAGGAAAAACTATTACTTCTATCATCTCGATAGGTAGGATAATGGTTAGTTCCTCGAAGTAGGAGTACTCGCGAGACGCCTCGAACGCGCCCGCCGAATCCTCGAAGTAGGAGTACTCGCAGTTGATCTCTGGAGAGGCTGGCAAGTGGCAAGTCCTTTCGTGCTGGAATGCCCCAGACCGATTCCGTCGTAGGGCTCCCATACACGGAGGGTCAGGCAGATCTCGCAGAAAGGCCGACAAGGTTATCAAAGAAAGGTCATCTCGCTCGACGAAAAGGGATGACCTCGCGCGGCGAGGAAAGGAGGAGTTCGTCCCAAATACTATGGGCATGAGGAGACATCGCCGGCCCGGGGTCCTCGCAAAAGGTGGAAGGGTAAAACCCCAGACGGGGAGGCCGAGCGCTCCCTAGCATAAAATGGGCGTATGTAGGATCGCGTGAGTCCCCGAAGGCAGTACGAAGGGGATGGCAGAGGTTCTCGCTCGCCAAGGACAAAGGGGTGAGGGCTCACCCCAAACCCCGAAACCCATGACCCTAAGATAGGCAAAAAGGGGCGAGAACTAATATGGTGAGCGCGTTCTAAGTCAAAGCTGGGCGATTACGCGTTAGGCGGGCGCAAGCACAGTGAATGAAATGGCAAAAAGTAATAATATAAGTGCGAGGAAACAACATCATACATAGAAAGCGAGAATACAATATACAGGTGGGCAAAAATTGTTATTTCCATTTCATTAAAGTCGGTTACATATGTTGTGGCGACCTCGCCAGCCAAAAATACAAAAAGTAAATATACAAGTTTTTCTAATATTCCCTGGTCGGCGGCTCGTCCTCGCTGTCCGCTGGTGGCGGGGCTGGCATGAACAACTCTGGGACAACATCCTCGATCGTCAGGTCGGCCGCCTCGACAGATAGCAGGTCGACTCCCTGCATGGCTCGAAAGATGTACCGCGCCGCGGTGACGGAGGCCTCGCGGCATTCTTCCTCCCTGGCTCGCTGGTCGTTCCTCAGACGGCGAGGAGATGGGGGGACGGTGGCACGGATCAGCTCCTGGTTGTAAGTTTTCAACCCGGCGACCTCATTCTCCAGGCTAGAGATACGAGCGCGGAGATCACGGGCGGTTTCGGCATCCTGTAAAGAAGAGTCAGCGGATCGTTGTCAGAAGAGGATGGAAGCAAGAGTTCGAAGACTTACCATTTCATCCTGGTGGCCAGAGAAAGGCTCGTCGAAGGCCAGCAGCCTCTCCTTAAGGCTCATGATCTCGGCGGCAGAATTTTTATAGGCGACAGTGAGCTCCTCATTGTGGTGCTCCAGCTGAAGACATCGCCGACCCGTCATATGGGCGAGCTCCAGGGAACGGAGCTGGGCTCGCGCTCTTTCATACGCTAATGTCCTCGCGGTCTCGGCCTTGTAAACCGAGGCGTCCTCGCGGTCGTAAAGCCCGAAGGAGAGCGAGAACGCCTGTCTGTTCACTGTTGCCTGCTCCACCCAAGAGGGAAGGAGGGTGGAGATGGAGGCCTTGTTAACCTCGGGGTTCCAGTATAGCAGGTACTCGTCTGCCTCGTCCTTGTGCCTTTGGCCGAGACCAAAGTTCCAATGGTTGATCGGTACTGGCAGGGAGGAGGTCCTGACGACCTCTTCGATTGGCTCACTGGCCTCCCGTTGCGCAGGAAGGTCAGTCAAAAAGATCTCGGTCGGGGAGGCCTCGGCGTGCCCCTTTCCCTTCTCAGAGGGAAGAGGGTTCTTCTTGTCCTTCTTCTTCTTATGCGGGGGCTGCGAGGAGGGATCCAGGCGGCCTGAAGACTCAGCCCTCTTTCTGGTGGGCGAGGCATTAGGGCGGGGAGTCTCGCGGCAGGCATCCGCTCCCATTTTGGTGAGAGCAAGGCCCGCAGGGGCTGGCCGGTTGCTCGCGTAAGGAGGATGGGCGAGGATGTCTCGCTCACCTGCAGTGATCTCATGATTAGAAGTATTCGGCGAAAACCTTAAGAAAAAAAAGCGAGCAAGCGAGACACATACCCTCCCTAGGGAGCACTGGTGGCAGCGAGTCGAGGTTTCGACAGAGAAGGACCACCTCGAAGTTCTTCTTGTTGAAGAACTGGAACAGGGCGACATCATGGCCGCCGAGAGGCGGGGGGGCGGTAGGTGCTCTCGCCGTGTTGGATTGGCGAGAAGGGAACGTTGCCGAAGTTCCCTTTGACGAAGAGGAACTTCTGCGCCCAGTAGTGGCTCTTGTTGACAGTCTCGACGACCTTGAGCCCCGAGCCCACGAAGTAGGCGGTGCCATCCTTATAGGCCCTGAAGGAGAACAGCTTCCGAAAGACCGGTAAGCTGAACTCAATTCATTCTTCTCGCATATAGCACGCGAACGCAATGATGACTGCCATGGCATTGGGGGTCAGCTGACCCAGTATCACGCCGAAGTGTTTGAGCACCTGACAAGTGAAATGGCGAGATGTTAAAGAAGCGAGCGAGAGTTTAAATTGTGATAAGATTTGAAAGTAAGAGAGACCAGTAATGTAACATCCCGACTTTTATTGGGCCACTAGACCCTAGTGAGCCCAATAAAAGTAGGCCCGAGCAGTAGAAAACGACCATTTCGGGTATCGTAGCGCACCACTACCTCATTATTATGAATAGTGGCCGTACGAACCCCGAATTAACTTCCGTCAGTTCCGTTGGACTCGTATGGACAATACGAGCGCAACGGAATTCGTTGCACTTCGATCCGAGGTCGTTTGGAGAAAACGACCATTTCGGGTATCGTAGCGCACCACTACCTCATTATTATGAATAGTGGCCGTACGAACCCCGAATTAACTTCCGTCAGTTCCGTTGGACTCGTATGGACAATACGAGCACAACGGAATTCGTTGCACTTCGATCCGAGGTCGTTTGGAGAAAACGACCATTTCGGGTATCGTAGCGCACCACTACCTCATTATTATGAATAGTGGCCGTACGAACCCCGAATTAACTTCCGTCAGTTCCGTTGGACTCGTATGGACAATACGAGCGCAACGGAATTCGTTGCACTTCGATCCGAGGTCGTTTGGAGAAAACGACCATTTCGGGTATCGTAGCGCACCACTACCTCATCATTATGAATAGTGGCCGTACGAACCCCGAATTAACTTCCGTCAGTTCCGTTGGACTCGTATGGACAATACGAGCGCAACGGAATTCGTTGCACTTCGATCCGAGGTCGTTTGGAGAAAACGACCATTTCGGGTATCGTAGCGCACCACTACCTCATTATTATGAATAGTGGCCGTACGAACCCCGAATTAACTTCCGTCAGTTCCGTTGGACTCGTATGGACAATACGAGCACAACGGAATTCGTTGCACTTCGATCCGAGGTCGTTTGGAGAAAATGACCATTTCGGGTATCGTAGCGCACCACTACCTCATTATTATGAATAGTGGCCGTACGAACCCCGAATTAACTTCCGTCAGTTCCGATAGACTCGTATGGACAATACGAGCGCAACGGAACTCGTTGCGTCTCGATACGAGGTCGTATGGAGGGTATGCCAGTTTAGTCCTATGCAAATCGCCTCAGTGCAACGCACGAAATATAAAGCACACGAACCCGGCATCGGCCCCGGCGACTCTTATCATGTCCCGGGAGCCGAGGAGGACCCCGCCCTAAGTTGACTTGGTCAAACCCCCCCCCCCCCCCCCAGTCTGAAATTACTTAGGAAAGAGACGAAAAGAAAAAGGGGGGGGGGGGAGAGAAGCCCCTCCCCCAAAAAGGAAGGGCTGCCTATTCATGGGCAGCCCCCCTATTTGGGCAGGAGAGAGAGGAGGGAGGGGAGGGGGAGAAATATCTCCCCCTCCCTTATCCCCACGTGGAGGAAGAGGAAGGGGGGGAGGGGAGCTTCCTCCTTCCTATAAAAGGAGGGGCAGCCCCTCCATTCCTCCCCCACACACCACCCCTCTCTCTCTCTCTCTCTCTCTCTCTCTCTCTCTCTCTCTCTCTCCCTCAGCTCCCCTCTGCCAGCACCCCAACCCAGCCGGCCACCCCCCTCGCCGGAGCTAGCCGGAGCCAAGCCGCCACCACCCTCCTCTTCCTCCTCCATGGCCGGCCACCACCACCCTTCCTCCTCCCGAGCACCCCCTCCACCCCAGGTAGAGACCTCCTCCTCCTCCTTCCCACCTCTAGGGTAGAACCCCCATCTCCCCTGCCGCCGGAGCGCCGCCGGCCGCCGCCCGAGCCTTGGCAAGGCTCGGGGAGGAGGCCGGCAGAAGACCTACTCTCCCCCAGCGCCGGTGGTGGCGTTGGGGGGGGGGAGGAGGTCAACAGGTCCCCATCGGGGACCTCGGCGCCGGCACTGGGGAGGCGGCCGGGCCGCCGGCGGGCACGGCCGGCGGCACCCGTGGCCTTCCCCGCCTCCCCTGCTTTCCTGTATAGGAATAGCCAAACCCCCCGGCGGCGGCCGGCGGCTCCAGGCCGCCGGGCCACCGCCGGAGGGTTGCCCCCTCCCCGGCGCCCCGTCCAGTGGCGGCCGGGAGGGCAGCACTCGGCAGGAGCGGCGGCACCGCGGCCTGCATGGCCCATGCAGGCCACGCCGCCGCCGCCCGCCCCTTTTAATCCCTCCCCCGGCGGTGGCCGGCGGTGCCAGGTCGCCGGACCACCCCCGGAGGAGTCGCCGGCCCCCGGCGCACCGGCCGGGGGCACCCCCCACCCCATCCCCTCCGGTGGAGGCGGTGGCGGCAAGCATGCAGGAGGCGTGCGGACCGCCACCGCCCCCGTGCCCTTGCAGCACGAGCTCCGGCGGTGGCCGGCGGCGCCAGGCCGCCGGACCACCACCGGAGTGGTCGCCCGCCCCCGGCGCACCGACCGGGGGCGGCGCCGGCCACAACCGGCCGCTGCCGGCGGCGGCAGCGGCCGTCTCCCGTCAGGGCTGACGGGAGCCGTTCGATCTCCCCCGGGAGATCAACGGCTCCTGTAGCCTTAACTCCCGCCCCCGCGTGGGTTTGAGTGCCCCCACAGCGGATCCGCTGTGGATCCGCTGTGGGGACAAAGGACGGCGCCCGGTGCGGCGCCCCCAGGTCCCTCCCTGCCTCTATTTGCACCCCAAAAACCCTTAAAACTTCCCCATTTTTCTGGGGAAAAATGGGGCCCTTTCAGGAAAACTTTTCTATATGAAAAATGTGCCTCACCCTTGGGGGCACCCCCTGTAATTTTTTGAGATTTTTAGGAGGGGTTTTACTATTTTTAAAACCCAATATAAAGTTTATTTTAGGTATTAAAATGCCCAAATGTGTTTCTAAAAATCCCCAAAAATTAGGGGCACTAAATATAGGTATTTTACAAATACTACCAAAGATAGGGGGTGTGGACTTGTGATTTAACCCCTTAAAAGCCTTTTCAAACAAAAATAGACGCCCGGAAAAGAGCGAAATTCATTAAAACGAATCGGCGTCTCCTCGACGCATATCTTAAATACTTATCCAAAATTATGCGTATTAAACTAAAAAGATCGACTAAGCTCGGAGAAGCAACGCAAAAATCGGAACGACATCGCGACGCAGCACCAAAACGTAACCCCGCCGCGACAATAATAAAAGAACGGAGTCGTCGATCGAAGCCTCCTCTTATGGAGTGATTGGACTACTAACCATTTCTTCTTATGCAATTACTTTCGTTTAAATCCAGTCTCGCACTGGTCCCCCGTACTTATTTTCTGTACTCTCAATTAAATCCAGTCTCGCACTGGTCCCCCGTACTTATTTTCTGTACTCTCAATTAAATCCAGTCTCGCACTGGTCCCCCGTACCTATTTTCAGCACTTTCGTTTAAATCCAGTCTCGTACTGGTCCCCCCGCATTTACATTCAGCACTTTCGTTTAAATCCAGTCTCGTACTGGTCCTTATTACATGGCCTTTGCTTTCGGCCTACCTTTCTGTTTATTACATGGCCTTTGCTTTCGGCCTACCTTTCTGTTTATTACATGGCCTTTGCTTTCGGCCTACCTTTCTGCTTATTACATGGCCTTTGCTTTCGGCCTACCTTTCTGTTTATTACATGGCCTTTGCTTTCGGCCTACCTTTCTGTTTATTACATGGCCTTTGCTTTCGGCCTACATTTCTGTTTAAATATTATGGCCCATGCTTCGGCCTAATTTATTTACTAGTGAAGAGCTGCCGTGGCAACAAATGCGGTGCTTATCCTCCCTTCGGCGGGGCCTTAGTTGGGGAAAACTCGGAGTCGAGTCTCTCCTCCCAAGTTAGCCCCAAGCAAGGAGCACTCATACCACTAAGCCTCCCGGTCCAAGGTCATGCGACCGGTCGAGTATGAATTGCCACGTGGCCTAAAGGTTCGTTTAAAAATAAGCGGGTGAAGATTGTTTGGAAGTGGCGGGTCGGTCACGCTCGCAGACCGTTCGTACCGGTGCGGGTGAGTTGACGACTCATGGCGACAGGGAGATGGGCACAGTGGGTTATTACCCTCTGAGCCTGCAGTATCGCCTCCGCTGGTCGGCCTAAAAATCGGTTCGCCGGATGTCGCTCACATCCATTCAGTACACCAAGTTGTACGGGAGGGCCTGAATGATACGGTACGACTACATTCAGAAGTGGCAGGACTGGCCACTGTCACCGACGGCCACATCGGTGAGGCCCGCGGGATTAGCTCCCCTGCTTGAACTAAAGCGGTCTAAAAACTGTGTCGACACAGGGTCTTTGTGTGGGTACAGGTCTTGAGAACCTGGGGTGTGTGTATACGCGCGATAGTATTATAGATTTATTATGCCGCGCGATTGTGGTTATTCGGGCAGGAGCCCCGCTTTATATATATATATGTGTATGTATATGATTACCTGCTGCTAACCCTTTCCTTGCTTCGGCTATTTCAATTCTGTCTTTAGCCGCCCCCTGGATACGGATCCGGGGAGGGGGATGTGTTTTCTACTTAGCTCTGTGACTAACGGTTATTTCTTATAACCAATCACAGGAGACGGGACAGCGTGAAGCCCCCACATCACAGGTTGATCTCGAAGCCTTGGAGATGATCCGTACGACTTTCCCAGCCCCGCCCCCTGTCTTCCGAGACGTGAGTCCTAGAGTATAGGACCGGCTTAGGCCCTTTTGTTCAGTCGATGTAGCCTTCAAGGCACTCTTGTAAACGTTAGGCTTCGGCCCCGTTAAGTATGTAAATATAAGCAGTGTGTTTTGGTTTCCTATTTTTGTTGATTGCTTCCGCTATGCGTTCTGATGTGAAGTTGTGATTCTTGTGCCTGACAAAGAGACCGCTCAGTGCCTAAGCGGGTGGGACGTCGCCACCCGGAAAGCGCTGGGTGGTCTTCTTTGGGCAGTAAGATCCCCCCCTCCCTGAACCCGGTTCAGGATTGGGGAGGGGGGGGGGGGGGGGGTCTTACAAGTAAGTACCTGGCGAACCTCCAACCACAGAGGCAAGCGCAAGCCGACCCCAAAGTGGGCTGCAGGGATGGCGAGCTCGTCTTGCATAGGAACGTTGATCACATCGTCCTCGCTAGGTCAGCGGGAAGAGAACCCCGGCGGTACGAAGTCGGCGACGGCAGCGAGGTATTCTGCCTCAGTCAGGTTGATGTTGAGAAGGTATTGTTGGTAAAGGCCCAGGCGCACTTCAGCCGGCCCTCCGCCTCGCTAGCATCACCGACCATTGTGGAAATCTGCGAGAAAAATAGAAGAAAGCGCGAGGAAAGAACGCAAAACCTTGCAGGCGGAGGAAGGAGGGCTAGAGTTAAATGCGGTAGGTAAGATCAGCGTTAAGACCCATTTATAGGAAATGAAAAGCGCGGGAAAGAAGTTGAAACGGCGGGGGGGGGGGGGGTGCGGTTAGGCAAAATTCCGCATGATGCGAGAACGTGATATAACCTCAGATATGTTAGCGAACGAGACCAACTTACGGAGTTAGTATAAGCGGAATTTCCATGCGATAGCAACAAGAAAGAGCGGAAATAAAAGATAGAGCGAGCATCACTAGCAAATATGTTGCAATAATAAATAAGTTCGCGAGCCCCAGTAGTGGGCGAGAAATGTTCAATAATGAAAGTAAAAATGTTCGCGAGATCGTCCTGCGAGATTAAACGAAGGTTCAAATATTATAGGGGGGGCTTGCCGGGCCGAGGAAGAGTACGAGTGATGTTTAATAGTGTAACCACTTCCACCTACCACGACCTCGCACTCCTGATCTTGGCGGAATCCTAGGGTAGTGATATGCGTTGAGGGCGCGAGCCTCACGTTGAATTAAGCGAGCGTAGTCATCCACTCGCACGAGATGTGTCCCTGGGGAGGTGGCTGTCTCGCTAATATCTTGCGGCATCTCGGCGCGGAGCCGCGCGCACTCATCCAGCAAGGCGGCGTACCACTCCTCGACAATTTCCCATTCCCTCTCCGCTTGGAGGTGAAGATCCTGCAGCATTTGTCCTTGTTTTTGAAACAATTCCGAGGTTCGCTTCTTCATGGCCTCAGGATCCCGCGGGTCGCCCAGGAAATCATCCATCTGCTCCGGCAAGGGGAGGGGCGACATCTCTTCCTCCCCAAAGTCAGAGTCAGAGGGGAGAGTCTCGGAATCACCTACAAACAAATCTAAGCATCGTTAGCCGTTAGCGAGGCTTTCCCTTAATAGCATGGAGAGCGACGTCTCGACAGATACCAACAGACGGGCGAGAAGTAGTAGGCCTAGCCTGAAAGAGAGTAGTGAAGGGGAGCGAGACGGACTTCCCATGACCACAGCATCGCGTCACATCATCGGCACGGGGTGTCGGGGCCGGTCACGAGCCACCAGAACCCTCCCCCCTCAGGAGATTGAATCCCGGGGTGTTAAGGGTTGTGTCGGGGAGGACCGGCGTCTGAGGTCGCGAGCTTTGACGACCTGGAGTCGCGCGGGGCGGGGGGGGGGGGGGGGGGGAGGCTGTAAGAAGTAAAACGAGAACCATCCGGCAGAAAGTTAATCTGGGTATGTGAGAGCGAGACACTTACCAGCAACTTTTCCGTTAACAAGATCAGTCCTCGCCGGAAGATCGGGGCGAGGCTCGGTCAAGTCTTTGACCGCGTCCTTATCGGTAGGGGGCAGGTCCTGCAGTCAGGCAAGGTTTAGAGAAACAAAATGAATTGTTAAGCGAGAAGGATAGTCCTTTACCTTTTCAGTGGGCCTATCGTCAGGAGAGGAGTCCAGCAGTACGGCCCCGTCTCCCCCTGGGGGTAGGCGGATCGGTTTCGCCTTTTCACCATGGGCGCAGGAGTGGTCTGGCGAGTCATCCAGGAGGCAGCGTTGGCCATGGTGGAGAGCTCGCCCTCCTTGGACGCCCTCAGACGAGCCTGGAGTTCTTCGAAAAGAGGCATTCTCCGGCAGATACAATGTAATGAGGTGGAATAAGAGAGAATAATGGCGCGCATCACCCCGGCTTGGGCAGTATTTATAGCGGTAGGGTGGGACCCACAAAAGATTCCCGACAGATCAGTAGTCGCTGGCGAACATTCGGGGTTGGATGAGTCTTTGCGAGCTTAGAGTAATCTCACAAAGAGCGGGGATTGTGTACAACCCCGTGTTCGTCTGAGGAGGTAAGGCCCGAAGATTAGTAATGTGGGCCGGAAGAGGCCATCTCGCCACCAAGGAGTTGCGAGAGCTAGAGGGTATGGGCTGAGGGGAGCTCGCAGGAGGGAATGCGAGACCTGGCCTCGGCGGTTGTCTCCAGAAGGAGGGCGAGCGGGGCCTTCGCAGAGTGCTAGCTCGCCTAAGAGGGGTTTCGTGAGCAATACTCGCGATGAGACTCGCGGGAGCTCTCGCGAGTGGCGTTCTCATAGGCCACTTGCCCATAGGCTAAGGAGGTGAAATTACCCCTCTGCCCCTGGTGGTCTGCAGGTAGCCCCTCCAAACAGAGGAGTTTGGTTGTTAGCAGACCAAATTGGGGTGCATTTAGTAAAACCAAAAGGCGTAACCCCGCTATTGGCAGACCAGAATAAAAAAACTATAAATAGACCTTGAGGGGCACCTTTGGAGAGGAATTCCAATCAGAGCATTCTGAACATTCTTCTCCCTAGGTCTCCTTGGGTTAGCTCTCTAGCTCTCCAAGGTGCCCGGTCTCAGCTTTGGCTTGGGAGGGGAAGCGTTCTAAGATCTTCCGGGTGTGTGGTGGGACCTCCTTGCTGCGACCAAGGGTCTGTGTCTAGTTCTGAGTCTTCGGTCTGTTCCTTCCGAGGGATCAGTAAGTGCTAGATGCCCCTCACTTTTGGGGGCCCGAACTCCACAAGAGACCAAGTTCTGGTTTCAACACGTCGGAAATGACTTTCATGCTTGATCTTTTGTGCCCAAATTTAGTCCGCCTAGCTCATCTTCAACTTTGGATGAGCTATCTTCGATCGATGTGACATGCTGTCTCCTCTTCATAGCATCCAAGTGGTCTTTGTAGCATATGCAAATTTCCAAAGACTCGTCGCTCAGGTGGCTCCTTCGCTCGTTTAGAATCCTACCACTCAAAGAAAATGCAGACTCCGAAGCTACAGTACTAGCTTGAATTGTTAGTAAATCTCTGGCCATAAAGGTCATAACATGATATATATTAATTTTATTTTTCCCCAATTGTAAAATATCAAAATTTTTTATCTCATTTGAACTCATAAAATCTTGAAATTGTGTTTTTGTATATAATTCTAATTCATTTAAAGTACTCGAAGTTCGTTGTTTTTTTCGAGCGGCTAACTCTAACATCTTGTTTTTTAGAATATCTTTGGTTTTTGGTTGAGTGCTTTCTTCTCTAGGCCGCGATCCATATAACTAATCGTAATAATTATAAAATTCTGTAAAATCAGTATTAAATTTTGAAACACTTATATTATCAAAAAATTGATAAGTTACAGTTAAGTTTAAATTATTTTTATTTCTTCTATAAGATTTTCTACGACATCTACGCCAATTAAAAGATTTAAAGTTGCGGCGCATGAAAACATAGCTGACATTTCTTTATAATATTTTAAAAAAAATCTTCCATTATTTGAATTAACGGACGCCAACCTTCATATTTTTTATAAGTTTTAAATTTTTCTGTAATTAATACAAAATTTTCGATAACGAGTGAACTAGTATGATAATAATTAACGTCAGATAAAATAGTTGTCGATCTATAAAAAACTTCTAATAATTCCATATATAATTTTCAATTACATCTCAATCAGAACCATTCAAATTATGAATTTCGGACATACTATAAAATTCCATTAGTTGTGTTTTTAGTCGCACTGCTCTTTTTAACATTTTATATGTTGAATTCCATCTTATAGGCATATCAAATTCCATCTTATAGGCATTTACAAATTTTTTACAATCTTGTTTGCGTTTTTTAGAAGTATAAATATATTTTAACATAATACGAATTTTATTAATATAAGGTTCCATATACGATAAACTGTCATGCACAATTAAATTTAAAATGTGGCATACGCACCGTGTATGAAAAAAAATTCCACTTAATATTGGTCTCAAATCACGTTTTAAATAATCGATTGCGACCGTATTATTGCTGGCGTTATCGAAAGAAATACTTAATATTTTATCTTTAATTTTAAATTCACGAATACATTTTGTAATTACGTGACAAATAGTTTGACCAGTATGTGGATATTCGAAACACTCAAAACAGATAATGCGTTTATTTAACTCCCATAAATCGGAATCGATCCAATGACAAGTAATACATATATACGATACTCCTGCTTTTATATTGCTACTCCAAATGTCACTCGTCAGACTAACTCTACCGTCGTAAGTTTCAAAATAATTTATTAAGCACTCTTTCGATTGCATATAAGATTTAAACGCATCACTTAATTTAGAGAGGGAATTAGAGAGAGAGAATGAGAGATGAAGAGGAGAGAGAGAGAGAGAGAGAAAATTTCGGCTAATGGGAGGGGGGATTTTATAAAGATTTTTTTTTAAAATAAAAAAATTAATAGCCTAAGCGTATGCTGCCAAAAAATGGCAGCCTACGCCTAGGCTGCCATAAATTCCTGGCAGCTGGCCAGGAATTAATAATTCTTTGCAGCTGCAAGGAATGACCGTTGATCAACGGCTCTCAAAAGAGCCGTTGATCAATGGCAGGATCAACGACTCTTTTGAGAGCCGTTGATCAACGGAACTCTGCCGGGCCAGGCTTTTCCAGGCCTAGCCCGGTCTTTGTCTGGCCTGGTCCCAGGCCGGGCCTAGTGCCCGAGCTGGGCACCAGGTCGGCCAACTAGAAGGAATGGGGGCCTTGTTAGGCCCCCAAAGCCCGGCCCGGGCCTGGATCGGGCTTTTTCAGGCCTGGGCCTTTCGATCTTTTACCGGGCCCAGGCCGGCCTGATGGGCCCGACCCTAATGCCCACTATATATATATATATATATATATATATATATATATATTATTTATTTATTCTTTATCTTGATGTCAGATCAAGATTCAGTATCGTCGGCAAACTTAACTTCAAGTGATCGCATGAGTTACTAGGAGAGAAAATAATAATTACAGCACTTGTCACGAACTTGTTACACGCAAGTCCGGTGGTTTTCTCTGCATCGCATGGGAACCACACCCCAACAACGCAGCCAAATTGCGTGCACCAGGCATGATCTTGGTTGCGCGATGCGCGCAGTCAATTCAAATTGCTTGCATCGCGCAGTTCCCCGCGCACATCATGCAGTTCCCCTGCGCGATGCGCACACCACATGATCACACTGCTCCTTGGCCTAAACATAACTGACGTCATGGTGCTCCTTTTACGCGACCAGCAAGTCCAATGACCGAAAACACCAACTTAAGTATCGGCGACACTCCTCCACGGTCCATGGAAGTCGCAACGCCGACGCTTCTGCTTCACGCATGGCTAAGTTGCGGGTTCTTCTTTTCTTCCCCCACCTTTTCTCCTTTTTTCTTGTGTTCCACATTCGCTGCATGGTGGTGGGCCCGATTAGGATTAGCTTATTATTTTTTTGGCAAAACTTATAACTCAGTTCCCAAACTAATTTCACTTCCTGAAATAAGTCCCTATTTTTTTTTTAGTTAGAAATTAGTCTTCAACTTTATGAAAATCAATCCCTAACTTTATTTAAATATTGAAATCAGTCCCTTTTCTTTCAAATATATTGAAAATAATGGAAATTATTAAAAGAAAGATGACTAATTAAGCTATTGGATCAATTTTTTTTTTAAAAAAATATAGTGGAGATAATGCCTAAAGGAGACTTAAAATAATTTTAGTAGGGGAGATAATGTCTAAATCTAAATATGTAGCAAATTATTGGGGTCATCCCAAAATCCCGTAAATGAAAATGAAATATTGATTTAAAATATTAACGTCATCATAGAAATGAATATCGGCATATGACACTACAAGAAAAATTTCGTTTAACAATGGAAATTAGGAAGGCTAGATAATTCCTTCATAAATAGCATCAAATTTAGCTAGGTAAATACTTTTTAATTTTACCTACAAAAATATCAATAGATTTTTTGTTGCAAAAATAACAGCTAATTTTTTTGTTGCTAAAACAACAACAATTTTTTGGTAACAGTTTTTGTTGCAAAATAGCAACAATATTTTTTTGTTCCAAAATATTTATAGACGTGAAAAATTATTTCCTTCAAAAAAAATTCATCTCTTTCTTAAGAAATTGAATTTTTAATTTTCTTATCCCGCTCGTAAAAAAATATAATTTTGTTTATATATATTTATATATTAGCAAAAATTATTTATATGCAAAGAAGTAATTATAACTAATATATTTAATTGTTTATATAATTTTATAAATTATTTATATATATATGAATAAATTAGCATAATTATTAGTTTCCGTCTTAGCCCGGGAGCGTTCGAGCGCGCAAACAGTCACAGAAAAAGGGAAGGCTGAAAAGACATTTTTTTAACGTGGAAAACCCCTAAACTGGGTGAAAAATCACGCGATCGGGTCTGTGCCAGCCAAAACTTCAATTATTTGTTGGTTGTTGTACATAGTTGTTTTGAAGAACTCGAGTGCGACAGGTTGCCTCTCGTTACAATTGTTGAGAGAGGTGCTCGGAGGGTGACAAGCCACCGCTCACGAAACTAAGTCTTTTGTCTGCTGCAGAGGGGCAATGTTGTGTTCTGAGCGCTCTGGAGTTTTTGATTGTTGCTTGAAGGTTGGAATGGTGTGCTCTATGCGCCTTTGTTTCTGCGGCTTGTCTCCTGCTGCGTGAAGTGGTCTTGAGAGCGGAACACATGCACAGAGGCGCGCTTGGAGCGAAGCGCACGGAGGCGCGCTTGGAGCGGAGCGCACGGAGGCGCGCTTGGAGCGGAGCGCACGGAGGCGCGCTTGCAGCGGTCTTGAGAGCGGAATAAGGCCTTCGAAGGATCTTAAAGGCGCTCAAAGATCTTCGAAGAAGTCTTCGAAGGCGTGGGAGATCTTCAAAGGCGGATGAAGATCTTCGTCCATCTTCGAAGTGCTTGAAGATTTTTCAAGGGCGTTTTCGAAGATGAAGAAGATCTTCAAAAGGAAGAGGAAGGAGATCTAAATCCCCATGTTGGAGGATTTTACTATTTGCATCCCGTGTTGGAGGATTTTACTATTTGCACTCAATGTTGTGAGATTTTACTATCTGCACCGCACGATGAGAGAATTCACTATTTGCACCCCCATGTGGGTGCATGGATTTTACTATCTGCACCACACGATTAGGGATTTCATTATTTACACCCCATGTTGGGTGGTTACGGGGCTAGTGGGGTTTACTTTGGTCAACCTCATTTCCTCCACCAAATGAGGCGAGTGCTTTGACTATTCGCAACCCAAATTAGGGGATACCTGTCAATATATATATACACGTATATAAATAACTTTATATATACGCATATATATAAATTATATAAATAACTATATATATATACACACACACACACACATGAGTGTCCGACACGGGGCTCCACCCCTACGGCTAAGCGCGACAGTACCCGGCCGTCGGCGGCGGGCTTCGTCTGCCCCGATACGATGCTGTCTGGCAGTCGTCAGCCGCATCCAGGAAGGCTTTGCCTGCCTCCGCACGGGCTTCGCCCGTGCTCGATGCGTCTGCGGGTTGCGCCCGCAACATATACATATGAATACTCGAAAGGACCGTAAAAAATATACATCAATATTACAATATTTATTTTGTAAGAAAATATACATAAATACTTAAAAAGATTATTTTCTCTCTCCCTCTCCACCACACACACACTCTCTCTCTCTCTTCGGTTTTTTAAAGGGGGGAGGCTCGAGATTTTGGGGGGTGGGGGGGGGGGGGGGGGGGGGGGGGGGAGGGGGGGGGGAGGAAGAAGAGTTTTTATAAAATGGCTATTTGCAGGCCATCTTTATTAGATCCAATGGTGGAGATTTTTCTAATGTCTCACTTTGCTAGTCTAATTATCTTGTCATGGCTATTTGCAGGCCATCTTTATTAGATCCAATGATTATATATATATATTGATGAGGATTCATAACATAGGCTCTCAATTATAAGACAACTGGATGGCGGTTACTCCCATAAACCACTCCCCCCACTACTTTAGTGGGAGAGAATGAGAGAGCAAAGCCGGAACCGCCATTCCCGCCGCCAACTGTTAATCCGAAAACGCGCGTGAAACGCACCATCCGCAACCACAACGTGCACGGCGACGCCGCCTCCTCCCGTCGGTGGACGGGGGGACGCGCGTAACCGCACCCCCTTGGGGTGCGGTCGAGCCGAACCCCCATGGGGTGCGGCCGACCATGCCGCACCCCCATGGGGTGTGGCCGACCATGCCGCACCCCCTATGGGGTGCAGCCGGCCAAGCCTCACCCCATATGGTTGCGGCCGGCCACACCTGTAAGATCTCTTTTTCCAAAACCCGTTCGGGTACTTGAAAACTCGAACCTCTCCCGCATCGCACGGTTGAGGTGGATCTTCGCCCAGAATCGCTGCCTTGCGGTGTCACCGACACTCGGGTCGACTAACACCGCTCAGCACCAACCCTGCCGGCTTTACGATCATAAGTAAATTATGCCTACGAATAAGAACAGAAGAAAAAGGCATGTCCACAATGTCACAGCATCATACATATATATATAATGGAAATAGCAGTCCATAAGAGAAGTACAAGCAAAAAGGGGGGCTTATGCCCGATACATATCCAAAATAAAGTACTAACTCTCTCTCACTACAACATGCGGAAGACTACATCAAAACTCTCAAAAATGCGGAAGACTAGCCGTCTAATCATCAACCTGTGGCGTCGTAGTAGTGCGATGCATCTGCTGCTCAGGTCCTGCCATCACGTCCTACTGCGCGCGGGACAACTCCGTCTCCTCGGACTCCTGCGGTCACACCGACCGTTAGTCATAAAGACTAAGCCGTTTTGTCCTCGCCTCCCTCCACGACTCCTAGGCACCGAGCGGGAGAAAGAAGCGGAGGACAAACAAGGGGTAAACAAGAAGGGGTGACATGGCACTAATCTAGCAGATATAAGTAAAGCAGTAAACTACCTAGCAGTATAGTGCAAGTATATGGCAGTAAAGTAGAGCAAGGAAATAAGCAGTAAATAGTAAGGAAATGCAGTGCAGTAAGTAAATCTAAACTACCATCACAGATTCGTACCTTAACTTATATGAACGCCCATACGACATATAAGTTAAGATTTCCAGGCAACCCATCATATAAAAGAGCCCATACTAATTTATATGATTAGGCTATGCTATGTGTATGTTATGTTATGCTATGATTATGATGTTTTAAATGAATTATGCAATGAGACTCACCCACACGACTCTATGCGCATAGACCTTTATAGTTCCCAATTTGTTTGAAAGGTAGCCAACCTTTCGGGTACCGACCGTCGTGGTTCACGGTGGTAGTGGATCGGGCACTCCACATCCTAGGCAGGTATAGTCACTACCAAGCCTAGACCTCATGTACGCCTCAACGCTAAGAACACAACAGCGGAGCTCCTGCGTACTCTTACTGGAATCCACCAGACTTTAAGGTCGGGGTGAGTTATTAGGGATTGTCCTCCAGACCGCGGTACTCAAACTTACCGGCCCTCTAAACCACACCCTCACCCGAGTCAACGTACTACTGTCGGTGACACGACTAGCCTAGTACCGAAGACTCGCCACTATTTGGATAGGTAACAAGTGTTAGCATGTCCACCCGAGCTCCCGGCTCAGGGACTAACACCGAAGCTGATCCAACCCATCTCCTTCCCGGAGGAGATCCATACCAGTCTGCATACCCACTTAGGCTACTCTTGCTTACATTTTGGTTCGTGTTATATTTAGGGTGAATCTTGGACTTCCCGCGGTGTACTCCGTAAGGGGCCCCTAACGGTACTACAGATCAATGGGCTCAACCCCACAATCCTCTTCAAGATAATTATTTTAGTTGGTGGATAACACTTGGTTCACCCTTAATCATTTCATATAGTAAAGTGATTTAGCTCATCCCCCGTCCCACTCAATTGGGTTGGACGTACCTCCTTTCCTTCTACAATGACCTTAGCACAACCTCACAACTAACCCTAGAATTGACCCTCCTTGAAACCTGGTGGGCTATATCTCATTTACTGGTTGGGTATAACTCCTACCCACTACTTAGGGATCTAAATTGTCAAAAACTCCAAATTCTGTTTTTACTAAACGCAGTCCACCAAATTCAGTTTTTACTAAACGCAGTCCACCAATTTGAACTATCCCTCAACCCCATAAGGGAATTCCTCTAAAAACTCACCTCCAGGGTCTGGTATAATTATCCTAGGCTACTACTGACCTTAATAAGGTATTGTCCAATTTCTATAATTTTCCATATTAATTTGGTATTTATCTTAATTCAAAATAGTTAAGGACTTAAGCCAAATTACACATGAACAACCCTCAAAATGATTCCTCATGTTACATGAAAATTATTAGTAAGGTAATATCCCAAATAAAGGTGGTTCACTAAGTATCATGACCCTAGGATGTCATTTGGCCTACCATAACATCATAATTGTATAATTACCAAAATGCCACTATAATTAGGAAAAATAGTAATTTCACTTTTGAAAATTCTACAGAAATTACCCAATGTTCATATGGGGACCTAGAGTTTTCTGCCAAAAGAATGTGTTGTAACCAAGTGATTTGAGATTTTAAAAAGATTAAATACTCAAGTGTTGTAAATCTCAATTTCTACATGAAGTATATGAAATACAACTCCAATAACTTCCAAACAATTATCATGGGTATAGGTTAACCTAAAATCACAGATGACCAAGTATAATGACAAAGCCCTTTGATTTGATATTTTAAAAAGATTAAATACTCAAGTGATGTAAATCTCAATTTCTACATGAAGTATGTGAAATACAATTCCAATAGCTTCCAAACAATTATCATGGGTATATAATATCATTTAATGACAGTTAACCAAATATCACATTTTTTCCCCATGATTTGATATTTTTCAAAATTAAATTCACCTAAGCTAGCAAGTACTTAAAATTTCCTACACAAGGAATAACACCTCAATAAATTATAACAAAATTACTATAGTACAATTTCATCCCTAATAAGCCACTGATGGAGTTTCCATACCATACAAGGTCCTATGACCATGCATTTCAATTTATTAAGGAAAGGGGTGGCTATTTCATTTATTAGGTAGAAAATACTTAAATGCCTCTAAAATTCCCATTTAAATTTACTAAGACATTTTATGCCCCCACAAACATATCCACAAAGTCTTAATCCATGGCAAGAACATTTGATCCTAGGTTCCTCTCAAACCCCACCTTCCACCCTTAAGGGTTCACCCTTAGGGTTTTAGGTCACACCGCCCTAATGGCTCCAAATGGACCATTAGGGTGAGCCTCAAGCATTTTCATATCCATACCAACATATCCAACAGATAGGAGGAGGCTAACACACTCAACTCCTCAAATTGATGCAAACCCTACCTTGACCCTTAAAGGTCCTCATTAGGGTTTCAAATTTACCATAGCAAATCAACTCCAAATAGAGTGAAATTTTAGGCAGACACTACACATATACCAAAGAGCCATCCACCAAAGTTTGGTGTTATTTGGACATCATATGCTCCAAAAATCAACTTAATTTAAATATTCTAGTTACCATAAAAACCCTAGGTAAAATTGTCCACCAAGGGCTGCCCTTTTGGCAGGGGGTGCCCCTATGGTATACCTATCCATGGTTAAAAGCACGGCTCCTAATGATGGAGGGTTTGACCTAGGTAATTTTTCTAATGGACTGACCTAGTGTAGGACCAGTCCTAGTAAAACAGCTCCCTAGGGAGCTGTAGGTCACCAAATGACCTAAACTCAAGGCCAAATAAAAGTTAAGACCAAGGTCCACAACTTTCATGTTGGGCACTTTTTCTAATTTGGCCATTAAGAGGCCTTAATTTCTATTGGAAGTGGACTGAAAAATTAGGGCAGAAAAGCTCATATAAGGAATTAATTAATTCCAGATTAAATAGAATAGCACGAATCTTGGCGCAGATCAAGGGCAGCGCGTCGTCTTCCACCTTGAGCCGAC
This sequence comes from Dactylorhiza incarnata, assembly GCA_033032865.1. Lineage (NCBI taxonomy): Eukaryota > Viridiplantae > Streptophyta > Magnoliopsida > Asparagales > Orchidaceae > Dactylorhiza > Dactylorhiza incarnata. The sequence continues at coordinate 2,517,257 of JAWHQI010000275.1, forward strand.
GGCCATGATTGATCCGCGCTGGGCCGACTTCCTCCTCCATTTCCAGGCCACCTGGTGTCCACCACGGCCGGCCACCACCGCCACCACCTTCGTGGTGGTCGGGGCTACGATTTACGGGCGACATGGCGGCCGGAGGGAGGGTTTTCCGGCGAGCCTGGGTGGCTCAAAACGAGCCAATTTCCATGAAATCGACGGATGGATTCGGGCTCAATTGAGCCCAATCCTTCAATCTCTCGTGATGGGAAGCTAGCATGAGGGGAGGGGAGGAGAAACGAACAGTTGTTGGTGCGTGGCGGCAGCTCCGGCGGCGGTTTGCCATGGAAGTGTGCAGCTCCGGCGATCCTGCTCCCGATCCCGATTCTCCACAAAAAGCTTAGTTCCAGGTATCGTTTCCGTCTGCTCTCAGAGCTCTGAAGCTAATGGAATGGGTAGATTGTCGTGAGGAGGGCTCCTTTGTTGGTTTTGAACTTGGGCCTCCTCGGTTCTCCCATGGCTGCCACCCTCCTGCAGCTTCCAGCCTTCCTACTTCCACCTGGGTCAAGGGCAGACCCCCAGCAATCAGGGAAGGGCCCTAGGTTGATTGGAGATTGAGTGTGGAGGAGGGGATGATAGATTTTTCCTTTTTGCTTTTGCTTTTGCTTTTAGATCAAGCTTTTGGTCCCCCCCCTCCATTGATCAATCCTACCATAGTTTAGGGTTCAGTCTAAGGGCTGAATGCAAGGCCTAAGGTCCATGATTAATGGTTTGATGATGGTGCTAAGGTTCATTTCAATTTATGCTTGAAATTCACCTTTAAAGGGCTAAGTTGACCATGGTTGACTTTGGTCAACCATGGTGAGTGGGTTGAACCCACTTGGGTTTCATGGGTCCCTTAACCTCACACAACATAGTTTGGTCCATGGTGGGGCTCCAATTGGGTTAATTTTGCCTTAAGGTGTGATTTTGACCTAAATTGAGCTAAAGTTGACTTTGGTCAAATTGGTCAAAAGGGTGACCAAGGGATGGGGCTTTTGGGTCCAATGAGTTCCTTAAAGTGTTTAGAGTGTGGGGGTAGGGTCAATTTGAACATTTGGGGGTCAATTGAACCCTAATTGACTTGGTTTGGTTAATGTTGACCTATAGTTGACCTTGGTCAATTTCATGCAATTGGGTCCCACCCAAGTGCACTTCTCATCCTATAGGTCTCCCTTAGTGGTTAGGGCATCATAAGTGAGTTCAACTTGGACAATTGAGGGTCAATTGACCTAGTTGAGGGGCTTAGGGTTAGGTTAGTTTTTGAGCTTTGGTGTACACTTAGCAATTTCCACCCTAGCCTAAGACCCTTGTGGCCACCCACCTCACCCCTATGCCCTAACATTTCCAATGGGTCTAGGAGGATTGGGGATGTTACAACACTCCCTTGGGGTGCGGCCAAGCCGCACCCCAACACCCCATTTGGGGTGAGGCTGGTCGCACCCCCTTCGGGTGCGGACGGTCGCACCCCCTATGGGGTGCGGACGGCCGCACCCCCTATGGGGTGCGGACGGCCTCCTCCCCTCGAGGGATACGGCCCGGGCGCACCCCCTTAGGGTGCGGCCTAACCACACCCCTTGGGTGCGGTCAAGTCCCCTCCCCGTGGAGGGGTTAGGGGGCGTCCCCCCTCCCCAAGTTCGATGTGTGCCCTTTGGGCCCCGGATTCCGCTCGGAGCACTCCCGCGCTTGTAACATGCTCAGAACACCTCTAAGCGCTTTCAGAGCACTTAGTGTTTGTTGCACGCTCAGAACGCTTCTGAGCGCGCTTGCACGCCCGGAACACTTTTGTCTTTCTAGCATGCTCACATTTTGTCTTTTTAGCATGCTCGCATTTTGTCTTTCTAGCATGCTCACATTTTGTATTTCTAGCATGCTCACATTTTGTCTTTCTAGCTTCTCAGATTTCAGGAACAATCCGTCGCCTTTTTCGCCTCCAACAAAACTGCCCGAACTGCCCGAGGGGCAAGATGGTCATTTACGAAAAATGGCGATCTGTGTGCTCCGAACCGGAAAATATGATTCGTCCGCCAGGTGGTTACGGTGGTTACAACGGCGAAATTACCGGGCTACCCCCGGCCAAAGCTATAAAAGGAGCCTCAGGGCTTCATTTAAAGGGACCTTGCCTTCTGCACCCGGGAGAGCTCCTTGAAGATTTCCACGGAATTCTCCTTCGGCGCTTGAAGATCTCCTTCGTGGACTTGAAGATTTCCTTTCTCCCGAAAGGCGACTCAGCATTCTCACTTTCGTTCTCACGAAAGGCGACTCAGCATTCTCACTTTTGTTCTCCACCATTCTCAGAAGGAAAAAAGACTTAGTTTTTTGGGAGGTGGCCTGTCACCTCCAGAACTCTCTCTCTCTCTCTCTCTATCATTGTAACGAGCGGCGGCCTATCGCGCTCGATTTCTAAGTACCTAACTGTAAACCCTCAAAAGATAGTGAAGTTTTGTCGGCACAGCTCCGACCGCGTGGTTTTTTACCCTTTCCGGGTTTGCCACGTTAAAAAGTCTCAGCGTACCCAATGAATCTCTAATTGACTATTTGCGCGCTCGGTTCGCCTCTGAGCTAAGGTGGTTCAATTCGACCGGTCTACCAAAGCACCCGAGTGACCCGCAACAGTTTGGCGTCGTCTGTGGGAATCAAATTCCCAAATGCCGAGCAAAGGATTTCTGAACGCAGCGCCCGCTTCGCCTGAGTTCACGGAACCAGCAAGAGTGGACACCTCCGCCGAACTATCCGACGCATGCAGTTCCTCAATTCCTGAAGGCCCGGCGAAAAGAGCGCTCATCGTTGCACCCATCCAGCCCCAGCGGATTGGATCAACTAGCAAGCCGGCCCCTCTCGTAGCGGGGCAGGATCCAAACAATGTCACACACCAGCAAAGGCGATCCCCCCTGACTAAGTCGATTTTGGCATACCCAGTTCTGTCGTGGCTAAAGCTCCCGCACTTCAAGGAGTTTCACGGAGCAGAGGACCCGTACGGGCACGTTAATCACTTCTTGACAACGGTGCGGACGTTTAGACTTCCCGACCAAATCAGCTGCAAAATCTTCACCAAGACACTGCGCGGAGACGCCCTCCGCTGGTATCAATCCCTGCCAAACGGTGTGATTCACAACTTCACCGAGTTGTCCCAACTGTTCGTTGAATGGCACGAAGCGCGCGCGCGCCGAGGATCCAAGAAGAAGAGCGAGAAGAGCCCGAGACGGACGAGTCGCCCCACCTAGGGGAAGCGGAGCGGAGGAAGCAGCAAGAAAAGATCTACGCAAGCTTCCGCCAGGAGCGTCCCCATGGATGGTTGGACTTCGCCTTAGACGCAAGCATAGGAAATCCAGCCTGTGAACTACGGAGTGCGTTGATAACCAATCGCATCTCGTACAATATCCTGTTCGTGGCAGCCGTGGTGCGGCTCAAACTCCTAAGCGGGAACCTCAAGCTCAGGGCCAGCGACGCAGAGCTCCCAGACGGAACTATGGTACCCGCCATAGGAGTCGTCACCCTCCCCATCCAAGTAGGGATGCACTCGGAACCAGTCCAGTATGATGTTCAGCTCGTCATCGCAGAGGCAGACTCCCCCTACGACGCAATATTTGGGACACTCCTACTCGATGCCCTGGACCACGACGTTTTCATGTCTGGGTGCATGGCCAACAAAGGGAGGATACTCAGGGATGCAATTCGTGGTTTCGACACAGCCGCAGTCGGGCTCCCTTGGATCAAATACGACCCGTCGCCAAAACCAAATTCTGAGAAGCAAGGCGTGCGAGAGTGCCGAGCAACCCCCACATTGGCAGAAAAAGCTGATCTTCTGGCACCGGCAAACAAACTGCAACTTGGGGATACATGTCGCAAGAGAAAGGGACAGCAACATCAACTCGAGAAAGCTGTACCACCCCTTCAGAGTCAAGCAGACCGCTCCCGAGGGCTAGCAAATCAAAGCTCCCGGATCTACACCCCGTTAAATGCCCCCCGCGAGCATATACTGTCCGTCATCTACAACAGCAAAATCATCAACTGGCCCAGAGCGCTCTCCCAGCACAGGGGAGATCAATCCCAGTTTTGCAATTTCCACAAAGGCCGAGGACACCGTACGGAGCACTGTGTCAGGTTGAAAGAAGAAACTGAACGCCTTGTCCAGTTAGGACACCTTGAGGCTTTCTGCGAAAAAGCACAGAAGGATGCCACCGAGGGTCGGTCGTCGGGTCACTGTCGCCCACCATATTGAGCGATCGAAAGAGCTCGAGCAAGCACAGCGCAAAGGGAGCTTGATGTTACCTTCTCTCTCATCAAACTTGTATCAGAAACATTTGGCTCAGAAGCCGCAAGATTACACTTGCGCATGTATCAATGTTCATTTTCTAATTATGTTTTACCCGTCCTAAACTATTATACTGCAGGAACCCATTTGGGGCCCTGCCCCGGGAACTTTGCACCGCCGTCGATTAAAGGTTCGCCCTTTTCCTTCGCCGTCGAGTCCCGGCGTCGTAGGGGCCTACCCCCCTTGCGTTCGCACTCGGTTTGAATACACCAGCTATTCACCGGCCACTTTGGGGCCCTTCCCCGGGGACTTTGCACCGCCGTCGATTGAAGGTTCTCCCTTCTCCTCCGCCGTCGAGTCCCGGCATCGTAGGGGCCTGCCCCCCTTGCGTTCGCCCTCGGTTTGAATACACCAGCTATTCACCGACCACTTTGGGGCCCCGCCCCGGGGACTTTGCACCGCCATCGATTGAAGGTTCACCCTTCTCCTCCGCCGTCGAGTCCCGACGTCGTAGGGGCATGCCCCCATTGCGTTCGCCCTCGGTTTGAATACACCAGCTATTCACCAGCCACTTTGGGGCCCTGCCCCGGGGACTTTGCACCGCCGTCGATTGAAGGTTCGCCCTTCTCCTCCGTCGTCGAGTCCCGGCGTCGTAAGGGCCTGCCCCCCTTATGTTCGCCCCCGGTTTGAATACACCCGCTATTCACCGGACAAGCCTATATTATGTAAAAGCCGCGAGCTCTGACTCGTGCAAACTAATTTTTTATTATGTAAAAGCTGCGAGCTCAGACTCGCACAAACTAATTTTCTATATTATAAAAGCCGCGAGCTCAGACTCGCGCAAACTAATTTTTTATTATTATGTAAAAGCTGTGAGCTCAGACCCGCGCAAACTCCTCCGTAATTTTGGAAATACCATCAAGCTACACAGGGGTCAACAACCAGAACAACAAGATCACACAAGGATATAAATGTAATGTATATAATAAGGGAATACAACCACATCAGCGCAGCGCTGCACACAAACAAACAACAATACGGAAAGCTGGAAAATGGAAGATAACCAACATCAGTCCTCGGCTACATCCGAGTAATCATCCCCTGGAAGATCCCCAACTCCAAGGCTAGCTGTGTCACATCCAAACTTCTTCCCCCATCATACGAAGAGTCTTCTGAATGCCTCTCTGAAAGGCGACTTCGCGCTCGTCCGCTATCAAAGGCTCAACCTCCTTCGTCATAACCTCAGCACGAATCTCCTCCGCCATCTGGAACTGCTCCTTTATAAAATCAAGAGAATCTTTATACTCGGTCACCCCAACCGCCTTGGCCTCCTCAAGGCTGCGCTCGATCGACGACAACCGGTCCACCTCACTCCTCAGGAAGCCCAGCTCCCCCTCCAGGCGGAACATCTCCCCCTGAGCTCCCGACAGCTGACGAAGCGCATCCTGAGCAAGCGCCTTGTCACCACCAAACTCCGCCCGCAGCCTCTCGACCTCAGATCGGGATGAAGAGATGTCGGCCTCCAACTGCTTGATATGAGACAAGTCGTGATCCCTCTTCTTCTGCAAAACGGACATGTCGCTCCTCACCACATGTAGCTCCTCCTGAAGAGCGAAGTAACTATCCTTGAGGCTCACGTAACAGTCGTTCCATGTGAGAGCAATACTAGTCAGAACATCGGCCTGCGGACAAAAGATAAACAGTCAGCATACCAAAGCAACAATGGAAAAAAGGTATCCAAGGCTAGAAAAAGAGAACCCCACTTACCGCCGAAGTCATCGTCTGAAGAGAAGAAGAAACTCGCCTCGTCGGCGGCAAGGGGGGAGGCGGCGGCAAGTCTCCCTGCGGGACCCGGTCGGCAACAGGAGACGCCAAAATCCCAATCTCCGGATCGGACGAAATCGGCTCTCCCCTGCGGCGGCTCGGGTCGGCCTCCTGATCGTGACTCCTAGGCACCGGTGGAATAGAACACGAGCTAGAAGTTCCATTCTTAATAACAATCCTCCTCTTTTTCCCACGGTCTAAGGGAACAGCGGTCGCTCGCTCGGCATCCCAGGAAAGCCCCACCGAGAGCAGTCGACTTTCCTCCACGCAACTAGAAATACAAAACAGGGCCTTCGACAACCCTTCTCGACCAGGAAAACCAGGGATAGGAAGGAACTCGTCTTCTCGTCCAATATGCCGGCGGCAGCGTCCAGGGAGCGCTCTCCATAGCTCCGGCAGCTCCCATCTATTCCGAACATACCCATAAAAGTATTCCCGTGGCGGTAATCAGTTTTCTCCCCAAAATGAAATCAGCTCTTGTTGCTTCAAACTTCAATACGACCACCTGAGTCGGTAGAAACTTCGCACCAGTCCTTAAAAATCTCGAGCGAAAAGCGCGCGCTGTGTTCCCGAAAATACACCACCATCCCTATGATGTTCGCCATCCCGGCAGGCGTAAACTGGGTAACTGGGACACCGCAGAACCGAAGTATCTCAACAACCTCCTCGGATGGAGGAATGCGAAACCCGGATTTCAGACAACTTTCAGAAAGAGTCATAAAACCGGTTGGTGGATTTTTGAGCGCGCTCCTCCACCCGCGAAATCTTCACCTCGGCATTTGAAGGCAACCCAAACCGCTTACGCCATATGTTGATCTACACACCATCAAGAGAAGAACGCAGGTGCATCGGCCTCGACTGGCCACCCCGTTTCGAAACCTGAAAGTAAAATATACATACACAAGCACGAACGTTAAAAATAATAATAAAGAGTCTGAAAAGAGCACGCAGCAGACGTAAGTTGCTCTCCCGGCCGGGTAACAACTGCACGAAAAGGTGCGAAGGCACCCACCGTTTCCGCAAACCACGCGACTCTGGGCAGCCGCCCCCTTGGCCGGCACCAGCCGCACGCACGGGCGTGCCGGCTCCGGCAGGCCGCTCCCTCGGCCAGCCCCAGCCGCGCGCGAGGGCGCGCGGGCGCCGGCCGCCCGCGTTCTTCGCCGGCCACGCCCGCATGCGGGAGCTCACGGGCGTCGGCCGCCCGCTTTCCCAGCCGCCGCCAACCGCGCGCGCAAACTCCGGCCACCCCCGCGCATAAGCGCACTCCTCCCTCTCTTCCCTCCTTTTTTCAAAACAAAAATAACTTACCTCTGGCATCGTTCGGCGCGCCGCGCAGAGATGGCGGTCAGACCCGCTGTAGGCTAGACGAAACCTTCGCACTCCTTCACGCAGAAAATCGGACTCCGAAGGGTTGGGGGGGCTTATGATGAGGATTCATAACATAGGCTCTCAATTATAAGGCAACCGGATGGCGGTTACTCCCATAAACCACTCCCCCCACTACTTTAGTGGGAGAGAATGAGAGAGCAAAGCCGGAACCGCCAATCCCGCCGCCAACCGCTAATCCGAAAACGCGCGCGAAACGCACCATCCGCAATTGCAACGCGCACGGCGATGCCGCCTCCTCTCGTTGGTGGGCGGGGGGACGCGCATAACCGTACCCTCCATAGGGTGCGGTCGAGCCGCACCCCCATGGGGTGCGGCCGGCCATGCCGCACCCCCTATGGGGTGCGACCGGCCAAGCCGCACCCCATATGGGTGCGGCCGGCCACACTGTAACACCCTTCCAGTATGAATAATATAACAGTAGGTCCGGCCGGGACCCCACGCTATACTAACCACACTAGCTAGGCATTAAAAGGAGATATACAGAAAAGAACTACACCAGAGTATACTAAACATAAGCGGAAGCATAAAGATTTAACATTTCTTTTAGAATAATCCACTATCACAGGAATGAAACAATAATGTGTAGAGTTACGGCCTTAAGGCCTTACATTCCAAAAACGTACAAAACTCCATAAAACATACTTCGGCACGCAGGCCAGCAATACAGGAAAAGCAGAAAAAGAGGCTGGCCTTCGAGGGCCAACACAGCAAAAGGGTCACCGCCCGCTATTTCCCGCTAGGCTCAGCTGCACCTGCATAAGAACATTCCACCAAGAGGTGGCAAATAAAGCAACGGTCAGCACAGCTGACCAAATTATAACAACCCCACCCCTAAAGCCGGGGTGGTGGTACTCCTTCCCTGCAGGCATAAGCATAGGCATAGATTGTCAAGGTACATTCCAGCACCACATGTATAGGCAATCAACACCAACGTGGGCACGCACGACCACACGTTTCGTGCTCTCAAGGCACTCTCATGGTGTACTCTCCGAGTTACACCTAACAACTCCTTCAACAAGGAGTTCGCATGAGCTTTGACCGTCAAGACTAACTTGCCTTACGGACCAATCCCAACATCACACGGTGCACCGAGGAGCTACCTCTTCACCGATTCGGTATGGGAGAGGGTTCGGATCAGCTTTGCCCGTGCTCAAATCGTCGGAATCTATCGTCGCGACGCGGGTACAGCTTCACCTCGGCCCGAATAACGAAAGGAGGTTTCACACCCCCACAACCAGTTCCCTGGGAGCTACCGCCGGCGCTAGCCCTAGCGCCGGGCGGTAGTGGCAGATCTCCGAATCCACCCACTGTAACATCCTGATTCGAGCTAGACCCCTTGTGCGCGTTTTTGAGTCAAGCGAGTTGACTCGGGCTCGGGGTGTACTGAGGGTCAGGCTTGCACCTGAGCCGGTGAAGAGCACTCGACGAATGCGGCGAATACCATTTCTATTCCTTGTCTCGATGTTTGCTGCATCGGGATCCGAGCTGTCCGGAGAGTATAATTTGAGCAATAAAACTCGAAGGAGGCGTACCGCCTTGAAGGAATTATAGTGCGTACGTTAGCTCAAATGATGCGGTCTGCGAATAACATATTTATCCAAAAGGCGATATGCAGCAGACAGTCTCGGTATTCACCCAAGTCAGTTTTGTTAGACTCGTGAAGCCTATACGAGTTCAACAAAACTGTCCGCGCTCGATTCTGATGAGAATCGGCGAATTTATTAATGTGGTCTGCGAATAGCGTATTTATCCAAAATGGTGGAATATGCGAAACGACCCCGCAATTGACCCCAATCAGTCTTGTTAGACTCGTAATAATAGTACGAGTTCAACGAATCTATCCGTTTGCGATTCCGACGTCGTTTGAAGGGTTTTTGACATTTGCGTAAATTAGGCCGTAAACGCTCCGGAGAGCGTAAAAAAAGCAGACGAACTCGGATTTGATCGTGGTCTATTCCAATAGATGCGTATCGGCGAGACGGTCGTAGCGAGCCCGTACGGGACAAAATCCGAGTTCCCAAGAGCGATATGCGGGCGTTTGAATGAAATAACTTAATGTTTTTAATAAGACAATAATAATATTATTAATAATATATATAAATATTATATATGTATGTACATGCGTAATGTTAGGTTAGAAAAGGATAAACCCCCGATCCCTTCCCTGCTCCCTCTCTCTCTCTGACGGCGCTTCTCTCCTCCCAGCTGCGCCGCACGCATCCCCCTTGCCGATCCAGATCCCCTCCAAGCTCCCGAGCTCCTTCCTCCTCCAAGCTCCGACGACGGCCAGAAGCTCCTCCGACGAGCTTTATTTCCATCAATCTCCTCCCTCTCCGGCCATCTCTCCAAGCTCCGACGAGTCTCCTCAATGGCCGCCGCCCCTCCCTTCATTTTCAGTGAGCTCCAAACTCCAACTCTGGCTACTCTTCCTCCAGATCCGGCATGACGAGCTCCTCCTCATTTACTCCGGCGAGGCTCACGAGCTATCTTCTCCGCCATTCTCTTCTCCGGCGCATCCTCCTCCGTCGACCTTTCTAGAAGCAACACCTCGCCACCTCCTTTTCCTTCTAACTCCAGATCTGAAGGGATCTCTTCTTCTCCATCTCCGGCGAGATTTACTCCGGCGAGATTTGCTCCGACTAGTTGCTCCATTCCTCAGATCCAAGAAGAAGTCGGGCTGCTCCTTCTACTCCATGGCCGAAATCCATCTCCAACTCCGGCGAACTCTGAGCTCCTCTCTTCTCTTGCTCCGACCGTCAACCTCTCCGATCGCCGGCGCCGATCTCCTTCTTCAGTCTACCCTTCCTCTCGAAATCTCTCATAAAAGCTGTAGAAATTTGTGGCTTGTTCGGGGATCGGTGATTTGCGGTTTTGTTGGATTTGAAGCGTGGTCGGCTTATGGATATTGGAAGCAGGGCCTTGAATTTCTCTTCTAAGGCTCTGTTTGGTTGGGCTGTTGCTGATGGAAAGCTGCTGATGGGCTGTTGCTAATAGGAAAAGTGCTGATTCTGGAAAACGGAGTTTTGTTAAAAAACTGTTTGGGTGAAATGGAGTTTATAAAATGGAGTTTTGAAAAAGTTGTTTGGAAACAAAACGGAGTTTTGAGCGATTTTTTTTTTTTACCGAATATTAAAAATATATATATATTTTCCATCATATATTACCAAACACACAAAATAATGTCCACATTAACCATATATCATGATATCTCCTATGATCTAGATTCATACAACTGATCTGCTATACTATCACGTAGCGCGATCATCTCCTCCACACCACCTGCAGTGTCAGGGCATGTATCTTGTCGCTCTTGTGTGACCAGTCCATCATCTCTACCCCTCTGCTCGGACTCACTGAAATCAAAATCCACGCGCGAAGGGTGGCGACGAATGAAATTATGTAAAGTCATCGTGGCCATGACAATATGTGCCTGTTTGTCGAAGCTATAGCTTGGCATGTCCCGTAGTATGGCCCACTTCTTCTTCCAAACGCCGAATGATCGTTCTATCACACTTCTAAGCGACGAGTGCGCATGATTGAATATCTCTCGACGTCCTTCTGCGCGACGTCCACCCCGGGCAAAGTCAGGAAGATGATATCCTGTATCCTGATATGATTTTAAATATCCTTTCTGTAGAGGATAACCAGAATCAACCAAGTAATATTTTCCTGAAACATATTAAAAAATGTTTAACAACGGAAAATATTTAAAGTAATAATTAGATGAGCTGATTTTTAATTATTTACCTTGAGGCGGATGAGGGAACGTATAACGAGGATCAGTTATGGCATAATTGAAAATGCGACTATCGTGTGCCGATCCCTCCCAACCTGCCATAACAAAAGTGAAACACATGTTGAAATCACAGGCCGCCATGACATTTTGTGTCGGTTTGCCCTTTCTCCCAATATATGGAACTTGACTTCCTACTGGTATGCACGCATCGACATGTGTTTCATCTATTGCTCCAACACAATCTTTAAAAAAAGGCATATAACGCCTGTCATACATAATCTCTGGCGGAGTGCAGCCGAAAGACCTATCTGATGGCTGTATGACTTCCTCGGCCAACTGCAACAAAGCGCGAATACCACGAGCAAAAAATCTGCTAGTTGTCTCTGTTGAGTGCTAAAATCGCTCGCGTGTTTTTCTCATTGATTCATTATGAGATAATATATATATGGTCAATGCTAGGACTTCTATGGCTGCAGTTCTTCTTGTTCCGTGAAAACCACACTTCTCTTCGAGAGCATGCAATAAATCTATAAAAATTTCTTGACTCATCATGAACGAGTCATGAAATCTAACTCGAGTCCCACGAAGCAGCTCTCCGACCCATTTATCGCATGTTTGCTTTGAAGTCATGGATGGAACCGGAGGGTTTAACATCGAGGTGTGTTCAGAGATATAACATATTGCTGCCACCACATTTTGATGATGGGCGATAGCACAATTTCTTCTAAAAATTGCGTGCTTCTCGTCCTCTGCTCTGGTATTCTCCGATTCATCGCTAGACATTTTCTGTTAGAAAAATAAAGAAATTAACATTATCAGAAAGTAAACTAAAATTATAACATTATCACAGAACTCAAGCAAATTTCTAATAATGTTGATAATGTCTACATTTAAACAACATAATAGAATATCCATAATGTTCACAAACATAATAAAACAAAACAACAAGCATAGTCTCTCTACTACGTCCCACGAGTATAGCGGTTTTTCAACCACTTGATGTTCATGCCTTCTGGAAGGCACATGAAAGTCTCTCTATGTTTTGTTTCCATCAAGTATGTGATGGCAAAATCATAGAAGTCTTCATCAGACTGCACTTCTGAGTACGTGCCTAATTTTTCTAGTGCATGTGCAATAGTGAAAGAAGAAGATGTAATCTTGGGTGGCTCCTGGATGCATCGACTTATGATCTTCGAGGACTCGGCCAAATCTTCTAACACCGAGCTGCTAGCTTTCTTCTTTCTTTTGCTCCTTATTTTGCGTGTTTCAGATATATTTGCGGTCTCAGCTGGTTGAGGAGCTCCGATAACCTCAATGTCATCATGTTCATCCGCTGACATTTCTCTTTCATCAATAGACTTCGTACCAAGATTTGCGGTGTGAGGGGTGCAAGAATGATATCCTGTAGCGACAACCGAACTAAACATCAAGTTCAGTTTATCCTCTAACTCTGGGGGGATTCCGGCATACCGAAATTTCTTTGCCGTCGGGACAACCTACAAAATAAAGTATTTTAAAATTAGACATTGAGGAATTTTAAGTTAAGAAATTTCTTTCCAAATGAATTTAAGTAAAATATACCTTCAATCTTTCGTCCCACCACTCGTCTGAGGCGTCTATAGTCTTTCTTGATGCATTCCAACCCAACCCGGTCTCACCACGCTTCAACTCTGTCCATAATTTCCACTCTTTCTTCAAATGATCACATTTATTCTTAAGTTGGACTTTATCATATTTTTTCCCGGTTTGCATTTCAAATTTGTTCATAACATTTATCCACCCCTGTTTATTAAAATGCGTGGTGGGTCGATTCCCAAGCTCTATCTCTTTTATGCATATATCACAGAATAACAGCACATCATTGTTGTCCCACATAGCGACCACCCCACCATCTTTGGTTTTGCCCATCCTTAAAAAATTAAACAAGATTTTACCTAAACAGCATTTTAAGATTAAAACACACACACATACACACATATACAAACACATACATATATACAGCTCACACACATATACACACATATACACACAGCTCACATACACACACACAACACATACACACACACAACAACATACAACACACACACACACACATACACCACAACAACATACAAACACACACATATACACACACACAATACATACACACACACAACAACATACAACACACACATATACAAACACACACCTACACCACAACAACATACACACAGCACACATACATTTTCATATCAACAGAACTCAAGCAAACATATGTATATGAACACACACACACACACACAGCACACACATGAACACACACACACATGAACACCAAGCACACACACACATATGAACACACACACACACACACAGCACACAGCACACACATGAACACACACACATTTTCATATCAACAGAACTCAAGCAAACATATGTATATGAACACACACACGCACACAGCACACACATGAACACACACACACATGAACACCAAGCACACACACATATGAACACACACACACACAGCACACACATATACACACACAACACACACACACAACAAAATACAGCACACACATATACACACACACATACACCACAACAACATACAACACACACACACATATACACACACAACACATACACACACACAACACATACACACACAACAACATACAACACACACACACATACACATATACACACAGCACACATGTATATGAACACACACGCACATATACATATATGAACACACACACACATGTATATGAACACACACACACATGTATATGAACACACACACACAGCACACATATACATGTATATGAACACACACAACACACACCATAACCAACACAAATACATACACAATCACACACCAACACAAATACATACATACACAAAACACACCTACAACCTCTGCTAGAGGAGAAAAAAATCTGTACAAAAAAAATGGGAGAAAAATTCTGTGTAGAAACGGGATGAAGTAGGGGGAGGAAGAAATATACCTCTGCTATCGGGAACAAGACTCCGGGAGCAGGACGACGGGAGAGAGACGCCGGGAGATGAGGGAGACGCCGGGAGATGAGGGAGATCAGTCGTCGGCAACGAAGGAGATCGGAAGAGCGCTATGGAACCAGAGATCTCCACGGGATCGGGAAACCGCTCGCGATCCAGGTGAGGTTGAGATCTCGCCGTCGTCGGCAACGAAGGAGGGAACGGGGATGGCGGAAGGGGGAGGGTGGATCGGGAGATCGCTCGCGAAGGTAGGGTTGAGAAAAGAAAGCGGCGCGGCTGCGGTTGGACGCAACAAAAAAACGCGGATCGACGGAAGGAGGAAAATGAGGATTTTAACAAACGGAGGTTGGAAGATAAGTCGAACCAAACACAGCTTTTAGCAAAAATGGCGGTGCGTCCCAACCGCACAGCACCTAATAATCCAAACCAAACGCCACCTAAATCACGGTGAGCTTCTTGTTTCCTTTTCTCCTCTTAGAGATTTAGGTGTTGCTGTTGGATTTTACAAAGAAATTAGGAATGTTCGGGTAGAATTTCTATTATTGATTTTGGTATTGAGAAATTTAATCAACATTGCAAATCGTCTGTAATGAAAAATGCTGAACAATGGCAAGAATATGTGACTAGGCAGGCAAGGTGGGTAAATTTTGTTAATTCTTATAAAACCATGGATAAAGATTTTATGGAATCAATCTTTTGGGCTTTTAAGAAATTAAATAAAAAAAAGACCTCTATGAATCAATGAGGGTTATGCCTTATCCTCTCAATCTATTGCGGTATTAGATTGCGGGCTGCTTTTTACTTGTTTAATTAGGGGCTGCTGTTATGCATATTCTAGTTGGGGTTGCTTTATATATATCATCTAATCGGGTTTTCAAATGGGGGTTTTCCATTGATGCTGTCGGCTTCTTTCCTGTATGCTGATTTGGTTAACCAAGCTGGACCGGCTAAGTAAATATTGGGGACACTGGTGGTGTTACTGGGATCCTACTCCATGCTGCTTTGGGTTGGATCCTTGCTAAGTTTTCCCATTATTTTACTTCGCTTTATTGGCCAGTTTTGAGTTATTTGGTAATAGCTAATGTGTGTTATTGTTGGGCGATTGATGTCATTTAGAAGCTATATGGCGTATTATTGTTGACTGATTACATGTTTGATATTTCTGTGGATCAGGACCCCTTTAATCAGTCTTGGCCAACTGCCGCCATGCCGCGGAGGAGACCACTGCGAGCGTCGTCCGGAAATCAGGTGACTTCCTCCCCTTTCCCTTGGTGCTAGATCTTTAGATCACATAGGAGAGATGTTGGGCCAAGAAGACCCAACCTTGTGAGTTATGGTGTTTCCATAGGAGAAGACCACGCTAGAACTTCCGTTCTAGGGCGCCGATCGCCGTAAGATTTGCTTCGATCAACCCCTCTCTTCAATACGAAGAGAGAGGATTTGATCTCGTGAAGATTGGTGGTCTTTTGAGGGAGTATTTGAGGAAATAGCGTTGTTCATTTTACCCCCTTGCTGGAGGAAGAAGATTAACAAACGTCATTAGATTTGCTTTAAGATACGTGCAGAAATTATATCTGCAGACCGATGCAGAAATCTGTTTTCTGCGCGCAGCTGTGTTCAAGTTCAGATTTTGGCATGATTCAGCGGGATTCAGGTTTCGGGCTCAACACGAAAGTTGTAGATCTCGGAAAATCCTTCGAGATAAGTGGCTGTGCATATTTTGGGGAGCCCTGTAGCTCCCTAGTTATCCCTTGAAAACAGACTGTAATTAAGGTTTGTTAGTTTGATGTCATGTATTACACATCCAGCTTGTTGAGCTTGTTTGAGGATGAAACACTTGGAATTGGACTTTCGATTCAATATAAAAATTGTAGCTCTTGTTGTTAATTTTCCAGAATGGGGTGGCACGTAAATTTTAGTGTAGTGAAACTCTCAGAATTTCAGTTTTAGTATTCTGTGTCATGGTAGCCTAAGTCTCGATGAATTTTGGAATAACTTCATTGATACTTGTTGTTGTTCAAAACAAAATTGTAGAGATGATGTTGATGACGATGTGCACATCGCTGTAGAATTTCATGGTTTTTAGATGAATATTTATTGTCATTTTGTGAATAATAAAATGTGATCGTAACAAAGCAGCGAGTCTATGCTAGAGGCTTCAGCGAGATCGGAATTGAAATGGATCCTTGTTTATATATATATATATATTGGTGATTTACCTTGTTTTGTTTATCGGAGGATGTTTGGAATTGGTAAATAAATGTTGACGACAATGTGGACATCCTTCTTAAATTTCATAATTTTCGGATATAAACTTGTTGTGATTTGTCAATATTAGGTTATAAAATTATTGTGCCGTAAATAGCTATCAAGATTATTCCGAATGAGCTGGGATATGATGTAAACACTTAAGGCGCTAACCCTGACGAGTAGAAGAAATTTTAGAAGTCTTGGGTTTAATATAGCCTTTTGATTGATCACTTGTTTGATGACGCTCTAGGACAATAAATATGTGCATGAAACTTTACAAGTTGTCTTTTGAATAGTGCTCCTAATTACATTATATGTAAAGGTTATTAGTATGATTTTAAAATAACATTGGAGGTGATTGACCTATATATTGGGGAAAATTATGTAATGAACGATTGATGGCGTAGTATGTATTAACATTTAAATATATATGTTGAATCTAACAGGGTTGGATGAGAAACAACCCTTGAGTAAAAGCGGAGCTTAGCCTTATAACATCATGATAGTCTTCTGGTAATAATCTTGAGTCAATTGGATGAATATTTGTAGTACCTTCCCTTATGTGGTTCATATAACTCATTTGGTCTGCGAATAGTAAAACGGTAGAATGGAGATAACTTGTAGACCATTAGGTGGGAATGAGAGGTAGTTGGTGTACCTGATTTGGATGAAGAGGTTGAGGTCACCAAAAAGGAGTTTGGGTGATGAGAGTGCTTGGTGAGCTATGGGTAAGGCTGTGCTCGGGATTGACGAAAGATCGTCTTTCCCCTTAGATGGTCATAAAGCACTGAGGTTTAATTCAAGCGAAATGATAAGAGGGTAATCTTATGGGTAGATACCAATAATACTAAGTGTATTGAGAAAGGGAACTTTGGGGTGTCATCCCATTGTGGTTCCTAGTACCGTAGCGAGCCCCTTACAGGGTAACCCTCGGGAAGTCCAAGATTAACCATAAATTGCAATAAAATTTAAAGTAGGCAAAAGTAGCCATAGTAGGGTAAGATTGGATTTATGTATCTCCTCCCAGTGTGGGAGTGACATGTGTGTGGTATACTGGGTTGGACGAGCTGGAGGCTCGAGGGGAGGATAGCCCCGTTAGCTCTTGGATAATTGTGGCAGGTCTTCGGTACTAGGCAGGTCGTCACACCGACCGCGGTACGTGGACTTAGCGGGTGTGTTGGGGTCTGAGGGGCCAGCTTGTCTGCGTGTCGGGACGACAATTCCTCGAAGACACCTTCCACTTAGCTCAAAGCCTGGTGGACTCCAGCAAAGAGTACGCAGAGCTCCGCGGTTGTTTAGCGTCGAGGCGTACGTGCGGTCTAGGCCTGGTAGTGTGCATACCCGCCTAGGAGTGGACGACCCGGTCCGCTACCACCATGTGTCACAGCGGTTGGTACCCGAGAGGTTGGCTTCCTTTCAAACAGAGGGAACTACAAAAGTCTATGCGCATAGAGTCGTGTGTGTGAGTTTCATTACATAAATCATTCATAGCATAAGCATAGCATACGCACTTGCAGATCCTCATCATATAAATTAGTATGGGCTCTTTTATATGATGAGTTATAATTCCTGGAAATCCTAACTTATAAGTTTGTATGGGCATTCATATAAGTTAGGGTACGAGATTGATTACTTGTCGCTACTGTTCTTACTGCTTTGCTTTACCTGCTTTACTTACTGTTTATTTACTGATGTACACCTTCATTATACTCCTGCTTATACATGATTAGATTAGCCCCTTTTACACTTGTGGAGCTTAGAATTTGTGTATATACTAGTTTACTTTCCCCGTCACCTGCTTTGCATATTACTGATATATTGCAGCTTTTCTTCCTTTCCTTCCGCCCGGTGCCTTGGAGTCGCCGGGGGAGCGGATGGGAAGCCACTTAGTCTTTATGACTAACGGTTGCTACGTCCCTCTTTTTAGGAGCACATTCAGTGGTGTAGCAGCGTTCAACACCGGAGGCCAGCCAGGTCAGGTGTGCAGGGCTGGGGTTTATGGTACCTTAGCTGCCGTCAGTGACAGAGGCGGGTGAGTGTTTTGAGATGTAGCCCTTGGGACATTTAGCTGGTTACTCTGATGATTTGCAGGAGCTTGTGTAGCTTTCTGCTTTCCTTTGTACTGTTTTGGACATTATTACTTATTGTGAATCTTTGGCTTTTAATGCTTTCTATTATTGATGGGTTGGCGCTGTTTAGTTGGTTTGGCCGGCAGGATAGGCGTCTTGTGGGGGAGGCCAGCTCGTGCGCTGGCGCTTCCGCAAGACGGCTGTCCTGGTCATAAGACTCCCCTCGGTCGTGTTGTGTGTTCCGGGAGGGGGATCTTACACCCACAACTTCGGGTATTTCCTGGAGGTTACCTCCAGGACTCCCTGCAGTACTCTACTGTACCCAGAACCCGAAAATAGCGCAAACAAAACACGGAGTCTTCTCCGGCATAATTAATCACTATAGCCATCACCAATCCAGACCAACCTGTCCGGATGGGTTTCACACACAATGCCTATATCCGTACTACGATTCCGGAGGTTAATGCAAGCAACCAAAGGGGATCGAAACGATCAACCCGCTGGAAAACTCCCTTTTCTCCACCAATCAGTGGGGGATTTTCCATGCAAACATGCCATGAAAAGGAGGACTTCACTTGTCCAAGTAGAAGATCGTTACCCTTGTTGTTTTCTTGTTCACCATGAGGATCCAAGATTCTAATCGGATGGAAAGGACCGCACCGGGCTGCTCTCCGTGGATCTGTAAACGGATCACGATTCGGAGCTTCGGAGCTCCGTCAATAGTGGAAGACAACTTCTTCTTCCTCCTTGGCTTTCCTCTTTCTCAAGCTTGAAGAGAGATAATGCTTTAGAATAGTGAAAAGATCTCCTCTTGTCAAGGCTTAAGGAATCCCGGGTTTAATCCCAGCCATCGGATCTAAGAACATAAGGATTTGACAGCCACAATTTCACATCACGGATCTGTCTCGCGCGCTAGCGCCTGCGCTAGCTTCCGACTCGACGCCCAGCGGCTCTCGACGCTTAACTCTGCCGTCTCGACGCCTGGCAACCCTCGAGATGGCTAGCGCCAGGCGCTAGCACTACCGTCGGCACTAGCTCCCGTCTCGACGCCCAGCGTCTCTAGACGCCCAGCGTCTCTCGACGCTTAACTCAGCCGTCTCGACGGCTAGCAAGCGTCGAGAAGGCTAGCGCCAGGCGGTAGCACAACCGCCGACGCTAACTCCCAGCAGCACAGTTCTGCTTCAAAGTTTTGGGGTGTTACACATACCCCCTTGGGGTGCGCCCGACCAAGCCGCACACCCTTAGGGTGCGGCCTAACCACACCCCTTGGGTGCAGTCAAGTCCCCTCCCCGTGGAGGGGTTAGGGCGCGTCCCCCCTCCCCAAGCTCGATGCGTGCCCTTTGGGCCCCGGATTCCGCTCGGAGCACTCCCGCGCTCGTAACATGCTCAGAACACTTCTAAGCGCGTACAGAGCACTCAGTGTTTGTTGCACGCTCAGAACGCTTCTGAGCGCGCTTGCACGCCCGGAACACTTTTGTCTTTCTAGCATGCTCACATTTTGTCTTTCTAGTATGCTCACATTTTGTCTTTCTAGCATTCTCACATTTTGTCTTTCTAGCATGCTCACATTTTGTCTTTCTAGCTTCTCAGATTTCAGGAACAATCTGTCGCCTTTTTCGCCTCCAACAAAACTGCCCGGACTGCCAAGATGGTTATTTACGAAAAATGGCGATCCGTGTGCTCCAAACCGGAAAATATGATTCGTCCGCTAGGTGGTTACGGTGGTTACAACGGCGAAATTACCGGGCTACCCCCGGCCAAAGCTATAAAAGGAGCCACAGGGCTCATTTAAAGGGACCTTGCCTTCTGCACCCGGGAGAGCTCCTTGAAAATTTCCACGGAATTCTCCTTCAACGCATGAAGATCTCCTTCGTGGACTTGAAGATTTCCTTTCTCCCGAAAGGCGACTCAGCATTCTCACTTTCGTTCTCACGAAAGGCGACTCATCATTCTCACTTTTGTTCTCCACCGTTTTCAGAAGGAAAAAGACTTAGTTTTTTGGGAGGTGGTCTGTCACCTCCAGAACTCTCTCTCTATCTCTATCATTGTAACGAGCGGCGGCCTGTCGCGCTTGATTTCTAAGTACCTAACTGTAAACCCTCAAAAGGTAGTGAAGTTTGGTCGGCACAGCGCCCGCGTGGTTTTTTACCTTTTCCGGGATTTTCCACGTTAAAAAGTCTCAGCGTACCCAACGAATCTCTAATTGACTGTTTGCGCGCTCGGTTCGCTTCCGAGCTAAGGTGGTTTAATTCGACCGGTCTACCAAAGCACCGGAGCGACCCGCAACATATATATATATATATTTATATAAATAATTAACTATATGCCGCAATCAGAAGAGAGAACTAGTTTTGAACATAAAAGTGAATGAAGTTTCTTAGGTGCAAGCCTCAATTGAAGTGATAAGTTTCTTAGGTGCGAGCCTCAATTGAAGTGATATTATTCTTTGAGCCGCACCTTGGGGTGATAGCTAGCATGGTCCCCCCCCCCCCCCCCCCCCCCCGCCACCACCACCACTGTTGAAACCGATTTCTCGGCCTCTTGTGGAACTCGGGGCCCTCAACGAATTGAGGGGCAACTAGCCCTTACCGGTCCCTCGGAAGAGGTGGGCAGATGACTCGGACAAAGGACAAAGACCCTAGTCTTAGCGAGGAGGTCCTTCCACTAACCCGGAAGATCGTTGAGCGCTTCCCCTCCCAAGCCAAAGCTAAGACTCGGGCACCTTGGAGAGCTAGAGAGCCCAAACCAAAGCGACCTAAGGAGAGAAGAAGGCTCAAAGATTCTGAACCGCTCCTCTTCCAAGGTGCCATTTGAGGTCTATTTATAGATTTTAGTTCTGTGGTCTGTCAATAGCCAAATCCCGCTTTCTACTTTCACTATCGGCACCCCAAACTGGTCTGCTAATAGCCAAACTCCGCTGTTAAGAGGGGCTAACCGCAGACCACCAGGGGTTTCCTGGTAATTGACCACTCTCAGGCCCGACGAATTGGAAACTTCTAGCCCGTTCGACGAATGTCGAGCCCCGGCGAAGTCGTCGAACGCGGTTCGACGAATGTCGAGCCCGCGAGTTCGTCGAGCACTAGGACTATTCGCCGACCACTGAGACGGTTCGCCGACCGCTGAGACGGCTGAAGGTCGCCGAACACAGTTGCGAAGTAATTCGCGGAGCGCCGTTCGACGGACGCGGGGCAGGGTAAGTCCGTCGAACTCCAAAATCTTCTCTGAACCCCTACTGGGCGAGCCGGCCGGCTTCGGCGTCTCCCCGACGAATGGGGCTCGCGAGCCTCTGGGTTGGCCGAGCCCTAGAATGGCTATCCGCGCCCCAAAATGGCTAACTGTACCCCAAAAATGGCTAATTGTACCCCAAAGTTCTGGGCATGCCTAGCGAACTCCCCCCTCAACTGGTCGGGCTCGCCTATAGCGACCTGGCCAAACCCCAAAATGGCTATCCGCACCCCAAAATGGCTAATTGTACCCCAAGGGTCTGGGCTCGCCTAGCGAACTCCTTCCTCTGCTGGTCGGGCTCGCCGACACTACTCTCGCCGAGCCCCAAGTGAGCTTGTTACCTCCCCTCCACTGGGTTCGCTGGCTTTCATGGCCTCTCGCTCTTCCTTGGCTCGCCTCGCCGGAGTTCGGGGTTTACCCATCTTGGCTCGCCTTCTCGAGCGTGAGCCGTCGATTTCTTCCTGGCGAACATCAGGGTTGTACACAATCCCTGCTCTTCGCGAGGTTGTTCTAAGCTCGCGAAGAAACATCCAACCCCTGGTGTTCGCCGATTCTGCTGACGTGGCGGGAATCTTTTGGTGGGTCCCATGCCCGAAACTATAAATACCGTCCACCGTGGCTAGTGATCAAGCCTTTCCTTCTCCCTCTTCCTCGCCGAAAACATTCTTCCTTCGGAATGTCTACCAAGCAGAGCGCGCTGGATCGACTGAAGGCTTCCAGGTAGATGGCGAAGGCCCAGGCCGCCGAGCGCAACGCCTGGATGTTCAACCCTGCCACCTCCCCCTCTCCCCAGACCAAGAAAGCCAAGACGGTTAGGAGGTCACCGGGGGAGGACGCGACATCACCTCATGACTCGCCCCTACCGCTGAATACCGGACTCGCACGACAGGTATCCTTCGTCTAAATCCTTTACATCGACTCTCTGCTTATTTCTCTTCTTCTCGCAGAATCCTCCACCTGAGGACCGCATGGCAGGCCTTACGCTGACCTCTTCTCATGCCACGTCCCCAGCGAGGCTGGGATCGCTAGTCGCTGTGGCGGATACCTCGACCCAACATGCGCCTCTCTCGCGACCCCGTACGTTATAAGCACCTTTTTTCTTTTATTCCCTCACGTCCCTTTTGCGATATCCATGCGCTTATGGTTTACACAGACACCCCACCGCCGAGCCCTGGGAAGGGGGGCTCCACACCGGTGCGCTCGCCAATCCTGCCTAAGGTCATCGTAGAGACCTCGAGTTTCGGTATTATGGGTAGGCGAAGCCCGGGCGGCTCGCTCCTCGACGGCGCCCAGGTCGCGGAGAAGGTGGCGTATCCCCTTGGCCTGGAAAACCTCACGTTCGAGGGTACCGCGAAAACTTCACGGGTCGGTCGGAGTCCTCTCGCAAACAGCATCTCGAGCCCTCCTCCTCCCAAGGTTAGTACCTCTGCGCGAGCTTACTTTCTCGCTCGTCCCCTGCTCCCACTAACTCTTCTTTCACAGAAATCTCGGAAGCCACTCCGACGTCAGAGCACGGGAGGGTGGAGATGTCACCGCCGCCCTCGCCGAGCCAGATTGATGACTTCTTGGGTGACCCGGGCGACCCCGCGCGGATGAAGAGACGGGTATCAGAGGTGCTTCAGAAGCATGGCATGATGCTGCGCGAGCTGGAGGAGCGGTATGACGCGGACCGGGCTTCCTTCAACGAGAGGTTCGCCGTCGTGGAGGACGCGAATGCGCACTTCCTCGCCGAGGCGGGGCCGGTGACTCGCGCAGACACTACCTCGCCCATCATGCACATCTCGCGGGGTGATGACCAAGCACACCTGATCCTGCGCGAGCTGAAAGTACTTCGCGAATACCACTATCCGAGAGTGCCGTCGCGCGCGGGGAAGCGAGGCTGGGGTCGCTGGAAATGGCTTCCTTACCCCTGAGCCTGCCGTGGGTTTATCTCTGTCGTCCCCGTGTTTTCTTCTTTCCTGTTGTTTGTGCTGAACGATGCTTGTGTTGTAATATTTGCGAGCCTTTTGTGACTCGCCTTTTATCGTTTTTTTATCCCGCTCTTTATTTATCTGTGACGCGCCTGTGGCTAATTTTGTATGTTCGTCGTGCTTGGCGTGATCGCCCTTATGGAGCGTTCGCGGACTTCTGGTCGGCGTCGCGCGCAAGCCTCCTTCCCTCGCGGGCCAGCTTCGGATGGGGCTCGTCGTGGCGAGCCCGGGCTCGCGAGGCTGTAATTTTGTTTGTGTAAAAATCTACTTTATTTTTGCTATCCGCACTCCCGACGCTTCGAATCCTGTGCCCATCCTATTCTCCTATAAATAGTTCGAATTCACTTTTCCATCCACCGCATTTATTCCCCACATCCTCTCGCCTCTACGTTTGTTTTTGTTCTCGCAAGCTCGTGCTCGCGTTCGCCATTTACGGGTTGCTTTTTCTTGGTTCGCTGCGAACAAATCCTTCGATGGGAGCGGATGGCGAGAGCGAGGGGCGAGCCAGATGCGCTTCCGCCTTCCAAGCTCACGACTTCTTCTGCGCGAACCTCACCGCGGAGGAATACCAATGTGTCGTGGATCGTTATCTCCCGGAGGGCTATTCGGCTCGCTGCCCAAGCGAAAAAGCTACGCTGAACGAGACCGAGGCCGGAGAGCTCGCGATCCCTATCGCCCACTTCGCGAATGGGTTGCGACTCCCCTTGTAACATCCCCAATCCTTCTAGAACCCTAGATGGTGTTAGGGCATGGGTGGTGTGCAGAATGGCCACTAAGGCCCTTGGGCCAAGTGGAGTGTTCTAAGTGCACACCAAGGGCACAAAATCAACATAGCCCAATACCACTCCCTTAGGCCAATTGACCCTCAATTCACCAAATTGACCTCCCCCATACCACCCTAACCACTAAGGAAGACCATAACCATAGAAATTGCACTTGGGTGGGACCCAATTGCATGAAATTGACCAAAGTCAACATTAGGTCAACATTAACCAAACCAAGTCAATTAGGGTTCAATTGACCCTCAAATGTTCAAATTGACCTTACCACCACACTCTAAACACCTTAAGGAACCCAATGGACCAAAAAGCCTCATCATGGTGGGACCAATTGACCCCAATTGACCAAAGTCAAACTTTACCCAATTTTGGTCAAATCTACACCCTTTGATTAAATTGAACCAATTGGAGCCCCACCATGGACCAACCTATGTTGGGTGATGTTAAGGGACCCATGACCCCCAAGTGGGGTCAACCCACTCACCTTGGTTGACCAAAGTCAACCATGGTCAACATACCCATTAAAGGTGAATTTCAAGCCTAAATTGAAATGAACCCCAACACCAATCAATTAACTAATTAATCATGGACCTTAGGCCTTGCCATCAGCCCTAGACTGAACTACACCTTGAGCTTGATTAAATCAATGGAGGGGGGGGGGACCAAAAATAGATCAAAAGGTTAAAGCATAAAGCAAAAGGCTTAAAGCATTCCCCTCCTCTACATTCCTCCTCCCCAATCAGTCTTGGACCCTTCCCTGATTGCTGGGGGTCTGAGCTTGACCCAGATGGAAGTAGGAGGCCGGCAGCTACAGGAGGGTGGCAGCAAGGGGGCACAACTGAGGAGCTCGATTTCAAAACCCCCTATAGAGGCCTCCCCCTCCCATTTCAGCCATCCCATTAGCTTCAGAGCACTGAGAGCAGACGAAAACCACATCTGGGGCGAAGCTTTAGCTGAAGAAACGAGTTCGGGAGCGGAATCGCCGGAGCAAGGATTTTCCATGGCCAACCGCCTCCGGAGCCGCCGCCACGCACCAGCAATGGTTCGTGTCTCCTCCCCTCCCCTCATGCTATCTTCCCATCACGAGAGATTGGAGGATCGGGCTCAATTGAGCCCGAATCCATCCGTCGATTTCATGGAAATCGGCTCGATTTGAGACACCCAGGCTCGCCGAAATACCCCCCCTCCGGCCGCCATGTCGCCGGGAGTTGTAGCCCCGACCACCACGAAGGTGGTGGCGGTGGTGGCCGGCCGTGGTGGCCACCAGGTGGCCGGGAAATGGGGGAGAAAATTGGCCCAGCACGGTTGAATCCTGGCCGTCGGCACAAGGAAGAAGATGAGCCGCCGCCGTCTGATCGCGCCAAGATCCGTGCAGGTTTATATTTTCTAGCATTAATTAATGTTATATTTTAGCTATTCTGCCTAGAATTTTTAGTCCTTTTCAAATGGAAATTAAGGCCAAGTAATGGCTGATTTATAAAAAGTGCCCAATATGAAAGTTGTATACCTTGGTCTTAACTTTCATTTGGCCTTGAGTTTAGGTCATTTGGTGACCTACAACTCCCTAGGGAGCTGTTTTACTAGGACTGGTCCTACACTAGGTCAGCCCATTAGAAAAATTGCCTAGGTCAGACCCCTCCATCTTTGAAGCTGTGCTTTTAACCATGGGTTGGTATACCATAGGGGCACCCCCTGCCAAAGGGGCAGCCCTTGGTGGACAATTTTGCCTAGGGTTTTTATGGTAACTAGATTATTTAAATTAAGTTGATTTTTGGAGCACATGATGTCCAAATGACACCAAACTTTGGTGGATGGATCTTATGTATTTGTATAGTGCCTACCTAAAATTTCACTCCATTTGGAGTTGATTTGATATGGAAATTTGGAAACCCTAATGAGGGCCTTTAAGGGTCAAATTAGGGTTTAGGTCATGTTGAGGAGTTGAGTGTGTTAGCCTCCTCCCATCATGATGGTTATGTAGGTATGGACATACAAATGCATGTGACACACCCTAATGGTCCAATTGGAGCCATTAGGGTGGTGTGATCTAAAACCCTAAGGGTGAATCCTTAAGGGTGCAAAGTGAGATTTGTGAAGGAAATAGGGCCAAATGTTTTAGCCTTGGTTCTGAACTTTGAGGATATGATTTTAAGGGCATAAAATGTCTTAGGAAATTTAAATGGGAATTTTAGAGGCATTTAAGTATTTTCTACCTAATAAATGAAATAGCCACCCCTTTCCTTAAGAAATTGAAATGCATGGTCATAGGACCTTGTATGGTGTTGAAACTCCATCAGTGGCTGATTAGGGATGAAATTGTGCTAGAGTAATTTTGTTATAATTTATTGAAGTTTCATTCCTTGTGTAGGAAATTTTAAGTACTTGCTAACTTAAGGGAATTTAATTTTGAAAAATATCAAATCATGGGGCAAAAATGTGATTTTTGGTTAACTGTCATTCAATGTTATTACATACCCATGATAATTGTTTGGAAGCTATTGGAATTGTATTTCATATACTTCATGTAGAAATTGAGATTTACATCACTAGAGTATTTAATCTTTTTAAAATATCAAATCATAGGGCTTTGTCATGATACTTGGTTATCTATGATTTTAGGTTAATCTATAACCATGATAATTGTTTGGAAGCTATTGGAATTGTATTTAATATACTTCATGTAGAAATTGAGATTTACATCACTAGAGTATTTAATCTTTTTAAAATATCAAATCATAGGGCTTTGGCATGATACTTGGTGATCTGTAATTTTAGGTTAATCTATACCCATGATAATTGTTTGTAAGCTATTGGAATTGGATTTCATATACTTCATGTAGAAATTGAGATTTACATCACTAGAGTATTTAATCTTTTTAAAATATCATATCATAGGTCTTTGGCATGATACTTGGTGATCTGTGATTTTAGGTTATTCTATACCCATGATAATTGTTTGGAAGCTATTGGAATTGTATTTCATATACTTCATGTATAAATTGAGGTTTACATTACTTGAGTAATTAATCTTCTTAAAATGTCAAATCACATGGTAATGACACATACTTTTGGCAGAGGACTCTAGGTCCCCATATTATCATTGGGTAATTTTTGTAGAATTTTTAGAAGTGAAATTACTATTTTTCCTAATTATAGTGGCATTTTGGTAATTATACAATTATGATGATATAGTAGGCCAGATGATATTCTAGGGCCATGAAACTCAATGAACCACCTTTATTTGGGATATTATCTGGCTGATAATTTTCACCTAACATTAGGAATCATTTTGAGGGTAGTTCATGTGTATTTTGACTCAAGTCCTTAACTATTTTGAATTAAAATAAATACCAAATTAATATGGAAAATTATGGAAATTGGGCAATACCTTATTAAGTTCAGTAGTAGCATAGGATATTTATACCAGACCCTGGAGATGAGTGTTTAGAGGGATTCCCTTATGGGGTTGAGGGATAGTTCAATTTGGTGGACTGCGTTTAGTAAAAACAGAATTTGGTGGACTGCGTTTAGTAAAAACAGAATTTGGAGTTTTTGACAATTTAGATCCCTAAGTAGTGGGTAGGAGTTATACCCAATCAGTAAATGAGATATAGCCCACCATGATTCAAGGAGAGTCAATTCTAGGGTTAGTTGTGAGGCTGTGCTGGGGTCATTATAGAAGGAAAGGAGGTACGTCCAACCCAATTGGGTGGGACGGGAGATGAGCTAAATCACTTTACTATATGAAATGATTAAGGGTGAACCAAGTGTTATCCACCAACTAAAATAATTATCTTGAAGAGGATTGTGGGGTTGAGCCCATTGATCTGTAGTACCGTTAGGGGCCCCTTACGGAGTACGCCGCGGGAAGTCCAAGATTCACCTTAAATATAACACGAACCAAATTGTAGGCAAGAGTAGCCTAAGTGGGTATGCAGACTGGTATGGATCTCCTCCGGGAAGGAGATGGGTTGGATCAGCTTGGGTGTTAGTCCCTGAGCCGGGTGCTCGGGTGGACACGTTAACACTTGTTACTTATTCAAATAGTGGCGAGTCTTCGGTACTAGGCTAGTCGTGTCACCGACGGTAGTACGTTGACTCAGGTGAGGGTGAGGTTTAGAGGGCCGGTAAGTTTGAGTACCGCGGTCTGGAGGACAATCCCTAACCCACCCCGACCTTAAAGTCTGGTGGTTTCCAGCAGGAGTACGCAGGAGCTCCGCTGTTGTGTTATTAGCGTTGAGGCGTACATGAGGTCTAGGCTTGGTAGTGACCATACCCGCCTAGGATGTGGAGTGCCCGATCCACTGCCACCGTGAGCCACGACGGTCGGTACCCGAAAGATTGGCTTCCTTTCAAACAAATTGGGAACTATAAAGGTCTGTGCGCATAGAATCGTGTGGGTGAGTCACATTGCATAAATTCATTAAAACATCATAACCATAGCATAACATAACATACACATAGCATACCCCCATCATATAAATTAGTATGGGCTCTTTTATATGATGGGTTACCTGGACATCTTAACTTATATGTCGTATGGGCGTTCATATAAGTTAAGGTACGAATCTGTGATGGTAGTTTAGATTTACTTACTGCACTGCGTTTCCTTTCTACTTACTGCTTACTTCATTACTCTACTTTACTGCCTTATACCTGCACTATACTGCTAGCTAGATTTTACTGCTTTACTAATACCTGCTAGAGTAGTGCCATGTCACCACCTTCTTGTTTACCCCTTGTTTGTCCTACGCTTCTTCCTCCCGCTCGGTGCCTAGGAGTCGTGGAGGGAGGCGAGGACAAAACGGCTTAGTCTTTATGACTAACGGTCGGTGTGACCGCGGGAGTCCGAGGAGGCAGAGTTGTCCCGCGCGCAGCAGGACGAGATGGCAGGACCTGAGCAGCAGATGCAGCGCACTACCACGACGCCACAGGTTGATGATTAGATAGTTAGATTTCCGCTTTTTGAGAGCTTTTGTTGTAGACTTCCGCATGTTGTAGATAGAGAGAGATAGTACATTACTTTGCATATGTATCGGGTTTAAGCCCCTTTAATTGTACTTCTCTTATGGACTTTCTGTTTTCATTATTTATGATGCTGTTATTGTGGACATGCCTTCTTTTATGTACTTACTTTTTGGCATATTTTACTTATGATCGTATAGCCGGCAGGGTTGGTGCTGAGCGGTGTTAGTCAACCCGAGTGTTGGTGACACCGCAAGGCAGCGATTCTAGGCGAAGGTCCACCTCAACCGTGCGATGCGGGAGAGGTTCGAGTTTTCAAGTACCCGAGCGGGTTTTGGAAAAAGAGATCTTACAAATGGTATCACTGAACGAACGATCATAAGAGAACAGTCCACAACATACTGGGTCACCCCGCTCGAGTGTAGTTTGAGGACAAACTATGCAGCGGAAGCTGTGGTGTGCCCAGGTATGAAATCACTTAAAACAGTCCATTAAGCAGCAAGTTAGGTCAAATTTTGACTTACTTAGACAATTTGGTGACGCACCCTAGTCTAAAGAACGACCTCGGGTCTAGATTTGGGTTGAGAGTTAAAGTTACCCAACGTAGCTAAGGGAAGAAGTTAGTATAAGTCTTGACGCTGAGACTTTCACGCTAAAGGTTACGCTTTACTATCAAGTGGTAGGACTATCTCGAGGAGATCGGGTGTCTGTAGTCTTCTTTAGAGAAATAGAAGACCCATAAGCATAACCCCTTACCATAACTTGATACTTCCCATTACAGTATGTTGAGACAACCACCATAAAATACCAGAGGTCGAATTAGAATTTGAATATTTTGTTTGGAAAAGGCCCCTTTCCTAGTTAATCATATAGGGAACTCGGAAAAGTTAGCATAATTTATAGCATTGGGAGCCTAAGTTTTGTCATAACATTATGTCTCAGGGTGGAACACCAAGTCAGAAATTTGTTTTATGCCCTAAAGTTTTTGTGCGTATGTAAGATGAATACACCGTAGAGGTATTGAAGAGACTTAGCCTAAATCGGTAGGGGCTTATCCTTTTGTTTATTGGGCCAATAAAATACCGACTTGGATTGCCCCCTAGACTTTGTTTAGAAAAGGTTATGACTTTTTCGTAGTAATCTCGAGGTTTGGAGTATTCAATGATACTCAGGTGATGACGAGATCTTATTCATACACTTTTGAGTTATGGACCAACCCTCCTTAGAGGTTTGAGACCCTTGGAGAATTACTTCACCTTAAATAGCAGGGAGTGTTTATACCAAGTTGTGATCGCTTTAGTTATGCGAGCAAGTCAAGTGAATGGTACACTTCAAGTGTGAGCGTGCACTCATCTTATTGCTCCAAGGATGATTCTAAGGTGACAAAGTGATCAACTCGTTAATCATTTGGTTATACGTAAAGGGTTGTCCAGTGTATAAGCATAAGACTCTCGGAATCAAGAAAGTCAGGTTAAGAATTTAGGGAATTTCACTAATTTCCGGATCCAAGCAATGTGGTCTTGTCTTCTATAAGGACATTTGGTCATCAAGCTCTTACCAATCACAAGGGAAGAACGTCGTAAATGACAAATTGAGTGCAAGACCAAGTAAAATGTAGAGTGGATAGAAGTAAGACTGGGCTCTAAATCCACATGACCATAAGAAATAATGAGTTTATCGTAACAAACTTGCAAGTGTATTATTTTAGATACACCTTCTTAACCTTGAGACATCGATTTGTAGAGTTATCCAAACAATTAATAATCTTTGGCGTCCGAACAAATGTCTCGTTTTAGTTAAGTATTGAAAACAAGAAAGAATGACAGGTTTAGTAGCTTGGGATAAAAGTGTCACATCATGGAATTTTGAAATTTGGAGTCAAGTCTTCGCAAGTAAGGATTACAACTAGAGTTTCTTGCACTCCAGGGCTTTCAAGGGTAATTTTCGGATAGTGTTTTTAATTAAAATTCAAGCCCTCTCCTTGGTGAAAATTTAGTTAAGATCAATTTACTCTTAGAGTTGGTTTTTGCACCACCAGAGAGCTTGGGAAGGTGACTCTTTGGATCTTGTAATACGATGGTTTAATCTATTTAGGGCTAAGATGGAGAATCTTACTGTGTTCGGATCTTGGGAAAAATGACAACGACCGTCATGTGCTGAAATATTGAGGAATGGGGAGTTAAAACGATTGATTAGTGGCCGTTGCTATCAACTCCCGCTTAAGACTGTTAACTTTACTTGATGATGCGTAGCGACGTAATTTTTGGATGACATAACTATGAGAAGGGTCATTATGATGAAACCTTTAATTCACAATTTATAGCTTAAGTGAGAGGAGACCTCCTGTCTTTGAATTTTTAACCCACTCTTTAGTGGAAATCTAAGATGAAATTTGATAAATGATACATTGAAGATATATAATCTACAAGAATCCTCCGATCTTAAGAACCAGAGCTTGCAATTTCTCCAAGAATTATAATCCCAGTTAGGGAGATTCAAGAATAAGGGAGACATGTGTGTTTTCCAGATATAGTTGATGAAACTTCTCGTGGAGTAATGGGTTTTTATGAGACACCCTTCATGTTGAAATCAAATTGTGCCAAAACATGTCATGATAAAAAGGGTTTTTACCCTCGTGAGTTACGAAACAAAGGGTTATAGAAAGTAGTTGGGAGTCATTTCAGGAACATCTTTTTAAACTACAGACGTATGTTCCTCAAGAAAAGCTTGGAAGATATCTACATTTATTTAACGTGTAGAAGCGTTAACCTCGTGTAACGTTCGTAGGACATAAGAGACTCTGGTCCAAGTGTAATCAGGGTTTTTGTTATTGTTTTGTAACTGATAAACCTGACCTTGTCTCCGCGGAATCGGAAATGGTTTATCAGCCGAGACCTCATATGTTAAGAGATAAGGTCTCTTGGTGTAGGTTGTGTTGAACTCCTACGTGTAAGAGAGTCATATAGTGAAGAATCAGAATAGGCAATGAAGGTTGGCTAAATGATCACGTCCTGGCTAATCGATTTATGAGCAGCGTGTTAAGTAAGCATGGTTCGTGATTGTAACCTTTTGAAGTTAAGTTGAACTCGAAGGTTTTGATGCCATCTAGCGCGGCATGATATTATGAATTAACCCGGTAAGTTCTATGTATTTCAGGTAGATCCTCCTTCGGGAGTGTAGTGATTTGATAACGCCCGCGCCTGGTTAGCTTGTTTTGATTTCTCTGAAATATCTATTTCCTATTTATTACCGGGATAGAGCAAGTAGAACCCGCATTGTGATTAATGGCACGATGATCTGAGCGGCGGGTTAAGACTTCATTTGAACCCAGTGGAATTATTGCCGACAATCTTAGCAAGTAATAGTAGAAGTGCAACGAAAAAATTTTGGTAAAGAATGTTGCTCCGGTTTGAGTTCTCTTATTGTAGAGGTCCGAGTTCTTCCGTGGAAGGAGATTCTGATGCCCGATTATTATAGTTCAATCATGGGCAAGAGGAGCACAGTTGGGTGCCCTTGGACTTCATGCAACAATGTTTCCCGGAACTCCTCACCTCAGGTGCAAAGTAATCGTCTTTGAAACCCTTTACACTTATAAGTACTTGCAACCCGTAGACCCAAACCTAAATTTCGAGGACGAAATATTTCTTTTGTTTATTGGGATTTGTAACATCCCCAATCCTTCTAGACCCCTAGATGGTGTTAGGGCATGGGTGGTGTGCAGAATGGCCACTAAGGCCCTTAGGCCAAGTGGAGTGTGCTAAGTGCACACCAAGGGCACAAAATCAACATAGTCCAATACCACTCCCTTAGGCCAATTGACCCTCAATTCACCAAATTGACCTCCCACATACCACCCTAACCACTAAGGAAGACCATAACCATGGAAATTGCACTTGGGTGTGACCCAATTGCATGAAATTGACCAAAGTCAATATTAGGTCAACATTAACCAAACCAAGTCAATTAGGGTTCAATTGACCCTCAAATATTCAAATTGACCTTACCACCACACTCTAAACACCTTAAGGAACCCAATGGACCAAAAAGCCCCATCATGGTGGGACCAATTGACCCCAATTGACCAAAGTCAAACTTAACCCAATTTTGGTCAAATCTACACCCTTTGATTAAATTGAACAAATTGGAGCCCCACCATGGACCAACCTATGTTGGGTGATGTTAAGGGACCCATGACCCCCAAGTGGGGTCAATCCACTCACCTTGGTTGACCAAAGTCAACCATGGTCAACATAGCCCATTAAAGGTGAATTTCAAGCCTAAATTGAAATGAACCCCAACACCAATCAATTAACCAATTAATCATGGACCTTAGGCCTTGCCATCAGCCCTAGACTGAACTACACCTTGAGCTTGATTAAATCAGTGGAGGGGGGGACCAAAAATTGATCAAAAGGTTAAAGCATAAAGCAAAAGGCTTAAAGCATTCCCCTCCTCTACACTCCTCCTCCCCAATCAGTCTTGGACCCTTCCCTGATTGCTGGGGGTCTGAGCTTGACCCAGATGGAAGCAGGAGGCTGGCAGCTATAGGAGGGTGGAAGCAAGGGGGCACAACCGAGGAGCTCAATTTCAAAACCCCCTATAGAGGCCTCCCCCTCCCATTTCAGCCATCCCATTAGCTTCAGAGCACTGAGAGCAGACGAAAACCACATCTGGAGCGAAGCTTTAGCTGAAGAAACGAGTTCGGGAGCGGGATCGCCGGAGCAAGGATTTTCCATGGCCAACCGCCGCCGGAGCCATGAAAGGACTGGGATAGTCCTGCGAGCGCTAGGCTCGGGTTATAAGGAAGGACTGGGATAGTCCTGCGAGCGGTAGGCTCGTAGTTTAAATATAAGACTGGTGTAGTTTAGCGAGCGGTAAGCTCGTAGTTTAAATATAAGACTGGTGTAGTCTAGCGAGCGGTAGGCTCGTAGTTTAAATATAAGACTGGTATAGTCAAGCGAGTGGTAGGCTCGTAGTTTAAATATAAGACTGGTGTAGTCTAGCGAGCGGTGGGCTCGTAGTTTAAATATAAGAACGGTGTAGTCTAGCGAGCGGTGGGCTCGTAGCTTAAATATAAGACTAGGATAGTCCTGCGAACGATTGGCTCGACTTTTTTTATAAATGTTGGTTTAGAATTGCGAGCTGAAGGCTCGGAAGTAAGAGATAATACATAATTGTATGTGCATAAGATGTGGTGGGTCTTCGGTTCTGGCTTAGTCGTCACACCGACAGTAGTTCATTGACTCGGCAGTGCTAGTGGTTTGATTAGGGGCCGGGTTGTTTTACTGCGCGTCCGACGGGACGGATTCCCTAAACCCTGCCTGGCCAATTCAGTTTAGTACGCAGGAGCTCGTGAGTACCGGGTATCGGTATCACAGCGTACGTTAGGGCCTAGGTCTGGTAGTGTGACTTACCCACCTAGGTGAGGAGACGCCCGCTCCTCTGCCACCATTTGACCACGACGGAAGGTGCCCGAGAGGTTAGCTACCTCCGAAAAGTGGGAACTAAAGGTCTGTACGTACAGAGTCATGTGCGTGAGTTGCAATATTGCATTGCATATCATAGCATAGCATTCTTGCATAAATCAGAGACCTCATCGTATAAATTAGTATGAGCTCTTTTATACGATGAGTTTACCTTAGTGTCAGATCCCTTAACTTATGTGCTTTTGTGTGTGCATATAAGTTAAGGTTACATTCGTAGCTGCTCTTATTTATTATACATGTTTCTTTATATTGCATTGTCTTTTACTTATTGATGTCACACTATACTCTGCTAGCATAGAATTATTATTAATTAATGTTCTGTAATTATAAACTCTGCTAGTCTAGCCACATGTCACTTGCTTTTGATTTACCCTTTGATGTCCTCCGCTTCCTCCTCCCGCACGGTGTCTAGGAGTCGCGGGTGGAGGCGGTGTGGAATATGCTGAGTCTTATAGACTGACAGTCGGTGGACCTCTTCATTTTAGGGATGATGTGTCTGAACAGCAGGACCCCGTTCAGGAGACAGGACAGGAGAACGGGATGAAGCAGAGCAGCCACTACACGTCGTCGCAGCAGCAGCTACAGATGCATGAAGACAGAGTTTGATAGCTTCCGCATAGATGTAGAGTGAGAGTGTTGTTGCACTATATTTGAACATGTACTGGGCGTAAGCCCCTTATTCTTTTAGTTCTTTCTCATCGTGGACATTATAATCTTGTATTATGATAAATATATAATATGATTTTGTGGACTTGTTTCATTTAAATACTTCAATTACTGTGATTATGGTTGGCCTGGATGATGATGAATAGCCGGCAAGATCGACGTCTTGTGGAGGCGACCATTAGGTGTAATGGTGTCGCCGCAAGACGACGGTTCTGGGCGGTAAGACCCGGGAAAGAATGCAAAAAAGGGTCTTACACGAAGGATCTTCAAGGCGCTCAAAGATCTTCGAAGAAGTCTTCGAAGACGAGGGAGATCTTCAAAGGAGGATGAAGATCTTCGTCCGTCTTCGAAGTGCTTGAAGATTTTTCATGGGCGTCTTCGAAGATGAAGGAGATCTTCAAAAGGAAGAGGAAGGAGATCTAAATCCTCATGTTGGAGGATTTTACTATTTGCTCCCAATGTTGTGAGATTTTACTATCTGCACCGCACGATGAGAGAATTCACTATTTGCAGCCCCAATGTGGGTGGATTTTACTATCTGCACTGCACGATTAGGGATTTCACTATTTACACCCCATGTTGGGTGGTTACGGGGCTAGTGGGGTTTACTTTGGTCAACCTCATTTCCTCCACCAAATGAGGCAGGTGCTTTGGCTATTCGCAGCCCAGATTAGGGGGTACCTGTCATATATATATATATATATATATATACACACACGTATATAAATAACTTTATATATATACGCATATATATAAATTATATAAATAACTATATATATACACACACACACACACACACGAGTGTCCGACACAGGGCTCCGCCCCTACAGCCTGCCTGGATGCGGCCGAAGGCTAGCTGCAAGTCCGTGCTCGATGCATCTGCGGGTTGCGCCCGCAACATATACATATGAATACCCGAAAGGACCGTAAAAAATATACATCAATATTACAATATTTATTTTGTAAGAAAATATACGTAAATACTTAAAAAGATTTTTTCTATCTCTCTCCCTCTCCGCCACACACTCTCTCTTCGGTTTTGTCAAGGGGGGAGGCTCGAGATTTTGGGGGGAGAGAGGAAGAAGAGTTTTTATTAAATGGCTATTTGCAGGCCATCTTTATTAGATCCAATGGTGGAGATTTTTCTAATGTCTCACTTTGCTAGTCTAATTATCTTGTCATGACCAAAACCCATATTTGTTTATAATATATATATATTTATATTTATTTACTTATATTTATATAAATAATTAACTATATGCCGCAATCAGAAAAGAGAACTAGTTTTGAACATAAAAGTGAATGAAGTTTCTTAGGTGCGAGCCTCAATTGAAGTGATATTATTCTTTGAGCCACACCTTGGGGTGATAGCTAGCATGGTCCCCCCCCCCCCCCCCCCACACCACCACCACCACCACCACCACACACACACACAAATCTACAAAATTTAGAATTTTTCATAAAATAAATTAGAAAATGCTAATTATGATCTTTTTACCGTCATTGTAATATTCCGACCAGATATCATTTTTTTATCGCAAATTTCGCTAACGGTCTGATAATTAATCGAGCGGACCATGCCTCTGACATCCCTCGCGGACTTAAAAAATTCTCGTGATAATAAGCTTGGGAAGCAAATCTCAATCTTTCTAGCCCACACACACGCCATGACGCAAATTCCACGATAAGCCTTCTAGAATCTTCTACTATTTTTTATAAATTAATTCCTAATAATAAATATCTAAATTTTAAGAAATATGCGCACATTGCAATTCGTATAAGAAGGCCATATATACGTAGCTATAACAACGTAACTAACCACAACTCATTTCTCTCTTCTTCTTCTTCTTCGATTCCTCCTCTCATGGCCGCCGCCGCCGCCGCCGCCGCCCGGCCACACGTGCTGGTGTTTCCATACCCGGCCATGAGCCATATTATGTCTCTCCTCGAGCTCTCCCACCGCTTGGTCGAACGCGGGTTCAAAATCACTTTCTTGAACACAGAATTCAATCAATGCCGTCTCCTCGGCACCATGCCGGAGAAACAGGCCGCCGCTGCAGCCACCGCGAGGATTGCCGACGGCATCCATCTCGCCGCCATCCCGGACGGCCTGGCGCCGGACGAAGACCGCAATGATGTCGGAAGGCTTACAGAGTGCGTGATGAAAGTCATGCCGGGATTCCTGGAGGAGTTCTTGGTAAGAAATGCGGAATCAGAAGCTGATGACGATGAAGAGAGGTTCACTTGCATAATTGCAGATCAATGCATGGGTTGGGCGATCGAAGTCGCCAAGAAGGCCGGCCTCCGCTCGGTAGGATTCTTTCCGGCGGCAGCCGCCGTGCTCGCCGGAATTCTTAGTATCCCAAAGCTTCTTGAAGATGGCGTTATTGATGTGGAAGGTAACTAAAATTTAATTTTTCTTTTATAAAAATTGTATATATATATAATGCATTTTTCAATTGTAAAAAACAAATGTTTACTGATAAAAATTAAATAAAACTATGCTATCATGTTGAATTAGCCTAAGCAATATAAGAAGAGCGCAGATTAAACGTAGGCCTGTTTTGGCTATATGCAGACCACAGTATTTAAAAAAAAGGGTATTAATTTTCCTTTTCAACATGCATGCACTAGACTTATACGCACCGTCATCGACCACGACCCGTTCGGCCGCCGGACGAGATCGAGCTTCCTCTCTGATCTCCTCTACCTCCTCTGGCAACTCCGGTCTGTGATCTACGGTCGAGCACCTCCTTCCCTTCTCCGGCCGGCGAGCTCCTCTCTCTTCCTCTATGACTTATTTTTCTATTTTCGAAAAGGCTCTATTTATCCAAAATGTTGTAAATCGTGCTATGCATCTGAATTTAATTAAAGAATAGTGTTTTGTACATAAATAAAGCCCGATGTTTTTGTGATTTTACATGTTTTTTATTGATTGAAAGCTTTGAAATGGGTGGCCACAAACATATTTTATGTGATATATAGAATCAAAATGAGTATAATGTATTTTGTTGGACTATTATATATTGTGGGTCAAATAGACTGCACAAATGTATTTATTTGGCTTTTAAGAATGTTATATTTTGCTTGGTGATTTATTTAAGAAAATATTAATTTGATTTTTAAATATTAATTTCAAAAACGGACTGCATATAACATTGCTCTATAAAAAAGCAGTCCTATCAAATTAATTATCTTAATATACAATAAAGATTAATATTATTTCATTATATATATAAAGAAATCCTAGCTTAATTTGTAATGCATCACACCTAATAATGCATCATGTTCTTCAATTATTTAAAAACAAAGGGCAAAAAATATCATTCACTAATTTAGAGGTCGAGGATGAGGGAGCGTGATAGATTAGTTAGAGGTCGGGGACGAGGGAGCGCGATAGATTAGTTAGAGGTCGGGGATGAGGGAGCGCGATAGATTAGTTAGAGGTCGGGGATGAGGGAGGGGGATGGATAATTAGTTAGAGGTCCAGGATGAGTGAGGGTGACAGATGAGTAAGATGAGGGCTCTGTTAGGGACAGCTCTAGCGGATGGAAAATCTATTTTCCAACCGCCAGAGCTATTTTTTAACTGTTTGGGACAGCTCTCTAGTCCAGCTTTTTGAAAAGAGATTCTTCAAATAAACTGTTTTAGAGGCTCTTTGAGAAGCCAGTACAACATAGCTTTCTAAAAATCGTTTTTATGTTTTTAGTTTTTTCTATTTTATTAACTCCACTTCATTGTATATCACTCCAGCATTATCGTCCGAGCGCGCATTTTTGGTCGGACACTCGTTTTCGCCCGGGCACTCATTTTTCGATCCAGCGGCCATTTTTCGCCTGAAATCTCGTTATTTTCGCCCGTGAGCGCATTTTTCGCCCGAGCGCAGCATTTTTCGCCCAGGCAGTCATTTTTCGCCTGGGCGTGCGTTTTTCGCCATGGCGCCAGATTTTTGCCCGATCGGCTGTTTTTCGTCTGGGCTACCATTTTTCGTCCAGGCGCGCGTTTTTCGCCCAGGCGGATATGTTTCGCCCAGGAGGCCGTTTTTTTGCTCGGACGCGCGTTTTTCGCTCGGGCGGCCATTTTTTGCTCGGGAGCGCGTTTTTCGCCCGGGAGCGCGTTTTTCGCCCGGGCGGGCCGTTTTTCTCCCGGGAGGTCTTTTTTCCCCCGGGCGCGCATTTTTCTCTCGAGGGCGTGTTTTTTCGCTCAGGCAGCCATTTTTTGCCCGTCCGGTCGTATTTCGTCCGTGCGTGCATTTTTGGCCCGGACAGCCTTTTTTTGCTCGGGTGGACGTTTTTCGCCAGCGCGACGGTTTTTCGCCCGTTTTTCTCCCTGGCGACCATTTTTTGCCCGAGCGGCCATTTTTTGCACGGGCGCACGTTATTCGACCGTGCGGTCGTTTTTCGCCCGGGCGGCTGTTTTTCGCCCTGATGAGCATTTTTCGCCTGGACGCGCGTTTTTCGCCCGAGCGACTATTGTTCTCTCGGACAGCCATTTTTGCTCGGGGCGTGTTTTTTCGCTCGGACGCGCGTTTTTCACCCGGGCGCCCGTTTTTCACCCGGGCGCCCGTTTTTCACCCATGTGTCCGTTTTTTGCGTGAGTGACCATTTTTCGACCAGTCGGTCGTTTTTTACCCGGGCGGCAGTTTTTCACCCGAGCGACCATTTTTGCCCAAACGCGCATGTTTGCCTAGGCGCGAGTTTTCACAACTATTATATTTTAATATTTTGGTTTAAAAAATAGTTTTCAAACAATTGTTCTACCGAACAGTTTAAATGAAAAAACTATATTCGATCAGCACTTATGCAAAGACTTTCCAAACAGTCTGCAGCTCTCTCATTAGAGTTTTTCTGAAAGCTTTATTCTAAAAGCTTTATTCGATCAACAGATTTTCAATCCGCTAGAGCTGTCCCAAACAGAGCTGAGAACATTGTTATTTAAGAGCAATGTTCGTTAAAAGCACATCAAATTAGGCTATTAACACGTCTAAAAACTATCTAAAAAACACATACTCAAATACCACAAGCTTTAAGCGCACACCAACAACAAACCCCCGCCCCTCTTCCTTCCTTCTTGCGAAGCAAGCCACGCTCGCGTCAATCTTCCCTACCTCAAGTTTAGCTGCTCTTTGTTAAGCTCAAGAAAATGTCATAAAGATGTTAGCAAAGTTCACAGTAAATTTTGTTAGTGAAGAAATAGCGAAGCGACAATCTCTACCCTGTAAGCTTTCTTTAAGAATAATTAATCTGCTCTTTGAGAAAGTTTTTTTATTTGGTGTGACATTAACAAATAATTAATCTAATTATTAATATTTAATCACCAATATTAATATTTTTTTTTGTAATAAACTAATTAATCTGCATACAATTAATTTTTCTACATTTAAACTCTGAAGGTTTGCCAATATCTCATGAAATGTTTCAATTGAGCCCGGAAATGCCCCCTATGGATCCAGCAGAGCTATGCTGGAATTGCTTCAATGACACGAAAACAAAGAAAATCTTTTTCAACAACTTTTACCCGAATAACAGAGCAATTCCAACTGCGGAGCTCATCCTCTGCAACACATTTCATGAGCTCGAGAAGCCTGTGTTCTCCTATGCTCCCAACATACTGCCTATTGGGCCCCTCCTCATCGGGTCTCGGCCCGGTAAGACCTTCGGCAACTTCTGGGTGCAGGAGACGCAATGCCTTGAGTGGCTCGACAAGCAACAAAATAAATCGGTCATATACGTCGCATTTGGAAGCTTAACCGTCCTCAACATCTACCAGTTCCTAGAGTTGGCCCTTGCGCTTGAGCTCACAGGACGGCCATTTTTGTGGGTGGTCCGGCCCGATCTCACTAACGCCAACGATGAACACCAGATAAATCTCTCGAGTATCATTGAAAAAGTGGGAGACAGGGGGAGAATAGTAAGTTGGTGCCCCCAACCACAGGTGCTTGCTCATCCTTCGGTTGCTTGCTTCGTATCACATTGTGGCTGGAACTCAACTCTAGAAGGGCTGAGAAACGGGGTGCCGATTCTTTGTTGGCCATACTTTGCGGATCAAATTTTTAACCAAACCTACATCTGCGACATTTGGAGGGTTGGATTGAGGATTACGGCCGATGAGAACAACATATATTCAAAAGAGCAAATTAGATCAAAGCTGGAGGAGCTAATGAATGATGAGAAGATCAAAGAAAGATCATTGACATTGAAGGAGAAGGCTCGCAAGAGCTTGGAGAGTGGCGGATCTTCCTTCAATAATTTCAACAAGTTTATAAATACAATGAAAAGTGTTTGAATTATGATGATGATGATGATGATGTTCTACTTTTATGTTGCAATAATTCCGTGATTTGACATCAAATTTAAAAGTGAAGTTATAAGAATATTGTATGTGTGTAATATTATTTTATGAATGTAAGTTTTTCTTAATCAGTAAGCACATAATTCTAATTAGTATTCTTGATGAAAATGAATGATTTTGTTGGTCTAAGGAATTAAGTATTGTATACATACTTTTTGAATATTTGATGCCAAACTAATTCTGCAAAGACTTTGGTCCAACAAAAGTGAAATTTCGCCCTCATAAATGTGTTGTAATTGAGCTTCACTAATGCCTATGTGTTGAGTTGATTAAGTTTTTTACTCTAATGTTTGAAGTAATTTTGGTCTTTTGATACCTAGATTAATTCATGACCATTGGTTTTTTGATCTTGCGATCTGGCCATTATTTTGATTTCTTATTTTTGTCACTTGAACAAATTTTTTAGTGCGATGTTATTAGCAGTCCTACAACGGTTATTCACAGTCCTAAAAACACATAATGGTCATTCACAGTCCTACAAACATTTAAATTCATTGGACTGCGAATATGAATGGACTGTATTTAGTCGTTATAGGACTGCTTATAACATTGCCCTATTTTTAAAGCACATGCATGATATTTGATCTGTGATTTGACAAATCATAGCCCATAATCAAGTAAAGCAACCTCAGCCACTTGATTTCGCATGATTTTCAATCTCAAGCAATATGATTGGTCGTTGGAGATTTTAACAGGTTT
Organism: Dactylorhiza incarnata; assembly: GCA_033032865.1. Lineage (NCBI taxonomy): Eukaryota > Viridiplantae > Streptophyta > Magnoliopsida > Asparagales > Orchidaceae > Dactylorhiza > Dactylorhiza incarnata. The sequence goes on from JAWHQI010000275.1 coordinate 2,559,933, forward strand.
TTTTATTCACATAGGTGTACAACTCGTATTTGCCGAGTAGGCCCGGTATTGACCTAACTCACCCAAGGTAAGGTGAGGCGAATACACCTATTCTATTCTCGACGACATGATCTCTTCTCGACGACACCATTACAACCTGTCTGGACGATGAAAACTCCTTCTCGCCCAGAGCAAGGCGAGGCGAGTGCGACCAGATCTCAGGCGAACTCGCCTCAGGGGAACTTGTTGAAGTTGAAGTGGAGCTAGTGTGAGGGGAGAGGCGAGTGGAGGAAGGAGTGTTGGCGAGTGCATGATGGGCGAGTGGAGCCATGGGGCTGGCGAGTGGAAGCTAGGGGGGTTGGCGAGTGGAAGTTTGGGGGTTGGCGAGTGGGAGTTTGGGGGGTTGGCGAGTGGAGCTATGGGGGTTGCCGAGTGGATCAAGGGGGCCGGGGCGAGTCCTTCAAGAGGCTGGGCGAGTGCATCTTGTGAGCTTGCCGAGTGGAGCCTTTTGTGGCTGGCGAGTGGATGAAGGAGAGGGGGCGAGTGAAGCATGGGGGGTTGGCGAGTGCTTGTGTGAGGAAGTGTGTTTGCCGGGTGCTGCAAGAGTGAACCCCCCCCCCCCCCCCCCCCTCTCTCTTATATTCGTGGTTGCCTATAAATACCCCCCCCCCCTAGTGTATGTTGAAAAATATAGAGAAGAGAAGAGTTGAGAGAGAGAGAGAACTAGTGATCAACTAATGAGTGAGATTGGGAGTGTTTCTACACCCCAGGAGAGTCCAACCCCAACCCTCACATCAGCGAGAGGTGGAGAGTGCAGGGTTGAGTGCGTTGAGGAGTGGAGAGTGCGTTGACAAACTCAACAACACCTAGTGGAGAAGCGGACCTTGTCCACGACAAGTTATTTTATCTTTATCTCAGCTGTTGTGAATCAAGGTGTATGTACCTTGTATTCAGCGTGTTTATTTGTAATCAATTGCCTAGTTATAAAGAGTTCTTTGTCTTTGTTCATCGTTGGTGTTCTTGTTCATGGTAGCATCACAAAATCTAACATGGTATCAGAGGGAGGTTGGTGAAGAGGAGTGTGCTATCAAGGTTCAAGGTTGACAACCAAGATGGACGACGGAGGAGGTTATGCGTGAGGACTAGGCATTGAGTTGCTCACCCAGACCAACTACAAGAAGTGGAAGTCATGCATGGAGAGCTACCTTCTTGGAGAGGACCTATGGGAGGTCGTTGGAGGAGCTTAGCAAGAGGAAGTTGTAGCTGCCGGAGACAAGGGTCCAGCAGTGAGGGCGTGGAGGAACACCAACGCCAAAGCTGAGTTCACCTTAAAGAGGGCTATCTCACCAGACTTGTTCGACCACATCCTGGGGTGTAAGTCAGCGTCAGAGATGTGGAGAGCCCTTGATGGGTTATTTAACAAGAAGAACGTAGCGTGGCTACAGTTCCTGGAGAATGAGTTGGCACGGTGCACTCAAGGGGAGTTGTCGATATCCACCTTCTTACTGAAGGTGAAAAACCTGTGTGCAGAGATCTCAGTCTTGGATCCCGACGAGCCGATCTCAGAGGCGAAGATGAAGAGGCACATACTCAGAGGCCTGCGGAAGGAGTATGTTCCGTTTATCACATCTGTGCAAGGATGGACTACTCAGCCCACCTTACTGGAGCTAGAGAACCGTATGTCGTCACAGGAGAGCTTGGTGAAGCATATGACGGGAGTGTCTATCTCAGGGGGAGATAGCGAGGCATTGTTCTCAGGCAAGAGAAAGCCTTGGGACAAGAAGAAGAAGAACTCCGGAGATGTGACCCTCAACATCTTCTCAGGGAATTAGGGAGAACTTTCTCCCTCCTTATGACCAGAGGGGGAGACCCCTTTGCTTTGCCTGCAATAAGTACGGGCACATGGAAAAGGAGTGTCGATCAAATCTCAAGGCCGATCATGTTGCTGAGAGAGAGGGAGACCACCGTAGAGGTGGAGACCATCAGAGAGGTGGAAGAAGAGGTGGAGGAAGAGGTGGAGGTCACCAGGGTGGTGAAGGCGGAGACAACTGCTTCTTGGCTGAGATGACGGCAACTTCGGTCGATGCTTTATCCTCCGTCAACTTTGAGAATGACTGGATAGTGGACTCCGGTTGCGGGCATCATCTCACTGGAGATGTGTCTAAGTTTGCATCCTTGAAGGCATATGGTGGAACTGATGTTATCATCACGGCGGATGATACGGTGCATCCAGTTGAGAAGGAAGGGATGGTATCCCTGGGAAGTGAAGAGAAGCTCGTGACACTGAAGAGTGTGTATCACGTGCCGGGCATGAAGAAGAACCTCTTCTCGGTTGCGAATGCAGTGGATGCAGGATACCACGTGTTGTTCGGACCGAAGGAGGTGAAGTTCCTGAAGAACCTGTCCTCAGTTGATGCTGATGTCACGCTCACCGGGAGAAGGGTGAAGGACTTGTACGTTCTATCTGCAAGTGCCTATGTGGACAAGCTGAAGACAAATGACAGCGCATCGATCTAGCATGAGAGGCTAGGTCATGTGGGGATGGACAAGTTGAAGATGATAGCGGCGAAGGGTCTGGTGTCTGGCCTGCCCAATCTCTCCTCTTGCGGCGACGGCCATGTGTGCGAGGGCTGTCAATTTGGAAAGTCACATCGACTTCCATTTGACAAGTCGAAGACCAGATGTAAGGCGCCTCTTGTGTGCGTTCATGCTGATGTGATGGGGCCGTGCGCCACCCTGACCTATGGAGGAAACAAGTATGCGCTGGTCTTGGTGGATGACTACACCCGCTACACGTGGATTTACTTCATGAGGGAGAAGGCGGTGGTGTTTGAGAAGTTCCAGGAGTGGAAGGAACTAGTGGAGGGGAGGCTGAACCTGAGGGTGAAGAAGTTAAGAAGTGATAATGGGGGGGAGTTTACCTCTAACGCTTTTAACTCTTTCTGCAGGAAATTCGGCATCCGACGAGAGCTCTCCTGCGCCCACACCCCTCAACAAAATGGGGTCGCAGAGAGAAAGATCCGCCATCTGGTGGAGACTACCAGGAGTTGACTACATACCAAGGGGATTCCCAAAGCCTTATGGGCGGAGGGAATGGCGTGTGTCACCCATGTGATCAACCGGCTACCTCTGAGCCCTAACAGGATGGTGTCTCCACACCAACTCATGTTCGGGGAGAAGCCAGATGTGAGTCACATGAGGGTGTTTGGCTCTACCTGCTTCGTGCACATTCCGGAGGCTGAGAGAACCAAGTTGGAGCTGAAAACGAGGAAGTGTGTCTTCATCGGCAATGACGTGCAGAAGAAAGGGTGGAAGTGCATGAACCCACAGACCCACAAGTTCATCGTCTCGCGCGACGTAGTGTTTGACGAACTGATCTCGTATCAGGGAGTCTCTTCTGTGGTGCTACCGGAGAGTGGAGAATCAAGCAGGGGAGAAGAGAGAGTCATTGAGGACTCTATGTTGGAGTTGGAGGTATCTCCAAGTGCCCCATCGCCATCTGGCTCAGGGGGAGCTTCCAGCTCTAGAAGCATGGGGAGCGCTGCTTCAAGAGAAGTTGAAAGAGGAGCTGGAGAGGAGTCTACCGGAGTGGTAGAAAGTGGTCAAGCCTTGAGGAGGTCGAAGCAGACCATCGTCCCGCCTGCTCGCTATAAGGAGGGAAACTTCGTGAGTTTGGTCTCTTGCTTCTTCGCAGGACCACTCGACGAGAGGGAACCTGCCTGCTTTGAAGATGTTGTAGGCACTAAGGAGTGGGACGTGGCCATGGATGAGGAGATGGAGGCCTTGAAGAAAAATGAGACATGAGACCTTGTTCCCATGGTGGAGGGCATCAAACATGTCACCTGCAAGTGGATGTACAAGGTGAAGAAGAGAGCTGACGGAGAAGTTGAGCGGTACAAGGCTAGGCTTGTCGCTCGAGGTTTCTCACAAACCTATGGAGAGGACAATGAGGAGACATTCAGTCCTGTGGTGAAGATGACGTCGGTGAGGACGGTCATTGCCCTAGCAGCATGCAGAGGGTGGAAGTTGTGGCAGCTGGATGTGAAGAACGCGTTCCTATATGGAGAGATAGACAAGGACATATTCATAGTGCAACCACCTGGGTATGTGTCCAAGTCTCAGCCACGTCATGTCTGCAAGCTGAAGAAGACCCTCTATGGGTTAAAACAGGCACCGAGAGCCTGATATGGGAAGATTGCAGAGTATCTGCAGTTCTGTGGTTACGATGCCTCAGACTCAGCCTCTATCATGTTTGTGAAGAAGAGTGGAGATCTTCACGTGCTGGTGCTGCTGTGCGTCGACGACATGATCGTGACAGGGAACAACAGTGAAGAGGTCGTGGCGCTGAGACAGCAGCTAGCCATACGGTTTGAGATGAAGGATCTTGGTGAACTGCACAATTTCCTTGGACTTCAAGTGGAGAAGAGAAGTGGCGGGCTGCTCGTGACCCAGAAGGCGTATGCCAAGAAGATCGTCGAGAGATTCGGCATGAAGGAGGGGAAGAGCAGCTCCGTTCCACTGGAGGTTGGGCTGAAGCTTCGGAAGGAAGAAGGGAAGATTCTTCCTGATCCGAAGATCTTCCGGGCATTGGTGGGGAGCCTTATCTATCTGACCATCACAAGGCCGGACATCGTCTTTGCTGTCGGCCGAGTGAGTTGGTACATGCAGGAGCCGCGGAAGCCTCATCTGGAGGTAGCTAAGGGGATACTGAAGTATGTGAAGGGGACCCTTGAGATGGGGTTGTTCTATGGAGGGAGGACCGACTTCAAGCTGCATGGTTACACAGATGCAGATTACGCAGGTGACGCTGATGACCGCAAGTTGCCATCAGGTTACGTGTTCATGTGTGGAGCCACTGCCATCTCGTGGTGTAGCAAGAAGCAGGACTCCATTTCCCTTTCCACCACTGAGGCTGAGTACAAGGCATCGTCCTTAGCAGCTCAGGAGTGTGTCTGGCTGAGGAGGCTGGTGGAAGATGTGGATGAGAAGGTCAGAGGACCTACTGTGCTGCGTGGAGACAACGAGAGTGCTCTGAAGCTGGCAACCAACCCAGTCTGTCACGCAAGGACAAAGCACATAGAGATCGAGCACCACTTCATCCGAGAGAAGGTTTTGGGTGGCTCGCTTGCGGTGGAGCACGTGCAGAGTGAAGAGAACCTGGCGGACATCTTCACAAAACCCCTATTCGCGGGGCCGTTCAAGAAGCTTCGCGCTTGCCTTGGAGTTGTCCCTGAAGCTCACTTCAAGGGGGAGTGTTGAAGTTGAAGTGGAGCTAGTGTGAGGGGAGAGGCGAGTGGAGGAAGGAGTGTTGGCGAGTGCATGATGGGCGAGTGGAGCCATGGGGCTGGCGAGTGGAAGCTAGGGGGTTTTACGAGTGGAAGTTTGGGGGTTGGCGAGTGGGAGTTTGGGGGGTTGGCGAGTGGAGCTATGGGGGTTGCTGAGTGGAGCGAGGGGGCCGGGGCAAGTCCTTCAGGAGGCTGGGCGAGTGCATCTTGTGAGCTTGCCGAGTGGGGCCTTTTGTGGCTGGCGAGTGGATGAAGGAGAGGGGGCGAGTGAAGCATGGGGGGTTGGCGAGTGCTTGTGTGAGGAAGTGTGTTTACCGGGTGCTGCAAGAGTGAACCCCCCCCCCCCCTCATCTCTCCTATATTTGTGGTTGCCTATAAATACCCCCCCCCCCCTAGTGTATGTTGAAAAATATAGAGAAGAGAAGAGTTGAGAGAGAGAGAGTGAGAACTAGTGATCAACTAGTGAGTGAGATTGGGAGTGTTCCTACACCCCAGGAGAGTCCAACCCCAACCCTCACCTCAGCGAGAGGTGGAGAGTGCAGAGTGCAGGGTTGAGTGCGTTGAGGTGTGGAGAGTGCGTTGACAAGCTCAATGACACCTAGTGGAGAAGCGAACCTTGTCCGCGACAAGTTATTTTATCTTTATCTCAGCTGTTGTAAATCAAGGTGTATGCACATTGTATTCAGCGTGTTTATTTGTAATCAATTGCCTAGTTATAAAGAGTTCTTTGTCTTTGTTCATCGTTGGTGTTCTTGTTCATGGTAGCAGCACAAAATCTAACAGAACTCGCTTCCGACAAGTAGGGGACGAGTTTGGTCGTCTCAGCTGTACTCGCTCAGGGAGAGAGCGAGGCGAGTTCGGGTCAACCTGACTCATAAGCCCTTCCTCGCTATTCGCGGACCAATGGGGGTTGCGGCTAGTATTTTTGAAAAGGCACGAGGAGCTGTTCGCAGACCACTTAGTTATGCGTATAGTAATTTGGTTAAGGCGGAGGGAGCTGTCCGTAGGCCAATAAGACTATTTTGCCCTTAAAATGATTTGCCTATAAATAGGATATCCCTTGCTTCCGTTGAGGCCATGTCCCCCATTATCCTTGGAAAAATGCTTCTTCTGGTTGCTTATTGAATGAATATGAGGGCCTTGGTATGTATTTTTTGATTTTCTTCAAAAACTTGACTAGAGATGGTTCCCAAGAGGCATCGGTCGAAATTTGAAATCTAGTTTGAACCAGATCCCAAAGCCCCGGGGAAAGAAAATGTTATGCAATCGGACCGAGTACCGCGGTAGCGCAACAGAATTTAAATCGAGCACAAGCAATAGCGCAAAATAAAATAAATACGGAACGAGATTTCAAGCACACAGACGACACAAAATATACGTGGTTCGGAGAGAAGCTCCTACGTCCACGGGGAGAGCACCGGAGAATATCCACTATAATAATCAGAGAATTTGTAGTACAGAGATTACACTAAGATCAATAGATGTGAGATACACCACGAGAAACACCGCTTGCATCGCCGGCCTTCAAGGAGTCTCCGCCTGAGATCTCGCCGCCGATGAGGGGATCGGTCTCGATTCAAACACCGGAGTCGCCGAAAGGATCCGCCCTCCTTGTCGTCGGATTGCCGGAACTAGACTTCGCCGCCGTTAATGAAGAAACAGCCCGCCACCTCCGCCGCTAGCCTCTTCCTCTCACGAATGCACAACCGCACCTCCTCCTCCACTTCTTATTTTTGGTTACGTGAATAATTCATTTAACCCCTAGCCCAACTCCCTGTATATATAGCTGTCATTACCCATCCTAATTTGGAGATTACCTTAATTAGGAATAAGCCAAGGAGGATAGCCGGCCAAAATTGATTCTCCAATAAATATCCCATAAAATTTGGGATTCCCCAATTGGAATTTCTGAATCCCATGGATTGATGAGGTGGCACAATCCAACAATCTCGACCTTGACGCCTCACGCAAACTCCACCTGCAGCTTGGATCTTCTCCCTCCGGCGAACTACCCCCCTCTCCCTGGGGTCACCCCAATCAGCATGCGCGAATGTGAGCCATGTCAAGGCAGTGCTTGAACTTGACTCCTGTCAGTGGCTTAGTCAGCATGTCCGCAATATTATCCTCCGTGGGCACCTTCAGTAACTGAATGTCTCCGCCAGCAATGAATTCTCTCAACTTATGATAGCGCACGTCGATGTGTTTTATCCTGGCGTGACAGACAGGGTCTGTAACGGTACTGGCCAGGACCGTCAACACATGACCTACAAGCCCAGTACCGCCGGCACCGACGGCCCAGGACCGTCAACAGACCTACTGGCACCGCCGGTTCAGCCTCACCCAAACGGGTTAACCACAAGCCTGCAGGTCGTACACTCCAACGCCTCTCTGGCCTGTTTCTCAGCACAGTGCGTTGTTGATGGCGGGATTCGAACCCACGCCACCCTTGATAAGAACCCTTCAACAGGTCTCATCACCAACTGAGCTGCAGCTCAGTTGGTGATGAGACCTGTTGAAGGGTTCTTATCAAGGGAGGTTGTGGGTTCGAGACCTCCCTCCAACAATGCGCTGCGCCTGAGAAACAGGGCCAGAGAGGCGTTGGGGTGTACGGCCTGCAGGCTTGTGGTTAACCCGTTTGGGTGAGGCTGATCCGGCGGTGCCAGTAGGTCTGTTGACGGTCCTGGGCCGTCGGCTGCACTTTTTGTAACGGTACTGGCCAGGACCGTCAACACATGACCTACAAGCCCAGTACCGCCGGCACCGACGGCCCAGGACCATCAACAGACCTACTGGCACCGCCGGTTCAGCCTCACCCCGAAGGGTTAACCACAAGCCTGCAGGCCGTACACCCCAACGCCTCTTTGGCCTGTTTCTCAGCACAGTGCGTTGTTAATGGCGGGATTCGAACCCACGCCACCCTTAATAAGAACCCTTCAACAGGTCTCATCACCAACTGAGCTGCACAGTGCGTTGTTGTTGCACTTTTTGTAACGATACTGGCCAGGACCGTCAATACATGACCTACAAGCCCAGTACCGCCGGCACCGACGGCCCAGGACCGTCAACAGACCTACTAGCACCTCCGATTCAGCCTCACCCAAACGGGTTAACCACAAGCCTGAAGGCCGTACACCCCAACGCCTCTCTGCAGCTCAGTTGGTGATGAGACCTGTTTGAAGAGGTTCTTATCAAGGGAGGTTGTGGGTTCGAGACCCCCCTCCAACAATGCGCTGCGCCTGAGAAACAGGGCTAGAGAGGCGTTGGGGTGTACGGCCTTCAGGCTTGTGGTTAACCCGTTTGGGTGAGGCTGAATCGGCGGTGCTAGTAGGTCTGTTGACGGTCCTGGGCCGTCGGTGCCGGCGGTACTGGGCTTGTAGGTCATGTGTTGACGGTCCTGGCCAGTACCGTTACAAGGTCTTTGGCCAGACAGATTGCACTCTGGCTGTCGCAGTGCAGCTTCACCGCCTCCTGAGAAATCCTGAGTTCTTTGGCGAGACCTTTAAGCCAGATGATTTCTTTTGCCGCTTCCACTGCAGCAATGTACTCCGCCTCTATCGTAGATAGAGCTACTATGTCCTGAAGAGTAGCTTTCCAACTTATGGGACCATCACCAAGAAGGAAGATATACCAAGATGTAGATCTTCTTCGGTCGAGGTCCCCAGCATAGTCAGAATCAACAAATCCCTCTAGAGCTCCACCGTCCTTGCTCTTTTTGAAGAGTAGCCCGACATCTGGTGTTCCTTTCAAATATCTCAGGATCCACTTTACTGCTTCCCAGTGTTGTCGCCCTGGATTCGCCATGTATCTGCTGACCACGCTCACAGCCTGAGTGATATCTGGTCTTGTACATATCATCGCGTACATCAAACACCCAACCGCACTAGCGTACAGAACCTTGAGCATCTTCTGGCGTTCCTCCTCTGAGTCAGGACACTGCTGTGCTGATAATCTGAACTGTTGTCCCAAGGGAGTCGTATCAGCTTTAGACTCCATCATGTTGAACTTTTCTAGAACCTTCTGAATATAACCAGTCTGAGAGAGCCAGATCATGCCTCTCTTTCTGTCTCGCTTGATCTCCATCCCAAGGATCTTCTGAGTGTGACCAAGGTCTTTCATCTCGAACTCAGCATGTAGCTTCTGCTTTAGAGATTTGATCTCCTGGGCTGACTTGCAGGCAATCAACATATCATCGACATATAACATCAGAATCAGAATGTCCCAATTTGCCAGGAACTTGTAGTAGACGCAGCTGTCGTACTGGCTCCTGCAGAATCCATGTGAGGTCATGAACGTGTCGAACCTCTTGTTCCACATTCTCAGAGCCTGCTTCAGTCCATAGAGAGATCTCCTTAGCTTACACACCTTTTTCTCGTCACCGGGTTGAATGAACCCCTCAGGCTGCAGAATGTAGATCTCCTCCTCTAAGTTGCCGTGAAGAAAAGCCGTCTTCACGTCCATTTGCTCTAGATCCATATCCTCCATTGCCACCATCGTAAGAAGCACCCGTATGGAACAATGCTTTACCACCGGTGAGAAGATTTCATCGAAATCAACTCCTTTCTTCTGCGCGAACCCCTTGGCAGCGAATCTGGCTTTATATCTCCACTGATCTTTTCCTGATGCGGGCTCCTTTTTCCTGAACACTCACTTTGAACTGATCGCTTTGGCTCCCTTTGGTAAGGTAACCAAATCCCACGTCTTGTTCTTTTGAAGAGACTCCATCTCTTCCTCCATTGCAGTTTTCCACTGAGAGTTATCTCTGATCTCTATAGCTTCACGAAAGAAACAAGGATCTGAGGAGATTGCCTGAAATGCGTATGCTACAGTGTCATGTAGCCTGAGAGGCAGTCAGACCTCTCTCCTAGACTTGCCTCTGGCAATCGAATACGGCTCCGCCTCGGTAGGTTGCATAGTGTCAGTATCCTCCGGGTCGGAGGAATCATCGTTGTCAGCTTTGTCATTTCCCTCCAGCTCCACTTCCACTGGTGTGACTAGAGTCTTCTCCACCTCTTTAGAATGAGACTGAGATTTCTGTAACATAGAGGCCTCGTCAAAGATAACGTCACGCTTGACCTCCACCTTCTTGGTGTCAGGGTTCCACAGCTTGAACCCCTTCGTGCCGGCCTTCTGGCCCAGATAGATGCACCTCTTGGACTTAGCATCGAGCTTCGTCCTCCCTGAGTCCTGTAGGAGGGTGTATACGGGGCATCCAAATATATGAATATCAGAGTTGTTAACAGAAGTACCTGACCAAACTTCCTGTGCAGACTTCAGATCCAATGACATCGATGGAGATCGATTCACTAGATAACATGTCGTATTAATTGCTTCGGCCCAGAATAACTTGGGTAAATCGACGAACAATCGCATGCACCGAGTTCTCTCCAGAAGCGTCCTATTCATTCTTTCTGCGACGCCGTTTTGCTGCGGTGTGTCGGGAATGGTGAGTTAACAGAGTAGTTAACAGAAGTACCTGACCAAACTTCCTGTGCAGAACTTCCTGATCGCAGTATGCCTGGAACTCCGCTGAGGTGTATTCACCTCCATTGTCAGATCTGAGGTATTTCACCCTCTTCCCGGTCTGCTTCTCTACTTTCGTCTTCAAGATTTTGAACTTTTCGAAGACTTCAGATTTATGTTTCAGAAAATAAATCCATAGCTTTCTAGAGAAGTCGTCGATGAATGTCACGAAGTATCTGGCGCCTCCAAGTGAAGGCTCTGGGGCAGGCCCCCAAACATCAGAGTGTATATATTCCAGCGCCTGCTTGCTCCGCTTCGTGGATGTCATGAACTTCACCTTGTGCTGCTTCCCGAGAACGCAGGTCGCACAGAAGTCTAACTTGCATGTCTTGACCCCTTTCAGTAGGCCCTTCTTGTGAAGCTCCAACAGTCCTCTCTCGCTCATGTGGCCAAGTCTGGCATGCCACATTAGAGAGGAATCTGCATCTGACGTCTCAGACACTGCCGCGTCGCCGGCAATGGTAGTGTCGATCAGCTTGTAGAGAGTGCCAGAGCGCTCTCCTTTCATGACTACCAGAGCGCCTTTCTTGACTTTCAGATATCCGCCCTCACCGGTATAGGAGTAACCGGCCGCCTCCAGAGTGCCTAGGGAAATTAGACTTTTCCTGAGATCGGGCACGTACCTTACATCTGTAAGGGTTCTGATTGTTCCGTTGAACATCTTGATTCGAATACTGTCGATCCTGAGCGTCTTGCACTCTGAGTCGTTCCCCATCAAAACGCGACCACCGTCACATTGCCTGAAGCTGGAGAACCATTCTTTATTTGGGCACATGTGATGCGAGCACCCAGTATCCATAATCCACGCATCTGTGGTGTCGAGAGTGGATTGTACATGAAGTACATCAACGTCACTCTCTGGGTCTAAGGCCACAGCCGCCTGCTGTGGTTCCTGATTCTTCTCTTTCGCCTTTTTCATCGGACAGTTGATTTTCCAGTGCCCTTCTTCCTTGCAGTAGTAACACTGATTCTTCTTGTCCCTAGACTTGGACCTAGGTCGATTGACTTTCTTCCCTCTGTCTCTCGATCTCCCTCTGACCGGATCTTTGTTCTTCACGAACAAGCCCTCGCTGATGCTGGGCCCCGATTTGCTCCTCGTCTCATTTGAGAGCAACGTCGTCATCACCTCCTCCATCTTACGCGTATCCTTTCCGTGGAGGATTGTGGTGACCAGATGGTCATAGGACTTCGGTAGAGAAGACAATAGTAAAAGAGCCTGGTCTTCCTCTTCAACCTTCACGTCCATGCTGCGCAGCTGAGAGATAAGCTTGTTGAGCACGTTCATGTGCTCCAACAGCTGATTGCTCTCGGTCATCCTTAAGTTGTACAACTGTCTCTTCACATAGAGCTTATTCGTGAGAGACTTAGACATGTACAACTCCTCCAGTTTCTTCCATAATTCTTCTGTAGTCTCAGCGTCGACTACGTTATACATGACCTCGTCGGCTAGACTTAGCTGGATCGTGCTTATGGCCTTCAGATCCAATTTCTCCCATTCGTCATCCTTCTTTCCAGACTTTTCCTTGCCGAGGAGCGCCTTGTGGAGACCTTGCTGAACGAGAACCTCCTTGATCCGCTTTTGCTATAAACCGAAATCGATCTTGCCGTCGTACCTTGAAATCTCGAATTTTGCCGTCATTGCTTTGCTCGCAGAGCTATTGGGCAATTTTAATAATGTTCACGGATCAGATCTGAGAAGGTAGGGAGCGGACCGTGTCGTCACCTACCGTTGACCCAAATCAAAAAACTGGAACGTTCAGACGATCACCCCCGCGGAACCTCCCTCTGATACCAATTGTTATGCAATCGGACCGAGTACCGCGGTAGCGCAACGAAATTTAAATCGAGCACAAGCAATAGCGCAAAATAAAAAAAATACGGAACGAGGTTTCAAGCACACAGACGACACAAAATATACGTGGTTCGGAGAGAAGCTCCTACGTCCATGGGGAGAGCACCGGAGAAGATCCACTATAATAATCAGAGAATTTGTAGTACAGAGATTACACTAAGATCGATAGATGTGAGATACACCACGAGAAACACCGCTTGCGTCGCCGGCCTTCAAGAAATCTCCGCCTGAGATCCCGCCGCCGATGAGGGGATCGGTCTCGACTCAAACACTGGAGTCGCCGAAAGGATCCGCCCTCCTTGTCGTCGGATCGTCGGAACTAGACTTCGCCGTCGTTAATGAAGAAACAACCCGCCGCCACCGCCGCTAGTCTCTTCCTCCCACGAATGCACAGCCGCACCTCCTCCTCCACTTTTTATTTTTGGTTACGTGAATAATTCATTTAGCCCCTAGCCCAGCTCCCTGTATATATAGCTGTCATTACCCATCCTAATTTGGAGATTACCTTAATTAGGAATAAGCCAAGGAGGATAGCCGGCCAAAATTGATTATCCAATAAATATCCCATAAAATTTGGGATTCCCCAATTGGAATTTCTGAATCCCATGGATTGATGAGGTGGCACAATCCAACAAGAAAAGTGTTCTCATTTTGACAAACCAAAATTCAAAAGCTTCACCATCAAAGATTGGGACACCATTAGGAGAAAAAAAAAACAAAAGGAAGAAGTGAGTTACTAGAGTATGCCATGTGATGATACTTCCAATGAAGAGCAAGAACACAATACTACACAAAGATAAGAGGAAAAACAACAGACGGCCGCCTTATCCTTCTATAAAGCAATATTTATGGCTTTGAATTCAACCGCTTGCGAAGGACTATGGCTCAATCGGATCGAAAGAGAAGAAATGGAAGATAAAGGTGATGATGAACTAGTAATTTGGAGGTGCGACAATACTTCTGCTACTTCCATCTCGAAGAATCCTATCCTGCACAATCGAAGCAAACACATTGACATCCGCCATCATTTCACCAAGCTTGAGTATTGGCCCACTAGTATGCAAATAGCAGATATTCTCACCAAGTCGTTGTCGCGTGAATGATTTTCTGCCCCAAAAAGGCGGCTGAATTTTCCCTGCGTTGATCGCAGGAAGCAAGCCTGCGGGACAGTATTTCTAGTTTTATATACAGTTGTAACATCATATACCAATTGTATATAGACTGTATTTTTTGTTGTAAATACAGTTGTACATTAGTTCAAGAAATACATTTTTCTACAAATGTATTTTCACCTCAAAATATATACATATGAGTACTTAAAATGATCATAAAAATACAAAGATTAATATTCAGTTAATTATTTTGAGAAAAAAATAAAAAATGTAATAGATAAATGCATTTCCCCCACCATCCTTTGTACAACTGTATTTACAACTAAAAATACAGTCTATATACAGTTGGTATATGACGTTACAACTGTATATAAAACTAGAAATACTGTCCTGCAGGCTTGCTTCCTGCGCTCAACGCAGGGAAAATTCGAGGAGACTATGTGTTGAAACCGATTTCTCGGTCTCTCGTAGAGCTCGGGGCCCTCACCGAAATGAGGGGCGGCTAGCCCTTACTGATCCCTCAAGGAGGGTAGACGGAAGATTAGGAAATTGACTAAGACCTTAGTCACAGCGAGGAGGTCCCTCCACTAACCCGGAAGATCGTTGAGCGCTTCCCCTCCCAAGCCAAAGCTGAGACTTGGGCACCTTGGAGAGCTCTGGAAATGCTAACCAAAGAAATCCTAAGGAGAGGGGAGCTGAAGTGAGATCTTCTCCAAAGGTGCCATTAAGGTCCTATTTATAGATTTTCTGATCTAGTCTGCAAATAACAGGATTCCGCCTTTTGATTTTACTATCCGCACCCCAAATGGGTCTGCTAACAGCCAAGCTCCGCTGTTTGGAGAGGCTAAGGGCAGACCACCAAGGGTAAAAGGGTAAGTTGACCCTAATGATTTATGGGTAAGGGAATGCGAGAACCTTACTGTCGGAGCTCTCGCAGGCCTTCTCGCGGATCCTGCCCGCGACACCTCTTCTAGGGGATCACCTTGCGAGAACCCTGCTGATGGAGCTCTCGCGGGTCTTCTCGCAAATACTGCTCGCGGCGCCTCTTTTAGAGGGTCGCTTTGTGAGGACCTCGCTGGCCCATTTTGGTTGTCTGCCGAGGTCTCATCGGCTGGGGGCCGATCTCGGCGAGGTCTGGATCTCGCAACTCCTGTCTCGCTCGGTTTCTTTGCCTGGCGAATATCGGGGTTGTACACAATCCCCGCTCTTCGCGAGGACAAATGTCCTTACGAAGAATCATCCAACCCCTGATATTCGCCCGCTCCCGGATGACCTGTCAGGAATCTTTGGTGGGACCCACCCTGTGGGCTATAAATATCGTCCCGAACCCCCATTGGCGCGCGCCGTTACTTTTCTTCCTTTTCTTACTTTAGTTGCCTGGAGATGCCGATTTCCGAAGAAGCAGAGGCTCGCCTGAGGGCGATGAGAACTGGCGGGCTACCTTCCACGACCAAGGTCCCTGCCTGGATGAACCGGCCGTCCCCCGCCCAGTCGCCGAAAGTCAAGAAGGCGAAGGCGGCTCGTCGCACCGGAGACGACTCTGTGATGCTGGACTCCTCCCCGGACGATCGCCGCCCCGAGAAGGTATGAGCTACTCGAATTTACGTCAATAAATTGCTCCTCATTCATTTCTACTCGCAGGTTACTTTGCCGAGCGAGATCGTTGGAGAACTTGATGAGGGGTCTCGGAAAAGCCCGCCGGTGGATACGAACCTCGCTGGGAAAGGCACCATCGGTACGATCTGGATCTCGCATACCGCAATATTTTGGTCAACCATATATGACCTCCGTTACTCTTTTCTTACAGTCTCTCCCCTGAATTCTCCGGTCCGCCAGTCGTCGCGGCCTCCATCTCCGCTTCCGCCTCCTGACAAAATCATAGACAAGCCTGGATTCCAGCTCTTGACGAGCGAGGAGACCGGGGGTTCTGCGCCGCCGAAGATCCCTCCTACCAACAGTGCAGCCTACCCCGCCGGCTTGGGCAAATCTCTCTATCCTCACTACGGCAACATGTTCCAGGGTCGTCCCTCGACCTCTCGCCTCCCGCTTGGTAAGTATTCTGACCTCGCCGGAACCCTGCGCGAACTCACGCGCGCCATCTGACCTCTTCGCAATATCTTGCAGACAATGCCGAAAATCCGCTTACCGATTCCGAGCTGGGCGACGACGAGATGTCCCCCCTTCAGGACCAGGTGGAGGACAGTGATGACAAAGAAGGGTCTGCGGGTGGTTCCTGAAGCTCGCCACTATTCTTTTCTTTTGCGCTGTAATTATGATCGGCGAGATCGCCGAAGATTGTAACCGAACTATGAAATGTAGAATGCAAATTTTGTCTTGCTCATTGTGCCTTCCCTTTCCTGTCTTGCCATTTTCACGCGTTGATTGTCTCGCCCTCGCTTATCTCGATATCCGCCTTCGCGGAGGCTATTCTCGCAATGATTGTTCTCGCGCCACGCGTTATTGAATAAATAGGTATAGGATACTTTGGTTGCTCGGACCTTTCGCCGTTTGCCTTAGGATTACTACCCTTTTAGTTATGCGTATTTTCTCTAGGTTTCGCAAGGCATTTTTCCTCTTGGCGAGAGCTCGCCTCTTACCCGGTGCCGGCAACCTTTCTGCCGAGGACCGGTTGGTCTGGATCGCATAAGATTGATTCTCGCCACTCGCATGGTGTCGTGCGAAATTTCTCTTTGCCGAGCGAGCGGGCCCGCCGAGCGAGAAGGAGTATTCCAGCATAAAGACCCGTCATCCTTGCCATCCTCTCCAGAGATCAACCTGAACCCCCCGTCTAGTGAGAGCCCGGGAGAGGAATCGATCTGGGGCATTCCAGCACCAATACTTGTCACCTTGCGAGCCTCTCCAGAGATCAACCTGAACCCCCCGTCTAGTGAGAGCCCGGGAGCGGAATCGATCTGGGGCACTCCAGCACCAATACTTGTCACCTTGCCAGCCTCTCCAAAGATCAACCTGAACCCCCCGTCTAGTGAGAGCCTGGGAGCGGAATCGATCTGGGGCATTCCAGCACCAATACTTGTCACCTTGCCAGCCTCTCCAGAGATCAACCTGAACCCCGCGTCTAGTGAGAGCCCGGGAGCGGAATCGATCTGGGGCACTCCAGCACCAATACTTGTCACCTTGCCAGCCTCTCCAGAGATCAACCTGAACCCCCCATCTAGTGAGAGCCCGGGAACGGAATCGATCTGGGGCATTCCAGCACCAATACTTGTCACCTTGCCAGCCTCTCCAGAGATCAACCTGAACCCCCCGTCTAGTGAGAGCCCGGGAGCGGAATCGATCTGGGGCACTCCAGCACCAATGTAACATCCCCAATCCTACTAGACCCCTAGTGTGAGAATGGTGAGCTCAAAGGGTGGGATGAGGGGCCTTGAGGACCCCTTAGGATGAGAATTTTGCTAAGGGCACACCTAAAGTCCCAATCAGATAAGACCCAAGCTACTAAGGGGGGCCAATTGGACTCCAATTTCCCCAAACTGAGGCCACCCTTGGTCCCATAAACCTTAATGAAGGGTGATGGGGTGAACATCACCCCTTGGTGGGGCTCAATTCCATAGGATTAGCCCAAAATCACCTTAGGTGAGCATGGACCAAACCAATCAATTAAGGGGCAATTGATCCCCAAGTGGACAAATTGACTTTCCCTTATACACCAAACACTAATAGAGATCTACTAGACCCAAAATTCCCCCATCATGAGGTGACCCATCCTCCTCAATTGGGCCAAGGTATAACAAGAGGCAAAATGGTCGAATCCACCATCTTATAACCAATTGGCCACCCAAGGACCAAATTGATCTCACATCTATAACCTAGTTATAATTTTGAACATAAAGGTCCCAAAAGCCCCATCATGGGGTATCCAATTGTCCTTAACCGGGCCAATGCCTTAATTAGGGCACTTTTAGGCAAAAACCCAAATCAATCAATTGAGGACCAATTAGCTTCCAATGATCAAATTGACCCCCCCCCCCCCTACTCTTTAAACATGATTAGGGACCCATTGGACCCAAAAGCCCCCTCATGGGATGGTCAACCCCCTCCAATTTGGTCAAAATCCAAATTTGGGCAAAAAGGTCAACTCAACCCAAATGTGGTCAATTTGCTTTCAAACCTTAAAATTGACTCCACATCTAGTCTTTAAACATCATTAGGGATCTAAGAGACCCAAAAGCCTCATCATGGAAGGGACAATTTCCCCCAATTTGGCCAAAGGCCCAAGGAAGGGCATTTTGGGTAATTTCACATCTTTTGATCAAATTGGGCCAAATAGGGCCCCACCATGGGCCAAGCCCTATTGAGTGATGACATGGGAACCATGACCTACACGGGGGACCAGTCAACCCAAATAGTCAAAGTCAAAGTCAACCCAAATGGGCTTAAGCTCAATTTGAGTGACCAAGTCATTATCCCCATTAATTAAGGCCTAAGTCTAAAGTTGTAAGATTTAATTAGGCTCATGTGAGATCAGGTGGAGGGTGGCTAGGGAATATTGGGCTAACCCAAGCTAACCCAAGTGGGGATTGGGCTAAAGGAGGGGACAAAAAGTGGTTTGATAAAGCAAAAGCTTCCCCTCTCCCTCTCTCTCCTCCCAATCAGCCTTGGGCTCTTCCCTGAAGGGAGATGAGTGCTGAGGAGGAGCTGGAAAGCTAGTAGAGGCAGCCTTGTCGGCTGAGGTGGCAACCCCGTGACCCCCAGCTCCAAACCTCCCAAGGCCGGCCTCCTCTTCCCATTTAAACCCCTCCACGAGCTTCAGAAACGTTTTTACAATCGGGATAGAGCCTTGGATCGAGGAATTCGGTGGAGGAACGAGTTCTGTAGCAAGCTCGCCGGAGACGGAGAAGGAGATGGCAAAACCGCCAGAATACTCGCCGCCCAGCTCGCTTCCAGGTTCGCTTCTCCCCCCCCCCCCCCCCCCCCCCCCCCCCCCCTCTGACTGTGCTAGCATCTAGGATCGTTAGGAGTCGAGTTCGAGCTCAATTGAGCCGAGTTCAATTCGGATTTTCCATGGTTTTCGCCGTTTGGGTTTCTTAGTAGAACCGCCGGAAACTGCCTCCTCCGGCGACCAATCCAACGCCAATCGATCGGCACCACCTCAACGAAGGTGGTGGTGGCGGTGGCTGGCCAGGGAGAAGGAAGGATGGCCGGGATTTCTGGTTCCAAGCGGCTCCAGGACGGGATGATCTGGGCCGTTGGCTCGAGGAAGACGATGAAGGAGCGCCGCCCGATCTGCTTTAAGATCTGTGCAAGATCAGTGCTTTAATTTATACATGACTTGGTGTGCTGTTAGCAGATTTGTAGCTATTTTTGTAGTTTAATTTTAAGGTCCTTAGAAGCCTCAAATCAAAAAGTTGCCTGAGACAACTTTTGTAGATCTGGAAATCTACTTTCATTTGAACCTTAGATCAAATCATTTGGAGTTGATTTGACTCCTGTAGAGATATTTTTCTGAGACTGGTACAAAATAACTTCCACCACCAAAACAACCATAACTCCCATTTGGCTTGGAGTTTAGGGCTGAAACTTTAAACCCTATTGTAACTATCCCTGACCTACCTTGTGCCCAAAAACCAGAATTTTTGGGGCACATTTTTCTATAGTTTATGTCCAAACATTGAAATTGAAATTTATGATAATTAGGTGGCCAAACCCCCTTGTGGGGCCCCCATATTAGGGTGGGGTGAAGTTTAGGCTATGTCCACACACTGTTAAAAATATTGGGTCCATTGGACCACTCCTTGTGGGTGAACCCTCTTTGGAGTGAGAATGGCTTAAGGGTTTGTGTATGTTAGGCCAGGAATTTCACTTAGCTTAAGGAGCCAAATTGAGGCCCTTAATGGCCAAATCATGAAAATGGTGTGAGACACACTATTGTAGCCCTATCTGTCTAGTTTCATTAGAAGCTAAGATTTTGGCATTTGGACGTGAGTAGACCCCAGAGGAGCCTTTTTTCTAGGACTGGTCCTACACTAGGTCAGCCCATTAGAATATTTGCCTAGGTCAAACCCCTCCATCTTTGGAGCTGTGCTTTTAACCATGGGTTGGTATACCCTAGGGGCACCCCCTTCCAAAGGGACAGCCCTTGGTGTACACTTTTACCTAGGGTTTTTGTGGTAGCTAGGATATTTGAATTAAGTTGATTTTTGAAGCATGTGATGTCCAAATGACACCAAACTTTGGTGGATGGCTCTTTTGTATATTTATAGTGCCCACATAAAATTTCACTCCATTTGGAGTTGATTTAGTATGGAAAATTGGAAACTCTAATGAGGGCCTTTAAGGGTCAAATTAGGGTTTAGGTCATTTTGAGGAGTGGAGTGTGTTAGCCTTCCCCCATCATGTTGGATATGTGGGTATAGATATACAATTGCTTGTGCATGTCACACCCTAATGGTCCATTTGGAGCCATTAGGGTGGTGTGACCTAAAACCCTAAAGGTAAACCCTTAAGGGTGCAAGTTGGGCTTTGTGAAGAACATAAGATCAAATGTTCTTGCCATGGCTTGGGACTGTGTAGATATGTGTGTAGGAGCATAAATTGACTTAGTAAATTAAATGAGAATTTTGTAGGGGGTATTTAGGTGTATTTCTTCCTAATAAATGAAAGTGCCCCCTTTCCTTAATAAAATAAGATGCAAGGTCATATGACCTTGTATGACCTTGTTATACTATCAGAGGATGTATTAGGGTGAGATAAGGTTATGGTAATTTTGTTATGATTTGTTGAAGCATTATTCTTTGAAAGAGAAGCTTTAAGTGCTTGCTAGCTTAAGAGTAATTAATCTATTTAAAATACCAAATCATGTGGAAATATTATGATACTTGGGAATCTGTCGTTTTATGTCAATATGAGCCCATGATAATTGTTTGGAAGCATGTTGAATTATATTTCTTGTACTTCATGTAGAAAGTGAAATTTACATCACTTGAGAATTTAATCCTTCTAAAATATCAAATCATAGGGCAATGTTATGATACTATGTAATATGTCATTTTATGTCAATATGAGCCCATGATAATTGATTGGAAGCATGTTGAATTATATTTCTTGTACTTCATGTAAAAATTGGATTATTCAACCCTTGTGTATTAAATTCTTTGAAAATATCAAATCATGGGGCAATGAGATGATACTTGGTTATCTGTAGTCTTAGGTTAAGATATGCCCATGATAATTGTTTGGAAGCATGTTGAATTATATTTCTTGTACTTCATGTAGAAGTTGGATTATTCAACCCTTGAGAATTTAATCCATTTAAAATATCAAATCATGAGGCAGTGTTATGATACTTGGGAATCTGTCATTTTATGTTAATATGTGTCCATGACCACATTTTGGAAGCTTGTAGATTTATATTTCTTGTACCTCATGTAGAAATTGATAATTGCCACCTTTGAATGTTTAATCAGTTTAAAATATCAAAACACATGGTAATGACATAATAATTTGGCAGGGGACTCTAGGTCCCCATGTGGACAAATGGTAATTTCAGAAGTGAAATACTATTTTTCCTAATTATAGTGGCACTTTGGTAATTATGCAATTGTGATGATTTAGCAGGCCAAATGACATCATAGGGTCATGATACTCAGTGAACCACCATGATATAGAATAATATCTTACTGATAATTCTCATGAAGCATGTAGAATCATTTTGAGGGTAGTTCATGTGTAATGTGACTTAGGGCCTTAACTACTTAAAATTATATTAAATATCAATTTAATATGGAAAATTATGGAAATTGGAATATACCTTACTAAGGTCAGTGGAAGTCTAGGATAATTACTGGAGACCTTGGTGATGAGTTTTTAGAAGGGTTCACTTGTGGGGTTGATGGTTAGTTCAAATTAGTGGTCTGCGTTTAGTAAAAACAGAATGTTGAGTTTTAGGCAATTCAGACCACCAAGTAGTGTTTAGAAGTGGTATACTATCAGTAATTGAGTTATAGCACATAAGGATTCAGGGAGGGTCAATCCTAGGGTTAGTTGGGCGGTTGTGCTAGAGTCAACGTAGGAGGGATGTAGGTACGTCCAACCCATTTGGGTGGGACGGGATATGAGCTAAGTCATTTTGACTATAGGAAACGAGGAAGGGTGAACCGATTGTCAACCACCAACTAAAGTAAATGTCTTGAGAAAGGGAACTTTGGGGTGTCATCCCACTGTAGTTCCTAGTACCGTAGCGAGCCCCTTACAGGGTAACCCTCGGGAAGTCCAAGACTAACCCTAAACTGCAATAACATTTAAAGTAGGCAAGAGTAGCCATAGTAGGGTAAGATTGGATCTATGTAACTCTTCCCAGTTGCGGGAGTGGCAGTATTGTGGTGCTCGGTTAGACGAGTGGGAACCTCGAGGGGATGATTATCCCGGTAACTTTCTCAGAAATGTGGCAGGTCTTCGGTACTAGGCAGGTCGTCACTCCGATCGCGGTACGTTGACTTAGCGGGTGAGTAGGGGTTTAAGGGGCCAGCTTGGCTGCGTGTCGGGACGACAGTTCCCCGAAGACACCTCTCACTTGGCTCACAGTCTGGTGGACTCCAGCAAAGAGTACGCAGAGCTCCGCGGTTGTTTAGCGTTGAGGCGTACGTGCGGTCTAGCCTGGTAGAGTGCATACCCGCCTAGGAGTGGACAGCCCGGTCCGCTACCACCGTGTGTCACAGCGGTTGGTACCCGAGAGGTTGGCTTCCTCTCAAATAGAGGGAACTACAAAGGTCTGTGTGCACAGAGTCGTGTGGGTGAGTTCAATGCATAATCATTCATAGCATAAGCATAGCATACGCACTTGCAGATCCTCATCATATAAATTAGTATGGACTCTTTTATATGATGAGTTATATTTCCTAGAAATCCTAACTTATAAGTTTGTATGGGCATTCATATAAGTTAGGGTACGAGATTGATTACTTGTCGCTACTGTTTTTACTGCTTCGCTTTACTTGCTCTACTTGCTGTTCATTTATTACTGCACACCTTTATTATACTCCTGCTTATACATGTTTAGATTAGCCCCCTTTTACTTGTGTACATATATACTAGTTTACTTTCCCTGTCACTTGCTTGTTCCTTGCTCGTCCCCCGCTTCTTCCTCCCGCGCGGTACCTAGGAGTCGCAGGAGGAGGAGGGGACCTAGCGAGCTCGGTCATTCTTTGACTGACGGTTTGCATTGGGGCCGAAAAACAATCTAGGATTCCGAGGAGACGGAGCTGTCGCACGCACCGCAGGAGACGAGGGCAGGACCTGAGCAGCCAGCGACGCAGCGGGTAGCAGCCACGAGACATCAGGTGGATTACATTTTGAGTATTAGTGAAGTGTGATGATGAGATAGCTTCCGCATGAAGAGAGGATGTGAGATGAGAGAGTTTTGTTCCATGATGTACCGGGCTTTAAGCCCTTTCATTTATGTACTCTCATTTTCATGCTCGGACTTTTATATGTATCGCTTGATTAGCTTTTGATATATTCTGGAATGTGATTTGTGGACTCCTTTCATTTAGTTTGTACTCTCTCTCTTGTACTCACTTTTACTATTGCTCGCACTATGATCGTAGCCGGCAGGGTCGACGTTGCGTGGTGTAGCCCAACCCGTGTGTTGGAAGTCACCGCAATGCGTCGGTTCTGGGCATAAGGTCCGCTTGGCCCCGGGAGCGGGGAAGGGATCTTACAACCAATACTTGTCACCTTGCCAGCCTCTCCAGAGATCAACCTGAACCCCCCGTCTAGTGAGAGCCCGGGAGCGGAATCGATCTGGGGCACTCCAGCACCAATACTTGTCACCTTGCCAGCCTCTCCAGAGATCAACCTGAACCCCCCGTTTAGTGAAAGCCCGGGAGCGGAATCGATCTGGGGCACTCCAGCACCAATACTTGTCACCTTGCCAGCCTCTCCAAAGATCAACCTGAACCCCCCGTCTAGAGAGAGCCCGGGAGCGGAATCGATCTGGGGCACTCCAGCGCCAATACTTGTCACCTTGGCACGGCAGCAGTTAAAAGCATCACCAAAAAAGTAAGACATTCATTAAACAACATAATAAAGCTTTCAAGGGTAAAACCGTTTCAAGTCATCCCCACTCCGGGTTCGGTCGAGGGGCACCCCTTCCACATCCTGGAGGCGGTACCCCCCCCCCCCCCCCGACTTGAGCACCTCGCTTACAATATATGGACCCTCCCAGTTGGGGTCAAGCTTACCCACCGTGGCCCCTCTGCCGGCCGCATCGACCTTCTTCAGGACTAGGTCTCCTTTCTGAAAGTGTTTTATCCGGATATGTTTGTCAAAATATCGAGCCATCCGCCGCTTGACCTCTTCCTGTCTGATGGTGGCCAAGTCCCGGAGTTCTTCCACCAGGTCCAAAGACAGCCTCTGCTCTGCATTGTTACCTTCTAGCCACTCTTCATCCACCTCGCTCGCAGCGATCACCCGGGGGGTCTTTACCTCAAACTCTATGGGGAGAACGGCCTCGGACCCGTGAGAGAGCTTGAATGGAGTCTCCCCGGTGGCGGTATTCGGAGTAGTCCTCATGGCCCAGAGGACGGAGGGTAGCTGTTCCACCCAGTTTCCCCGAAGGTTCTCCACTTTCTTTTTTAATAGGTTAACGATTATTTTGTTCGCCGCCTCCACCTGCCCATTGCTCCTCGGGTGGTGGACCGATGCGAACCTGAGGTCAATGCCGAGCTGAGTGCAGAAGCCAACAAACTCTTCACTGGCAAACTGCGGCCCATTGTCCGTCACTATAGCTAGAGGGAGCACGTGCCTGCAAATTATCTCCCCCCACACAAAATTCCTTACAACCTGAGAGGTTACCTTAGCGAGTGCTTTCACTTCTACCCACTTGGAGAAGTAGTCGATCATGACCAGCAGGAACTTCCTCTGGCCGCTGGCTTGGGGGAAGGGACCGACCAGGTCCAGCCCCCATATGGCGAAGGGCCAGGGAGCCGTGATGGTCCGGAGCCTTTGAGCTGGGAGGAGTTGGAGCGGAGCATAGAGCTGGCACTTCGGACACTTCCTCGCGAACTCTGCCGCATCCTTGCTGAGAGTGGGCCAGAAGTAGCCTTGCCTCAACACCCTCCCTTCCAGGGTCCGACTCCCGGAGTGACTGCCGCACTCCCCGGAGTGGATTTCTTCCAGGACTCTCGGAACCTCTATAACATCCCAATTTTAAAAAAGGGTATAGTCGGTTCGGTTGAACCCTTGGAAGAGCTTAGGTCGGGTCACATGACAACCACAGCCTGACATTCGCCACATAAATGGTAGTCATTTAGAGAAATGACTGTTTTGAGTATAGTACCGCGTCGCGACTACGCTATTTTAGTATAATAAGCATACGTGCTCTGAATCGACTTCTGTCAGTTGCGTTAGACTCGTATGGCCGATACAAGTGCAACGGAACTCGGTTCGTTCCAATCCGAGGTCGTTTGAAGAAAATGACTATTTTGAGTAATATCGAGTGCCGCAACAACGCCATGTTAGAATATTGAGCAAACGAACTTCGAATTGAATTCCGTCAGTTGCATTAGACTCGTATGGCCGATATGAGTGCAACTGAACTCATTTCGTTCCAATCCGAGGTCGTTTGGAGAAAATGACTATTTTGAGTAATATCGAGCGTCGCAACAACGCCATTTTCAAATGTTAAGCAAACGAACTCCGAATTGAATTCTGTCAGTTGCGTTAGACTCGTATGGTCGATACGAGTGCAACAGGACTCGTTTCGTTCCAATCCGAGGTCGTTTGGAGAAAACGACTATTTTGAGTAATATCGAGCGCCGCAACAACGCCATTTTTAAATGTTAAGCAAACAAGCTCCGAATTGAATTATGTCAGTTGTGTTAGACTCGTATGGTCGATACGAGTGCATCAAAATTCGTTTCGCTCAATTCCGATGTCGTTTGGTCAATTAAATAAAAATATTGCTCGTAAAATTATTAGAATCTCGAGATACGTAAACACTTGATTTCAACCCCGACACATCACCAATGACTCGACACTCGACGACTCGGACCTACTAGGACTTTGACCCACCTAGGGGACCCACCCGAAGGTTGACTTTGGTCAAACCCTCTTAAAAGATGTGATTTTGAGCTTTAAACCCTTCCCACTCATCTCCCACTCACCAAGCATAAGACCAACCAAACCCACCATGAGCTCACCTATTGCCTCATGGGCTCTGATTTTTAGCAAGATGGAATTAGGCCTTGGGCCAAGCCAAGAGGTGGCTCTCTCTCTCTCTCTCTCTCTCTCCTTCACCTCTTCTCTCTCTCTTTCTTTCCCTCACATGGCTAATGGCCTAACTAAGTTTATAGGTTGTACAAACCTCCAATGAGGGGCTGTCACAAGTGACCAGCTGAATGGAATCCCAAAGCTCCCCCCCATGGCATCCAATTAATCCCACATCGGGGAGGAGGAAGGGAGGCCCTCCTCCCTCCCTATAAAAGCAACCCCCTCCCCTCTACTATGGACACACCTCTCCCCCAAGCTCAGTCGAGCCAGCCCCACCCCTTGTCGGAGCCCCACCTCGCCGGAAAACCCAAATCCGAGCTCCACCACCCTCCACCACCTCCAATAGCGGAACTTGCTGGAAGCTCCCGGAGGACCTCAAATATGTTGTGACCATCTCCTCTCCTTCCTCCCTAAATTTTGGACGCATCGCATGCGAACTCCGGCGGCCGGAGCGGCGCCGCCGTCCTCCCTCTCCTCCGTCCAATTTTTCATCAAATTTAACTCCGGCGGCGGCCGGAGGCGGCAGGCCACCGGACCACCGCCGGAGGGAGCGCCCGCCACCTGGGAGTCGGCCGGGGGCGGAGCCATGGCCGGCCGGCGGCCGGCCGGCGGCGGAGGAGGCCCGTAAGGGGGCGGTCTGGTACAGGCGGCGGGGAGGGAGAGTTTTGTTTAACAAAAATTATAAAAAATTTATAATTTTATATTAATATAATTAGAATTTGATATATGATTTTCTGTAGGGTTAAATATGGCTCTAATCGAAAAGTGGTAAACATAAAAGTTGTGTGTAACAGCGAGGAGTATCCCCAGTAAAAATTTCAGATTTTTCTGTCATGTTTTAGTATTTTTAATAATTAAAATACTGTAATATTTGGGGTTTTTGAATTTCCAGAGGGCCGTAACAGTGAGGGAAAATTATGAGAAAATTTGGGAAGCTTCCTACCAATGACCTACACCTACTGTAATTATTTTGGAATTTTTGAAAAGGGTTTACTATTTTTAGATGCTAAAAATCTATGTTATCAATTAATAATGAATTACGCTCTCCTCCAGCACGTCTCCAAAAATTACGGGAAGCTCGGGCGGCTGGATCGCACCCTCTAAAAAGTTTGGGTTCTTTTAAAAGTAAAAATGTCGACGCGTAGTTAAGGTCACAATCGCGAAGCGACGCCGCCAATTCGATAACGTCCGGGTATTTAAAATATGAACCCAAGGCATACGGAAATAAGGAATTCCACGAAAAATAAGGAACCTCATAAAATATAAGTAAACTCCTATGAACGGAGAAAGAACAGAATTTCCTCCTATGAACGGAGATGGAACAGAATTTCCTCCTATGAACGGAGATGGAATAGAATTTCCTCCTATGAACGGCGATGGAACAGAACTTTCCTCCTAAAAACGGAGTCGACTTTGAAGCCTTCTGTTATGGAGTGATTGGACTACTAACATGTTTATTTATTTACTTCCTCCAGTCTCGTACTGGTCCTTATTTACTGCTTTCAGTATCTTTAAATCCAGTCTCGCACCTGGTCCTTATTTACTGCTTTCAGTATCTTTAAATCCAGTCTCGCACTGGTCCCCCCGCATCTACTTTCTGTACTTTCAATTCTCCAGTCTCGCACTGGTCCTGATATTATGGCATTTGCTTTCGGCCTATTTTACTGCTTGATATTATGGCCTCTGCTTTCGGCCTATTTTACTGCTTGATATTATGGCCTCTGCTTTCGGCATATTTTACTGCTTGATGTTTTGGCCTTTTCCTCTTTATTGCCTATAATTTAGAGTTGACGTGAAGATGGGTCATTCCTTCAGGGTCAACCCTAAATAGTGCCGCACAGGCCGCCGCTTATAGAGCAGAGCGGACAAATCGATGTTTTGGTTCTTCCTTCGTTATTGCTTATTAATTTAGCGTCGACCTGAAGATGTGCCATTCCTTCAGGGTCAACCCTAAATAGTGCCGAACTGTCCGCCGCTTGTAGAGCAGAGCGGACAGATCGATGTTTTGGTTCTTCCTTCGTTATTGCCTATTAATTTAGCGTCGACCTGAAGATGGGCCATTCCTTCAGGGTCAACCCTAAATAGTGCCGAACTGTCCGCCGCTTGTAGAGCAGAGCGGACAGATCGATGTTTTGGTTCTTCCTTCGTTATTGTCTATTAATTTAGCGTCGACCTGAAGATGGGTCATTCCTTCAGGGTCAACCCTAAATAGTGTCGAACTGTCCGCCGCTTGTAGAGCAGAGCGGACAGATCAATGTTTTGGTTCTTCCTTCGTTATTGCCTATTAATTTAGCGTCGACCTGAAGATGGGCCATTCCTTCAGGGTCAACCCTAAATAGTGTCGAACTGTCCGCCGCTTGTAGAGCAGAGCGGACAGATCGATGTTTTGGTTCTTCCTTCGTTATTGCCTATTAATTTAGCGTCGACCTGAAGATGGGCCATTCCTTCAGGGTCAACCCTAAATAGTGCTGAACTGTCTGCCACTTGTAGAGCAGAGCGGACAGATCGATGTTTTGGTTCTTCCTTCGTTATTGCCTATTAATTTAGCGTCGACCTGAAGATGGGTCATTCCTTCAGGGTCAACCCTAAATAGTGCTGAACTGTCCGCCGCTTGTAGAGCAGAGCGGACAGATCGATGTTTTGGTTCTTCCTTCATTATTGCCTATTAATTTAGCGTCGACCTGAAGATGGGCCATTCCTTCAGGGTCAACCCTAAATAGTGCCGAACTGTCCGCCGCTTGTAGAGCAGAGCGGACAGATCGATGTTTTGGTTCTTCCTTCGTTATTGCCTATTAATTTAGCGTCGACCTGAAGATGGGCCATTCCTTCAGGGTCAACCCTAAATAGTGCCGAACTGTCCGCCGCTTGTAGAGCAGAGCGGACAGATCGTTGTTTTGGTTCTTCCTTCGTTATTGCCTATTAATTTAGCGTCGACCTGAAGATGGGCCATTCCTTCAGGGTCAACCCTAAATGGTGCCGAACTGGCCGCCGCTTGTAGAGCAGAGCAGACAGATCGATGTTTTGGCCTTTTCTTCTTTATTGCCTATAATTTAGAGTTGACGTGAAGATGGAACATTCCTTCAGCGTCAACCCTAAATAGTGCCGAACTGGCCGCCGCTTGTAGAGCAGAGCAGACAGATCGATGTTTTGGCCTTTTCTTCTTTATTGCCTATAATTTAGAGTTGACGTGAAGATGGGACATTCCTTCAGCGTCAACCCTAAATAGTGTCGAACTGGCCGCCGCTTGTAGAGCCGAGCGGACAGTTCGATGTTTTGGTTTTTCTTCTTTATTGCATTTAATTTAGAGTTGACGTGAAGATGGGGCATTCCTTCAGCGTCAACCCTAAATAGTGTCGAACTGTCCGTCGCTTGTAGAGCCAAGCGGACAGATCGATGTTTTGGCCTTTTCTTCTTTATTGCCTATAATTTAGAGTTGACGTGAAGATGGGGCATTCCTTCAGCGTCAACCCTAAATAGTGTCGAACTGGCCGCCGCTTGTAGAGCAGAGCGGACAGTTCGATGTCTTGGTTTTTCTTCTTTATTGCATTTAATTTAGAGTTGACGTGAAGATGGGGCATTCCTTCAGCGTCAACCCTAAATAGTGCCGAACTGTCCGCCGCTTGTAGAGCCGAGCGGACAGATCGATATTTTGGCATGTTCTTCTTTATTGCCTATAATTTAGAGTTGACGTGAATATGGGTCATTCCTTCAGCGTCAATCCTAAATAGTACCGAACTGGCTGCCGCTCTCGCAGCAGTGCAGACAAATTGATGTTTTGGGGTTTTATTCCGTATTGACATTAATTTAGATTTGACGGGAACACCTTGTGCCTTCGAGAAATAATTCCTACGGGAATGAAACGTTGCCTTCGAGAAATAATTCCTACGGGAATGAAATGTTGCCTTCGAGAAATAATTTCTACGGGAATGAAATGTTGCCTTCGAGAAATAATTTCTACGGGAATGAAATGTCCCTTCGGAAAATGTGCCTTTGGAGAATATAGGATGGCCGATGAGTTTTTACTCTAAGGCAACCCGCACGACGGATGGTCTGGGAGGGCAACCCGTGCGAAACTAATAGAACTACGTGGGTCTGAGACCGTATGCAGGACGATACGGAGTACGTAGGCGGTGGTCGTGGGAAGACTGCCTCGGCCCAATAAGAGTCCAGATATCCCCTCCCTTATAACTGTTATATTATGTTTGTGTGTTAGTAGGAGTTGGATTCTGTTTGTAGTTCTAATAACTTGTCTTTAGCACAGGTAATAGGTGCGGATGAGAGACAGTACCCAGGTGTGGATGAAGCCACAGAGCAGGCTACTTCAGGTACAAGTTGTTAAGCCGCATCCCTTTTGTTGTGCCCCACCTCACAACATCTATATATTGGCAATGAATTAATGCGGCGGAGGTATGGATGCTATTCATACAGGTCTTGAGTTTAAGGTTTCTGTGATGATTAATCTCCCGCTATATTACTACGTCTTCCGCTAAGTGTTATAAAGTACACTCTTTGATGATGTCTTCCGCTAGAATACTGCTTCCTCACTCTCTTGATGTGTAGTGACTTTCGCGTAACACCACCCCAATGCGTGACCTTGGAGTGTTCAAGGAAGGGGGTTGAAGAAGCTAGTACCTTCACCCTTCGTGATCGCTTCGGCGTCGTGCAAAAAGGGTGGTGTGCGATATGATCCCCCGGTCGGACCGCCGATTTTGGAGGGGGGGTCTTACAAATGGATCAGAGCGCAACCGATCTTGTCGACCTATTCGTGATCACAGAAACACATATTGCTCCGCTAATCGATGTAGCGTGGTTCGGGACGAACCACTGCAGCGGAAGTGGTGGTGGACCTAAAAGGTAAAAGTTGGCAACAAACTTGACATATATATGAACATTTTCACTCGAACTTATCAAATTCAGTTTTAGTCATGCAAAATATTTTTTTTATGACTCAGATCGACACTTAAATGTCTTTTACTACATCTGATCTCGAACAATCATCTATCTTATTCCCATAAAACATTCTATTTAAACCCTACAAATGATCATTTCAAATTTTGAACTCTGGGTTTAAGCCTCTTTGTTTTATTGGGAGTAGATGCTCGTTTTCAAAATTCCATTCGAGGTGAACTAATCAAATGGAATTTTGTGTACAATGTAAGAACTTTATTATTAATTTCTAATCTCAGGTTTAAGCCTCTTTGTTTTATTGGGATTAAAATTCTAGTTTTCAAAATTTCATTTAAGGTAAGCTAACTAAATGAAATTTTGCGTGTATATGGAGAATTGCTCTAACGATTGCAAATATGAAGTATACTTTGACTTGATCGATTTGACGATCTGTTGAAAATAAAGTCGTGCAATCGTAAAAGAACTATGATAAAATGTCAGTTTTTTCAATAACGTTAATATTTCAGGAAATGATTACTGAGGCGACGTGCTGGATTGAAGAAAATTTGTGGCAAATTTATAAAAGCTTGTATACAAACCATCCTAAAAGTACATTGTTAGCATTCGCGGGACTTGCGATGTTTGCATACTCAGCCAGCCGGGAAGCCTCGTTAAAAAGGCTAAGCCACTGAGGACCCGAAGGTGATGGTTACCTATTTTATTGCTTGCTTGCATTGGGAAAGTGGCGGGTCGGTCATGCCCGTAGACCGTACGTACCGATGCGGGAAGGTTGACGACTCTAGGCGACAGGGAGGTGTGCACCCCGGGAGCTCGGTTGTATCTTATATGCCCCGCTGGGTCCCTCCGCTGGTTGGCCAAATTCAGTTATTGCCGGATGTCTCCTACGTCCGAGGTTACACGGGGTTGTACATTGGGGCCTGGGTAGTGCGGTACATCAACACCCAGAAGTGGCAGGACCGGCCACTGTCACCGACGGCCACATTGGTGAGGCCCGCGGGATTCGCTACCCTGCAAAAAGAAGCGGTCAAAATATGGCAACATAAGAGCAAACTGGTAAAATATTATATGTGATTACCGTGGCGGGTCAGTCATGCCCAAGGACCGTTCATACAGGAACGGGAAGGTTGACAACTCATGAGGCACTAGGGAGAGTGTGAACCCCGGGAGATTATTAATTATTTCCCCGAAGGGTCCCTCCGCTGGATAGCCGAATTTTGTAATCGACGGATGTTGCTCACATCCAGGAGTACACTGGGTTGTACATTAGGGCCTGTGTAGTGCGGTACGTCCACACCCAGAAGTGGCAGGACCGGCCACTGTCACCGACGGCCACATCGGTGAGGCCCGCGGGGGTCGCAACCCTACTGGAAGAAAAATGGTCAAACTGTTTCAACATTGTGTGTTGTGATTGAGTCGTGAGTACTCGTTACGCATGACTTGCATATGCATCAAAACACGGGAGCGACGAGATGGGTTTGGGGAAGCTCCAGAAAAACCAAGGGTCGAGGGGTCTAAAAGTTAAAGTGAGAAGAGAAATATGCATACCCTAAAACGGAGGAGAGAGCAATGGAACCCTAGCGGCCTCTGGACTTTCCTTCCGCACCACGCACGCGATATGGAACCGATCGTCAGGAACTTCTTTTGCAGAGGAGAGAGCAGTGAGAGAGGGATCTTCAGCGGAGAGAGCGGCGAGGGCGAGAGAGCAGCGAGAGCGACGAGAGCGAGATCTTCAAGCTTTCGTTCTTGCCTTTTGTTTTCAGTGGAGAGACGGGTAGGGTTTGGGTAAGCGAGAGATCGCAAATGAAAAACACGGAAGCGACGGCTAGGTTTTGGCTGTAGAGGAAATAGCGCGAATGAAAAAATGGGGAGCGCCAAATGAAAAAACCGTGGCTAAAAGGGGGGTATTTGCTACAAAAAAAAATAATTTGTGGCAAATATTATAATTTGTTGCCACGATTATGAATTTTCATGGCTAATACGTAAGTATTAGCCATGACTTTTGCAACCGTGGCTAAAATATAACTATTAGCTACGAGTTTTTTAAGTGTAGCTAATACTAGTGTATTAGCCACGATTTTTGAACCCTGGCAAAAAAATGTGTAGCTAATACCTATTTTTCTAGTAGTGACATACATATTCGCATATGCATCATTTGCATCAAAACATACATATCTGCATATACCATTAACATATAACCTTCGTATGGGAGTTGGTTATATGTTTATGGATTTTTACTGCTTATTTGCAATTTTATCTGTACCATTAACATATAACATTCGTATGGGAGTTGATTATATGTTTATAGATTTTTACTAATTATTTGCAATTTTATCTGTACCATTAACATATAACCTTCGTATGGGAGTTGGTTATATGTTCATGGATTTACTCTGCTTATTTACAATTTTCATCTGTTCCACCAACATATAACCTTCGTATGGGAGTCGGTCATATGTTGATAGGTGTTACAAAAGCTTATGCAAGTTATAACTTTTATATGTTCCACTGACACGTAGCCCCGTAAGAGAATTAACTATATGTTGATGGATTTTTACTATGTGCCCTTCGAACACAACTCATAAATTTTGCGTTTCAGATATGCAAACCTTGGATGGTGTTGAGTTGCCTCCACTTCCAGTTGAGCTCGGCTCCTTGGAAGGTGTTGAGTTGCCTCCACTTCCAGCTGGGCTCGGCTCCCTGGAAGGTGTTGAGTTGACTCCGCTTCCAGTTGAGCTCGGCTCCTGGAAGGTGTTGAGTTGCCTTCGTCTCCCATTAAGCTCGGTTCACGGGAGGGGTATAGAGTGATGAAGGGTTTCTTGTTTCTCACGATTAGATCAATTTGAATCGTTCCAACAACCCCGTAGTTCACGTAAACTACTTGTATATTACATGACAGGAGCCATCAACATAGCTCGTTAGGTAAAACCAAACCTAGAGATCCTTAAAATTTGGGATCGTTCGACACCTCTAGTGGTCTACAGTACGTTCCGTTTTGAATCCCCATGACCCACTCGTATTTTCAGGGACGAAAATTTTCTTTGTTTTATTGGATTATAACATCCCAATTTTAAAAAGGGGTCTAGTCGGTTCGGTTGAACCCTTGGAAGAGCTTAGGTCGGGTCACATGACAACCACAGCCTGACCTTCGCCACATAAATGGTAGTCATTTAGAGAAATGACTGTTTTGAGTATAGTAGCGCGTCGCGACTACGCTATTTTAGTATAATAAGCATACGTGCTCCGAATCGACTTCTGTCAGTTGCGTTAGACTCGTATGGCCGATACGAGTGCAACGGAACTCGTTTCGTTCCAATCCGAGGTCGTTTGAAGAAAATGACTATTTTGAGTAATATCGAGTGCCGCAACAACGCCATGTTAGAATATTGAGCAAACGAACTTCGAATTGAATTCCGTCAGTTGCATTAGACTCGTATGGCCGATATGAGTGCAACTGAACTCATTTCGTTCCAATCCGAGGTCGTTTGGAGAAAACGACTATTTTGAGTAATATCGAGCGTCGCAACAACGCCATTTTCAAATGTTAAGCAAACGAACTCCGAATTGAATTATGTTAGTTGCGTTAGACTCGTATGGTCGATACGAGTGCAACAGGACTCGTTTCGTTCCAATCCGAGGTCGTTTGGAGAAAACGACTATTTTGAGTAATATCGAGCGCCGCAACAACGCCATTTTCAAATGTTAAGCAAACGAGCTCCGAATTGAATTCTGTCAGTTGTGTTAGACTCGTATGGTCGATACGAGTGCATCAAAATTCGTTTCGCTCAATTCCGACGTCGTTTGGTCAATTAAATAAAAATATTGCTCGTAAAATTATAAGAATCTCGAGATACGTAAACACTTGATTTCAACCCCGACACATCACCAATGACTCGACACTCGACGACTCGGACCTACTAGGACTTTGACCCACCTAGGGGACCCACCCGAAGGTTGACTTTGGTCAAACCCTCTTAAAAGATGCGATTTTGAGCTTTAAACCCTCCCCACTCATCTCCCACTCACCAAGCATAAGACCAACCAAACCCACCATGAGCTCACCTATTGCCTCATGGGCTCTGATTTTTAGCAAGATGGAATTAGGCCTTGGGCCAAGCCAAGAGGTGGCTCTCTCTCTCTCTCCTTCACCTCTTCTCTCTCTCTTTCTTTCCCTCACATGGCTAATGGCCTAGCTAAGTTTATAGGTTGTACAAACCTCCAATGAGGGGCTGCCACAAGTGACCAGCTGAATGGAACCCCAAAACTCCCCCCCATGGCATCCAATTAATCCCACATCGGGGAGGAGGAAGGGAGGCCCTCCTCCCTCCCTATAAAAGCAACCCCCTCCCCTCTACTATGGACACACCTCTCCCCCAAGCTCAGTCGAGCCAGCCCCACCCCCTGCCGGAGCCCCACCTCGCCGGAAAACCCAAATCCGAGCTCCACCACCCTCCACCACCTCCAATGGCGGAACTTGCTGGAAGCTCCCGGAGGACCTCAAATATGCTGTGACCATCTCCTCAGCTTCTTTCCTAAATTTTGGACGCATCGCATGCGAACTTCGTCGGCCGGAGC
The DNA here is from genome assembly GCA_033032865.1 of Dactylorhiza incarnata. NCBI lineage: Eukaryota > Viridiplantae > Streptophyta > Magnoliopsida > Asparagales > Orchidaceae > Dactylorhiza > Dactylorhiza incarnata. The sequence goes on from JAWHQI010000275.1 coordinate 2,595,389, forward strand.
GGCGCCGCCGTCCTCCCTCTCCTCCGTCCAATTTTTCATCAAATTTAACTCCGGCGGCGGCCGGAGGCGGCAGGCCACCGGACCACCGTCGGAGGGAGCGCCCGCCCCCTGGGAGTCGGCCGGGGGCGGAGCCATGGCCGGCCGGCGGCGGAGGAGGCCCGTAAGGGGGCGGTCTGGTACAGGCGGCGGGGAGGGAGAGTTTTGTTTAACAAAAATTATAAAAATTTTATAATTTTATATTAATATAATTAGAATTTGATATATGATTTTCTGTAGGGTTAAATATGGCTCTAATGGAAAAGTGGTAAATATAAAAGTTGTGTGTAACAGCGAGGAGTATCCCCAGTAAAAATTTCAGATTTTTCTGTCATGTTTTAGTATTTTTAATAATTAAAATACTGTAATATTTGGGGTTTTTGAATTTCCAGAGGGCCGTAACAGTGAGGGAAAATTATGAGAAAATTTGGGAAGCTTCCTACCAATGACCTACACCTACTGTAATTATTTTGGAATTTTTGAAATGGGTTTACTATTTTTAGATGCTAAAAATCTATGTTATCAATTAATAATGAATTACGCTCTCCTCCAGCACGTCTCCAAAAATTACGGGAAGCTCGGGCGGCTGGATCGCACCCTCTAAAAAGTTTGGGTACTTTTAAAAGTAAAAATGTCGACGCGCAGTTAAGGTCACAATCGCGAGGCGGCGCCGCCAATTCGATAACGTCCCGGTATTTAAAATATGAACCCAAGGCATACGGAAATAAGGAATTCCACGAAAAATAAGGAACCTCATAAAATATAAGTAAACTCCTATGAACGGAGAAAGAACAGAATTTCCTCCTATGAACGGAGATGGAACAGAATTTCCTCCTATGAACGGAGATGGAACAGAATTTCCTCCTATGAACGGAGATGGAACAGAATTTCCTCCTATGAACGGAGATGGAACAGAACTTTGCTCCTAAAAATGGAGTCGACTTTGAAGCCTCCTGTTATGGAGTGATTGGACTACTAACATGTTTATTTATTTACTTCCTCTAGTCTCGTACTGGTCCTTATTTACTGCTTTCAGTATCTTTAAATCTAGTCTCGCACTGGTCCCCCCCATCTACTTTCTGTACTTTCAATTCTCCAGTCTCGCACTGGTCCTGATATTATGGCCTCTACTTTTGGCCTATTTTACTGCTTGATATTTATGGCCTCTGCTTTCGGCCAATTTTACTGCTTGATATTATGGCATCTGCTTTCGGCATATTTTACTGCTTGATGTTTTGGCCTTTTCCTCTTTATTGCCTATAATTTAGAGTTGACGTGAAGATGGGTCATTCCTTCAGGGTCAACCCTAAATAGTACCGCACAGGCCGCCGCTTATAGAGCAGAGCGGACAGATCGATGTTTTGGTTCTTCCTTCGTTATTGCCTATTAATTTAGCGTCGACCTGAAGATGGGCCATTCCTTCAGGGTCAACCCTAAATAGTGCCGAACTGTCCGCCGCTTGTAGAGCAGAGCGGACAGATCGATGTTTTGGTTCTTCCTTCGTTATTGCCTATTAATTTAGCGTCGACCTGAAGATGGGCCATTCCTTCAGGGTCAACCATAAATAGTGCCGAACTGTCCGCCGCTTGTAGAGCAGAGCGGACAGATCGATGTTTTGGTTCTTCCTTCGTTATTGCCTATTAATTTAGTGTCGACCAGAAGATGGGCCATTCCTTCAGGGTCAACCCTAAATAGTGCCGAACTGTCCGCCGCTTGTAGAGCAGAACGGACAGATCGATGTTTTGGTTCTTCCTTCGTTATTGCCTATTAATTTAGCGTCGACCTGAAGATGGGCCATTCCTTCAGGGTCAACCCTAAATGGTGCCGAACTGTCCGCCGCTTGTAGAGCAGAGCGGACAGATCGATGTTTTGGTTCTTCCTTCGTTATTGCCTATTAATTTAGCGTCGACCTGAAGATGGGCCATTCCTTCAGGGTCAACCCTAAATAGTGCCGAACTGTCCGCCGCTTGTAGAGCAGAGTGGACAGATCGATGTTTTGGTTCTTCCTTCGTTATTGCCTATTAATTTAGCGTCGACCTGAAGATGGGTCATTCCTTCAGGGTCAACCCTAAATAGTGTCGAACTGTCCGCCGCTTGTAGAGCAGAGCGGACAGATCGATGTTTTGGTTCTTCCTTCGTTATTGCCTATTAATTTAGCGTCGACCTGAAGATGGGCCATTCCTTCAGGGTCAACCCTAAATGGTGCCGAACTGGCCGCCGCTTGTAGAGCAGAGCAGACAGATCGATGTTTTGGCCTTTTCTTCTTTATTGCCTATAATTTAGAGTTGACGTGAAGATGGGACATTCCTTCAGCGTCAACCCTAAATAGTGCCGAACTGGCCGCCGCTTGTAGAGTCGAGCGGACAGTTCGATGTTTTGGTCTTTCTTCTTTATTGCATTTAATTTAGAGTTGACGTGAAGATGGGGCATTCCTTCAGCGTCAACCCTAAATAGTGCCGAACTGTCCGCCGCTTGTAGAGCCAAGCGGACAGATCGATGTTTTGGCCTTTTCTTCTTTATTGCCTATAATTTAGAGTTGACGTGAAGATGGGGCATTCCTTCAGCGTCAACCCTAAATAGTACTGAACTGGTCGCCGCTTGTAGAGCAGAGCGGACAATTCGATGTCTTGGTTTTTCTTCTTTATTGCATTTAATTTAGAGTTGACGTGAAGATGGGGCATTCCTTCAGTGTCAACCCTAAATAGTGCTGAACTGTCCGCCGCTTGTAGAGCCGAGCGGACAGATCGATATTTTGGCCTATTCTTCTTTATTGCCTATAATTTAGAGTTGACGTGAAGATGTGTCATTCCTTCAGCGTCAATCCTAAATAGTACCGAACTGGCTGTCGCTCTCGCAGCAGTGCAGACAAATTGCTGTTTTTGGGTTTTATTCCGTATTGACATTAATTTAGATTTGACGGGAACACCTTGTGCCTTCGAGAAATAATTCCTACGGGAATGAAACGTTGCCTTCGAGAAATAATTCCTACGGGAATGAAATGTTGCCTTCGAGAAATAATTTCTACGGGAATGAAATGTTGCCTTCGAGAAATAATTTCTACGGGAATGAAATGTCCCTTCGGAAAATGTGCCTTTGGAGAATATAGGATGGCCGATGAGTTTTTACTCTAAGGCAACCCGCACGACGGATGGTCTGGGAGGGCAACCCGTGCGAAACTAATAGAACTACGTGGGTCTGAGACCGTATGCAGGACGATACGGAGTACGTAGGCGGTGGTCGTGGGAAGACTGTCTCGGCCCAATAAGAGTCCAGATATCCCCTCCCTTATAACTGTTATATTATGTTTGTGTGTTAGTAGGAGTTGGATTCTGTTTGTAGTTCTAATAACTTGTCTTTAGCACAGGTAATAGGTGCGGATGAGAGACAGTTCCCAGGTGTGGATGAAGCCACAGAGCAGGCTACTTCAGGTACAAGTTGTTAAGCCGCATCCCTTTTGTTGTGCCCCACCTCACAACATCTATATATTGGCAATGAATTAATGCGGCTGAGGTATGGATGCTATTCATACAGGTCTTGAGTTTAAGGTTTCTGTGATGATTAATCTCCCGCTATATTACTACGTCTTCCGCTAAGTGTTATAAAGTACACTCTTTGATGATGTCTTCCGCTAGAATACTGCTTCCTCACTCTGTTGATGTGTAGTGACTTTCGCTTAACACCACCCCAATGCGTGACCTTGGAGTGTTCAAGGAAGGGGGTTGAAGAAGCTAGTACCTTCACCCTTCGTGATCGCTTCGGCGTCGTGCAAAAAGGGTGGTGTGCGATAAGATCCCCCGGTCGGACCGCCAATTTTGGAGGGGGGGTCTTACAACCTCCTCCTCGGAGACACAACGGGTCAGGAGTCCCGAGATGGTCTTTCTATATAGCCCTCCTGCATGCAAGGAATAATAGGCGGACTTATACCTGAAGCGTTTCTTGTCCACGTCCTCTCCAGGGAACCTCCTGGAGGACAAGAAGGTGATGAATGGATCCATCCACGAGGCTCGTCGGTCCACCTCCATCAACTCTCCTTCTTCGATGGAGGGCCGGAAGAGTTCCGAAGCCGTCCCTCCCGCTCGGGGACCGAACTTGGCTAAGAGGTCCGCCTGGATGCTCTCCTCCCTCGGCACGTGCTTGATGGAGAAGGTGCGAAACTGCCCGATGACCCCCTTGACCTTTTCCAGGTATAGTAGGAGGGTCGGGTCCTTCGCTTCAAACTCTCCCTTGATTTGGCATGCTACCACCATAGAGTCCGTTGAGACCTCCACGTCCTGCACCCCTAGTTCTCGGGCCAGCCGAAGGCCTGCTATCACTGCCTCGTACTCAGCCTGGTTGTTGGTAATTGGGAAATGGATGTTTAAGGCTTGCTCAATCCGGGTTCCCTGGGGACTCACCAGGACTATCCCCCCTCCATAGGAGTACTTTCCCGATGCTCCGTCCACCAACATCTTCCATGCCTTTAGGGGAGGTGGCTCGTGCTCCCCCACCTCGGCCGCATAGTCGGCCATGAAGTCTGCCACCGCTTGAGCCCTGATGGACGTCCTGGGCACGAACGTGACATTGAATTCACTTAACTCCATGGACCACTTTGCCAACCTTCCCGAGTGCTCCACCCCTTCCATGATTTTACGGAGCGGGTGGTCTGTCACTACCTTGATTGAATGAGCTTGGAAGTAAGGCCGGAGTCTCCGGGCCGACACCACCAATGCGAAGGCTAACTTTTCCAGGATCGGGTACCGGAGCTCCGTCTTCCTCAGCACTCGGCTAACGTAGTAGATAGGGAACTATTTCTTCCCCTCCTCCCGGATCAACACGGAACTTACTGCTTCGGACCCTACCCCCAGGTACAGGGACAGGTCTTCTCCTGGCCTCGGCCCCTGGAGCAAAGGGGTCTGGGTGAGTTGTTCTTTCAGAGCCTGGAAGGCCTTCTCGCACTTCGGGGTCCATTCAAACTTCTTGCTGCCCCGTAGCACCTTGAAGAAAGGCGCACACTTTTCTCCCGCCTTGGAGAGGAACATGCTGAGCCCAGCCAACTTCCCTGTAAGGCTCTGAACCTCCTTCTGATTCCTCGGCGACCCCAACTCCATCACCGCCTTAACTTTGTCCGGGTTAGGTTCCACTCCCGCGGGGGTGAGCAAGTGGCCTAGGAACTTTCCTCGGCTCGCCCCGAAGACACACTTCAAGGGATTGAGTTTCATCTTGTACCGCCGCAGGGTCCCGAACGTCTCCTCAAGGTCTTGGAGGTGAGACCCAAGGTCTCGGCTCTTCACCATGAGGTCATCAACATAAACCTCCAAGTTTCTTCCCTTCTGCTCGTGGAAGACTCTGTCCATCATCCTTTGGTATGTGGCCCCTGCATTCTTGAGCCCGAATGGCATCATCTTATAACAGTAGCATCCATCCCCCGTGATGAAGGAGACATCTTTGATGTCCGGGGGGTGCATGCGGATTTGATGGTAACCTGAAAAAGCATCTAAGAAAGACATCACAGGAAAACCGACGGCTGAGTCAACCAGCGCGTCGATTCTAGGCAGGGGGTAACAATCCTTAGGGCATGATTTATTAAGTAAAGAAAAGTCGATACACATCCTCCATTTACCTCCTCCCTTTTTCACCATAACGACGTTGGAGACCCAGCCTGGATACTGGATCTCCGATACAAAGCCTGCCTGTAGGAGCTTGCCCACCTCCTCGCGGATGGGCCCTTCCATCTTGTCGGCGATGGCCCTCCTCTTCTGGCGGATGGGGCGGGTGCCGGGGTCGAGGTTGAGGCGATGACAAGCCACATCTGCGTCGATCCTGGGCATTTCCGCGGCGCTCCAAGCGAAGACGTCTACGTTCCTCTGTACCCAAGCCAGAATCTCCGCTTGATCTTCCGGGTTGAGTCCTCCGCTGACCCGGACCTTCTCCACCACCCCCAGCCGGGTGGTGACCTCGAGCTCCACGACCTCGTCCACAGCCTCCAACCAGGACTGCTCTCCCCAAGCCCTCTCCTCCTCGGCACAAGTGAGAGCCTGGTTCCCTCCTCGACCTCCTTCTCTACCACCATCAGCTCCTCCGCCCCTCCCTCCTGGGCCTTCTCTTCTTCTTCCTCTCCTTCCGCCCGGGGTCCCTCAGCTACCCCTTTCTGGGCATGGACTTCATATCCCGCCAACTTCTCCTCGGCTACCTCCTTACCTCCGGCTTCGGCCGCTTCCTCCATCATCTTATCCCATTACTCCGCTTCTCCCATCCAGGAGATGGTGTTGACAGTCGTCACGTAGCACTGCCTTGCCACCTTGGGATCCCCCCTGATCCGCACCTGGACCCCTCCGTCGTTGAACTTAAGGCATTGATGAAAGGTGGAGGGGACACAGCGGAACGCGCTGATGAGTGGCCGTCCGAAGATGGCGCTGTAACTGCTTGGAGCGTCCACTATGACAAAACGACAGTTCCTGGACTGCCCACCCAGGGTCACATGAAGTCCTACTCCCCCTTCCACTTCTTTCCTCTCCCCCGAGAATCCAAACAGAGGGCCATCCGAGGCCAACACCCTTCTGGGCTCCACCTCCATTTTGTCAAACGCCTTCTTGAAGATGACGTTGACCGAACTCCCGTTGTCCACTAAGATTCGGGAGACGGTGAAGTTCTCGATCGCCGTCTGAATGACCAGCGCGTCGCAGAATGGGTCCTCATAACCCGGCATGTCCTTCTGGGTGAAAATGATTTTTTCGGCCGGGGGTGGAGCGGTGGATGTTGAAGCTACGCTCCGGCGGTAGATGGTATGGAGGCTAGCCTTGCGGGTCGCCTCCACCCCCACCCCCCACCCCCCCATGGATCACCCCGATCCCTCCCCTATTCCCCACATCGTTTCTATCCTCACACCTTTCTTCACCCTCCTCTCAAGGTTCGACCTCCACGATCCTCACTGGCTGCAACTGCTGTGGCGCGGGCGCTCTGCCCCTCTTCACTTCCAGGAACTCTGGGCAGGTGACCGTTGAGTGACCTTCCTCATCATGGAAGATACAATATGGCAACGTCACCTCCCCTGCATCGGCCTCCGCCACCCTATTTCTTCTCCTCCTAGCGGCTGCTATTTCCACCTCTCCTCTCCTTCCTCTTCCTCTTTCTCTTCCCCGTCCAATTGCCATGGCCTGTTGGGGAGGGGGAGGCATCTGCATCGGACCCTGCCTCCACCCTAACTGGGGGGGTCTCCATTGACCTCCGACGTGGTTACCCCTTCCTGGGCCGTAACCCCTTCCCTTCCCTTGCACCCCTCCGCCTTGCGGCCTCCATCCCCCTTCCGGGGCCCGGGGCTCTTCCCTTCTCCTGACCTCCTGCTGCCTCACCTCCGGCTCACTGAGCTTTGCTAGCCTCTTGGTGAGCTCTGGGTTGGCTTCTTCACTCGCGACTTCCTCCGACACCCTCTCCATCAGCTCCTCATAGGAGACGGGGGCCTTTCTTTTCAACGCCATCTTGAAGAAACTTTCTTTCAACCCGACCGTGAAGGCGAGTTGGAGTGCGAACCCAGGCATCTCCTGAGTGAGCTGCACTTCCTCCTGGAACCGATCGGCATATTGAGCCAACGACTCCCTGGGTTCCTGCTTCACTTTGAAGAGGGAATCAACGTCCTTCTTCCTCTTCTTTGAGGTCGAGAACCTCAGCAAAAAACTTCGGCGCAAATCCTCGAATGCGTAGATTGATCATGCAGGGAGCTGATGGAACCAGTCCCTGGCCTTCTCCTTGAGGGTGACGGCAAAGAGCCGACACTTGAATGCATCTGACATCGGCCTGATGGAGACCGAGTCTTCGAAACTCTGCAGGTGCTGGACAGGGTCATCCCTACCATTGTAGTACACCCGATCCCACTCTCCAAACCCCCCTGGGACGGGTGCGGAAAGCACCAACTCTCAAAAGGGGCTTCCCCCTCCTGTCACCCTTTCTGGCTCCACTCGCCCCCCCCAAGCTCTCTCGCTAGACTCGAGCTCGTCGGGACTGCACTCGCGAGGGCGGCGCTCGCCTGAACCACCCCGACCGTCGCCGCATCCTCCTGGCGCGCGCTCGCCTATGCCGCACTCGCTGGGACAGAGCTTGTCGGCGCTGAGTTCGCAGGCCCGGCGCTCGCCGGCGCGGAGCTCGCCGGCCTCGGGCTCGCCGGACTGGCGAACAACACTCGCCCCTCCCTGTCCTGTCCTGATCCAACGACAACTTCCTTTCCGGCCCTTCCCCCCGGGGCATTCTCGCCAACCGTCGTTGGGGGAGGGGTCACCTGAGGTGTTGGGGTCGCAAACTCGTTTCGCAGAGCTGTGACCGTAAACCCCAAGGTATCGAGCACTTCCTTTCTGAAATCTGCGAGCATCCTGGCCATCGCAACCTGTGGTGTCTCGCCGAACTCCTCGCCTTGCTCTTCATCTCCCGCCATAACCTTTCTCTAGAACTTTCTTGAACCAGCCACGCTCCACGCTCACCGCACCAAAATGTTGAAACCGATTTCTCAGTCTCTCGTAGAGCTCGGGGCCCTCACCGAAATGAGGGGCGGCTAGCCCTTACTGATCCCTCAAGGAGGGTAGACGGAAGATTAGGAAATTGACTAAGACCTTAGTCACAGCGAGGAGGTCCCTCCACTAACCCGGAAGATCGTTGAGCGCTTCCCCTCCCAAGCCAAAGCTGAGACTTGGGCACCTTGGAGAGCTCTGGAAATGCTAACCAAAGAAATCCTAAGGAGAGGGGAGCTGAAGTGAGATCTTCTCCAAAGGTGCCCTTAAGGTCCTATTTATAGATTTTCTGATCTGGTCTGCAAATAACAGGATTCCGCCTTTTGATTTTACTATCCGCACCCCAAATGGGTCTGCTAACAGCCAAGCTCCGCTGTTTGGAGAGGCTAAGGGCAGACCACCAAGGGTAAAAGGGTAAGTTGACCCTAATGATTTATGGGTAAGGGAATGCGAGAACCTTACTGTCAGAGCTCTCGCAGGCCTTCTCGCAGATCCTGCCCGCGACACCTCTTCTAGGGGATCGCCTTGCGAGAACCCTGCTGACGGAGCTCTCGCGGGTCTTCTCGCAAATAGTGCTCGCGGCGCCTCTTTTAGAGGGTCGCCTTGTGAGGACCTCGCTGGCCCATTTTGGTGGTCTGTCGAGGTCTCATCGGCTGGGGGCCGATCTCGGCGAGGTCTGGATCTCGCAACTCCTGTCTCGCTCGGTTTCTTTGCCTGGCGAATATCGGAGTTGTACACTATGACCCATTAAGCATTTAACGTAATCAATGTACTGAGAATTCGAGGAGACTATGACCCGCGATTCTCATCCCTCTTAATAAGCTTTTGGTTTCTCATGTAATGTTGCGGCTATATATGATTAACCTGCAAATGTTCATGTAATCAAGAGTGAATGAATGAAGTTGAAGAAGTAATTCAAATGAGCCTCTCTTTATTTTCTCCCTGCTCTGTTTTCTTCCTCCTTTTGTTCTTGATGTTCTAACAGAAGCAAGCTCCAGGCGCCTAAACTTGAGGAAAAAAGGCGATGTAGATAACGAGTAAATGATCCCAGAGTAGTTTTTTGTGTTATCGTTTATCTATTAGTAGTCTAGTCTTTTAAGGTTCATGAATTGATTAGTGAAATTTGCTCTAGGTTATGCCCTAGTTTGGATTGGTGAAATTTGCTCTAGGTTATGGCCTACTTGGGCGCGGCGGCGCCAAATGGCACATGATCGCCACCAGACAGTGTCGTTTGCGCGACCACAACGGATCCACCCCGCCAAACGGGGTCTATACATCTTTTTTCAGGGCAGGGGGGTCTCTATCCTGACTCGATACTAACTCAAACCTGGGCACCTCGAAAAGAACTTATAGAACAACAACGGCAAATGCACGAATAGGTCTACTATCGAATCGGGGAATTGGGTAATATCCATTTAAGTTTTGCGTGGTTGTAATGATAAAGGTTTCTCGTAAACTTGTTGGACAACTCAAACAAGGTGTTATGTTACTAGCATTATAAATGTTCTAATTTTTAACATTAACTATTTTTATATGCATCGGTGTTATTTTACGCTCGAAAAAAAACCCAACTTTTCTCTTCTCACACAAACCGGAGGAATGACATCGTGCTAATGATATCATCACAACCTCTCTTTTCGCCCTAACAAAGGGAGAAGGGGCGCTCTCCTCTCTTTTAATTAGACGTGAAAGAACGGCTTCCTCTTGCTCCCAAGCTTAATCTGAGCCCTCGCGTCAATCATGGTCGCAGCCCCCCAAGACTCGACATAATCGCCCTAAATCTCGGCTAGAAAAAGGTGATGAAATCCTCCCTAGTTGCTCACGATAATGAGATCTGCAACTAATATCTATAACAAAGAGCGAAAAAGAAGACTTCGATGGAGGTTAACAGGAATTTGCGGATAGCCAAAATTGTGGCGCTTTTAACAACTGCCTTGATTATTCTACTGACAAATTAAGTTTCAAATATCTGCCCACATACATTTCCTCAACTTCACTTTTTTTCCAATGCCAAAATCACATAATTAAAATACTGTTAAAACAACATCAATAATAACCCGAAACGGGCGGAGGCTCTCTATTAGCTTTCATTGTCGGCTGTTCGCTTTTAGTTAGAAGTAGAAGTACCTCACACTTCTCAAAAAGTAGGGGTGTGCAAAAATAACCGAAGAACCGAGAACCGGACCGGAACCAAATCGAACCGAATGATTTGGGTCGATTCCAAATAGGCTCGATTCGGGTCTGGTTCTCATAATACCAAAACCGACAATTTGGTTCGGTTCCTGGTTCCAAGGGTCGGGTACTCAGAACCGACCCGAGGACCGAATATCAATGCTAAAAAAAATATTTTGAAACAACTATTATAGTCATATCACTTGATACGAGAAAATAATTGAGAATATGACTGTATGGCTTAAGAGAATAGGTATTGTACTCATGTAGTTGTATGACTTCAATATTATAGAGAATCCTGATACAATTATTTTGAGACATTGGTAGTTGTATTACAAATAATCATGAGTTGAAAGAGACATTTTTTAAACTTTGAGATATAGGTAGAACCGAGAACCGAACCGGAACCGAACTGAAGCAAGTGGTTCGGATCTGGTTCTATACTTTAGGACCGTGGGTCGGTTCCGGTTCCAAAAGTTTGGAACCGAAAATATATGGGTCGGTTCTTAGTTTTGGGTGGAACCGAACCGATCCGAGTTGCACCCCTATCAAAAAGTATGGATTCAATCAGAAAAAAGACGAGGATAGCTTTAGCGAAGAAAGAAAAACAACAGCAACAACATCATCAATAACAACAACGACAAAACATTATCTATATTTTGATATCATTCAAACACCTTTCATCACATTTATAAAGTTATTAAAATTATCATGGGAAGATCCGCCCTTCTCCAAACTCTTGTAAGCCGTCTCCTTTAAAGCCAATGATCTCTCTTTGATCTCTTTATCACTAATCAACTCTTCCAACTTTGATCTAATTTCCTCCTTTGAATATATCCCATTCATATCGGCCGTCATCCTCAGTCCAACCCTCCAAACATCACAAATGTAGGTTTGGTTGAGAAACTGGTCGCCAAAGTATGGCCAGCAAAGAAACGGCACACCATTCTTCACTCCTTCTAAAGTTGAGTTCCAACCGCAGTGTGTTATGAAGCAAGCAACTGAAGGATGGGCCAGCACCTGCGGTTGTGGGCACCAACCAACTAGTCTCCCTCTATCCCCCACCCTTTCGATAAAATCTGATAGATTTATCAGGTTGTTGTCGTCGGCGGCGTCTGTGAGATCTGGCCGAACCACCCACAAAAATGGTCTTCCCGTGAGCTCGAGCCCGAGGGCTAACTGTTGGAACTGGTCCTGGTTGAAGACTGTGAAGCTGCCAAAAGCGACATATATGACTGAGTTTTGTTGTTGTCTGTCTAGCCACTCGATGCATTTTGTGTCCTGCGCCCAGAAGTTACGCACAGTTTTGTCGGGCCGAGAACAGGTGATGAGTGGCCCGATGGGTAGTATCGTGGGAGCGAACGTGAAAATTGGCTTCTCAAGCTCATGAAATGTGTTGCATAGAATGATATCTGCATTTACGATGATTTTGTTGCTGTCGACGAAATAATTGAACATGATTTTTCTTGTTTTCGAGTCTTTGAAGCAATTCCAGCTTAGCTGGGTTGGGTGCATGGGAGGCATTTGGGGGCTCAAGTGAAATATCTCATGTTTCATTATCTCACCTACATAAACAAAATAACAATAATATAAATTAAATTAAATTAAATGTGCTTGAAAATATTTTAATCATCTTTACAGTCCTACAGTGTCTCCATTGGCCTCTGGATGTTATCTTCTAGATCCAAATTAATAAAAAATAATTAGTATTGTTATTAGTTTCACACAGAGGCTCCGTTTGGCGCAGCGTTTTTGCTCCAGTGAATTTGTACAGAAACGTTGTTATCATAGAATGTACGTTTGGCATGACAGCGGTTATGACGGCCACCAAGAAAATAAAACTAGTTTCTTAGATGAGTCCTTGAGTTCAAAAATGACGCTTCACGTACAACTACTGGTTCACGACCGCCACCGTAGTGCCAAACGTAGCTAGGTGTGCGCACAGAAAATCGAAACCGACCAAACCGACCCGATTCTAGAACCGAACCGAACCGATCGATTCGGTTTCGGTTTAGGGGGCTGAAAATCGAGCCTATTCGGTTCGGTTTCGATTTATATTGTCAGTAAACCGAGAAAACACACCTGATTATGAGTTTGGATTTTGAGTTTGTCCCGTCGAATTAAAACATCACGCTACCAACATTCAGTTTGAAGTTGGACCCGAAACCACCAGACTATGTAATATCTCTTCTCTTATCATAAGTTCATAATAATTATCCGAGCGTGATCGAGTAAATTAAATATGTTGTATTTACTAATTAATCTAAATGATATTATGTTTTTTGAGGTTTCTTTTAATATTGAACTTCTTTCTATGTTTACTATTAGAAAATCATTTGAGTAAACATTAAAAATTCTTTTCGAATCATGAGAATAGTCAAAATCAACATTTTGGGAGATTGTATGTTTTAGGTTGATCGAAAAACCGAACCGATGTTTAAAAATCGAACAGAACCGATCCATTTCAGTTCGATTTTGAGTGCGTAACAATCAAGGTTATTCGATTCAATTTGATTTTATCTAAAACTGAACCGAACCGTTTGCCGGACTAATTACTTAGCCTAAAAAGTTGTTTACGTGAATATAAAATGTAGAGCTGCGAACTTAATATGCTCGGAGAAAATCAATTAAAATTAATATTAATTAATTATTGAATCGTTGACTAGCTGTACCTTCTTCGTCGACAACTCCATCGGCAATGAGCTTTGGAATGCTCAGATTCAACGCCAGCACCGCCGCCGACGCCGGAAAGATGGAGGCAGCCCTGACGCCGACCTTCTTCGCCACGTCGAGCGCCCAAGCCATGCACTGATCTGCAACGAGGCAGGTGAATTTCTCCTCGCCATTAACCATGAAATCCTCGAGCCACTCCGGCATGACCGCCAGCATGCTTTCAATGACCTTTCCTATATCATTGCGGTCTTCGGCCGGCCCGAGGCCGTCGGGGATGGTGGCTAGGCGTAAGCCGCCGGCGAGCTTGGCGGCGGCGGCCGACGCGGGGTGTTCTTTGGACAGGGTGGTGAGGAGACGGCCGTGGTTGAACTCCGTGTTCAAAAAAGTGATTTTGAAACCGCGGTCGAGTAAGCAGTAGGAGAGCTCGAGGAGAGAGATGACGTGGCTTTGAGCTGGGAAGGGGAAGACGAGGGCGGCCGCCATTAATGGAGTTGGAGAATTAAGGAAGGATTAAGATATTGGGGAAGATGAAGGTATAATTAATCAAGGGTTCTGATTCGATGGCCTTCTTATAAGAAATCCAGAACACGCGGCCGACGTAAAAGTCAAACCGGTAATGATTTATAGCCATTCATTTTTCATGAACCGGAACGATGGACGGTGATCCCTCATTCTTAATGATCATAAATTCTTCATAAATTTTACTGAAACTGAACCGGAACCGGAACCGGTCAAATCAAATACGGTTTTGGTTCTAATTTGAAGAACTGTTACCTTAGCGGTTCGGTTCACGATTTTAGTAGAACCGGAATCGAACCGGAACCGTGACAACTCTAGTTGTATTACGCTTTTACTTTCTTTTTTTGTTGAGTTTTACTTTTTACAGTATTTTTTTTTCGGCAAAATATACAATTTCGTAGTTTAACTTTAGGTCAAGTTATAAATAAGTCATTTAATTTTTATTTGCTTCAAATTATCCCTTAAATTTGGGCGTAGTTTCAAATTAGTCTTTTAATTTTTCATTTGTTTAAAATTCATCATTTAACTTTATACTTTATTTTAAATAAATTCTTAAACTATCATTATTCAAATTACTAGGCCTTGAAGAATTGTTCATTGTTGATAAAATGATTTTTTGTAATTATCTAATATATATAATTCCTACTTTTTCTAATTATAATTTTCTAATTATTTTTTCTCGACATATAATAAATTTATATTCATTTATTAGAAATAAACAGTAAGAAATTATATTTTATAAAAGTCAACAGTCAATTGAAATATTAAAAAATTAAAAGAAATTTAAAATGTAACTATCTTTGTGACACTAATTATTTCCACCAAAATATATATAATAGATGTTAATTAGTATAAATAACTAAATAAGTGACACTCAGAATGCTACATTTTAAATTTATTTCATTATTTTTGATATTTTAATTTTGCGCTAGCTTTTATAATCTCTAATTTTTGTTATTTATTTTTAATACATTTATAATGCGTTGAAAAAATAATTAGAAATTTTATAAAATAGAAAATAGTAACTATTAGTGAACAACTATTTCAGGTCACGAATAGATAGACGAGATGGGATCACGGTCTCGGAGGCCTCGGTGTTCGCCCCACCTGCTCTTGCGACCTCAGAGGGGGTGTTAGTTCAGGCTATGAAGTGCAGTTCACCTAGGCTATGTTGAGTTCGCCAATTCTGCATGCTTGTTGTTCCCCCTCTGGTCAGGGCCTGACCCTTATTTATAAGAATTTGGGAATGCCCGGACGGGCAGGCTCAGTAAAGTCGGGATACCTATACAAGGGAGGTCGCGCTGACACCGAAGAGTGATCGCACGACCCTCACGGGCCCTCAGAAGAGTGATGCCTATAAAAGGGAAGTCGGACAAGCAGACTACAGTCCGAACGTGGGCCAACCCGGATACTCATATGAGTGGGTCGGGCCCAGTTTCTACAAAAAATGCGCTTTTGTTGAATGGGAAGAGGGACCACACCGCCCTTTTAATGAGCGTGACACACACTAGGACATCAACGTTCGTTCCACATGGCGCACTCAACACGCCCACCCGGACTGTAGTTCGTACACCTCAACCTCTCTCTCCTCCCAAACACCGGGATCGAGGTTAATTGGTTGTTGAGGTAGTCGGGCCTTTAACCGCCGACCTCCTTTATAAGAGTGTTAACACTACCTCTTATACTCATCTGCGTTGCAGCGGGAAGGAGAGATCGATGCTAGGGTTTGTGAAATGAGAAGAGCTTGGGGACAACATGAACCGTGGAAGGAAAGATCGGCGCTAGGGTTTGCGAAATGAGGAGACTTGTGAATCACGATTGGATTGAGAAATGAGTGTGAGTACAACTGCAAGTAACTTATTTGCAAAGGCGTGGAAATTAAAAATACCGGGTCGAGTTTAGGCTAGTTTTAAGGGAGAAAACTAAGCATTGTGTGTCTAAGTAGACTAATATTGCACCTAAATAACTATAAATGGTTATAAATAAGTCTATATACTCTACACTGTTCCGCCCACATATTTATTTAAGGAGCTTAAATGCATTTGACAGATGTATGTAATTTAAAGCCTTATATGTACTTTGTAAAACAAAATTCTTTTGAATGAGAAATATAGTACTCTATCTTATTGTTCAATTTTAGGAACAAGACATTTGTCGACCTCACATTTGATATATATATATACTACTCCACTTGATCTTGAAGGATTATTCAAGTGTATCACCAAGCTTTTGTCGACCTCACTTTTTTTTAATCTAAGTTCGAAATGGATATATATATATACCTCACATTTAATCATCGTATATGTCGAGGTGCGAGAAACATTTACATATGTGAGGGCACTCATTTGTTACACACACACACACGCATATATTGATATATATATATACAAAAGTAAGCATACATCGAAATCGTCGAACAAATTAATATTATTTTTTTGTTGAGGAAGAAAGACGATTTCTTCGCCGCTCATTCGATTTCGTATATGTATTTTTTTACGAATCACGATCCGTGCACACAATGAAGTGCTCAGAAGGTCGTCAGAGATGTTTCTTCGTTGTCGGGCCCTGCTCAAGAGAACAAATATATTGAATGCTCAAGTCTAAAATTGGTCTGCGGATAACAATTTGTAAACTAGAAAAGATTGGCCTGCGGATAGCCATTTATGGTCTGCGGATAACAATTCCCTATAATTATTGTCTCTTAATCAATTCATTTGTTGATGTGGACCATGTCACCACAAAACAATAAGTACCCTAAAAGTTAGATGGAATTGGAGACTACTTGGAATTAAAATTCGAGGTTATTTTCAATTAAATTTAATCTTTAGTTTCAATTTTCAAACCTCAATTCCTTCCAACCCAAACTGGCCCTAAAAGTTAACATTAACAAATTTTTGCAAGAATTTGGGTCCAAACTTTAGTTCTAGTACTCCTCGTGATCATAAAAGCGCAAAAATAGCTATATATTTTTGAGAGGTTTAGGGCGGTTTTGGCTTTTCAAAATTTCATCTTTGAATATCGTTTAAGTGAATCACCCACCCCGCGTATTATTTTTGAGATGTTCTTGTTGAGATTTTGAAGTGAGCTAACGCCCGGCGTTAGAGCTAACGCCGGCGTTAGCTCCTTCTCGCTGAGCTAACGCCAGCGTTACGAGCTAACGCCCGCGTTGGCTCCTTCTCGCACCTCCCCCCTCTCACTAATTTGTCTATAAATAGAGGGGTACCCCCCCCCCCCCCCTCTAAGAGCATCGATTCTGAAAGTGGCGAGTATCCTCTACTTTGAGCGAGTTAGAGATACCAGAGCGCTACCAGGCGAGCATCGAACTTGGAGTAAGTTCGGCAAGAGAGTCACCTACTCGCGAGTTAACGCGGGGCGTTAGGAGCTAACGCGGGGCATTGAGTGTGGCGAGTAGCGAGCTTCGACTAGTGGCGACTAGGGAGCTGAGGAGTGCGAGGAGCGAGATAACGCTGGGCGTTAGCGTTAACGCCGGCGGTAGCGAGGAGCGAGTATCACCTGCGCGGTGTGCTCCGGAGGAGAAGCGGACCTTGTCCATGACCAAGTTCTTTTTTACTTTTAGCTGTCGTGAATCAAGTTGGATGCAGCTTGTATTCAGCCCTGTCCATTTGTAACTAGCTGCCAGAGTTATTAAATTGTGATAGTTTGTGTTCATCGTTTGGTGTCCTTATTCTCCTACTGGTTGACGTGTTCTTCCGACTTCAAAATATTTCACATGGTATCAGAGGGATAGTGAGAACAAGAACTGAGCAACCAAGATGGACGGCGGAGGAGGGTATGCTAGGGGACTTGGCATTGAGCTGCTCACCCAGACCAACTACAAGAAGTGGAAGTCTTGCTTGGAGAGTTACCTGCTTGGAGAGGACCTATGGGAGGTCGTTGGAGGAGAAGAGCAGGCAGAAGTGTTTCCAATCGAAGACAATGGTCAAGCTGTGAGAGCTTGGAGGAAGAACAACGCCAAGGCGGAGTTCACCTTGAAGAGAGCAATTTCACCTGACTTGTTTGACCACATCATAGGTTGCAAGTCAGCGTCTGAGATCTGGATAGCCCTCGATGGGTTATTCAACAAGAAGAATGTAGCGCGGCTACAATTCCTGGAGAATGAGTTGGCGAGGTCGACTCAAGGCGAGATGGCGATATCCACCTTCTTCCTGAAGGTGAAGAACCTGTGTGGGGAGATCTCGGCCTTGGAACCTGAAGAGCCAATCTCAGAGGCGAAGTTGAAGCGGCACATACTCCGAGGCTTGAGGAAGGAGTATGTCCCCTTCGTTACTTCCGTGCAAGGGTGGGCTACTCAGCCCTCCTTACTGGAGCTAGAGAACCTGCTGTCGTCACAGGAGAGCTTGGCCAAGCAGATGGCGGGAGTATCCATCTCAGGAGGAGATGGCGAGGCTTTGTTCTCAGGAAAGAGGAGATCCTGGGACAAGAAAAAGAAGAACTCCGGAGATGGACCTTCAACGTCCTCTCAGGGAGATGAGAGGAAATTCCTCCCTGCGCGCGATGAGATGGGTAGATCCCTTTGCTTTGCCTGTAGGAAGTACGGGCACATGACAAAGGACTGCCGGTCCAATCTGAAGGCCGATCATGTTACTAACAAGGAGGGAGATCGCCAGAGAGGTGGAGGAAGAGGTGGAGGTCACTAGGGGTGGTGAGAGGGTGGACATTTGTTTCCTGGCAGAGATGATGACAACGTCAGTCGATGTCTTAGCCTCCATCAACCTCGAGAACAACTGGATAGTGAATTCCGGTTGCGGGCATCATCTCACTGGAGATATGTACAAGTTCGACTCCTTGGAAGCATATGAAGGAACGGATGCTATCATCACTGCGGATGATACGGTACATCCCGTGGAGCGAGAAGGGAAGGTGTCCCTTGGGAGTAGAGAGAAGCCAGTGACACTGAAGAGTGTGTATCACGTGCCTGGCATGAAGAAGAACCAATTCTCTGTGGCTAACGCAGTGGATGCTGGATACCACGTGTTGTTTGGACCGAAGGAGGTGAAGTTCCTGAAGAACCTTTCATCTGTCGATGCTGACGTCACGCTCACCGGGAGAAGGGTGAAGGATTTATATGTCTGTCTGCAAATGCCTACGTGGACAAGCTGAAGACAAACGACAGCGCTGTAATCTGGCATGAGAGGCTGGGTCATATGGGGATGGACAAACTGAAGATGATGGCGACAAAGGGTCTCGTGAGTGGCCTGCCTCATCTCTCTTCCTACGACGACGGTCATGTGTGCGACGGATGCCAATATGGAAAGTCACATCGAATTCCATTTGACAAGTCGGAGACCAGGTGTAAGGCACCTCTTGAGTGCGTACATGCTGATGTTATGGGGCCGTGCGCCACCCTTACTTATGGAGGCAATAAGTATGCGCTGGTTCTGGTGGATGACTACACCCGCTATACGTGAGTATACTTTCTAAGAGAGAAGTCAGAAGTATTCAACAAGTTCCTAGAGTGGAAGGAGCTTGTGGAGGGGGGGCTGAACCGCGGAGTGAAGAAGCTGAGAAGCGACAATGGAGGGGAGTTCACCTCCAATGAGTTTGCTTCTTTCTGCAGGAGGTTCGACATTCGGAGGGAGCTCTCCTGCGCTCACACCCCTCAGCATAATGGGGTGGCAGAGAGGAAGATCCGCCACTTGGTGGAGACTACCAGGAGTTGGCTACATGCCAAGAGCATTCCCAAGGACTTATGGGCGTAGGGAATGGCGTGTGCTACTCATGTGATCAACCGGCTGCCTCTGAGTCCTAACAGGATGGTGTCTCTACACCAGCTCATGTTCGGAGAGAAGCCCAATGTGGGTCACATGAAAGTGTTTGGTTCTACCTGCTTCGTGCACGTCCTGGACGCTCAGAGAACCAAGTTGGAGTCGAAAGCGAGGAAGTGTATCTTCATCGGCTACGATGAGCGAAAGAAGGGGTGGAAGTGCATGGATCAGCAGACCCACAAGTTCGTCGTCTCGCGCGACGTAGTGTTTGACGAACTGATCTCATACCAGGGAGTCTCTTCTGTGGTGCTGTCGGAGAGTGGAGAATCTAGCAGGGAAGAGAGGGTCACTGAGGACCCTACTGTGGAGTTGGAGCTATCTCCTAGTGCTCCATCGCCATCTAGCTCGGGAGGAGCTTCTGGCTCGGGAGGGATCTGGCTCAGGAGGAGCTTCTAGTTCGGGAGGAGTTTCTGGCTCAGGGGGAGCTTTGAACTCTAGAATCAGGGAGAGCACTGCTTCAAGAGGAGCTCAGAGAGGAGCTCAAGCAGAGGAGTCTACCAGAGTGGTAGATAGTGACCAAGCCTTGAAGAGGTTGAAGAGGACGATCGTCTCGCCTGCTCGTTATAAGGAGGGGAACTTCGTGAGTTTGGTCTCCTGCATCTTCGCAGGACCACTCGATGAGCGGGAACCTGCCTGCTTTGATGATGCAGCTGGCATGGAGGAGTGGGACGCAACAATGATCGAGGAGATGGAGGCCCTAGAGAAGAATGAGACATGGGACCTGGTTCCCATGGTGGAGGGCATCAAACCTGTCACCTGCAAATGGGTGTACAAGGTTAAGAAGAGAGCAGATGGAGAAGTGGAGCGGTACAAGGCGAGGCTTGTCACTCGGGGATTCTCACAAACCTACGGAGAGGTCTACGAGGAGATATTTAGTTCTGTCGCAAAGATGACGTCGGTGAGGACGATCATCGCTCTGGCAGCGTGCCGAGGTTGGAAGCTGTGACAACTTGATGTGAAGAACGCGTTCCTGTATGGAGAGATTGACAAAGACATATTAATGGTGTAACCACCTGGATACGTGTCCAAGTCACTTCCACATCACGTCTGCAAGCTGAAGAAGGCCCTCTAAGGGTTGAAACAGGCGCCGAGAGCCTGGTATGGGAAGATTGCGGAGTACTTGCAGTTCTGCGGCTACAATGCCTCAGACTTAGACTCCAGCATGTTCGTGAAGAAGAGTGGAGGTCTTCACATGCTGGTGCTGCTGTACGCCGACGACATGATCGTGACAGGGAACAACCCTGAGGAGGTCGCAGCGCTGAGACAGCAGTTTTTCATACGATTCGAGATGAAGGATCTTGGTGAACTGCACCATTTCCTTGGCCTCCAAGTTGAGAAGAGAATAGGCAGGCTGTATGTTTCCCAGAGGGCGTATGCCGAGAGGATCGTCGAAAGATTCGGCATGAAGGAGGGGAAGAGCAGTTCCGTTCCTCTGGAGGCTGGGCTGAAGCTTCGAAAGGAAGAAGGGAGGATTCTTCCTGATCCAAAGATCTTTCAGGCACTGATGGGGATTCTTATCTACCTGACTATCACGAGGCCGGACATCGTCTTTGCTGTCGGCCGAGTTAGTCCGTATATGCAGGAGCCACGGAAGCCTCATCTGGAGGCAGCCAAGGGGATTTTGAAGTACGTGAAGGGAACCCTTGAGATGGGGTTGTCCTATGAAGAGAAGTCTGACTTCAAGCTGCTTGGGTACACAGATGCAGATTACGGAGGTGAAGCTGATGATCGCAAGTCGACATCAGATTACGTGTTCTTGTGTGGAGCAGCCGTTATCTCGTGGTGTAGCAAGAAGCAGGACTCTATTTCCCTTTCTACTACGGAGGCCGAGTATAAGGCGTCGTCCTTAGCAGCTCAGGAGTGTGTCTGGCTAAGGAGACTAGTGGAGGATGTGGACGAGGAGGTCAGCGGACCTACTGTGTTTCACGGGGACAATGAGAGTGCATTGAAACTGGTAACCAATTCAGTGTGTCATGCAAGGACCAAGCACATTGAGATCGAGCATCACTTCATCAGAGAGAAGGTGTTGGGTGGCTTGATCAATGTGGAGCATGTGCGGAGTGAAGACAACCTTGCGGATATATTCACGAAGCCCATATCTGCGGGGCCGTTCCGGAGGCTTCGCTCGTTGCTTGGAGTTGTTCCCAGAGCTCACTTCAAGGGGGAGTGTTGAGATTTTGAAGTGAGCTAACGCCCGGCGTTAGAGCTAACACTGGCGTTAGCTCCTTCTCGCTGAGCTAACGCCCGCGTTGGCTCCTTCTCGCACCTCCCCCTCTCACTATTTTGCCTATAAATAGAGGGGTACCCCCCCCCCCCTCTAAGAGCATCGATTCTGAAAGTGACGAGTATCCTCTACTTTGAGCGAGTAAGAGATATCAGAGTGCTACCAGGCGAGCATCGAACTTGGAGTAAGTTCGGCAAGAGAGTCACCTACTCGCGAGTTAACGCGGGGCGTTAGGAGCTAACGCGGGGCGTTGAGTGTGGCGAGTAGCGAGCTTCGACTAGTGGCGACTAGGGAGCTGAGGAGTGCGAGCAACGAGCTTGCGAGGAGCAGAGCTAACGCTGGGCATTAGCGTTAACGCCGGCGGTAGCGAGGAGCGAGTATTACCTGCGCGGTGTGCTCCGGAGGAGAAGCGGACCTTGTCCGTGACCAAGTTTTTTTCTACTTTTGGCTGTCGTGAATCAAGTTGGATGCAACTTGTATTCAGCCCTGTCCATTTGTAACTAGTTGCCAGAGTTATTAAATTGTGATAGTTTGTGTTCATCGTTTGGTGTCCTTATTCTCCTGTTGGTTGACGTGTTCTTCCGACTTCAAAATATTTCACAGTTCTCGCTATATATTATTAATTTTAGGTCGTCGCGGAACGAGCTGATTGGTCAAGAGGCAAACGATTACAAAAGGTTAAGAAGAATCAATCAAAACGCTCTCAAAAGAAAATGGGAGATTCTTTCTGGCATTACACATTCAGATTCATCACATATGTGCCAACATTTTCATAGAAAATTTCATTCTACTCTTTGTTTGTTTTTTTCCCTTTTAAATGTTTTGCTAAATTATCCAACAACTTGCTTGTGACTCTCCTTTGTTTTTTTGTGAGAATTTTTTCAAATTGTATATTTTGGAAAGAAAAAAAGTATATGAAGTGCATTCAATAGCGAGGAACTAGGAAAGTCTGGCTCCATTTGGGAGGCATCTTTGCTCAAATGAGTTCGGACAAAAACGTGCGTCATCATCATAGAATGTATGTTTGACATGACAATGTTATGACTGTCATCAAGAAAAGAAAACTCGTTTTGAACATAAAAGTGGATGAAGTTCAGATGAGGTCGGGCGTTCACGAAAGACGGTTAACAACCATTGTGTTCACGACCGCCGCCGCCGTGCCAAACGGAGTCTAAGGCTTCGTTTGTCGCGGCTTATTTGCTCAGGTGAGTTTGGGTCAAAAACACCATTATCATAGAATATTGTATGTTTGGCAAAGACAAAAGTTATGACAGCTATAAAGAAAATAAACTAGTTTTGAGCTTAAAATGCATGAATTTTTTTAGGTGAGGTGAGACGTTCACGAACGACGGTTCATGACAATGGCGTTCACGACCGCCACCATACATCGCGCCAAGCGAAGTCTAAGTCTGATAGAGGGAGATAGTAAAGACATACTTAGTCCTACATCAAATAAATGAAATATATTTGATACAAAAATAACGTGTGATTTACGTTTGAATATACTATCTTAACAATACGGGCATTTTGTCGATACGATAGGTTAGTGCATGAGCCCAGTTTCAGTCAAATACAAGGATCCTCTTCATTTCTGACGAATCTCCATTTCTGACGAAATGAAGGGGATCCATTTCACCATCCAATAGACAAGATAGGTGTGTATAAGAGATATCTAGTGGTGGACATTGTTTTGATTAATTTTTTTTTTATAAAAGGTTGGGAAATGGTGAACCCGTCCGATCAAAAAGTAATCCATCTGAACCGTGAAATGAATTTACAAACAAAGGGCTGGGTCAAAAGGGGATGAGAATGGTCAACCCTAGCTCAGGTCAAGTCCACCATTTGAATAAATTTGTTTTATTAATTATGAAATAGTAATCTCCTGCATATAACACACAAGTAGTGTGTCCCTTTATTGATTGGCAGTGCAAACAGCTGTGATATTCGTCGGGGAGTCAGAATGGAGGGAAGAACCGTTGTGGCAGACAGGGTCAAACGACGCCACGCCGCTCACGTGTTTGGGTTGCCTCCGTCCCGCCTCCGTCTGCTCCTGTGCCGGAGCCCCAACGCGAGCCAAAGAGGACGTGCCATAGTCTATAGTAGCGTATAAATATAAATACTCAAAATCAGTTTCTCCAAATATTATTGTTATTATTATTATTTTGCTAGGCTCATTTTGGTACAAAAAATAGTCACTCACACACTTTTGGCCTGCAATGATCAATACTACTAAAAACATTGATAGTAGCAGAGAGGTCTTCCTTGCATCAAGAGAAGTCCGGCAACACTACGGCACGATTCACACAATAATCAACAATGTTGCTCATAATCCGCTGAGCTGCGCAATCTTTCGTTCTAAAAGCTCACAGACGTTGTCTCCATTTTTTTTAAAAACTCCCGAACCTATAGTTCATGCATGCGTTGAGAATCAGGAAGTCTTTAATTGGGGGTAGGAAAGCTCGGACAAGGCAGCTCCTCTTAGACTTTTAGGTGATAAGAGGTGCGACAATGAATTGAATTATACATCAAAATTGAAGGAGAAGTTCACGAGCTTAAGTGATTATTTGGATCCATAATATATATAAGATGCATATTTCTGAGCAAGTAATGAAGTTATGTTAAGATCTTCATAATTAAACATGCTTTAATGCGAATAATTTAGATATATATAACCTCAAGAAAAGTACTCAATCATAACCCACTTATAAGAAGA
The DNA here is from genome assembly GCA_033032865.1 of Dactylorhiza incarnata. Classification (NCBI taxonomy): domain Eukaryota; kingdom Viridiplantae; phylum Streptophyta; class Magnoliopsida; order Asparagales; family Orchidaceae; genus Dactylorhiza; species Dactylorhiza incarnata. Next base: position 2,619,986 of record JAWHQI010000275.1, read on the forward strand.
TAAAACAATTCGGTTCAGTTTAGTATGTGATAAGTTAAACAAAAATGAACAATACATCTGATATTTGTGAGTCGAGTCATTATAAATGGTATTAGAACTGAACCCTTACAATATGATTTGCGGTTCGCGGACGCACAAACCAAAATTTAGCGTGTTGCAACATCATGAATCTAATGAGGGCGAGAAGTAATTTTGGGACATGGAAACCTGAACAAGTGAGGAGGCTCCCGATCACAGTTCTATAATGACAAATTTTTAGGTGATAAAATGTGTAAGCTCAAGTAATAAACTTGTAATTTAGACATAAAAGATTGTTTTTATAAAGTAAGTGATGGAATTATGTTAAAAACTCCACAGTTAAGCATTTTCCGAGGAGAATTATTAACACTCACGATAAAGATGATCTTATTTGAGTGATTCATATAATTTCTCGTATTTTTTTTGTGATTCTATGTTTCTAATTTTCTATGTTTTTATTTTTGTAACACAACATTTTAGTGACCCAAGTAACCAAACAAATGGCTGCATCATGTATATATTTAGGTAGAAGGCACGAGAAATGAAAAAAAAAATACAACAAAATGAATGTAATTAAGCCAAAGAGAGTGATGGTTGGTCATTTTTGAATCATTCTTAACTTGGAAGAAGACATTGTTAATTACACACCCTTTTTCCATTTGTGACACAGAAGGTGAATCTTCTCGGTCCTTTCTACCAAGAAAGTAGACACCTGAGATTTGCTCTAACAACGTTGTCTTATTTATCGAAGAAGCGGATTAACGCAAAATACGATGGCAAAATCCAAGACCTCGACCATCGAGAACTTGTTATGGATCAACATCATGCGTAGACGCGCAGATCCCGTGTTAATCTTCGTGGATGACTGAAGATATTTCATGGATAAAGGGCTTGGATTGCTAGAGATCAGAACGATAGATTTTGATGGAGATAGAACTCATGCCAGCGACAATGCATGACATCGCTATCGGCGTAAGATAATAATCCTTACGATACGCTTATCTTATGACATAACGGCTATTTGTCATGAAAACTCTTTAGAAAACACAAGGTACTTTGTCCGCCCTAAATTATTTTTACCTGCCTTACAAATTAATTTTTGTAATGTTCATTCTGTATCTATATTTAAGATAGAGTGACAAGCACAGAGCTTCGTGTCTATCCCTAACCGCAGCTATGATGGGGTTTTGCCACCATGAGAACTTGTGTTTTTTAAATTAAAGAAAAACATACAAATTAATGCCATTTTTTAATATTAAAGAAAAAACATATAGATTGCAAAACTGAAAAATTTTGTAATAGAGAAGTAAAATTGAAAAGTTAAATGTTGCACGAAATGATGTCTTCATGTAATTTTTTAAGACATAGTACCCGTGCGGAGTTTCCCATGTTGCATGCCAGCACTTGTGGTCACAAAAGTACCAATGTACCATGTGTACGATTCTCGGGAGGCACAATACTTGACTTCTAATACAGTATTGTACTACTACAATATTGTAAACATATAAGTTTGAAATTATTACGAACTTGTACAAAATTAATATAGGGTGTTGTTATAAGCAAACTTTGTTTGACTATTATCAACTCAAAAAAACCCGGTCCAAAATGAATAGGTCTTTGTTTAACCCTCCAAGTATTTTATTAGCAAATCAAACTAATGTTACCTTATTTTCGTGATTTCTGGTTGGGTAGGTAGGAGGTCGGCGCTTTCTCTACTCACGAGGGCTCTCCAAGGTCGCCCTTCAACGCTGCTCCGTCGATAGCAGACTGACAATCATTGATGGGTCGACACTTTTGAGGTTGGTCGCTTTGTGTTGTTCAAGATGGGACTTTCTCTCCCCTTTGTCATCCTTGCCATCATTTGATGAAAATATAGATCATTGATTTTATAACGAAGATGTCCAAAAACTTCAAATTTCATGGGACCTATAATTGCTTAGATTTTTTTGGGGAATTTATATAGGCAGCCCGCGTTTGGCTATTGGCAACCCGAAAAATACAGAAAAAGAACATAAAAATTACCCAAAGCCCTTCTAATAGCAGCCCTAACTTTTTCTCCCGTGCTTTCCTCTCTCCCGAAACCCTTACGCCCGAAACCCTTCCACCCGAAACCCTTCCGCAAAGCGCCTCGCCTCCCGCTCGGAAAGGGCGAATCGCCGCCGCCGACCGTCGGAGAAGAAAGCCAAAACGCCGGTGAACTCCTCTGGGTGGTTCGTTGTTCACCCTTTTGGATTAGGGCGTCCGATTTGGCTCTAGAAAATCCCAAATATTGTATGATCTTCTCATTTTGAAAAAAAATTTGTCTCCTAAAATATATTTTTCATCTTCTTTATGATGTGGGGAGAAAATGGAAGTATTTTTTTGGTCTTTTCTTCTTACTCATTTTTGTTGTTTTCATTAACAAATGTTGGTTTGCCTTTGATTTTTTCATGTTTTTTTGTCATGGATTTGTTGATGAGAACAACCAAAAACCTAGTGTTTTCTATTTGTCATGTACTTTTTCTAGTTTTTTGCTTAATTGGTTAAAAAACATTGTTTTTAGATTGAAATGAGTTCCGAGACATCCATTAAATTGTTGACTTATGGAGATGCCTCCGAAGAAACTTCAGTGGATGTTGGAGAACATTTCATGACAAATATGACCTTTTGTAGCAAGGAGGAAATGGTTGATTGAGTTAGAAAAATTGGCAAGGGACTGAGATTTGTTGTAATCATTACAAAAGCCGATAAAATTGATTCAAGGCCAAATCCTAAAGTTGTGTTTACTTTTATTGTGCAGGAGGTTCATTTTGTGGGTGGGACTAAGGAGTTCACAATTTAGTTATGCTTCATTACTAGTTCTTATTATATTCTCATTTCCAGTATTTGTATAAGAACAATGAATTGTATATTTTTATTTTTAATGGTTATTTTTTTGGTTTAATGGACTGCTTATTTTGGGTTACATACTAGTCCTTATTAATGGACTGCTTATATATTTTTATTTTTAATGGTTATTTTTTTGGTTTAATGAACTGCTTACTTTGTATAAGAACAATGAACTGCAAACATGTTTAATGACTTTTTTAATTCTGGGCTGCCAGTAGCGGTAGTGACAATGGTGCTACAAATAGCGCTTTCTCGGGCTGCTATTATCTTCAGGTTGCCAATAGCCAAACGCGGGCTGCCTATATAAATTCCCTTTTTTTAAACCTTTTGGCTTTTTTGCAGTTTGCACCTCCCAATATTCATTTCTTTGCACTTTGCATCCCTAAATCCTAAACCTTAAAATTCTAATTTAGCAGTTTGCATCTCCCCTTATCATTATCTTGGCAGTTTGCACCATATGACTTTTAAATTGAGAGTATTTTGGTCCTCATTAAAACTTCATTGCCTTTAGGTCATCAACCCTAAATTTGCAGATAGCTATTATAACATTCTAAATTTAACGGATTGGGATCCTCTACATTTGAGACCTTTAATAGAAGTTCATTTCATGATGAGAATTGATTTCCGCTATAGCCAGAATTACATATTTTTAAATTAAAAATATATAAAAAAATAAGATTAATGAATTGTCAAATTCATTTACAAATTAATGTCGTAGAATGAATACTATCGATTTGAACTCAACGTGCTGTTACAAATTTATAACCTGCACGCAGAAATGGCCGAGCATTCCGAGCCTCTGTAGGCGCTGAAATCGAACTCATACCACTTCGCCGTCCACGTTACAAACCCTAGCAACAACCCATCGCCCATCAGTTAGCTTCCGCTCTTCTCGAGCTCGTCCATGGCGGCGAGTGTGGGCATTCTCTCCAGACCACGCTTCCTCCACCGTCAAAACCTAAACCTCGGTCTCTTCAGGCTCATCTCCGCCTTCCCATTCCTTACTCAGGAGCCGCTGCTCCAAGAGATCCCTCCTGCAGCGAGCCCTCTGCCTCCCAACCCGTCATTTGGAAGCCCGTACTACCAGGAGAACTGGAGGAAGCCGTCCCCCGCCCCCGCCCCACCTGGCGGCAATTCGCTCATTCCGATGGGGTTCGACCACACCAGCGCTCGAATAATGGCCTTCTCGCAGACGCTTGACTTGGACAGCCTCATGTCCGCGTTCGCGGATTTGATGCTCTCGCAGCGGTGGTCCGATCTGAAGCAGCTTTTCGAATTCTGGATCAGGTCGCTCGACGGCAGTGGTAAGCCAAACAGGCCTGACGTGAGCCTCTACAATCACTACTTGAGGGCTAATCTTATGATGGGGGCGTCGGCCGGCGAGCTTCTTGATCTAGTCGCACAGATGCATGAGTACGCCGTCACACCCAACACCGCATCTTATAATTTGGTGCTGAAGGCCATGCACCAGCGCAGGGAGTACGAGGCCGCCCCAAAGCTACTTGACCGGTGAGATCATCAGTGTTGATTCCCCTTCATTTTTGTTATTTTAGCTGAACTGTTGTTTGTTTGTTATTATCTTCATGCCGTTCATTTGAATATCAGATCTGTCTTTATCAAATCTTTAGATAATTTGGCAGTTTCTCAAATTTTCGTGCTGCGGGAAGCATGTAAGGAAATGTCTGCTAAACAATTTGTGTGTGTGTTCTGACATAAGGTTAGGGATGCACCTGGTTATTGCCTTATTCTTGGTTCTCATCTCTCTATAGATCTTTAATATCAACCAAGACATAGGCGTTAGAAGTTAGGTAAAACTATAGTCTAATTAATGTAGTAGCTTCTAGCGATGAATCTTTGTGGCAGGGTTGGCTTATTTAGACTTATAGGTGGTCCGTTGCATTAGTTGAAGCTTTTTTATGCTTGAACTCAGGATCTTGTATTCATTCCTTAACAATATCCTGTTCGGCCTTAGCTCCTTTATCACCTATTCCGACTAATTCAACCTCACGCAAATGAAAACCATGGTGGAGAAGAGCGGAAGAGATGGCGCCGCACAAGAGCACAATCACAAAGATCACACTAGTGCACAAGAGAGAAATAAGCTCAATATATTATCCGAGACTTTATCGTTACAAATGAAACCTCGTAGCCCTTATATAAACCTCCCAAGATTTTATTATATTATTTGCATATGACATCATCCAATATTCTATTATATCTTGGCACACCATTCTATACCTTGACACACACTTCTAGGAATCTCCTTTCGGTCTAATATGGCCATATCATGTTCATTAATGCAAAATCAATTATACTCTACATAATCATGAGCATGCTTAGTGCTAAAATGAATCCCACCGTGCGACCCTTCAGGTTCGGTGAATCCCACTGCGCGGTCCTTTTGACATGTTTGCAATATTATTTCCTCCAATTAGCCACAAGTCTTCTTGAGTCTCTCATGCCGCTTTCGACCCTGTCAAACCTTTCCACCTGATTATTCATTGTGTACTAGGACTAGGAGGCACACTTCGTTTGCGTACAACCCCTATCGTTAGCACTAAAACTATTGCCAAAAGACTTAGTCACCCCATGCAGTGTTCATTGTGACCATCCCCTGCTAGCTTCCTTACTTTTCATGATATTTCTTCAACATACTCGCATGGAGGATGAATATTCAATGTGTTAGGCATGCCAAGGCACTAAGAAATCTCGCCCACCTTAGCAATACCCTCGAATAGTCCTTCATACCTCCTCAACCATCCTTTATGCATGCTACGGAAAACTTTGAATTTTGCGGAAGATTTATCACCACCTTTTCTCCAACATCATACTCTTGCGGCCTCCTCTTCTTATTTGCCCATTTTTTCATGCGCTTTCACGCTTTATTCAAGCATGTCTTCATCAAATCATTGTTTTCCTCTCATGACTTGGCCATCTGCAATGCTCTTGGATTTTACCCATCACTATGCGTCTTCATAAGTGGTTGTCGCCCAATCGCTAACTAAAAGGAACTTCTTCACGTGGAATCGTTTTGTTGCACTGCTCTACAACAAAATGTCGTAAGTAGGAATCCTACAAATCGTTCACCTCCTCTATTTTCCTACCTGTCTGCGAATGATTTTTGTTAGAGAACCTTAGTTCTGAGCCCATCAACCTGAATAGATAAGTCGATAATTTACCAGGGAAACATGAATCTCTATCGCCGACAATGAGTTGCTGCGATCATATGTACTTCACTACGTTTTAAATTTGCCCCTTGCTACTTCCTATGAGGAACAATCTTTCGAGCACATGATGGTGGACATATATTTTGAGAATCCACCCACCACCACATGGTGGATCTGAATGTGTTGGACTTTGCTAATGCACTGATGAAGTCCATCATCACCATATCCCATGGAACGCCAATAACTGGTAGTGCCTCCAACAAACCCGCATTTTGTTTATTTTCCACCTCATTAACTCTTAGTCACAGGATCCTCGCCCAACTCTTATCAGTTGCTGTCAAGTAGCTCTCCTTTCACGATGGACACTGCAACAAGTTTCTCTTTGCGTCTCAGAGCATCCGCTGCGACATTTTCCTTATCTGATTTATGCTCCATGGTGTAATCAAACTGCGCTGGAAAGTGCTATCATCGCGCTGATTTTGCCGACAACTTCTTTTGGGCCTGGAAGTAACTTCTAGTAATCCTGTCCATCTTCACGATGAATTGAGCTGCCAATAAGTAATGCCTCCATACTCGAAGACAACAAATGATCGTCGTGATTTTCTTCTATTGTTCAGTGTACCTTCGCTCTGTGTTGTCCAACTTTTGACTTTTGAAGGCTATTGAGTGGACTTATTGCATAAGTTCGAGGCATCCATCTACATCTTGAACATCATTCAGAAATAATGCAATGACAACATCGACTTAGTGCTCACTATCGTCTTTGGCTCTTCAATGGCTCCCTGAAACTCCTCTGATCAACACTAGGCCTTGTCTTTCTTCAACAACCCCATCAATGACTGTTCTTTGGAAGTAGATTTGGATGAATAATTAGTAATAGTTCACCAATCCAAAGAATCTTTGCTTTGGCACCTTGGTGGACGGTTCCTACTCCACGATTGTTGTCACCTTCGTTGTGTCCATCCGTAGAGTACATGTACAATAATGTGGCTCTGGAAATGCACCTTTATTTGAGCAAATATACACTTTGACCTCTTCGCATGCATCTCATTCTCCTACAATATCTCAAATACAATGTTAAGATGCCTCACATGCTTCTTGATGTTGTCATTGTACACCACATGTCATCCTAGTTCACTACCATGAACTTATCCAAGTACTCGTGAACGATCTTGTTCATGAGTGTGCAAAATGTTGTGAGTGCTTTGGTGATGCATTTTTAGTTGAGAGCTACCGGTGATGAATGTGATGAGACAAATTAAGCGCAATTCAAAATTATAAAAAAGTAAAACCTGGCATTGCGATTTACGAGCATCTGTTTACATTAGTTGGTTAAGTTGAACGACATAACCAACCGCTCAAATGAGTCGTATATGGTGATACATGTTGTCTTCGGTTCGTCGCCCAGTGCAATGCAAGCTTGTAACCTTTTTGGAGAGCCATCTTGGCATATGCCTTGGCTTTCCCCAACTTATCAACATATAAGCGATGAAGGGATTTGATTTATTGTTCTTGATGGTTATCTTGTTTAGTGCACGGTAGTCGACCCACATCCGCGTTAGATTATCTTGCTTATTCTAAAAGAGAGGGTGCCTTAAACAGTGCTTTGGAAGGCCTGATCCTCCCAACGTCCAATAATTCCTAGAGTTGCCTCTACAATTTCTCTAGCTTTGGTGGAGCCATCCCGTACGGCCCCGTGTTTGGTGGCTTTGCTTCTTGCTCCAGCTTAATCATGTGATTTTCCTTCCTCCGAGGCAACGGATTTCACGACAACTCTGCAGTCGTCATAGCTTAGGTATTCAAGTCTTTGGTAATAAAGAATGGATCTTCTTCACTTTGCTGGTGGCAACATCCTTCTTTAAGGTAGACAAATAAGTTAGCTCACTTTTCTTGACACCCTTCTTCAATTGTATGACTGATAGCTGCTTCATCTTTGCATGACTACCGGTTGAAAACTCTTCCACCGTAGGAATTTGATGTGGGTTGGAATTAATATTTTGATTTTAATTTTTTTGCGATCAAAATTAAATTAAGCCGTGCAAATTAGACTGAACGGATGATTAACTAAATTATTAAATCCAAGGTTTTGTACGACACACACAAGCGACTAGCATTCTAGCAAGAACGATATGAATGATTCTTCCACAAATGTAATATATCAAATAATATGAAGATAGTAGCAAACAAGACTGAAATTAACGACAATAAGGATGATGACGACTAAAAATCAAGCTCAATCTTAGATCATTTCAATTTTCTTACATAAAATAATTAAGCAACATAAAAGGGAGTGAGAGAGAATACCTCACTTGAGAATACTTTGAGTGAACACAACATTGAGGCAATACATTGGACAGATTTGAATATGATTGTGGAGTGAATATGTGGTACAATGAGCAAGCTTGGTTGTTGGGGGCTTAAAATTGATTAAAGTTTGCTGCATGGGGGCGGGGGGGGGGGGGGGGGGGGGGGGGAGGGATAAGGCTATATGTGGTGTTAGGAGGGCATGGGTTGGATTCTGGATGGGATTGTATGCATGTATGAGTGTTGTATAAAATTTTCTGGATCGGGTCAGGGTTTTGGTAGAAGAAAGTTAGTTGGATGAGTGCCGAGGATGATGAACAAGTTTAGTTTCAAGAGGGTCGGTCGAGCATCAAGGAGGTGGGAGAGGGATCTATGAGGTGGGAGGAGATGAATCTTAATAGACTTTTGAGATTCCGCACTCATGGACAATCAAACATTAACTGGTTCTATCGATCCTCGGGGGAAGGCCATGATGATGGAGGATTAGTGCCGTGGGTTCGCCATCAGTCAACCATCTCTCGGAAAGGGGATTCGACAATGGGGAGATTGTGGATGAGTACCGTCAGTGGAATTGGTCACGGGAGGTCTCGACTGGACGGTCGAAACAGAGAAATGAATTCTCTGTTTCGACTTCTTCTAGCATGGCTTGAATCGAGCACCCTTAGGGTTTTAAATGGGCATATAATGTTTATTTAGAGTTTAATGCTTATGGTAATCAATTGGTTCCATGGGAGGAACTCTAAGAGATATTTTACTTTGGCATCCTTTCCTCATTAATGGTAATTTAATAATAAAAAATGTGTATATATATTTAAAAATTTAAGAATTATTTTATATTAACAATAGTTTTGTTTTGCTTGCTTGCCACTTTCATCCTCGTTGACAGACCAATTTATTCACGGTCTCATTGGTTGGTCGGACCAATAAACAAACCAAAAATTCAAAATGCGCGCAAGGACCAATAAACAAACCAAAAATGCAAAATGCGCGCAAGCGTCGTGCAATTTGATACATTGGAGAATACAACAGAACTTGTAGAATTGCAAAAGTAAAATGTGTGAACATAATATTTTAATTGGAAGCTTCGCAAGGTGCATCAATTCACTCGGGGCTGAAAGAATTTGATCCCGTCGTGAATTTGAAAACCCCATCCATGGAATGAACTGGGCGCAGACGTCGAAGCTCGGTGGCACTGATCCAAGAGCTGATAGGTTCTTACGTGTGTCTGAAAGTTCATTCTTCTCAAGGGTAGAGGTAGATGGTGACAAACTGAGGTGGGACAACTTTCGGGATGATGTCAGGAAGGTGAGAGGACCAACTGCTTCTTCATCTGAAAAGAACCAAACTTTGTCGTCATGCCTGTGAGGAACCTCTATTTCTTGAAAATTTGAATAACCCGGTCTCCTTCTAAGAAATATAATTCTCAACGATAGTTTGTTTTATATTTCTCAGAAGATGTTCGTAGACTGTTATTTATAAATTTATGCAATGTTTTTAAGTGGGCAATGAAAGGTAGAGTGTCGAAAGGAGTTCGTTCAAATGGTGGAAGAGAGTGGTGATCAAATAAAAATATTATAAGGTAAGTAGACCCGACCTGTGGAAACATCAACTCGTATTGTTTCATACTTTTTCCTGCTAAGGGCGTCTAATAACCTTGAATAAGCACCTCAATTTTCTCACCCGATAGAGCCTGACAAGCGCTACAAAATCTAAATATGATCTTAATTTTATCTTTTGGACTTTCCAAAGAAAATCCTTAAAGTGTCTCCTTATGGGGAGTGAAAGTTCTAGGGGTCCTCTTTATCATTCTAACATGAATCTTCCTTCGTTGATGCTCAAAAGACAATGAAGTGCAATATGAGTGTGATCAACAAATATAAAGTCGATGTAATGTGACGTCTCTAGTGCCATGGGTATGTGATCGTTAGTAATGTTGGCGAACTCATAAATATAATGCTGTAGTAGCTTAGGAGAGTAAGAAAAAAATGATACGTAATCTGTCCTCTAAGATGAATGACACCATCATAATCACATTCTTCTTCCAAGAGTGGGGGACTCAGGCAAGAGCACCACTGCTTAAGGGAGTGATATAGTAGAGATAGGTGGAATTGGGGTACTCACAGGGATGGTAAGATTGGAGGGATCTATGATCCTAGAAGTGGAGGCGGCAGTGCTTCTAGATGGAGGTCTATTAGCAGACCTAATCCCAAACTCCACTCTACGGGCCTTACTAGAGACTTCACCTAAGTCGCGGTAATCGTGTAGCTCTAATTGGTCCCCAATAAAAACTCGTCAAGATAACGAGATACTGTCATCTCATTATCCTCTCAAATATCTAGCCCAAACTGAAGGACTAGAAATTCATTGATGTACTCGTCTACCGACAGATTTTTCTGTCGTAAAATATGGAATCTACGATACAGGGTCTGGGGGTAGTCAGAGGGAACGTAGCACTTGCGTAGCTGTGCTTTAAATTCAGCACAGGGAGGGGGGGGGGGTGCCCCTAGCTTGAATCTCATGCGTTTGAGTTGACTCCGCCAGACTAACGTGGATCCTATGGGCCTACGTAACACGTATTCGACTTGCCTATTTATGGGCATTTGATTCCAACTCATGAAGCAGTCCATACGTCCGCACAAATCTAAACATCCCTCAGGCTCTAGACATGCCTCGAAATCGCCTGTGTGTGGACTCAGGTGTCTAGGGTTAGGTGCATGGTGACTTTGATATTGTTGAGCATAGTGCACAACCCTTTCATGACTTGCCCTACATGACCCATATCAATGGTGAGGATCTCAGCCATTTTCCTTAAATTTCTCATACGCTGATTTAGGTCCCAACATTATTTTCTAATCTACCCACAATAATAGTAAGTTTACTCGCTATGATACCAAATTGATGTAGCCGAAATTAAGATTTTGATATTAAATTATTTTTGCGATCAAAATTAAATTTGGTGGTGGAAATTATGCTTGACAGATGATTAACTGAATTATCAAATCTATGGTTTTTGCACAAGCACAACCCAAACAGACTTGCAATCGAGCAAGAACGACACAAATGATTCTTCCACATGCTCAAGAATTAAAATTAATGACAATGTGGGTGATTTGACCAACAAGAAAGCTCTATCTTTGATCACTTAAATTTTCTTGCATAAAAATAAAGCAATAGAAAAAAGTATGGGGGAGAATACCTCACTTGAGAATACCCCGAGTAAGAACAAGATGGTAGGAATGCCCTGGACAGATTTCAGCAGCATCAGGATTCATTTTGATATAGTTGTGGACTGAATATATGGTACAACGAGGGGGCTTGGCTGTTTGGCGGCTTAGAACTGAATAAAGTTTTGTGTTGGGGGTAAAGTAAGGCTATATGTGGTGTTAGGAGGGCATGTGTTGAATTCTGAGTGGGATTGTAGGCGTCTATGGGTGTTCTGGAAGGTTTCCTGGCTCGGATCAGGTTGTGGTAGAAGAAGACTGGTTGGATGGATGTCGAGGATGAGGACCAAGTTCTGTTTTAAGAGGAGGAAGATCGGTCGGGCGTCAAGGAGGCGTGAGAGGGCTCTCAAAGGTGGGAGGAGATGAACCGTAGCAAACTTTGGAGATTCGAGCTACGCAGGGGCAGTCATGCATGAACTGAGCTCTATCGAACCTTGGGAGAAGGCCACGACCATGGAGGATCACTGTTTTGGGCTCACCGATGATCAACCACCTCTCAGTAAGGTGATTCGACGGTGGGGAGATCGCAGAAGAGCGGCATCAGTGGGATTGGTTGTTGGAGATCTCGATTGGATAGTCTAAACAAAGAAATGAACTCTCTGTTTCGATGTCTTCAAGCATGGCTTAAACAGGGCACCCTTAGGGCCCGGAATTGAAGATTTGGAATTGGAATTCGACGACTAATACCAATTACGCCGTTCGGTTCTTAGGTAGATTTAAGAATTGAAATTTGAGTTGAATATCATGGAATTGATTTTAACCTAGACACAAAATCTAGCTGGACATATCGGAATTGGGTGATTTGGCTCGCTCAATTTACTCCCGATAAAAAAAGAAGAGCAACGACTCCTTAACTGCGCTTTCTGTTCCTACTCGATATTCTGACTCGCTAGGGCTCCTCCACTTTTCAGCAGCGACTCACAATCTTCCGATGATCCAGCAGTGACGCGCATATTCTGGCCCTGGCGCGCGTTTTTTTTCGCCCGAAACGCGCTTTTTGCCAGGGTGCGAGTTTTTTCGCCCGGACACGCGTTTTTTTTTTTTCGCCTGGGCGCGCGTTTTTCACCCGGGAGCCCGTTTTTTCGCACGAGCGTGCGTATTTTACCCGAGCACGCATTTTTCGCTCGAGCGCGCGTTTTTCGCCCGTGCGAATAGTTTGTCGCCCGGGCGCATAGTTTGTCGCCCGGGCGCATAGTTTGTCGCCCGGGCGCACAGTTTATCTCCCGGGCGTCTGTTTTTTTCGCCCGGGCATGTGTTTTTCACCCGGGCATATGTTTTGCGCACAGGAGTCCATTTTCGCCCGGGAGCTTGTTTTTCGCCCGGGTGCACGTATTGTCGCCGGGCGCACGTATTGTCGCCTGGGCGCGCGTTTTTCGCCTGGGCACATGTCTTTCGCCGGGGCGCGCGTTTTTCGCGCAGACGCGTGTTTTTCGCGCAGACGCGTGTTTTTTCGCCCAGGCGCGGTATTTTCGCCCGAGCACGTGTTTTTCACCCGGGAGCGCGTTTTCGCCCGGGCGCGTGTTTTTTTCGCCCGGGCGCACGCGTTTTCTCCCGGGCGCCGGTTTTTCGCTCGGGCGTGCGTTTTTTCACCCGGGCACGCATTTTTCGCCCGGTCGCACGTTTTTCGCTCGGGCACGCATTTTTCGCCCGGGTGCATTTTATGTCGCCCGGACGCATTGTTTGTCGCCCGGGCGCACATTTTATCTCCCAGACGCCCATTTTTCGCCCGGGCGCGCGTTTTTCGCCCGGGAGCGCGTTTTTGCCCGGGCACGCGTTTTTCGCCTGGGCGCGCGTTTTTCACTTTGGCGCAGGGTTTTCACCCTGGCGCGCGTTTTTTGCCCGGGCGCGAGTTTTGTCGCTCGGGCGTGCGTTTTGTCTCCCGGGCGCGCATATTGTCCCCCGGGCAAGGGTATTTCGCCCGGGCGCGCATTTTTTTTCAGCAGACACATTTTTTATTATATATGTAAAAAAATTATTAATTTATTTATAATATTTTTCAATTCTTAGACTGTAGCTTATTTAACAAACGAACAAAAGAATTGATTAATTTCAAAATATTCATCAATATTGTTTATTAGGCGAACGCTAGAATTGGAATTAAACCAATTCCAATTCTGAATATCGAATCTCAATATCGAATTCCAATATCAAATTCCAATTCTGTCCAAACGAACGGGCCCTTAGGGTTTTAAATAGGCAGAGAATATTTAACGAGGGTTTAATGCTTTGGGTAACCAAAGGTTCACCCTGGGAGGAACTCAAAGAGGTATTTTACATTGGTATTCTCTCCTAGATGATAATTTAATAATTCCGAAAATATATGTGCATATATATTTAAAAATTTCAGAACTATTTTTTTATAATAACAATAATTTTATTTTACTTGTTTGCCGCTTTCATCCTCATTGATGACCGATTTATTCACGGTCTTATTGGTTGGTCACCAATGAACCGAATCAAAATGCAATATGCGCAATCATTGCGCAACTTGATACAATGGAAAATACAATGAAACATATAGAATTGCGGAACATAAAATGCTTGAGAATAATATTTTAATTGGATGCTCTGTAGGGTGCATCAGAACCATGCATGATGATCCCTGTGTCAATATGCACATTGAAACGATAGTCCAACATGACAATGGCACTCATTATCCTGAATAGCTGGACATCCCAAACTGTGTCGATATGGATACTGCCCACATTGGGCGTGCGGTGGGGGAAGGTTGCAGTCCTGGCAGTTGTATTGGGCTGGTTGCTGCGCGCAACAAGAGTGGGCTGCAGACTTCGCGGTTGGGATGGAAGCAGCCCTAGCATGTGGGTATCTGTAGTAGTCGCGGTGGTGCTTGCACCAGTTGCACGTCCGCGTAGGTGGCTGGAAACAGCCCCCTTTTGAGGGGGTCGGCGGCTGGACGGTAGGGAGCTAGGGGAAGGCACGATGGGGAGGGGAGAGGATATCAGAGTGCCTAATCTCTTGATGCGAAGCACGATATTTTATTATTTCTGCATACCCGATTCATATTGGCATTCAATTTCAATAATGCTATGCATGCCCTTAAACTGCTTGCCTTTCCTGCTTATAACTTCAGCCAATTGATAGTTTTTTATGCTACTGGTATGTAGTTCTTTTTGCCTTATACGTGATTTACTTTATTTTGTTTAATCCTCTACCGTTGTGAGCAGACTACATACTCTTGGCATACTTTGCGTAATTAATTCGTATGCATGCCTGACATGTACATCTCTTTGAACAACCATCATTAAGAGAGAAGAATCAGCGCCCATCCATTAGTTTAATTTCTTAGCTTATTAGAAGTACCCATTCTCTATACAAGGAGGGTTTAGGTGAGTTAGGAATCATCTTGTTAAGTCTTTTGTAAGCTCTCTTTCCTGTAGAGGAACTCTTAGAGGGAACTAGCCCCGAAGAGCTTGGTGCGAGGATGCCTCCCGAGATTGTATTTGTTTTCATGTTTTAGTGCAATCCTTCGTTCGAGTTCGTATTAGTAATAGATTTGAAAAGCTTTAATATATAGTTCTTCACTCCCATGACATGAATCCCATTGCGAGCCCACAGTGCAAAGTTTTCTTTAGTTTATTCGCACAATGTCTTTGTTTCTTGTACCATTTACTTGCTAGAAAGCTTCCACGTGATCTATTATAATAACTAGAAGATACAACCTGAATAAAATTTACCGAATGAGAGCACCCACCTGCTAAATGTTTCTAGTTTTATGAGTTTTTATCAGCGTTTTCTAAAAGACCTATATTTAACAACATAAATTTGAGTTAAACGGAAAAATCATCTATAATAATAACCCAATAATTCATCCCCTCTGTATATGGAGGGGAATAATACAAAGCTAAGAGATATGTGAAAGTAATAAAATGCGTGATAATAAACACATTGTCCCTCTCAAGTTGGTCGTGAGATGTTGATCATGCTAACTTGTCAACAATCTTTCCAAAGGTACTTCCATTTAATCCTTTCGCGAGTATGCCAACAAGTTGTTTGTCGGAGGGAATAAAGAGTGTACACACGACACCCTTCTCTATGTTCTCTTTGTTGAAATGTTGGTCAACTTCAATGTGCTTGGTGTAGTCATACTTGACGGGGTTGTGAGCGATGCTGATAGCAACCTTGTTGTCACAATAAAGTGTGATGAGTTCGGTTTCAACAGGGCCTAGGTCACTCAGCAAGGAACGTAATCACATGCCTTCACATACTCAATGAGCCATGACCCTAAGCTCAGCTTTTGCGCTTGATCTTACCACAACTTATTTTTTTTCCTCCGGGTAATAAGATTTCCGCCTACCAGTGAACAATATTCTAAAGTGGATCGTCTATCTTCAGTTGACCCAACCCAATTTGCATATGTGTAGACTTCAATCTTCAGACAAATATTGGGAGTAAATAAGATCCCACTTCCAGGTGAAGACCCTAGATACCTAAGGATTCTGTGGGCAATATCCACTTGGTGAGTCTTCAGTGAGTGCATGAACTGATTGATAACACCCACAACATAAGAGACATCATGTCGCGTATGAGACAGATAAATTAGCCTTTCTACCAACCTCTGAAATTCAGAGACGTCTTCAATTGCCTCCCTGTCATCTCTCCCTAATTGATTGGAGTGTCGACACACCCACTCATCCCTGTCTTCTCTAGAAGACCCATCGTGTATTTTCTCTGAGAAATGAAGATCCCATGCTTAGACCTTGCAACTTCTATGCCCAAGAAGTATCTGAGTTTTCCCAAGTCTTTAACCTCAAATCACTAGCCAGTTTCTGTTTCAGAATCTTTTGATTTCCTCCACATTATCACCTGTTATAACAAGGTCATCAACATAGACAATGAGGACAGTCAGTTTCCTTGCCTTGTGTTTGATGAACAGTGCATGATCAACATTGCTATGGTTATATTCGAAGGATACCATAGCCTTGTGAAATCTCCAAATAGTAAACTGAAGGAGGGTGATCGATCACCTTGGCAAAGTAAGTATATCTTCTGTTGCAACTGGAAGATCTGAGCGGCATTACCCCTGCGAGAGTAAGTAGACTCTACCCTCTTCCAAATTTCGGCAGCAATGTCGCGAAATAAAATATTGCGGGCAATGGACTCCTGCATGGAATTAGTGAGCCAAAACACGACTAAGGAGTTTTCCGACTCCCATTATATCCAATCTGGTGAGTCCTTCACTGGTTCCCTATTTTGACCATTTACATAGCCAAATAGACCATGACTTTGAAGCGCCAAGGTGATCGAGCGAGACCATGAAAGGTAGTTGGAATCATCTAGACGAATGATAGTAATTTGAGGAGTATTATGATCATGTCTCGCTCGGAGAGATCCCACTACCACTGGAGGAACAACTGCAGATGAGGGAGCGGGAGAATCTACACTGCTTGGCATGGTGGCTTAAGAATAAATATATGGATATCACCCAAGAACAAGAGATTTCCCGGAACCGCTATGAAGAAAACTTAAGTCATCCAAGAACTATAGTCGACGGATTACACAAAAATTCCACAAATCTTGAAGAGGAGAGGAAGAGAAATCATCTCCATGCCAGATGCGGAAGAAAAACGGCGTCGAAAAAAAGGAAGTATCTCACCACATAGATTGGACCGGCATCGAACAGTGGATGTCGAAGAGGTAGCGGCAGGGGAAGCGGGAAGCGACTGTAGAAGGAAGGACTGGTGTGGAAGAAGTTGTTGTAGAGGCGAGACACGTGTGTAGAGGGCGAGGTTGGCTACGGAAGAAGCGAGAGGAGCTCGTCTGTGCGGAAGACGCGAAACACACGCCTGTGAGGGAACGCCCGACTGAAGGTGACGATAGGTGGAACGTGCGTCTGGAGGCGGAACGGGCGAAGACGTGCAACGGGAGACGCGGGAGGGCGAGACGCAGAGCGGGACGAGGGGTCGGCTATAGAACGAGTAGCGCTCACTTTGATCCCATGTTAGATGGAAAAATCATCCATAATAATAACCCAACCATTCATCCCCTCTATATATGGAGGGGAATAATATAAATCAAGATATATGAGGAAATAATAAAATGCGTGACAATAAACACATTGTAACAATTTGTTTTTGTGGTAGCGTAGCATTAATGAAGTTATTAAATATGCAATTAATGATCAAGAATATAATACTTAAGAATGTTTGAACTAATGAAGAGTTGCTCCAACTTTACTTTGAAATACATTTCTAATTTTCACCTTGCAATGATTATGTATTGGCTTGTTGACATCAGGATGCTACAGATAGGCTGCACACCGGATGATGAATCATATAATTTGGTTATTGGACTTCTACTCATGAAGAACCAGGTTGACTCTGCATTGAAGTATTTGGATATCCTTCTCAAATCTGGCTACATGCTCTCATCAAGTGTATTTACTGAATATGTGCATACCTGTGTTAATACTGGACGGTTGGACTCATTAGCTGTAATTATAGAGAAATGCAAGGTATTGGCCAAGCTCTAATTTGAAACATGGAAAGTTGCTCTAAAATTTCACGCTTCTTACTGTTTCTGCAAGTTTCATCTCTTCTTTTTATTGACTGATTTTAACTGAACATTCTCAGACAACTGACCAGAACAAAGCCTTGTGCCCAACATGGAAACTCTGCAACTTCATTGCAGATGTTGCGATGCAAGCTGATCACAGTAAACTTGCTTTTTTTGCCTTGGAATTTTTGGCCCGATGGATTGTTCGTGGTGAGAATGCAAGACCTCCTGTTCTTCTTTCTATAGATGAAGGATTGGTACTATCAGCCCTTGGAACTGCTGGCAGAACATTCAATTCTGAGCTTCTTGATGCGTCTTGGTCAGTACTGAATCGCTCACTCCGTCAAAAGAGGGCACCAAACCCAGAGACTTTTCTTTCCAAGATTTATGCATATGCATCAGTAGGAAATCTGAGACGGGCTTTTAGTACTCTTAATGAGCTGGAAAGAGCATATGGGAATTCTGAGGAAGTTGATAACGAGTTGTTCTCTCCTTTTACCTCTTTATGCCCGTTGGTCGTTGCTTGCTGCAAGAACGGCTTCTCTACTTTGGACTTGGTTAGTTGTTATTTCATTCTTAATTGAATTCTTGTTTCAAGCTTTTCTGCTCATACCTGCTGCAAATGTTTTTATTACGTGTTCTATTGTGAGCCATGGCCACTTTGCTCTCATATAGTCCCTTTTTTCCTTTTATTTAATGCATTTATCTTTCTTAAATTATGAGTAATACCAATTTCTTTCTATTTTGTGACTATCTATATTAGACAAAACTTAAGGCTCCGTTCGTTTGACCAGAATTGGAGGTTTGGAATTGGAATTCAATTGCCAATTCCAATTCCGCTGTTCGACAGCCCAGAAATTTCGTGCGAATCGGAATTCTATTAAATTCCCATAAGAATTCCCTATAACGTAGATCGATGACCCCCATTTCCGACCTTAGGACCTCTGATTTCGCGATTCCTGCACAACGCAACTCCTCTTTCGCGATTCCCGCACAGCGCAACTCCTCTTTCGCGATTCCCGCACAACGGGACCTCGCTCGCGATCCGTCACTCTACCCTCCTCCTCAGCAAATCCTCTCTCGCTCGCGACTAATCACACGCCCGTGACTCCTCTCTCGCCACCTCTTCTCAGACGAGCCTTCCATACACGGTGTGCGACTCCCTCTCCGTCGTCGATCGCCTCTGTCCGGCAGCAGGTAAATTTCCTTTTTCTTTCTTCAGTTTTGTCCTAGATCTTGCGGTAGTTGTAGATCTAGGTTTTTCCCATGTTTTCTACTAGGTTTTCTTCCAGTTAGCCGACAGGTTTTCTTCCAGTTAGCCGGCAGGTTTTCTTCCAGTTTCCCATGTTTTCTTCCACTTGGAACTCAAATTCCAGTCAATTGGAACCTTCTCTGGCCTACTTCCCACCTCCATTCCATCCATTGAATATCCTAAGCCCCCATAAACTTCCAGTCTCCCTATTCCCAGTCTGGATATCCTAGAGGCCAACATTCAAAACTCTGGAATGTCCTTCCAGTACCCCTAATTCCTGTTTGTGTGTATTGCATGTCCTGTCATTCACTTATGTTATGAGACGCTATGTTTAAGAATTTCATCATGAAATTGTCTATTCTATTTCCAGGAGGAGATCAAAGAAAAACTTTTGGAGTGTTCACATACTACCAGAGTGCAGGCTTGCTAACTGTAATTTGTTCACTTTACTATATTCTATGTTTGACTAAAGTGCAAGCAGTAAATGGATAAAAGCAAAGGAAAAGGTGTCAAAGTAAGTGAACGGTCATATGTTCCTTGGACATCACAGATGGACTGTGCTTTATCCATTGCTCTCCTCGAGCAATAGAGTTTGTGGAACAAGGCGCCTAGTGGATGGAAAAGTGTCGCATACACAACGACAATCCAAGCATTAAAGGAGGATTGCAACGTCGAAATTAGTAAGGAGAAGATAATGACGCGGATAAAAACATGGAATAAATACTACCAAGAGATATCGACAATGCTAGATACTAGTGGATTTAGTGGGATTGGGATCGCAATGTAGTGAAAGTAGACAGTGAAGATATTTGGGCCAACTATGTTCATGTAATATTTTATTTTATCAGTTAATTACATGTTTAGACATTTTTAAAAATTTAGGAGTCTAATCTAAACTAAACTTGTATGCACACCCGACAGTAAAACATTATCGTAGCAAAGTGATCGTGAATTGGGGCGACTTAGCTATGATATGTGGGATTAATAGAGCTACTTGAGCTAATGCTGCAACTGCATCTGAGGCTATGAACGAGATCCACATAGATGATTCGGTGGACGACAATGTGGTTTAGGAAGTCGAGCCACAGACCAAGAAGAAGAAGAAAACATCTGCGGTAGATATTATTGTGGATGATGTTTCTGCAATAGCGAGGAACATGGAACATGAGAGCAGTGTGACTTCCCAGCCGACACCACCGATCTCAAGGGTGGACAAGATATATACGGCCATTGCAGCTATTACAGATCTGACTGAGCATGAGATTATACATGCTGTCAATATGCTGAGTGTTGACGACACGAAGAGCGTCGTGTTCATGGCTTTGCCGGTGTAAATCAAGAGGACCTGGCTCCGCTTATATTTACTCGATTGATTTTATGTGAACTTATGTTTTGTATGTTGCGAACTTTATTTATGTTGTGGACTTATGTTTTTATTCTGTGGACTTTATTTATGTCGTGGGCTTTATTTATGTTGTGGACTTATGATTTTAAAATATGGACTTATGTTTTTTATTCTAATATTTCAATTCAGTTATTAAATTTTCAATTCCGTCCATTTAATTTTGACATACAGCCGAACAACAAAATTATCAGTTCCAATTCTTATGATAGAATTGCTGCATTTAGCCGAACATCAGAATTGGAAGTGACTTCAATTCGAATTCCCTAGGGAAATGAAATTGGGTCAATTCTAATTCCTGCATCCCATTTCTTGCCAAACGAACGGAGCCCAAGTGTTTTTGTACAGAAGTTCCTGCCCAGAGCGGAAGTGTCTACCAGGAGTGAATGTGATTAACATACAAATTAATAAGAGACCAAGATTTATGTGGTTAGGCTAAAATAAACTTACAGTCGCAGTAGAGGAGAGAAGATCCGATCCATTATAGATATGTTACACATGAGTACTAAAAATAGAAGGGCACTCTCATCACAAAAGGTGAGTCCCAAATCTCACAAGTGATGGAGATCGTTCGCGACGTCGCGTGACATTGAAGATGATAATTGGATCAATATTTTTGGATCTGGACGATCGGATCTGTGATCGCATCCGACTCAATTTTCTACATTTTTCATGTATTTGTTTTTATTTTTCGGACGCATATTTTGGTAATTAGAATAATGCGATCGATCGATTTGGGCCCATTCTTTTCATGGCGTCAAGGCGTACCAAGGCGAGCGCCGGACGCCTTGACGCTTAGGCGACAAGGCGGACGCCTAGGCGACAATAAGACGAGTAAATGCAAGACGACAATTAATTAAAAAAAACAAATGAAGACTATAGACAGCGGTTATTATAATAACCGCTGTCTATAGTTCCCTGACAGTCACTATAGACAACGGTTATTATAATAACTGTCTATAGTCCCAGTTTTTTTTACAAGTCTGAAAGAGAATTTACCAACACTGACAGAAGTCATTCAGCATTCAGATACACAGGTTTTTTTCATTAATACATCCAAAAAAACCAGCCAACCAACCTGAATCATTATTTATATAAATCACTTTTCAGTTTTTTATAAGTATCATGCCACACATTGAGGAATAATGGCATGAACAATCACACATTGAGGAATATCAATTGGTAAAATATGTAAATTCAGAATTAAATAGAATCAATATATTCAGAATCAATATATATAATGACAATCACAACAATTTCACTCAATACCAAAATGTTATCATCATACACTGATACAAACTAGCATTAATAATGTTTTTAGATCAAATAGAATCGTCATCTAGTAAATCGTCATTGGCATTGCATGAGCTTAGTTGGTTTGAGGTACTCTTTATTTGCCCATAAATATCAACAAGAGCTTCATCATCATTTGCAACGCTAAAATGATCTAGATCTTTTTCCCCTTCAACTATTAGTTCAAGATTAGCTGGAGCTCCACTTCGTAAATTTCGAGTCCTAGTCCCAATAGCTCTCTCTACAGCTTCCCATGTGAGATCATCATCATCATAAACTAAAGCTTCCTCTGGTTGGTTCATCATCCACTCACTACTCCAATCTAGCTCATCAAACACCAAGGGTTGTAATTTCTTCTTTTTTCACTTCTTTCTTGGAATCGTGCTTGTAGACAACGATTGTATTGGATGTATACAAGATCATTAAGCCTTTGATGCTCCAATCTATTTCTTTTCTTTGTGTGAATCTGAATCAAGATAGTTGCAAACTTGTTATTTGTTAGTAGCTAAAACAAGTTCAATTTTAAATTAAATATTTGTATGCTTACAAACTCAAAAGTACTCCAGTTGCGCTCACAACTAGAAGAAGAACAACATAAGCTAAGTATGCGCAATGCTACCTTTGTAAGGTCAACATTCGATCCTCCATGTGCACCCCACCAATCCACTATTGATTTAAGACAAAAATAAATTAGTATAACATATAAGTAGTTAAAAAAAAAAAACAGAATCAATACTTTATTATCAAAATGATCTTTGATCTTTTCTTTGGCTTCTTCCATTGTCACGTATACTTCAGGCATTGCTGGCATTTCATCTCCATCTACTAATCGCAAAACGGCTATTAATGGCTTTCCTCCTTTTAGACAATCTCTTACTCCACAACAACAACAACAACAGAACCCATATAGTCCCCAATCATTGGGGGTAAGGGCGGGGGAAGATTGGAAACAGACATAACCTTCTCTTACTCCATTCCAAAAAAAATAGTTGAAAGTATTGCTTCAACAACTTGTTTTCGACTTCAGTTTTTGCCAGATTAGCAGCATTTCATGAAGGTGACACAAAGAATAATTTCAACTTCTCCTCATGCTTAAACACACTTTGTAGAGTAATGAATGATATTGCAAATCTAGTCACTGAATGCCGGACTAGATCACCACCTATATTAGTCTTTACTGCATCAAGTAAACGAGTGTGTCTGTAGATGAAATTTGTAATCATCCATGCCTTTTTATCACCATTTTGTTTTGTTGTAGCTTGCCTATATCTTCTAGCATGAGATCAATGCAATGAGCTGCACAAGGAGTCCAGAATAATGTGGGCCTTCTCTCCATTAAAATTTTACCAGCTGCCTTATAATTGGAGGCATTGTCAGTCACTATCTGCATACAACATAACTTTGTATATATCTATAGTTCTATACTTCTATACTCTATAGTTGTAGACTATTAAACATGAAATATGAAAATTAAAATAACCAAAAAAGTTACCTGAACAACGCAATCTGCTCCTATCTCTGTTATTTTACTATCAAGCAACTTTGATAGCATTGTAGCATCTTGAATATGACCGGATGCATCTACGGAACCCATAAAATAAGTTTCTTCTTGACAGTTTACTAGGAAATTGATCAAATGTCTCTCTCTCCTGTCTGTCCAACCATCTGACATAAGCGTGTAACCATATCTCCTCCAATACGCTTGATATTTTGTTTTCATCTCCTTAACTTTCTCTTTTGTATTTAGTAACAAAGGAACTCGTAAATCATGATAACTAGGGCCTTAACCAGACCCATACTGTCCAAACTGCTTCAAGCATTACTTCAAAATTTCGTGCCTTTGCAGCATTGAAAGGAATTTCACATTCATAGAACTAATCAGCAACATAGCCATCAACTCTCTTTTTCTCTTCAGGAGATCTAAAACATCTCTCAATAGTAGTTTGTGCAGGACCTTTAACACGTCTTTCATCAACTACATCTTCGGGAGCACGTCTCACATGAGCATCCATAGGGCCCCGTTTTTGTGGAAGGTGAAGTACTTTTCTCTTTTTGGCACTTGTCCCAGAACTTGGGACAAATGAACTTTTAGCTGTAGATAATGTCGGAGATACATTCTGTGAATCTGTTCGCTCTATTTCTTGTTCACTCGCATTATCATCATCAGCTGTCAAATCCACCTTGTTCTTTTTTTATCATTTAAAGTTGCATACATCTCAATTGCTATTTCTGAAGTAGTCTTAAAACACTTTGCCACATCCCAATATCCGTCATATAAGTGTTGTTTCAATTTTTTGATTCCACCTTTATATACTTTATCACACAAATTACATTTAATTGTATTTTTATCCTTTATGTTAGACCAATGTCCATACTTTCATCCAATATCCTTTGAATTTGCTTTTCTTTTAGGATCAGTTTTTGGATCAAGCTCATTGCTATCAATGGATGAAGCAAGACTGTTGTTGTTTTGGTTTTCCATCTTTCACAACAAGATCTATAGAATTCAGAGTTAGGTCGGGCTAATGTACATAAACAATTACAATTACAATTTACACATACACAAGTAGTTCATACAGTTCCATTTCTACAAAAGTATGAAGTAAGTAGTAACACATACACAATTACACAAGTAGTTCATACTTCAATCTTCATACAATTTTATTTCTAGTTTTCTACAAAAGTATGAAGTAACACACTAACACATATACAATTACATTTGATTAGCAATAAAACAAAATATGTTTCAAACTTTCAATCATGTTTCATGTCGCACAATAATTGATTATATAATCACAAATCTTATTTCACATATTATCAATTTTCTCATGCGAAAATTCAGTCACTCCATCATAGATTTGCAATAAAAACAAAAATATTTGTTAAAATAAATTCAACATAATTATTATCATGTATGATGTATGATATATGATATATCAAACTATATGCAGATAATTTATTCTTGATGACATTGTCGTACTCCTAAGATCATCAACTATGTCAATCATGTAGCACATGATATAATACCCACATTGAATACTATCTAGTGGTTTAGGGCACTAAATAAATAAACAAATAGTAAATATTAGAATTTAAAATTGTAAATATTAAAAAAATTATATAACATATACTCATATAGGTTATAGCTTACCAACTTCCACCGTAAAACCTTTGGTTTTTGAAAACTGGATTTCCGATCCTTTGCCAAATCCTTCAATGCACTTCATAAAAAAAAAAAAATTAGTTTACAGCCGAATCTAAATTTCAAATAGGGAAAAAACTAATTAATAAACTTACAGTGTAATGACATTTTTAAGATCGCCACGAATATTATTTAAAAGATCAAGCCAATAAATTGCATTTTTACTGTATTCAATAATCACCAACATCCAATGTTCTCTGTGTAACAAATAAAATTATTAATAAGTAATAACTTAATTAGAATAAAAAATAGCAATAATTATTGATATTTACTTTCTATGATATGTCAAAAATAATAAAGAATCCGGTTGGAGTTGAGTAAGCCTATTTTTTAGATCTTGTCCTCATGATTTAATATGCTCCTTGGCAAACTTATCATTAAAAACAAAAATAGATGTCGGATTATGAAAAGATACATTTCTTGTGTATCTAAACTTCTTTAGTTGTGAATCTATGTACCTGTAAAAAACATGTAAATTCATAATCAATATATATATTAATTAAAAATCTTAGGTTTGTAATATTTCATAATCATTACTCACCCAATACATGATAATATGATGTTAACTCCAATTTTTTTCATATTAAGAAAATCAAACAACTCTGAAACTTCAAAGTATGTACATGTTGAGTCTTCAGTCCCAAATACATTTGGATGTAATACCAGGGTTATTATTTTTCCCTGTCTCTCCGTCGCAGTAATGAAATCGAGTAACATGACAATGACATCATTTGCATTCTGTGGAATTAAAAATAATTAGTATTTCGGGCACAAATATTAATTACATAAAAATAAAAAATAATAATTATAAATTTATAATACCGAAGACGGTTAACACCCATGTGATGTTTCAGGCTGATGTGATGTTTCAGGCCCATGTGAGGCTAATACAAGTGCGCGCTGACAAATCAAAAATAACAAGTTAACAACATAATTATTATGTACCTGCTCGACAAAAAGATAGCATGACATTTCATAAAAGTATAAATAATTAAACATAAATACATAATAATACCTGAGACATGTTTTGTGAAGTTTCAGTTCTAGCACCAAACATGCGCATAAGTTCATCAATTTGATTTTTCATACTAGCCATCTCTGCTTGATGCGCTTGTTGTTGTTGGTTGAGTTGGCTCTGAAAGGCCTGCTCATGTTGTTGTTGTTGGTAGAGTTGGCTCGCATAGGCTTGATGCTCTTGTTGTTGTTCTTGCCTCCATAACTCTTGTTGCTGACTCAATCTTTCTTGAACAATAGATTCCACATCTTCAATACGAGTTATTGTTCTCTCGCTTCGCTTATCATTCTTGAAAAAACTTGTAATGGTGGAAAACTTGCCACCAACTCTTATTCTGCCCGGATGTTCCTTGCCTAAAAAAGATGCAAGGATGCCATCTCTTCCCCGTGACACTGTTGCAGTAGTCTGGGACTCTTGGCTCGAGACCTCATCCCAAGTGAAATCAATAAATATTAATGCAAATGATGAAATGAAAATTTACAAATGATGAAATGATAATTTAAACATACAATTTTAGCTGCCAAATCAGCTGCATCTTGACTAATGTATTCACCAGTCTTTCTTTTGTGACCGACTTTCCATAGCTCCGTACGTGAAATTGGTGCATTTGCACATTGTTCAATCTTGACAATAAAATGCAAATAAATTATCATTTAAATTATTGAGAAAACCAATTTTTAAAATAAAATATATGAGAGAGAAGTAGAGAACTAAATACTAATACCATCTTTTTTTCTAATACAGAATAACCAATTCTGGAAGTAGTATGAAATGATTTCTGTGCTTTTGCTCTATCTGTATTAACTTTACTTTTCTCCTACACGAATAAATATTTGTTAATACTTAGAGTAGAATGCTTACAAAGTTAGTAGATGCTATAAAACATTAAGTTTATTAAGAACACATAATCATAGATTCCGGAGTGGTGCGATTGTCGACAAAATTTTTCAATCTTTAGGAGCTATAAAATTATACTTGACAGGTACATTGTAACGATGCTCCAAATCAACATTCTTTATGTAAGTGACATAAAGTTTGGATTTCCACGACCTCCAACTTTCACCCATGCTTTTCATTAATTCATGGCGAACACCAGCAACATTATCAAAATAATACTGAAAAAATAGACAATATTAATTAATAATTAACTAAAAAACACAGATATCAAATCACTAATAACAAAATTATGTAGATTTACTTCTTCCCATATTCGATCTTTAATTTCTTTATCAACTTCCTTCCACCTAGTACATGTAATTGGAACATAAATCCTCACAAAAGAACCAATTAAACTCATCAATTTATTAGATTCAGGCCCGGGAATAATGTGGCCATAATCATTAATAGAAATAAAAAGCTTCTTCCCCTTTGCTCTAAGCTTATTCAATCTCATCATTTTAGTGAAGCCTCTTGTTGACTTTGATGAGGATCCTTTATCAGTCATTTTCCTGTAATAAGAACACCCTAAAAAAATCCTAAACCATCCAAAAAACTTAAATAAAATTCATAAAAAACCGCAATGATATTGAGGTACTACCAGTCTACCACACATTAAGTCAATCACACATAAATAAAGAACTATAGAAGCAGTAGGAAGTAAGAAAATATGAAATGACCATTCAACTTAGAAATTATATGAGCAAGAAAAAAAATGTAAAAACGAACCGGAGGAAAATGTCGACTTGTCGAGGAGAAATCGTCTTTAAGGTTTTCGCACAGAGCATCAACGATCCAGCGACGGTAAAAAGTAAAATGTCGAGGTAAAATCAACTGTTTATATCCCCATTAGACAACGGTTTATATATAAACCGCTGTCTCTTATATAAACCGCTGTCAATTGTACACGAAATGATACAATAGACAACGGTTTATATATAAACCGCTGTCTATTGTACACAGAATGATACAATAGACAACGGTTTATATATAAACCGCTGTCTATTGTACACGGAATGATACAAGAGACAACGATTTATATATAAACCGATGTCTATTGTACCCGGAACCATACAATAGACGGCGGTTTATATCAACCGCTGTCTATGGTATGGTTCCGTGTACAATGGACAACGGTTTATATATAAACCGCTGTCAATGCTAGTATAAACAGCGGATTATATATAAACCGCTGTCTATTCCCCTATTTTTTTAAAAATAAGGCGGCCGCCGTCTTGTTTTCAATCGGGCGACTGGACGCTTAGGCGTCGCCTAGGCGACGCCATGATAAAAAATTGGGCCCTCAGATCATTTAATCTAATTCCCCCTTTATATTATGCTAGCAACCGATTTTTTACAGACATCGAGTATTTGTGGTTTTCCCATTGACACGCCGCTTTCTCTGCGATACATTGCGACTTTGAGTCTCCCGCTGTGTGAAGCCGTCAGATCCTGCCTCCGGGGGTGCCGACATCCCTATCTGCCGCCATCCCTAGCCTCCAACGTCCCAGCCGCCGTCCATGTCCACAGATCCGCTTCCTGCCGCCTTCCCTGTCCACGAATCCGCTTCCTGATGCCTTCCCCGTCCACGTGAGTCCTTCCAGCCACCGTCTACGTCTACAGATCCGTCTACCCCTTCCTTCCCCGTCCACATGAGTCCTTCGAACCACCGTCCATCTCCACGGATCCGTCTCTTGTCGCCTTCCCGTCTACGGAAACCCTTCCATTCACCGCCAACCCTCCCACAGTCCTCCTACACTGCCGCATCTCCTTCTAGCACCTTCTACAACCACCTTCTACAACCACCGGCCCTTTCCCACTGTTTCCGCATCTGTCTAGGTCATATGCATGCCCACCCAACTCTCCAGCACCCTAAAAACCCATGGATGAACCTCCAGACAGCTTCCCGAACTCTTGTCCAACACCCATAGTCCCTCACAACTCTAAACATCCCCACAACCAGTCCCCCCACTGCCACAAACAATACCATACCTAGCCCGGAATAGCCACCATCACCCTCGCGGATCACTTTTGATGCTCACACGACCACCGAATTTTTTCCCTTACACCGACAACTCATTTATTTGGTGAGATCCACATTTACTTTGTGTCTTACATTTGTACGAATGTGTTTTTATTGCTAGTAATATTTAACTCTCATTTGTTTTGTCTGGGCTCTTCATTTACATTTGCATTATTTATTCACAATGTACTTAATTTTAGTGCACTCGTATAATTGCAATTATTATATGCTTACTCAAATTGCGATATTTGTGATCAATTGTGACGCCTGCACAAGATTTTAAAATTAATATTGTTTAATTAATTGCGTGCTAGAAATCATTGTATAATTGAATCATTCATGAGCTTCACATTAAAGTTTAGATTTAGCTATCAGAAGTTCATTGGATTACGTGTGTGCATTCATCCACATCTTCATTTTAGGGTTTGTCGTATGCCTAGTGCATTCGTCACGTGTTAGCTT
Source organism: Dactylorhiza incarnata (assembly GCA_033032865.1). Taxonomy (NCBI): domain Eukaryota; kingdom Viridiplantae; phylum Streptophyta; class Magnoliopsida; order Asparagales; family Orchidaceae; genus Dactylorhiza; species Dactylorhiza incarnata. The sequence goes on from JAWHQI010000275.1 coordinate 2,649,662, forward strand.
GCATTGCATTTAGGGTTAGGGTCTTTGCCTCCGGTCACCTGTAGAATCTCCTGCGTCAGTTGGTATTGGAGCCAGATTTGAGCTTTATTTTGATACGCAATAGTAGAGTTTACAGGCTCTTTCATGCCTAGTTATCGTCGTCTTCCCTCTCCTCTATTTGTGGATCCTGAGTCCATCTATACCCAACCCTATAAGGCCATTTCAGAGAGATCTCACTGCTATTACAATGATTATTTTTGATTGCATCACACCACTTCCACAAATCGTGTCAGCCCCTCGACACGATTCCATTATGCTAGATATGATCACAACGATGTCCATTTCCCCGCACATGAGTTGACCGTGTTGAACCTTCGACGCGAATCAATTATCTTAAGGATGATTACTACGAGGATTATCATTTCGAGAGAGACTTCAAGTGTAAATTTCGTACAGTTGCCCCACCGTTTGATGGTTTGTGAGTCCGGAGTCTTTTAGATCGGCTAGACTTAGTCGAGTAGGATCGCACCCTGACCATCCCTCCATGAGTTCCCCCGAGCCTGAGGCCATCACATACCTATTCTTGTCTTGTCAGACACGATAGATGTGAGGGTGAGCATAAAAAACCACAAATCGCAAAAACCGCCCGCACCGATTTTTAAACCGCACCGCATAGTTTCGGTGCGGTGCGGTTTTGAACTTTTACAAACCGAGCACGGTTCGATGCGGTTTTTGGATCTTGAAAACTGTAAAAACCGCACCGCACCGACCAATTACATATCCAGTTTCATGAACATGTGACATCACGTACATCTAAATAAAAGTATAATTTAAAAATTATTAATCAATAACAGTAATTAACTAATTATATTAGTGCATATAAGTTCTTTCTTGCTTTAGTTTGTTTATTCTCTATCAATTTATTGATAAACTTGCTGATTTGTAAACTTTTGTTAAATGCAAATAGTATTATAATGGTTTATCGACCATAAATGCGTATTCACTAGCATTCTCATAATATTTCAATGTTTGAAGGATAAATAAAGCTACAATTATGTGGGTGTTGTGCATATCTATGACTTAAAACCATTCAGATTTATTATATTTGCATTGGATGTGTCATTTCTTATGCAACTAAAGTAGTTATATCATGAGAATTGAAGTATCTAAAGGTTTATTTTTAGCTTGTGGTTGATTTTGTAGTATTTATATTTTAAAAATATATGTATTACACATTTTTTCATGATAATATAACCCATGCAACTATGTTTTTTCCCAAATTTTACATCATATTTCACCTCACATTATCTTTTTGGCGTTTATGTATATCGCGTGCTAAAAACCGCATCGAAACCGCAACCGTAATTGCACCGAAACCGCAACCGCACCCGCACCACAAAAAATCGCACCAAACCGAAACCACACCGCGTAATTTCGGCGCGGTGCGGTTTTACTCGGGCCAAAACCGCGCCCTTGCGGTGCGGTTGCGGTTTGGGCCAAAATCGCACCAAACCGCACCGCTCACACGCCTAGATGTTGTTGGAATAACCCTATTACTGATTTGGGCTAGGATCACTATATGTTGACTAGGACTAAGTTGACCCCAATGTATAGTCTAAGGGTCAAGGTTTTAGGCTGTTAGAACTTAGGAAAAGATCAAGTTTCTGCGTTCGACGAACTCCAAACTGCGTTCGACGAACTCCATTCTGAGTTCGACGAACGGCGTGCTTCAGGTCGACGAATCAAGTTTATTTCTCAGTTCGACGAACTTCACATTGAGTTCGACGAACTCCTTTCTGTGTTCGACGAAATAGCTTCTCAGCTCGACGAACTCAGTTCTCTAGCCAGTCCAGCAGTTTATTCTTCAGTTCGACGAACTCCAGTTTGAGATCGACGAACTCAGCTCTGCGCTCGACGAATAAGTATCAAGATGTTCAGATCGACGAAAGTTCTTCTCAGCTCGACGAATTCAATATTCCAGCTAGCTTATCAGATTTTATCTCTCAGTTCGACGAACTCAACATTCAGTTCGACGAACTCAGTTCTCAGATCGACGAATTTTCTCCTCAGCTCAAAATTTCAGAAAGATCAGTTATATTATTCTCTGAACTCAGCTCGACTTTTAGCAACGGATATATTCTTTCAGATAAGACAAGTTTTTATCTTTCCTTTATTATTTCCTTTCCATTCTCTTCTCTCGAGCTTGTAGCCGTTGACATATATTGGAAAATGATACTTTCATGGAAAAGGAAAAGAAATAAAGTTTATCAGATTGCAATTCCAAGGAATAATCTTTGCAGAATATTATATTCCTTAATTAAAAGATTTGATTTTCAAATCAGTCAGAGATTTCTCTAAGGAAAAAGAAAGAAGAAGATTTACAGCAGTACAGAAAGAAGATAGAAAATATAGAAGAAGAAACAGTCGAGAGAAAGAAATACAGGAAGTCAAGAAAAAGCTTTCAGAGTTCATCTTCTACAGCAACAATTTCAATCTCTGAAAACATCAACAATATCATTCTCTCAGTCTTCAGCTGCAAGTTCTAAATCTTCAAGAGCAACAATAATCTGAGAAACCTTTGTCTCTCAGATTCATCAGCTATCAAGGAAGATATTCTACTTTCAAGAGAAAGCTCCATCCTTCAACTGCCAACCATTTCTATCAGACAGGGGGAGCTTTACAACATCAAATCCACTAGTCTTCTCTCAGCTTGTGACAGAGAAGAACTTCATAACCCTCTTTATCCCATCTTGTACAGGGTTCTAACTCCCTTCAAAAGTTAACCCTTTGGTGGCAGGGCACTTGCTCAAAAACTTGTGGTTGGTGGCAGGGCACCTGATCAAAAACCTGTGGTTGGTGTTTGGGCACCTGATCAAAAACCCATTGTTGATAGGGCCCCTGATCAAAAACCCAGTGGATCCCTACAAAGGGTGGTAGAAGAGTAGATGTACCCAGGTTGATTGGGGAACTACTATAGATCCTTGTGTCTTCTCTGTTTGTGTTTGTTTTCTGTACTGTGCTGTGCTGTGTGATTTGTATTTTGCTTTTACACCCACTCTGTTATACACACATATATATATCAGTATTTTAATTCCGCTATAAAATAAGTTAAAAACTTTTAATACTCTATTCACCCCCCCTCTAGAGTAAATCTAAGATCTAACCTCACTTTCAACTTCTATCAGAGGTTACTTTCAATTGGTATCAGAGGTTGGTTGATTGTTTACAGGCTAACACCTGAATCCAAAGATCAATCAGATCTTAATTTCCTCTAGAGTTTTATTTTTCTTAAAACTCACGACACAGAACAAAGAATACTCAAGCACAAGACCTCCTATGTGCAATCTAAATAAGTTTGCATTATGGAAGACAATAATCAAGTTATATATGAACTCTATTGATGAAAATATTTTCAATGTTATTTTGACAGGACCCCCTACTCCTACAACATTAACAAGTTCTGATGCACCAACAAACAATAATGCTGTTCCACCTCCTGAGTGGACAGAAACTCAAAAGAAACAAAGAAGTGCAGATGCCAAAACAATAAATATCTTGGCACAGACAATGTCTGATGACATTTTCCAAAAGGTTGTGGAATGCACCTCATCCAGGGATATCTGAATTTCCCTCAACAACATGGTTGAAGGATCTGCAGATGAAAGAAAAGACAGAAGATCCCACCTTATCTCTCAATATGAGAATTTAAAAAAGGGAGAAACTGAAAGTGTAGCTGATATGTACAATAGACTCAGCCTCATAATTAATGAGCTGAAGACTTTGGACAAAGTGATTTCAATCACTGAAGTTAATGATAAGATCTTAATGTGCTTCCCCAGACCCCAGCACATGAGACTCAAGGATCTGCCCAATCAAGGAAGTCAGATGCCTTAATGAGATCTCTACTGAGACCTTGTTAGGGAAGCTAAAATCCTATGAGCAGCTTATCAAGTCCAGAGAAGCTGAACAATCTACCCCATCTCCAGCATCCAAGAAGGAAAGAAGCATTGCTTTCCAAGCAACTGAAGAGGAAGACAAAGCTCCAGGAGAAATGAAGTTTATGAGCCTACTAGCCAAGAGATTTTACAAGATTGCTAGAAAGGACTTTAGAAAGAAGGATTCTAGATCCAAAGAAAAATCAAGGTATGACAAACCTAATTCTAAAGAAATTATTTGCTATGGTTGCAGGAAACCTGGACACATTCTACTTGAGTGTCCAGGGAATCAAAAGAAGGAAAAGAGAAAATACAAAGAAGAAAAGAGGCACTCCAGCAAGTCATCCTCCCACAAACACAAACATAAGGGAAGAAGATTTTTAGCTGAATCTTGGAGTGAGACAGACTCAGAATCTTCATCCAGCTCTTCTGAAGATGAAGAAAATTCAAATGAGAAGGATCAATGCTTGATGACTATATATGACTCAAGCAGTGAGTCAGAATATGCATCATCATCCAGCTCTAGTGATGATGAGATGATGCAGATGAAAGAAGTTTCTGCATGATGACTATCAATGCCTCAGGAAACAATTCTGAAGAATCAGAATCTGAAACTGATGCTGATCAAGTAATGTCTAACTTTGACTTTAATTCAAATGATTTTAAAAATGAATTTAAAACTCTTTGTTTAGATTTAATTAAATCTGAGAAGGAGATAATCTCTCTCAGAAATAAGTTGGTTGAAATGAATCAACTGACTGAAGATAATACAAATCTTAAGAAAGAATTGGCTGCCTCTAAAGAACATATTGTTTTCATTGAGAACAAGTTATCTGAGGCTAAGAAATTTGAAGAATCCCTCAATGAGAGAAATATCAAACTGATGGACATCATAAACACAGTGAATGCCAGACTTAATGACATACTGGGCTTGAGTGCATCATCAAGTGAGCCACATCTTCTTAAGAAAAATACTTTATCTACACCAGTAAAATTCATTTCTGCCAAGAACAAAGAGGTAGTAGAAGTAGATAAAAATATCTCAAGCAAGGCTGTTAAGAATAAAGGAATTCAACAGAATTCGTCGAACGGAGTTCGACGAAATCATTTCATTTCGTCGAACGGAGATCGACGAACTCTGAAGACAGACCTTCGGTATAATTATTATTCGAACGGCGCTCGACGAAAGCACTTCACTTCGTCGAACGACGATCGACGAATTCATCCAAATTCGTCGAACGGAAAAAATACTGAAAATCTAAAGAATTCTTATTCTCAACAAACTAAAAATCCTTTCACTGAGTGGATAATTCCTCCAAGGAGATATCATCCACAAGGCTATAAGGATCAACCTGAGATATCTTATATTTCAGATTTTGTGGAAAAACAAAAGGACCCAAAGTAGTCTGGGTCAAGAACAACTAACATATTAAATAAGGAGAGGAACACCACCTCTACCAGAGACATTTTGCAGGTGCAGGATCACTATCTCAAGCAGTCATTTCTTCCAAGACATTCTTCATTTGTTTGAAGAACAACAACTTAAGAAGTTCATGACCACCAGGATCAAACTCCCAGTAGCAGATAATAAAGGAATGAGTACACACCCTTAAGACTGAGACAACTGAACAGCTGAGACAAGCTCTCAGTCTCAGCTAACCGCTGAGACAAGGCCTAGGGCCGCTGAGAAGTTGTGTGGATCCGCTGGGACGGGACAGAAGGATCCGCTGGGACGGGACAGAAGAATCCGCTGAGATTGGAAGCCGTCTCAGCCCAACCGTTGAGACGATACCTATTAGATCCAGGGATCGACGAAGACAAGCTCGATCGTCGAACTGAGATCGACAAAAGTTAATTTTTCGTCAAACGCAGTCTGACGAAGGCTAAGTCTTTTCGACTTCTGATCTCTCTGTATAATCAACTTTTATTTCATTTTATCTTTATGCCTACAGAAATTGCTTCTCCTTCCAGTTCCTTTGCACTCGATCTCTTTTTTCTTTTGCAGGAACAATGGAAATCTTTCTTCCTAAAATTGCATCCTTCCCTAACTCCTATACAACATGTCTCTTCTTCTAGGAGCCTAGCTTCAGGTCTTCCTGAAACTAGGCAGGTGGAGATGTTTCATGAAGAAGCTCATTTTTGATAGGGGGAGATACTTTATGAAGAAGTTCCAGTTTCAGGGGAAGATACCTTATGAAGAAGCAAAAAATTTGATAGAAGCAGTTTCAGTTCTTGATGAAGAAGCTCCAACAGTTTTAGTTTTTGTTTCAGATATGACAAATACAGATGCAGATTCAGTTATGGTGTTTTTGATACAGCAGATACATTTTTTGATAAAGAAGATCAATAAAGAAGATCAACAAAGCAGATTCAGCTCAAATCAACAAAGCAAAAGCAAAAGACAAGAATTTCTCTCAGAAAGCAAGTTTTTTTTTCAATGTAAAGTTTTCTAAACCTAGAGTACTGTATTTCTTATCTGCTGAAATGATTTAATTTCTGTCAGATATATATGCTTTATGTTTTGTTTGTTTTAATTGTCAAATAGTATCCTAACCCAAATAGGGGGAGATTGTTGGAACAACCCTATTACTGATTTGGGCTAGGATCACTATCTGTTGACTAGGAATAAGTTGACCCCAATGTATAGTCTAAGGGTCAAAGTTTTAGGCTGTTAGAACTTAGGAAAAGATCAAGTTTCTGCGTTCGACGAACTCCAAACTGCGTTCGATGAACTCCATTCTGAGTTCGACGAACGGCGTGCTTCAGGTCGACGAATCAAGTTTATTTCTCAGTTCGACGAACTTCACATTGAGTTCGACGAACTCCTTTCTGTGTTCGACGAAATAACTTCTCAGCTCGACGAACTCAGTTCTCCAGCCAGTCCAGCAGTTTATTCTTCAGTTCGACGAACTCCAGTTTGAGATCGACGAACTCAGCTCTGCGCTCGACGAATAAGTATCAAGATGTTCAGATCGACGAAAGTTCTTCTCAGCTCGACGAATTCAATATTCCAGCTAGCTTATCAGATTTTATCTCTCAGTTCGACGAACTCAACATTCAGTTCGACGAACTCAGTTCTCAGATCGACGAATTTTCTCCTCAGCTCAAAATTTCAGAAAGATCAGTTATATTATTCTCTGAACTCAGCTCGACTTTCAGCAACGGATATATTCTTTCAGATAAGACAAGTTTTTATCTTTCCTTTATTATTTTCTTTCCATTCTCTTCTCTCGAGAAAGTAGCCGTTGACATATATTGGAAAAGGACACTTTCATGGAAAAGGAAAAGAAATAAAGTTTATCAGATTGCAATTCCAAGGAATAATCTTTGCTGAATATTATATTCCTTAATTAAAAGATTTGATTTTCAAATCAGTCAGAGATTTCTCTAAGGAAAAAGAAAGAAGAAGATTTACAGCAGTACAGAAAGAAGATAGAAAATATAGAAGAAGAAACAGTCGAGAGAAAGAAATACAGGAAGTCAAGAAAAAGCTTTCAGAGTTCATCTTCTACAGCAGCAATTTCAATCTCTGAGAACATCAACAATATCATTCTCTCAGTCTTCAGCTGCAAGTTCTAAATCTTCTAGAGCAACAATAATCTGAGAAACCTTTGTCTCTCAGATTCATCAGCTATCAAGGAAGATATTCTACTTTCAAGAGAAAGCTCCATCCTTCAACTGTCAATCATTTTTATCAGACAGAGGGAGCTTTACAACATCAAATCCACTAGTCTTCTCTCAGCTTGTTGACAGAGAAGAACTTCATAACCCTCTTTATCCCATCTTGTATAGAGTTCTAACTCCCTTCAAAAGTTAACTCTTTGGTGGCAGGGCAACTGATCAAAAACCTGTGGTTGGTGGCAGGGCACCTGATCAAAAACCTGTGGTTGGTGTTTGGGCACCTGATCAAAAACCCATTGGTGATAGGGCACCTGATCAAAAACCTAGTGGATTCCTACCAAGGGTGGTAGAAGAGTAGATGTACCCAGGTTGATTGGGGAACTACTATAGATCCTTGTGTCTTCTGTGTTTGTGTTTATTTTTTGTGCTGTGCTGTGTGATTTGTATTTTGCTTTTACACTCACTCTGTTATACACATATATATATATATCAGTATTTTAATTTCGCTATAAAATAAGTTAAAAACTTTTAATACTCTATTCACCCCCCTCTAGAGTAAATCTAAGATCTAACCTCACTTTTAACTTCCATCAGAGGTTACTTTCAGATGTGATACCTAATACTGATTTCTCTTATCCCAGTGAGGCACATTGTTTGATGAGTTGTTTTCTACTTGAGCCAGACTCAGACCCTATGACCTCGAAAGAGGGTGAGTACGAGCAACCCGGTGATCCTATAATGACGTGTCGTTCCCCGCCCCCATGTGTTGACTTAGTTATTGCTCCGATCATAGACTCTCCCTTGCGTGCATGTTCATCTGAGTTTCCCTACATTGTCGTGGCGAGTCATATCCCGAGTGAGCGTCGAGAGCATAATATTGACTTTGTAGTTGTTGACTCTCTTACTCTCGAGGGTACTACTCTTATCGATGACATTCATCTCATGGATAATCCTGGTAGGAATAAATTCTTTGATGATCCCCCCGTTGAGCCTCCTGGAGAGTCACCTGATGTTTTTTTTCCTTTTATGAGGCATTCAACTCACCTCAGCGTTGTACCCTTGTGTTCATGTTTCACACGTTCCCTTCAGATGATCTCCGCATTCATAATAAATTTACTTACACCCAGTGAACCTTCTGAGTTACATCCTTACGTCATTATCTTCGATATTCCTTCGGGAGATCTCATCCGTGATGAATTTTCCTTTCAACTGCCTAGTGAGCCCCCCGATGATTTATGTCCCTAAGAGACATTTGGTATGTCATGACATTATAACTCGGTGCCAATGTCCTAGGTAGTTATTTGGGTGTTCGCACACTCGACGAACATTTCTACACTCCAGAACCTCCAAATAAACCACCCATCCTTAGGAGCCTTCATCGCTACATGGAGTGCGCGTCTTGTCAGTGCGTCAAATTGATCATTGTTCGTTTGCATTTGTTGCATGTTTTATATGACGTACTCCGACATAAAGTTATATTAAGTAATAAAAATTTGAAACCTTGCGCCGATAATCACATGAGAATGCAAATGGTTAAGGAAGGTGATTGAGTGATGATTTGCATATTATTTGAGAGGTTCTCATTGATGATAACTATGAATCTGAGTACTATGCAAATAAGTCTATACACTGTCATGAGAGAGTTTGAGTTACATTTCTTTGAGCTTAATATTCCTAGGAATATGAGTATCATCCTGTATTCAATGTAGGTGATTTGACACTTGATGTGGAGCCACCTAGTTTTGGACCTCCAGACTTTCCTTTTAACTTCAGTTTCTACCATTACTATGGCCTCTCCTATACCTCCAACCTCTACTAGAGCCCTACCTGTCACCATTGCATCCCTACCCTTCATCCTTACGACGACTTGCTTAGTGCATGGGACCCTTAGAGACGTCAACGACACGTTGGCCTCATGCAGAGACAGTTCCTACTAGGAGATGCAGGGAGTCTTTCTTCGAGAGCATGTAATCTCCATTCATCCGAGATGAATGGTTTTGAGCTCGTGAGATTGTTGTAGATTGATCACGCGACATTGAAGATGATGATTTGATCGACATTTATGGATCGTCAGCTGGATGATCAGAGTCCGTGATCACGTCATGCTCATTTTTCTGCAATTTTTCACGTATTTGTTTTTGTTTTTCAGACATTTTAGCAATTAGGCCGAGTAATGCGATCAACCGATTTTGGCCCTCAGATCTTCTAACTTTATTCCCCTTATATTATGCTACAGTCTGTTATTTACAAGCATCGAGTATTTGCAGTTTTCCCAGTGAAACGCCGTTCGATCTGCGACTTGGTGCGACGCCGATTCTCCAGCGTGGGTCGAAGGCGCTGGGTCCTTCCTCCGGGGGTGCTGACTCCCCCATCTGCCACCATCCCTAGCCTCTGACGTCCCATCCCTCGTCCACGTCCATGGATCTGCCTCCTGCCGTATTCCCCGTCCATGAGAATTCTTCCAGCCTCAGTCACGTCCACGGAACCTCCTCTTGCCGCCTTCCTTGCCCACGAGAGTCCTTCCAGCTGCCATCCACGTCCACGGATCCATCTCCTACCGCCTTCCCCGTCCACATGAATCCTTCCAGCCCCCGTCAGCCATCCTACATTCCTCCTCCACCGATGCACCTGCTTCTAACACCTTCTACAACCCCCATCCTGCTTACCCTAGCCGTTTGTTAGCAGTTTCCTGCTGTCGCTCCCCTGCAAAGCCTCTATTTCCTTTCCAGATCCATTACATCTCTGTTACAACCCTCTCCTAGGCCCTCCCCATTGTTGCCGCCTTTGTCCATGCCATCTGTAGGCCCATACAACCATCGAGCACCCTAAAAACCCATGGCCGAACCTCCAGGCAGCCTCCCTAACTCCTATCCAGCACCAACAACCCCCATTACTCTAAACATCCCCACAACCAGTCCCCAACTGCCACAAATAACACCATACCTAACTTGGGATAGCCACTATTACCCTGCCGGATCACTCCTGATTCTCACACGACCCCAAGATTTTCTCCCTTACATCGACGACTCCTCTATTTGGTGAGATCCACATTTACTTTCAATATTTTACATTTGTACAGATACATTTTTATTGCTAGTAATATTTGGCTCTCATTAGTTTTGTCTGGACTCTTTATTTAGACGTGTATTATTTATTCCCATGTACTTAATTTCAGTGCGTTCTCATATAATTACAATTATTACATGCTTATTCAAATTGCGATATTTGTGATCAATTGTGACGCTCACACAAAATCTTAAAATTAATATTGTTTAATTAATTGGGCGTTAGAAATTGTTGTATTATTGAATCATTCAGGGTATCACATTAGAGTTTAGAGTTATCCGTCAGAAGTTCATTAGATTGTGTGTGTGCATTCATCCACATCTTCATTTAGGGGTTTGTCGTAGGTTTAGTGCATTTATATCGTGTTGGCTTGCATTGCATTTATGGTTAGGGTTTATGCCTTCGGTCATCTATAGATTTTTCCTGCTTCAGTGAGCCGGTAAAAGAAGGAATACCACTTTAGCGATGACCAAAGTAGATTTAACTATTACTAATAGCTATCAGCCAAATATATTATGTTTATCCTTAAAACCACTTATGTTGTGCTTATTTTAAGAAAATTTTTGAACTAAATTTCTAAGTATATCATGCCTTAAGATACTTCCACTGTGTTCTATGATTTTAAGTATTATGTATGCTTAAATCATGTGGGGGTGGGGGAGAGTATCATTGTACTTTTACTTTTCCACTTTTAGTGGGTCTACTACATGATACGAGCAGACATGGTCGCATTTGATTGTTGCAACACATAAGCAAGGAGATGGATGGATAAGGCGTTATATGCTATAGCCTATAAGTGGTATAACTAGTTGTGTTGTAATGCTTTTCTTGTAATCTAACGTGAAGTGCTGGTGGTTAGTAGGAGGATGTTACATGTATTTATCCACACCGCTTGAGGGGATTTATCCGGAATGGTCTGTGTCCAACGTGAGAGATTTTCTTGCCCGTCTTTCTCCTGTGTAATTATTTTTTGTTATAGTAAAATGCTATAAACAAGAATAATCTCACCAACAAGAATATAAAATTTGTGTTTCGGTCGAGAACGGCCTATGTTCGTGGGAGGCAGAAAGAGTTTCAATATAATGAGGAGATCATAGTTGTTATCACTTGTAATCTTAAAAACCAAGAGGAATGGAAACCATTTAGATATCTAGGGGTTCTAATTGGGATCACCGCAAGGAGTTCTGTCCTTTGACCACGATTGGTGCATGCACATTCCGTAAGGATTTTGATATGGACCCAACTTCCCGAAAAACTATAATGCAAGATATATCCTACATTTTTTAATCCCTTGCAAGAAAATTAAGACCTGTGCTCATTTACTTGGTCTCTGTACCTATTCTGTCTTTTTGCTAGTGATGGGGATCGTCATCAGACTACGGGTCGCCAGTCGGCGGTGCCCACTTTTGTATATTCACGCAGGAGGCGATGATCGGATCGGCGATCCGAGACCGCGAGCGCGTCCGGCTTGCCGCGCTATTATTTTTATGTATTTTATTTTATTTTTTGGATTTGTTTTTAGTATTTTAGGGCCTCGGGCGACCAATCATAGCCGTACACGCCCGGTGCCCAACCACCCATTCTTGTTATAAATAGGGGTGGGTGCTGCAGTTTATGGGATTGCTGATTTTGAGAGAGATTCCAGAATTTCGGCAATCTTCGTGGTGCGACGCCGCGAGCCCGCGGTGCGACCCCTCAACTTCCCTATTCAATTTCTCGTTTTTTCTCTCAATGATTTTTTTTATCATTCACTCTTCCTTTGCTCTCCCGTGAAATACCCCGCAACCCACGTCTATTCATCATCCAAGGAGAAAACCGCCGGTTCTTATCTCTATTCATCGTTCCCCTCCGTACGATACGCAGGAAACCGCCGCTAACTTCTCCTAACCCCACGATTCCTTCATCTACGAAGATGATAACCGTTCAGTTCACCAATTCCGGCGAGCCTCCTCCGCTCGATACCTTCCCCGTCAGCTTCTATCCACTTGGCGTCTTTCGGAGCTACTCCCGTTCACCTAGTTTATTATCTCCCAGCCGCATAACGCCGCCAGAAAGCGTAAGCAACTCCGTCATTGCTCCTACCGTGAGACTTCCCGCAATCTCTCACTGCTTGTTTCCTGTTCATCGTCACTTTCCTCTCCACGGGAACAATACCCAGCCGCACACCTCCCTTCCATCCCCTATTCTCCCGCCTCAATCCAGTCGTGGAACCACCATACAACAACCATACCCAGACACGCCTCCCTTCCATCCCCTATTCTCCCGCCTCGACCTTGTCGTGGAACCTCCAGTTGTCCACAAACAACATTCCACCCTCATTTCCTCGACAATACCTCTTCATCCCGCCTCAACCCAGTCGTGGAACCACCATACAACAACCACACCCCCTCTATTTCTTAAATCCGACAGAGCCGTATCCATCATCTCGTGGAGCCACAACCGTCGCCGTCGCCAGATCCTCTTTTCTACGTACGTATTATCATATTGTGTTTATTTCTTTTTTTATTGAATATGAGAAGACACTATGTATTTGTTTGGGTATTTTGATTTCTTAGCGTATTTGTTCATTATTGTCTTTTTCTTATAGGGTTTAATCGTGGATATTGTAGTGGATAATACTTTGTGTAAATGTTAGCGTGGTTTGCTTCCGCACCGGAAAATTATTAAATCATCTTGTGTTAATTTGCTTCGTTTATAAAATCATCACTACAAAATTTACTTCCGGATTAATAGCTTTAAAAACCCATTTGCATTTTCATTTAAGTTATATTTATTTGAGTCCATCCTGATCACATCCTCTTAGGATCACACTAGTGTCAGCACACCCGAGTCATACGGCCTGCCCTGCGTCAGCTAGTCTCATCTGTCTTGATGAAATTAGTATTTAGATGTCTTAAACATCAAACGCTCACTGAGCTTCAGTATCCATGGCTGTAATGGTTTGCTCTCAAGAAATTCAAGTTGGTCCATGACTTAAGAGTGCACCAAATTCATTCTGTCGATAGTCCATCCAAGTTAGGCCTAACCATAGTGTGGATTCTAACCATAGTGTGGATTGATTCGATCTTTATCTGAGCTGGCTTTTCCATATAGATTGAAGCAAAGTCTTGTTTAATGAATCAAATTGATCAGGACAATTGATTCATAGCCACTTAGGTTTTTTATATCGTAGGACAATTTGTTAATCATACACATGCATGTGTGTGTATTTGCATAAATACAAATATAAATACTATGATACTTAAATGCATGAATTTATACATTCAAATATGATTAGTTCTTGGGTTTGTTAAACAACTGGATTCATGATAGTCTTAACATCTAGAGTTAACATTGTTCGGATCAAAACCAAGTCAATCAAAATTTAGTCAAATTGAGTAGACTCATTATCATATATTTTTAATTATAATCCGAGTGTGATTTAACTGAAAATGCTCCAATTTTCAAGCACTTCTGATCTACAAGTCATATTCTAGTAATTATTGAATTTTTTTATTGAAACACTAAATGTCACCTTAAAAAAACTTTTTCTAATTTAATCTCTTTCACGCCACTTCGCTTTGATATGATCAAATTTTTAATTTTAGTTTTTGTTGCTTATGTTTGAAATATTTACCTAAATTCAAAACAATGAAAAGTAATGAGAAAACTAAAGCAAACTCTGTGATTACGAGATACAATGAAATATGAACCAACCTTACTCTAGCATGCATGGAATGGAGGCCAAACAATCAATCTATATCTTTCTAGCCCAAAAGTCAAAGGAGAAAAAATCTCAGAGAAAATCTATACAATGTTTTTTTAGTGGCGATGATAGTATCTCGACTTCTTTGATGTATTCTTTGTGGCTGATGTGATCCCGATAGATTTAGTATAAATAGATGAGTTAATACTATATTGAAACCTTAATTCCTTTTTGACTTGAGCTTGGCGAGTAGGGTCAAAGACTATGTGAGTGTGCGCATCATTGGTTTTTTAACAATCTGCTTTCGTAGAAGTTCTTATTTCATTTTTGGCGCAAGACAAATCTATAGGTGACAAACAGACGATGTCCTAACCCTACATGCAATACAAGCGAGCACGCGACATGCGCAAATGAAGCTACGACCAACCTTATGTACAACGTGAAACATGCACACAATCCAATGACTAAATACCCACTTGTGTAGAATATGTTACGTGGGTGTGCGACTAACAAGCAACCCTATGTGAGGTGCAGGTACACAACTCTCCTATTCTTAGATACTATATGTAGCATGCTAACGGGGCACGACGAAGAGGCCATAGATAAGTAATAAGATATTAAATTGTACGCAAATAATTTTAGCAAGGCAAAATCATTTCTTTAAGTAAACATGCATTGACTTTCCTCCGCGTGGAGGGCCAAAGCGAGAGTGCCCGGTGAATAACTCATGCAAATCGCAAGACAATTAAGGTTCCACAATATTTTAGTTCCACAAGAATATAGGTTCACAACACCATACAATAATAAAGAGAATAAAGATCCATACAAACAAAGACACTCACTAAGTAGGGGGAATGCCGTAGGATGGAAATCCGGTGTTCCCGGTTGTAGAAACCGCTGTCCGCGTGGAACAATTGCTGAAATCAGAAGGCAAGAGGGTTAGGTTATGAATAAGAGGGCTGGGGCGTGAGGTCTCCTTGGGTGGAAGAGGGGATTTGGTGATTTGGGGTGTGTCTTGCTTGAAGATATCTGGGGGGAGGGCTGTTGATGGGGAGCTGTTGCTAGAAACAGAATCGGAAGGAGAAGGGACTATCAAATGAGGGAACTGGAGGAGGCTGCGACTTTGGGAAATGATGAGGGCTACAGAGGCGTAGTCGGCAGCAGGTGAGTTATCAGCAGCACGCGCTGGGAGCGGGATGGAGTCGCGGAAAGGAGGGTTACGTCGGCTTGCGGTTTGCTTTACAAGACAATAAGCGACATGATTATTTACGCGGGATTGGGGTTTCAGTGGTAGCTTCAGGGATGGAAGGAAGGCTGCAGATGCAAGGTGAAAGCGGAAGGATACACAGGATTACCTAGGAGTCGTCACCTAGGGCCTCGCGGAGTCGTCACCTAGGGCCTCGCGGAGTCGTCACCGTAAGAGAATTGTCGGATTCCGGGAACTTTCTTTCTCCAAAATCTTCAATGATGCCATGACAACCACCGTATATCCTATTTATAATAAAACAGCCTATGGAACCCTTACATCAACGACTATGAGTGACCGTTAATGTAACAGACCCATTCTCACAAACTAATGACTGAAAAAATACAATGTAATATATGAAAATGTGAGTTAATAAAAAACTGGACGCATCCGTAGAGTCGGATTGTTGACCCGGAGACGCCGACTATGGAAGGTGGGCCAATTGGCCCCGAACGAGCTCTAAACTCGTGCTCCAACACGGGTCCGTGTCGTCGATCCCCATCATTCTCCCTGGCTTGATAGAATTCATCTCCTGATTAATAAAAATAGCTATCCTCTCAGTGTATGTCGGGTAAAAATCAATGTGGTCCATCAGAGTCCAAGTATCGTCGATGATGGAGCATCCTCTCCAATGGGACTAATGTGTATGTCCATTAGGCGTGGATATGCACTTGCGGGCCACGATATCAATAAAGCTCTCAAAAGTCAAATGACATGTTGGTAGTCCCGGTGCGATCACAGGTGCAAACGATGGCGCCATAAGCGACTGACCCACCAAAGGCGGGTGAGGCTCAAGAGTGGACTGGGTGTGGGGCTGACGATGTGGTGGTGTAGGCTACGGGAGGTCCCCACAATACAGGTCCACATACTTGTGAGGCTCGTAGCATGACATTAGGTCTTCAGTATTAAATACGCGATGGATATCCATACTCTTAAGGATATCAAGCTCGTAGACATTTGGTCAATTCCTTCTCATGATTGTGTAGGGCCTATTCGCCTAATGCTCAAATTTTTAGCAGGCACCCGGGGGAGTCTATCAACGCGGATTCTCACCACCACCTGCTCACTTTTATGAAATACATGCTCCCCCTATGGTTATATGCATGAGATTTATAAGATTCATTACCAGTATTGATCCTCCGTCGGACCGCCTCTTGAGACCCATGGAAATGACGAACATGTGACTCATACAAGTGATGCAGATGAAGCGCAACAGACACGACACGTGCTCTAGGTGAAATCCGATAACGAATTATCTCTAAAACGTTGGCCTATTAGGGGGCTCTTTAGATGGAATCTAGAAATACTCATCGAGTGTGCGACGAGTATCAAAATGACAACATTAGACATCTGCTCTAAAATACGAGCTCATAACCTGCCATATGTCTCTCAGGGAACGCGACACATCATAGGGCTTACTAGAAGGTATGTATGAAAATTCGTCGCAAGTGCGATGATCACCTGAGTGAATACCAGAGACACCGACGATAAAATGTGACTCTAGAGTGTGGCGCGTGCTCCTAACAAGAAAGAACTCATCCAGCGGATCAACAGACAGTGTGTCCCAGAACACATCAAGAGTGCGACGAGTCATATGGTAGACTGTTGAAACATTGAGAGTATGCTCAAATGTATTTAAGGAAAGCCCTACGTATTCGATGATACACACAAGATCGGCTCCCTGGAGTGAGATCGGGAACGTGGTTTGAAGAGATGCCAATGATTCAGTACTCATAAGCGAATCACTCATATGAATTTCACCCTCACAAGGAAGTGGTGGTTCATCAGGAGGCTCATCAGGGTGCTCGTCAAAGAATCCATCAATAGGGTCATGATCCTTTAGATGAGTACCATCGTAAGGGGTAGTGTCCTCATAAATGGGTGGGGCAGCCAATACAAGGCCAACACTAGGCTCTCGACTCTAGGTCGTGATGCGACTGCGGCTCGGGGCAATGACATGGGAAGAGTGGGAAGAGCCCATACTAAATAGCCAATAGGTAGAGTGCCGATGAATGACTTTATAGGAGTAACTGGATCTAAATGGGGTGTAGGGGATGGATATACCATCACAATGTCACTGGGCCGCTCGTCCTCACTCCCATGACCATACCCTCTACTCATAATAATGTCACTCTCCACCTGTAACATAAGGTCATGATCATACTCAACTTCAAAATCAAGTGGGCACTGAGCTTCATCAAGTTGAGATGTATTAAAGTCAGGTGCCAGACCCTTTGTGTCAGTGGGAGCACTACTAAACACATTTGTGGCTTTACCTAAGTCCCGAGGTTTTATCCCATTGGTTCCTTTAAAGTCAGATTTCAGGCGATAAAATTGAGCATCAATGCGATCAAATAATTCAAGAAGCAAGCGCTGAAATTCGGCTCCTGACTTCTCTGTGTTTGGAACACTAGGATGGTCTCTACACATGATGTTATCCTTATGATGGTGACCTATATAGGACTCCTGATAATCATCTAAAGGATTGTCCCGAACATAATCAAATAGTGCCCGAGAGTTGACGTGATCCCTACGAATGTGCGACGGCGGGCGAGGACGATCAACATAATAGTATGAGGAACCTATAGACTCAATTACCGCATATCTAAATAGTGCTCGAAACCTAGCTCTAATATCAGTTTGACGTAGGACGAATCTATAGTTTTTGGACAGACGATGCCTTAACCGTACAAGTAAGCGCATATGAAGCTACGACCAACCCTATGTACGATGTGAAATCATGCACATAATCCAATAATTTAGATACCCGTTAGTGTAGAGTAGGTTACGTGGGTGTGCAACTAACAAACAACCCTCAGTGAGATGCAGGTAAGTAACTTTCCTATTCTTAGATACTATATGTAACATGCAAACGGGGTACACCGGAGAGACCAAAGACAACTAATAAAATATTAAATAGGACACATAATTTTTGCAAGACAATTATTTCTTTAAGCATAATATATTATTTAATAATGTACCTGTAAGCAATGATACAGAGTGATTCCATAAAACATAACATCTTTTATTAGTCATAAAACCCTTCTTACATGCATAAGATTACAACACTTAATTAAACACCATTACAATTTTACAACCTGGCACTCTAAGTTATTAAAGGCGCAAGGTGCACCGAGGCGCAAAGGGGCCCTGGAGCCTAGGCGCAAGGCGCAGGCGCGCGCCTGAGGCACGTGAGGCGCAAAAATAGGGAAAAAATAAAATCAGTGAATTGGGCGCCTAATTCATGGAAAATCAGCGAATGGGGCCCCCAATTCGCTGAATTTCTGCGAATTGGGCCCCCAATTCACGGAAATCACTGAAATTCAGCGAATTGGGCGCCCAAATCGTTGAATTTCAGCGAATTGGGCGCCCAATTCGCTGAAAGGCGCCTAGGTGCGCCTTGGCGCGCCTCGGGCACATCGCCCGCCTAGGCCTTGCTGGGGCGCAACGGGGTGCACCCGGTGCGCCCGGCGCCTCAGGCGCGCCTAGGCGCGCACCTCGATAACTTTGCTGGCACTTAGGCCACAAAACATTTAACAAAATACTTATTCACATACTTCTGTTCTGGGTCTTGGGAGATTTATATCATCACGAACTTCAGGAACACCTTCTAAGCCCTGAAAAATCATAGAATTTAAGGGTGAGTATAAAACATACCCAATGAGAAATCCTTCTTATTCTAACTTCTATAATATTTTAGGATTACATTTTCATATTCATTTCTTCTTAGTTTTAAATTAAGCTTTTCTTTTTTCCTTTCTATTGGATCCTTGAAATTTGTATAAAGCTTAAACATTTCTTGAATATAGTCTTTGAAATATTAACTTAAAGATTTCCTTAAAGCCTTTTTGTTCTTAAAGCATTTCTTAGATTATTCTTCTTAAATACTTATTAAAACATTTCTCATAACTTAGTTCTTGATGAAATCCCTTAGGAGTAAAATCCAAGATTTAACCTTTGCGGTTAAACGAGAGCACCATTATCTTTTTCATGATTTCTAAACTATGGTAAGGTGACCCTTACCCCTTTGCTGGGCATCAACTATGGTGGACAAGAAGCCTCACCGCCCGAGGGTTTAACCCCTCCTGAGCAGTCATAACATGCTATGAAATATGGTGGAACTCCACCTAACTTTGGCATGGTAAAACTATGTCCTTATGGATTTACTTCTAAGTGCATTCATTGGCAAACTTATCCTTTTTCCTAAACACAGTCTTATGATATTAATATGTAGCCTCATTTAAGAGAATATTTGTTGATTCCTTATTAGAGTGAATAAAAGAGCTTATGCAAGGAATTTAGAGGCTCTACAATAATTTAAAACAACACTTATATTGCTGGTTGCTTTTTTAAACTGATGTTTACATCATCTAATAAGCTTCTTATACCTTAAGAAGTTCTCAAACAACAAAGGGTTTGCGGGTTGGACCTTAAATGCATGTGTATTTCACAACATTTAGGTTCTTTGTGTTATTTGGTTACAAACAACACTATATATGGTTGGTTGACTTTTATAACTTGTGTATTTCATTTTGATATTGAGTTTACTAGGCTTTCAAGACTTGAAAACTTCTGAACAACAATAAGGTTTGCTGAATACTATTTTATTTTATATATACTTGCCCATACATTTTACTTATTACGCCTCCTGACTTGAGAAATCTTTCAAATAACAATAAGATGTGCGAGTTAATAACCTATTTCACGATTAAGAGAGTATCTTTAAAATATTTAATATATATTCGGTCGTTGTCGTCGGGCTCTATTATGGATTAATGACCACATGGGTACGTAATTAACACTAACAACGTAGGACTATAAAATAAAAGATTCTACACATACAATAGATTACTTTCTATGTTACACATTTTCATGAAAACAACATATTGACAAGGGTATATAAAATTGTCATAGACATTCTCACTCAAAACTAGTAACATATTTATTTATTTCTTTTGTTTTCTCTCTCTAAGCATCAAATCTAAGAAAGATTATATACTTGCGTTTAAATTTTTTTGGAAAAAGAAGATAGTTATATAAACCTAAAATTTTCTCATTTAATTTTATTTCCATAAATTAGGGCAAACAATTCTACATCTCATGTTTATCAAAGGAACAAATAAAAATCTTGTGTTCTTATACTTCTAAACATTGAGAGAATAAAGTGAGGAACTTTCATATTTTCATTACTCAAGAATTTTGGAACCCTTAAGGTAAATAATTTATCAACTCGAAACAATGGAATATTTATGTAGAAGTAAGAAATCACTAGATTTAGGTTTCATGAGTTCCTAAAAATATTTAGAAATTAGGGCAAGAAGAGAATCTCACATCATTAGCCATAGGACCTTTTCCCATCCTTGTATAAGTCCTAGAATCCATGAAAGAACTTCTGAATGCCAGAGGAACACAAAAAAATACCGGAATAAAGCTAGGGCAGGAGGGGAACTCACGGTTTTGGGGGAAAAATTACTGAACTAAGTGGTGGAAACTTTAAATCAACGTAGAGATGCTTGGAGAAGCTCGTCCGCCGCTCATGAGGGTGATCCCACGCGTCGTCGAGTGAAGAAAGGAGCGGGGAGAGGCTTCCACAGACTCGTCGGGTCGAAGAAGTGGCGTCGGGCTCCCTCCACGTGTGAACCGAGAAGAATTGGGGTTTTGGTTTGGAGCTAAGTGTGGACCAGCTGGATATATATGGGGGGAGGTTTTAAAGTATTTTATAAAAAAAAACCTAATTATTTAATGAAATTGGAGTCGATTAGAAAAATGAAAATATATATATTATTTTAAATTTCTTCTCTCTAGCATATTTTCTTCCAAATCATTGTTTGTAACCTAAAATTTCTGAAATCTCCTATTAATAAAGTACACAATTTCTTAGTTCATAGAGATTTCTTTATTAAACTTGATATATATATAGAAATATAGTTACGTAAAATTTCCCAATAAGGTAAATTTGTCATATTTTATACATGTCATTTTCGTAATAGATCAGGTTATTATTTAGCGAATTATTACTTAAGAATCATAGGGCTTACTTGGTGCGACGACATTTTCAGGATGTCACAGGTGATGCCTGGTGGTAGTTTTCGGGCGATCACCGGAAAATTGAAATTGGAGGGGAATTTATGTGGTGGTGGAGGAATTTTGAGGCGGTGGTGGTGTCTTGATGGAGGTGGCCGGAGGTGGAACACTGAAAATGGGTGGAATTGAAGAGGTAGATGTCGTAGTGGATTGTTGAGGTGATGAGGGGTGGTCGGCTAGTGGAGGAAAGGGAAGGGGGTGGCCGGCTAGTGTTGTGCATTGCATTATAGTTTGTGTTGTAAGCCTCTTGTTCGTTGGATTGCTTGTTTGTGTGTTTGTCCTTGCAATCTCATTTTAGGGTTTGCCGTAGGTTTATTGCATTCGTCGTGTGTTCGCTTGCATTGTCTCTTGAGTTAGGGAATCACTTGTTCGCCACCTGTAGATTCGTCCTGCGTCATTGGAGGTCAATACTTAAAGGACGCCTATGAATAAAACTATGCATGCCATTGTAGCAACCACAATAAAACACTGTTTCTTGAATGAATATTGTGGCATGTTACAAAGTATCTCCCATTTCTTCTCTAAACACCAAACGTTCTTTCAATGACACTTCAAAGTGAGACTTGTTCAATGCAAGGTTTAAAAAAATACCTCTTTGTATTGAATATCCCGTGTTTATCAGAAAATGTATGGATCACAATAATAATGTAATAAGGATGCAAGCGAGTATACAATAAAGTTTATATGAAAATATATCACATACTTTGAGGCGGTTATGGAAAGTTGCTATTACTATTTGTTAAGGCACAATAAAATATGCGACTATCACGAGTCGCACTCTCTCATCAAGGCATCACGAAGGTAAAACACATCTTGAACTAACAAACCGCCATAGTTTTCTGAGTGGGTTTACCATGACGACCAATATCTTCTACTTGTCTTTCACTTGCTATACATGCATCCACATGTGTTCCATCAATTGACACAATACAATCCATAAAGTATGGCATGTAATGTTGGTCATGCTTCATTTCCGATGGAATATCTCTAAATTGCATCTCCATTGGCTTTATAGTCTCCAATGACAATCAATAAGTTCATTACGACTTATTGAGAAATAACGACTTATCGTCTCTGTTGAATGTTTGAAACGCTCACCCGTGGCTCTTATTGATTCATTTTGCACTAAAATGTTGAGAGTGATTTGCTAAAGCTTCCATAACCTTAGTTCTAAAGGATCCACCCATGAGATTCCTCTAGTTTCCTTAGTAGATCAAGGAACACTTGATTGGACATTTTGAACACTAGAAATATAATTGAATATCCCTTCAGTAGTTCTCCTACCTACTTATCACCTGTTCTATTTGAGGTGATGCAAGGGTTATTCTCTACTAAACTCATAATATATCCATATGCCAAAGACACTATTGCTTCAACGTTCTTAACAGACTGACTATATTGAGCTCTATAAATTGAACTACTTGACTGTTCTGAGTAGTCAATACTACTTTCACTTATTTTAATACTGAAAATAACAACTTGCAAACATTATAACATACACACAATAAATAACTGATAGAAGTTCACAATTCAAAAGAGTACGGAATAACTAATTGAAGTTCACATTACAAAAATATTACATAATGACTGAAAGAACATCACATTGCATAATACTATGTAATGTTACTATGGAATGACTGAAAGAAAATCACATTATATAATACGGAAAGACTAATAGAAGAACACCTTACACAATACCATGGAATAACTTAAAGAAGTTCACATTATAAAATACTATGGAATAACTGAAAGAAGTTCACATTTCAAAAGACTGCAACATAGCTGATAAATGTTCTTTCAAGACTTTTGGTGTCTCTGGTTCTAAGCCACCAGAGTTTTCTTTCACTGGGACAATTCAGGCAACACTCCCTTTGCATTTATTAAGGACATACTCAGTAGCGAAGTTATAAATGTGAGATCGTCGTAGATCTCCTGTATCTCTACAAGTTCTTCGTAAGCCCGCACAATGCCCACCAACTCTTTAACGTAAGACGACAACAGTTGTATATTACCGGTGCCCTTGACCTTCAGCTTCCTTTTATGTGTTCTCTTCTTTTGTTGTAAAGGTGCTTCACCAAAATTGTATGGTGTGCCTATATCAGTTACCATGCTGTCATCATTACCATCGGTCCATCATCATTTGAAAGAAGATCCTTCTCTATTATTTGACCATTTTTATCAACTCTTGGTGCATTTCCAGCATAACAAAACTTCTTAGCTGCGGGGTGAACCTAATTTTTTTCTTCAAATCTAGCTTTAAAATAAACATTTATGTGTATTCATTTAAGGTCAAGGGTTAAAACTATAACCTTTATCGTCTTAGCCCATCTTCGTCTGATGCATCAATTGTTTTTCTTTTTGGGTTCCAACCCAGCTCAGTTTCACCACGCATTAGTTCTCCCCACAACTTCCATTTTTTTAAAGCCATCCAACTTATTTTTTAATTGCTCCCGATTATATAGTTTCCTATTGCGGTCTTTGAAATTCACAGTTAAGTTTCACCAACCGTCCTTGCTGAAAAAAAACCGTCCTTACTGAAATGCATCGTTGTCTATTGCTTGATTCAATTTCCCTTATGCAGAGGTCACAAAACTGAATTACATCACTGGAGTCCCATGTAGCAGATAAGCCACTTTCCCTTCTATTACTCTTCTATTAGAAAATACAAATAAAAAACCACTTAAAGGACCTCTTCATGGATACAAAACAACATAAATCACCTCTTCATGAATACAAAATAACTTAATGCACCTCTTCATGAGTACAAAATCACATCAACCACTACTTTAACACAATCAGAGTAACAAAAATAAATACTAGAACATCATAAATCCAACACTTCATTGTTTTTTTGGAATTAAACACCATCCGATAATGGCTGAGAATCGAGAAGCATTAAAAAAACTTGCCTTGATACAATAAGCCACTGAAAGGGGGGAAGAAAAAACAATAAGCAGGAACATCATTGGGTGCTGTCTGAGAATCAAGAACCAGAAAAATATCCACTTGCAAAGATCTGATACAACAAATCACTGAAAGGGGAAGAAAACAAGACAAGCAGGAACCCTAAACAGGGCCCAGTAATCAGAAAAAAGCTGACCACTGCGATTTGAGAGATGAGAACCGGATGTCGGGGGCGCGTAGAAAGAAGGACGTGAGCTGCAGGACTTCATACAACGAGGAAAGGTCGATGATGGAGATCGATGACCGCAGTGGCGAGGTGGTCATTCCAGGAACCATAGGAGCACCTGAGCAGAGCAAACTATCATGGAACTTGAAGAGGACAGGACTCACAGGGGCATTCAGTTAAAAAAAACAAGATCCGCTATTTTAAAATGCTGGATTTTGGTCTCCTAATAAAAGTCATGGTTGGCCCTAAAAACACGAATAACTATGGTGCAGCATTTATGATCACAGTGTCAAACCCTTATTAAACATTCACGTACGAATCAACATTGGATCTTAGATTCAATGCCCATTCTAGAAATGGTTGTCTAATATCTGCTCAATTAAATTTCAGGTATATGTTGAGTTGGAGAATTTGTCAAAATCAGACCCTCCTTACAAATCAGTCGCTGCTCTCAACTGCATTGTGCTAGGTTGTGCAAACGTTTGGGATCTTGACCGGGCCTATGAGACTTTTGAGGCCATTACTGAAAAGATTGGATTAACGCCTGACATACATTCTTACAATTCCCTCATCTGCGCATTTGGGAAAGTTAAAAAGGTAAAATTTCCCCTTCCAACTTGCTTCCCCGTCACGTGTTTTCCTATTATCGATAATTAATTACAAGAAACTATCCAATTTTAACAATAATTGAATAAAATGATCTGTAAATTTTTATTCTCACATCCATTTCATGAGACTAATTTTTTGGTATAAAATTGATGAACTCTATTTTGAATAAAAGGACACTTTTTAATGTTATTAGGGAATGCACAATAGTTAGATGCATAGATAATGTAGATGTTTGTGCGATCATAACTGGCATTTAAGTAGACATTTTTTCGCTAAAAGGATTATAAATTAAAAAAATTTGGAGAAGTTCCATTTTGAAATGGAACCTTTTTCGGCCATATGTTCTTTAGGTTTTGTTTCTCTGATCCTATGTCCTTTAATAGTTCTGTATGCTTTTGAAGGATAAATTAAAAAAAGTGATTATTATTTTGAGATTGAAATCTCAACCTGTATCAGACTTCAATTAAGTATAAAATGGTATATATCTTGATATTATTAACACAGTTTGCTTACAATTGATGCATGTGAGTCTGTGACAGACGGAAGAGGCCTGTAAAGTTTTCGATCATTTAGTAAGCCTGGGCGTGAAACCGAACGCCACTTCATACGCATTACTCGTGGATGCACATCTTATCAATCGGGATCCCAAAGCCGCTCTATCCGTGATAGAAGAAATGGTGTGATTTTACCGGCTTCAACTCCATATCCCAGTTCCTAGTCACTCTTAATTGTTGCCTCCCTTTCAGGTCAATGCAGGATTCACACCCTCGAAGGAGATGCTTAAGAAGGTTCGTAGACGGTGCTCTCGAGAATTAGATTTCACGAGCGACGAGCGGGTACAGTCTCTGGCTCAGCAATTCAGGTATCCCATGGGCAGCGAAGCCCGAAGGGAGCTGCTCTATAGGATCCCGTATGGAGCTAACTACTGAGCCTGTGTTAATTCATAAGGTAATATTCCTTGTTCTACCCTTCAAAAGCAGCCATTTTGAATGATTGTGATTGATTTCTCAACCTGATTGATTGATTGTAGGGTTGAGATTTACTCGAGTGGATAACCCGGTAGATTCCTAAAATCTGATTCATTTGCAGTTTATGTAACAATGTTGGGTGGCTCAGTTGGTAGGACAAGTTGGTTCATTATGTATATTAATATTATCATCTATATACAGTCTTGGCAAATCTTAGAGTCCAAATGTAGGACCGCCGCCTTTCTTTTATATAACACCCGGTCTTTTCTCATTTTTGTTCTTCGATTTGTTCTAGAACAATGAGAATAATTTACAGAGGAGCTTTTTGTAAATTTAATAGATAGAAAAGTTGAACTTATAGTTTTGCAAAATTTACAAAGGAGGTCCCTGTTCTCCTCTTCTCATAGCCCTTCTCTTGTGATATACCGACAAAATATCTCGAATATCCTGCACCCGCCTCCTTCAACCTCCTCCCCGCCGCGATCAATATCCCGAGATTCTTCAACCTTCGTCATGGATCTGAAGATGCGCCGACACTGATCTGTGTCCGAGATGCAGCGTGAGATGTCGACACTGCCAGTCAAAGGCTTTATTTTGGCTCTCTATCCTCTCGTCTCTCTCTCTCTCTCTCTCTCTCTCTCTCTCTCTCTCTCTCTCTCTCTCTCTCTCTCTGATTTTAGGGTTTCCCTCAGCCATGACTTTGGCTTTCTCTGAATCCAGTCTCCACGTTTCTGATTGAAAATCCTCTCCCCAAGTTTTAAAAGAGCGCCAACAACGAATGAGAAGTTCTTCGTGTTAGGCGACGGTCGCGGTCGACGGTCGCAGAGAAACAACAACAACAACAGCTGTGGCCAAACTCTTATTAAACGGCAACAACTGCTTTATCACAGACATGTGCAATATCTAATGCGTGCATGCAGATGTTTCATTTGCTTTTCGTCTTTAGCACAGAATTAATTTTGTAGCAAATTAAGGAGGGTAAAATTAGAAAGATAAATAATTTATCTTATACAGGGCCATTTACCGGGACCTCCCCTCTAACTTTGCTAAATTACTGAGAGCACCCCTCTTATTTTCGAAATTACAAAAAACTCCCCTATAAATTAGCATAATTACAAAAACTTTCCTTGAAGTTTTAATTTCATTACAAAAAACCCCATCCGTGATATAATTTCATTACAAAAAAACTCAGAATTTTTGTTCATGATGTTATGAAATTAAAAGTTCAGGGGAGGTTTTTGTAATTTCGAAAATAAGAGGGGTGCTCTCAGTAATTATGCTAACTTACATTCAGTAATTATGCTAATTTACAGGGGAGGTACGGGTAATTATTTATATATATATATATATAATATGAGATAAAGATAAGCTAGACTGATTTAGGGTCTGTTTGGCCTTGCGGTGGCGATTGGAGATTAGACCTGGATCGCATTTTTCCTGCCATTAATTCACCTGGATGGCTCGTTCCCGGCGATATATCTATTACCGCTCAAACGTAGAGTCGCTCACACACCTCCCTCGCCAGTCGTGACTCTGAGCTGTCCAGCCATTTTGATCCGTCTACGATATTGAACCGTATTAGGGTTTAGTCTTCCTGCTAAGACTGCAGCACTCTAGCCACTTTCTCTGTCTATTATGCTTGCTGTTATGACTTTTTCAAGTTTATCCAGTGCCTTTCTTTTTGAAGTATCATATTCATGTTGTGCGGCCACTTCAGTTATGGTTGCAAATGAGTCGAGCTCATCGAAAACAACCGGCTCGAGCTCGACGAGCCTCTGTTCAATGGGCTCAAGCTCGAGCTCAGCTGAGCTCTACGAGCTCAGTGAGCTAGGTTAGAGCAAATAAATATATATAAACGCACAATAAATATATTTGTATAATAGTATTATTAGTATCTATATTTTACGACACTTATAACAGATTTTGTACAAAAATAATTAAAAAAAAGAGTTAGCGAGCCCGTTCGAGCCGACTCGTCAAGCTCGACACAGCTTGCACCCTTTACTCGAGTCTGTACATAATATGCTTGAAAAAGGTGATTGTTACCCGCAAAGCAGTTTTGGCTATCCTCCCTCTATTTGTATGAGTTATGTACATGTCTTTTGGAAATACACTTTGTACATGCATCACGAAATTTGTAGATCTCGTCAAGATCTACAACTTGTGCGTGCATTTTTAGAAAAAAGCGTTCAACACGAAAGCTATAGATCTCATCAACTTTCGTGTTGAACAATTTTCCTAAACATGCATGTACAAAATGTATTTCCAAAAAGTGCGCATATAACTCATACAAATAAAGTGCAGATAGTCAAAAGTGCTTTGCTGATAACGATCACCAAAAAGAAAGACCACTGGTGTCCATATATGTGCTTAACTGTGAGAATGCAGAAGCACACTTGTACATATAATATTAAAAATAATTAATTTCATATTATTTTGCTCTAAGCCCGCAGACTTGCTTGTCACGTTATTATATATAGTAAATAAATAAATAGCCACTGGGGTTTATATATTTCAACGCTAGCTTTATTATATATTTATATCAAGCTGGATGGCTGCATAAGCCTTTACCATTAAGATCGTGCAGGCCCGGTTTTCGGCTCCTGCAAATCCTCAATTCAAGATGGGAGGGGAACCCGTGCCCGACATACACCGCACAGCTGTTTTGCCAAACAGCTGAGTAGCTTTTCTGTTTGAAGCAGTATTGCAACAGCTGTTCTACCAAACAGTTTCACGGATTCTGCCACCACTCTATAAAACAGTTGTTTATTCCACAACTGCCTAAACACACGTGTAAATACAAAACTTTTGCTCTTCGATCCACACGTGATTTTCATCAAATTTGCGCCGCCCAATAAATAATAGTAGAAAAATTGCTAATTACTCATTGGATGTAGCTTCGATACGTGGCCTTGAGAGTTAGCTGCGGCAGGTCAGTATGTATCATTTGGGAGGTAGTGGGAAATTAATGTTATATTTTTCATTTTTTTTAATATAATACTAATTTATGTGTTATTATCAATTACTTATAAAAATTGGAATAAAAAAAAATTAAAATAACTGTCGGTGTGCGTGATACTGAAATAAACTGTGCATGGATGGGTTCCTCCCCACGTGTCGGACAACTCGGCCATAATTCCAATGATCCATAATGTAACACCCTTCACTATTACTATACGCCACTGCTGGTGCGCGCTGTTCGATCCGAGCACCTGATCCCCCGCCTTCCTTTCTTCCGAGCCGCCCATAATCTTAAGAAAATACACCCTCGAATCACAACCTCCCGTTCAACGCCTGCTAACCTAACCGTTTGTGGGTGCAAATTGCATTCAGATCCCACATCTATAGATTATTACATTTTTTTAGGACTTTGCTATTTTAAGCATTAATGCACCCTAAAATTGGCCTTATTGCATCCTAACCCCCTCTCCTCTCCATGGCGACATTCTTGGAGAAGTTATTACGACCGGGTAACGGGAGACCGAAAATGATCGCACACTTTGATTCCTCCATGCGGCAAAGCTTCTTTTCAGTCAGTTCTAGATCTCGAAACGGAGCCCGTGCTAATAATCTTTCCAAAACTAGTCATACCGATAGTAGGGTCGGGATATACTCGCCATCCGAGCCGGATGTGAGGGCCTCTCCTCATTTGCCTCTCTGCAGGGGAACGCCCACTCAAAGCATCCCCGAATATCCTCCCTTCACCACATCATGTGGGTTTACCGGAGATCCCAGATGCTCGCTCGAAAAAATTGAGTCTATAGTAGTCACTATATAGAGGATGGAGTCTATAGTAGTCACTATACAGAGTAGTCCATCCGGTAGCTCTTGCCGCAAACATTACTCTTCATTTTCTCCTCCTTTAGCAAATTAGCTCTCTAGATAGCTACCATGCATTTGCTAGGGATGCTCTGCTCAAAGTATTCTACCTTGGTCCATCAAATTTAGAATGACCTTATATAGTACAGTTCAATCGTAGAGTCTTGCCCTAGGTACACACGCAACCCATGAGTCCCTACAGAGTCGATCTCAACACACGCGGGGATATAATGTACGTTTGACATGACAACAGTTATGACCGCCGCCAAGAAAATAAAACAAAATTTGAACATAAAAGTTAATGAAGCTCCTTGGGTGAGGGGGGTCGCGAACGACGGTTCATAACCAAAATTTGAACCGAACCTTAATTAAGGTCCGATTCATGCGGTTGTAACCGCTTGACCGGTGAAAATAAGTCCCCCCCCCAAACGAAGCCTTAGTAACTAAATGAATGCCAGGAAGATTACACAGATATACATACTCACACATATAACAAATAATTATGACGAAGTATAATGTAAAGAATGCCATAAAAAATAATTATGAATATAAAATAAGAGTTTTTATAAAATAAAGAGTATTTTCATTATAAATCTATCCCAACGAGACTACTACTTTCCTACTTACCGGTCAAACTGCATAATGGCCATCGTCTTCCTCCTCCTCCTCCTCCTCCTCCTCAGCACTCTCCTAGTTGTCTCCGTCCTCTTCTCAGCAAAGCGGCGGAGCCTCCCCGACCGCCGCCGCCGGCCTTATCCGCCGGGGCCTAAGGGATGGCCGGTGCTCGGTAACCTGCCGCAGCTCGGCTCCAAGCCACACCAAACACTCCACTCTCTATCACAAAAATACGGCCCACTCCTCGGCCTCCGCCTCGGCGACGTCGATGTCGTCGTCGTGTCCTCCGCCTCGACGGCGGCCAAGTTCCTCCGCACCCACGACGCCAACTTCAGCAGCCGCCCACCCAACTCCGGCGCCGAGCATGTCGCATACAACTACCAGGACCTCGTCTTCGCTCCCTACGGCGAGAGGTGGCGCATGCTTCGCCGCCTTTGCGCGCTTCAGCTCTTCTCAGCAAAGGCGCTGGAGGACTTCAGCCACGTGAGAGCCGGCGAGGTGGCGCGGCTCGTGTGGGGGCTAAAAAAGGCGGAGGCGGCGGTGAACGTAGGCGGGGAGGTGAACGAGTGCGCGACGAACTCGCTTTCACAGGTTCTTTTGGGGCGGCGGGTGTTCGGCGGTTGCCGTGATGAAGAGGTGGCGGCGGAGGAGTTTAAGGAGCTGGTTGTGGAGCTCATGCAGCTCGCCGGCGTGTTCAATGTAGGCGACTTCGTGCGAGGACTTGGATGGCTCGATCTACAGGTTTTGATTTTTTGTGTTATTTTTAAAATATATATATATATATATATATATATATATATATATATATATAGTTACAGACTTACAGCCGCAAAACAAATTATCATTATAGTTATATATAGTTACAGCCGAGGAGTTATTTAAATATATTAATCTAAAAAAATAAACACTCAAAGTGAACTTTTTTTTCTAGGCAATTGTTATCCGCAAAACAGTTTTGGCTATCCGCACTCTATTTGTATGAGTTATATATGTGCCGAGATCTACAACTTTCGTGTTGAACATTTTTCCTAAACATGCATGCATAAAGTTTATTTCAAAAAGACACTTATATTTTAAATGATAATATTTGAAATAGATCCTAAAGTTTCATTTACTTCAAATAAGTTCTATTTTTTTTAAAAATCAGTCTCACTTAATTTTACATTCTTTTTTAAAAAATTTGCACTGTTAAAATATTCACGGAATTAGGGAGTGAGATTAATTTCATTAAAACTATATATATAGAGCAGGTAAAGTTGAGTGACAAATTTTCACAAAAGTAAGTAAATAAATTATAGAGTAGGTAAAGTTTTTTTTTTTATAGAGTAGGTAAAGTTGAGTGACAAATTTCTCTATTTTTTTTTTTATTTTTTTGATTCCTTGGATTTTAATAATGAATTCAGGGAGTGGTGAGGAAGATGAAGAAGCTGCACAAAAAGATGGATAAATATTTCTGTAAAATAATGGAAGAGCATAAAGAGAAGGACGGCACCGGCGGCGGCGCCGGCAACGGCTGTGATGTGCTGAGCGTCTTCATGAAGCTGAAAGACGAATCAAACGGGGAGGGTTTTATGCGGCGGCTTACTGATACAGACATCAAGGCCCTCCTCCTGGTTTTAATATTTCATTTCCTTTTTTTTATTCATTTGTTTAGGGTTTAAAAAACAGCAAACATTTTACCGGCCAAAAAATTCTCCGTCGATGCAGAATCTTTTTACGGCGGGGACAGACACGACGTCGAGCACGGTGGAATGGGCCATGGCGGAGCTGATTCAGCAGCCGAGCCTCATGGCAGAAGCCCAAGCCGAGATCGACTCCGTCGCCGGCCGGAACCGACTCGTCTCCGAGTCCGATCTCCCCAATCTCCCTCTGCTCCGAGCAATCGTGAAGGAGACTTTCCGCCTCCACCCCTCCACCCCGCTATCCCTTCCGCGCGTTGCGGCGGCGGACTGCGAGGTCGACGGATACTCGATCCCGAAGGGGGCAACCCTGCTGGTGAATATCTGGGCGATTTCGCGCGATCCTTCGTCGTGGCCCGACGAGCCGCTCGCGTTCCGGCCGGAGAGATTTCTCGGCGGCGGCCTCCACGAGGGGGTCGATGTGAAGGGAAACGACTTCGAGCTCATACCGTTCGGCGCCGGAAGAAGGATCTGCGCGGGGATGAGCCTGGGTCTGAGGATGGTGCAGTTCATGACGGCGACTCTGGTGCACGCATTTGACTGGAGCCTGACCGAAGAAGGCGCCGGAAAGCTTGATATGGAGGAAGCCTACGGGATAACTCTGCGGAGGGCGACGCCGCTTGTCGCGATTCCGGTGCCTAGGTTAACCTCACAGGCCTACCCTAAACATGCTTAATTAATCTCTACCTATTATTATTATTATTATTAGTATTAAATATTAGGGGTGCAACTCGGATCGGTTCGGTTCGGTTCCACTCAAAGCCAAGAACCGACCCATGTATGTTCGGTTCCAAACTTTTGGAACCGGAACCGACCCACGGTCCTAAAGTATAGAACCGGATCCGAACCGCTTTCTTCGGTTCGGTTCCGGTTCGGTTCTCGGTTCTACCTATGTCTCAAAAGAATTAAGAAAATGTCTCTTTCAACTCATGATTATTTGTAATACAACTACCAATGTCTCAAAATAATTTTATCATGATTCTCTATAATATTGAAGTCATGCAACTACATGAGTACAATACATATTCTCTTTAGCCATACGACTATATTCTCAATTATTTTCTCGTATCAAGTGATATGACTATAATAGTTGTTTCAAATTTTTTTTTTAGCATTGATATTCGGTTCTCGGGTCGGTTCTGGGTACCCGACCCTTGGAACCAGGAACCGAACCAAATTGTCGGTTCTGGTATTATGAGAACCGGACCCGAACCGAGCCTATTTGGAATCGACCCAAATCATTCGGTTCGGTTCCGGTCCGGTTCTCGGTTCTTCGGTTATTTTTTCACACCCATGTTAAATACTGCTGTAATTTTTATTTATCTATATATATACTGTAATGACGTGGAATATCAAATCAATTCTATCTATTCCATTTTCGCTTCTACCAAATCATTAAAATATATAAAGATATCATTTATGATGTAATATGATGTGGAACCTCAAATCAATTATAGCAATTCATTCATTTATTTCTCCTTTTTTTTTTAATTTGTTAAATTTAAAAAACATCAAGATGTTATTTGTAAGGACAATACTATACATACATAAAGTTTACCTAAAAGCCACAAAAAATGGGCCCCACAGGTCACAAAAACACCCGATTCTTCTAGGGTTAGGGTGAAAATCACAAAAAGTGGGCCCCACTCGGCACAAAAACACCAGACTTTAGAGTTTGGCGCAAAAAAAAACCCTAAAAAAAACCTTTTTTCACCTCTACCAAATCATTACTTCTGCCATATCATGAAATTTAAAAATGACTTTGAAAACTAATTGATTACTAGCAAACCAACCGAAAAAAAGTAATTTAAAAATGACTTTAAATTTTTTTTTTTCAATTTGCCGAGAAGAAATAGCGTTGCATTAAACTACGCAGATTTGAGGCACATTTGGGTTTACAGACACCCCCTCTTCGATCCATACCAGAAGCTCATTTCCATCAGCGATGCAGCCGCCCTGCTTGTGCTGGAACTTGATAGCTCTAATCTTCACTGATTCCCAGCATTCTTCAATTTTGCGAGAGTTGGAGGACGGCGACGTCGCCAAAATTATTTCAGGCGCCTCCACCATTGCCTTTTCTTACGTGGTTTGCTAAAAGAAAAAAAAAAAACTAAAATGTGTTTTTTGGTTTGCTAAAAGTCATTTCGGATTTGCTAATAACCGTGCTTTCTAATGACTGCGGGAAACTAAAGTGTCGTCGCGTCGGGGCACTGCCGTCCTGCGCTGTCATTACTCACTCGTGTATACATAATTATAATATTAATGGTGCATGGACTGCTCATGTATGCGTCCACACTCCGTACTAGTGGTTAGGAAATCATCGAGAGAGTAGACAAAAAATCATTATTAAGAAATCAATATTTATTTCTTAGATGTGGACTCCAAAATATATTTATGCAATGAGAAGCAATTTGTATGCATTATTGCGTTGTGAAATTAAAAATCTTATCGCTGTAAAATATGATATAATGGAAAATTTGTAAGTGAGTTACTCTCATTTAAGATCATGATGAGAGAAGCTCATCTAAGTCGTTGATCACAGATCATATGGTTGTATTTTTTCTAAATACTCCTGTATTTATAAATAATAATAATGTCAGTATTTTATATACCATCCGATTTGAGATCATACAACTATATTTCTCTCCCACCTAGTTCTAGATGAGAGAAACGCACCTAAGTTTCTCTCTAATATAATAGAGGAGCATTGAGCAAATAAATGCAAATTACTTTTTTTTTTTATTTACTTTCCCGCTGCGGCAATACCTTTAATCATCGCACGTCGCCTCAAATCAATAAAGATTGGACCGCCGGCCAAAAATCAATAAAAAAACACATGCGGACGGCTGGCAGGTGGATCGGACGGCTGAGGTGGGTTTAACGCACCTTACTATAAGTGCGTTATGTAAGTTTTCCTAATTATGAGTGGACTAATTCAATTGAGTCGTCTCGATCAAACGTATGCGTCAGTACGAGTTTATTTTGATCTCCCGCGAGTGTGCGTCAAAATTGGTTTGCGTGAATAGTCGAAACCCTTGATAGGCGGGCTAGACGATTTCAGAACTATATTTGCGCGAGCATTGGTCTTCCCTTGGCACGTTCGGATCGATCGGTTCAAATTTGCATGTTCGATTTAGTTTAACGGGCATACACATTTTAATAATGGAGAAAGCTTGGGCTGCATATAACCCATTTTTTTCTCTCTCTCCAACCCTCTCCTATTAAAGGGATTAAAGAACCGGTTATTTTATCTCATCGGATCCGTGCGTGAACAAGTGCGAAGTGGCGCTTGCGGTTACTGTAACTCCTCCTCAAGATTGTGAACCGCCATCGTGAGGAAAAAAAAAGGTGTGATTTTCGCTTCTGTTCAGCCCAGCACAAGGAGGAAAAAGCCATTACCGATCTTGGAGACCACTCAAGAGAGGAGTAGGATTTTCCCTCTTGATTCTTTGTTCGACGGTGCTCCCCATCTTCACCACGAGAAAAGAAGAGGAACAAAGCAGGCGCTGCATTTTCTGAAGGCTTGCGACTGAGAGCCCACGCCAAGCAACCTACTGTTTATCTTCTTCATCTCTTCATGCGTTTTCAGCCACATATTGTCTTGTTTCCCGTGCACAAGGAAAATTGAAAGTCAAATTAAATTTTGTTTCCCAAGGCTAAACAGAGGAATTTGTCTTGACCGGAGACAAATAACAGTGAATTAACTTTCACTTTGTTGCGGCTTCTCAACGCCCTCGGTAGACCGGTTTCAACTCGGTCCGTCTTAGCCCGGGCGGTCGAGCGCGCACACAGTCAGAATGTTGCAGAGAGTAAATGCTGAAAATGATACACACAGAACTTTAGCGTGGAAAACCCTCCAAAGGGTGAAAAACCACGTGGCCAGGGCGGTGCTGGCCGAAATCCACTATCTCAGACTGTTACAATGCCTTTTTGGAGAAAGCGAGGGCGACAGGCCGCGCCTCGTTACAATTGTGGGAGAGAGAGAAAGAGACTCCGCGGGTGACAGGCCACCACTTGGGAGTTTAGTGCCTTGCTTCGTGTCTGGTGTGGCTGCACGCTCGCTGGATGAGCACTTTACGGAACACTTCAGGTTTGTCGTTCGGGCACGGGGCGCTCGCCCAGAGTGGCGCAGCACTTCTTCTTGGACGTGCGGCGTTCGCAGGAGAGACCTGGCAGTTAGTAAAAAGAGGTGGCGGAGTGATGGAGTGTAGAGAGAGAAGCTCTGAGGAGAGGAGGAAACTTAGAGAGAGAGAGAGAGGGAGAGAATGAAAAGTGAATCCAAATGAAGACCCTTGGGGGTCTATTTATAGGCTTGGAAGGTGGAAGTTACGGTAGTTATGCGGATAACCACCAAATGGAGGGCCGAGATCGCTGGTGACGATTGAAGGGTCGTGATCGCGCGAGATGATCGAAGGGCCGCGAGGGACTCGGCGGGATCCGACGGAGGAGGGTGAAGGGCGGCGACGGCGATGGCCGGCCATGGGTGGCCGGCCATGAAGGGGGCGGCGGCCGGCGGCCGGTGGTGGCTGCCGGTGGTGGCCGGCCGGCGGCCGGCGGGCGGCGGCCGGCCGGTGGTCGGCCGGCGATGGCCGGCCGGCGGCCGGCGGCCGGCCGGCGGCGGCCGGCGGCGGCCGGTGGCGGCGGCCGGTCGGCGGTGGCCGGCCGGTGGTGGCCGGCCGGCGGCGGTTGGTGGCGGTTGGCCGACGGCGGTTGCGATCCTGCGCGGGGCGGTTGGGATCCTGCGCGAGGTAGTTTGGATCGGCGCGCGGTGGTTTGGATCCGCCGCGCGGGAGTGGGATCCGGTGTGCGAAGGTGGGATCCGGTGCGTGGTGGTTTCGGGATCCGCCGCGCCGTAATGGGATCCGATGTGCGGGAACGGGATCCGGTGTGCGGTGGTTACGGATTTCTCCATATATAGAGGGGGAACCCATCATTTGCCCCCCAAATCCATTTGTTTGGAGCGCACGGAGAGCAATTGGATTTCCCCCTAAAACTTGCATTTGTGGGCGATGGCCGGGGTGAATTCTAGCGTGGAGGTTGGCGGTGGCGATGGTGACGGTGGTGCCAAGGTGAGTACGGAGTCCAAAGGTTTTGATTCCCTAATAGGCGGGCGGACCGCGTGCTAGAGGTGCGAGGCGTCGTACGGAGGGGAAGGGCGACACTCGCGCGCGTGCGGTCGCCGTGTGCGCGCGCGGATGGCTGCGCGTGGGTCACACTCGCGCGGGCTCGCGCGATCGGGCGTGTGCCTGCGCGGCAGGGCGCGCGCGCGGCAGGGCGCGCGCGCGGCAGGGCGCGTGCGCGTGCTCGTGTGCGCCCGCGCGCGGCAGAGTGCGCGCTCGCGCACGGCAGAGCGCGCGCGGCAAAGCGCGCGCGGCAAAGCGCGCGCGGCAAAGCGCGCGCGCGCCTGTGCGCGCGGGTGCTCGTGCGCGCTCGCGCGCGGCAGAGCGCGCGCGTGCCTGCGCGCGCGCGTGCTCGTGCGCGCTCGTGCGCGGCAGGGTGCGCGCGCGCCTGCGCGCGCGCGCGTGCTCGTGCGCGTGCCTGCGCGCGGGCGGGCTAGCGCGAGCTCGCGCGTGCTCGCGCGTGCTCGCGCGTGGCGGAGCGCGTGCGGGCCTGCGCGTGCTTGCGCGCGGCAGCGCGCGCGCGTGGCATGGTGCACCCGCGCGCTTGCGTGTGTTGTTCTTGGGGCTTACCTGCGTGCGAGATTTGCTCGGCGGTTGGTTTCGCAGGCGGACTTCTCTTATGCTTGTCCGTAATTTGCTCTAACGCTTTTTTCCTTTTCTTTCAGGCTCCTCGGCGTGGTGGGCAAAGTCGCCCAATGCGACTGGCCTCGAGTCTCACTCTCGATCATGTTGCAATTTGGAGGAGGCGTTTTAACCTGCCCCCCGGGTTGGAGATTCGGATCCCAGGTCCTGAAGAGCGAGTGCAGAATCCGCCTCGGGGCTGGATGACTCTTTGCGAGTCGTCGCTTCGGAGCGGCTTTCGCCTTCCGGCGTGCGAGGAGGTGACCGAGATCTTGAAATTTTGCGGCGTCCCAGTGTCACAGTTTACGCCTCAGGGAACGGTGCGGATAATGGGGCTGATCGCCTTCTTCCGAGAGCACGGTGCGAAGTTCTCCTTGGGCCTTTTCAAGGAATGGTGTGAAGTGCGGGTTGATCTCGGGGGTCGTATTGAAGTCTTTAGCAACAAGAGATGGCTGGAGTTCGAGACCCGGGTGGATCGCCGTCACGGGAATACTTTGTTCGGCTATGTTAGGAACACGGAGGGGCTACCGGAGGTGTGGAACTCTTTACCGGATCGCTGTCGACGCCTCAAAGGGCGTGAGCGGGAGTTTTCTCCTGTTCTCGGATTTTCAGATGCTCGAGAGCTGGGGAATATTCTGCACAATATCTCTCTGTTCGTAGACGAGAAGCGCCTGCTTTTATGCGGGCTGTCCGTTGATGCTGGTCGTGCCGCTGCTGTTCCTCTTGTTCGAGACAGAAAGAGGAAGTTGGTTTTTAAAGGTCTGGAGGAGCCAGGTCCTGCTCCTTCACTGGTACAGGATGCTCCTCAGGAGGAGGCGGCTCCTTGTGCATCTGGTGCTGACGGCGAGCCGGTTGATGAGGAGGTCGAGGTCCTGGGATCTTCTGCCCCCCAGGCCTCTCCGGAGCGAGGCACAGCTTCGAAAGGTGTCGGAAGGGAAGAGGGTCTCTTCCTCTCTGGAGGCCATGAGCCAGGCGGTAAGCCGGATTTTTTCTTCCCCTTGCATGACGTCATTCTGAGGTTGTGGTTCTGACTTATACATTTTCTTTTGCAGATGGAGACCCAGGCATCGATTGCGCATATATGGAATAACCATTACGTGAGCTTGAAGGACGGGTTTATGTCCATCCAGGGTGAGCTTCGGGAGGCGAGGAGCGCCCTTGTGGAGGCGGAGAGACGGCGGGATCGCGACATCTCGCGCTTCAGGCGGATTGGCTCGGAGATGCAGGAAGAGCTGGAGAGGACCAGGTCCGGTCTCGGTGCGGAGAAGGCGGCGTTGGAGGAGGCCTTGCGATCCTTAGAGGCAGCCCGTGGCGACGTAGTGTGTCGGGATGCAGAGCTGGAGCAGTGTCGGGCTGAGATAGCGCGTCTTTCTTCCGTGGAGCGGGAGACTGAGCTGAAGGCGGCGGGCTTGGCCGAGTATCTGGAGTCGATTGACTACTTGAGGGACCGCTCCTTGATTTCCGAGGAAGTCCGGGATATGATCTGGACTCAGGAGGTGGAGCCTCATCTGGAGGATTCACGAGAGCTTGCCCTTCGACAGGGAGCGTCAAAGGCTCTCCGGATGGTATCCCGAAAGCGGGGCTACGATGTTAGTGGCCTTAGCTTTGATGACCTGTCAGAGGAGGAGGATCATAGTCCTGATGAGGAGTGATTTCTTTAGCCGCTTGTAGCTATGTTTGCCGGATACGGCTGTATCTCTTTTATTGTACTTGTCGTACTTGTTCATCTGCTCGATCTTGTCGATCTGGTTGTTGGCATCTGCATAGTTTGGTTATTTTGCGCGGACTTGAGCTCGCGGTTTTTATAAAATAGATGCACGGGTCTGGCCCGCGGCTTTTTTGCACGAATCTGTCTCGCGGCGAAAATAGGTGCACGAGTCAGGCTTGTGGCTTTTATAAAATAGGTGCACGGGTCTGGCCCGCGGTTTTTTGCATGAGTCTGGCTCGCGGATTTGCCGTAAGGGGGGCAGGCCCCTACGGTACCCAAGCAACGTTGAGGCAATGTGCCCAGGCAACGCTGAGGTAAGGCGCCCAAGCAACGTTGAGGCAATGTGCCCAAGCAACGCTGAGGCGAGGTGCCCAAGCAACGTTGAGGCCATGTGCCCAGGCAACGCTGAGGCTTTGCCGTAAGGGGGCGGGCCCCTACGGTGCATGAGTCTGGCTCGCGGCTTTTTGCACGAGTCTGGCTCGCGGCTTTGCCGTAAGGGGGGCAGGCCCCTACGGTACCCAAGCAACGTTGAGGCAATGTGCCCAGGCAACGCTGAGGTAAGGCGCCCAAGCAACGTTGAGGCAATGTGCCCAAGCAACGCTGAGGCGAGGTGCCCAAGCAACGTTGAGGCCATGTGCCTAGGCAACGCTGAGGCTTTGCCGTAAGGGGGGCAGGCCCCTACGGTGCACGAGTCTGGCTCGCGGCTTTTTGCACGAGTCTGGCTCGCGGCTTTGCCGTAAGGGGGGCAGGCCCCTACGGTACCCAAGCAACGTTGAGGCAATGTGCCCAGGCAACGCTGAGGTAAGGCGCCCAAGCAACGTTGAGGCAATGTGCCCAAGCAACGCTGAGGCGAGGTGCCCAAGCAACGTTGAGGCCATGTGCCCAGGCAACGCTGAGGCTTTGCCGTAAGGGGGGCAGGCCCCTATGGTGCACGAGTCTGGCTCGCGGCTTTTTGCACGAGTCTGGCTCGCGGCTTTGCCGTAAGGGGGGCAGGCCCCTACGGTACCCAAGCAACGTTGAGGCAATGTGCCCAGGCAACGCTGAGGCAATGTGCCCAAGCAACGCTGAGGCAATGTGCCCAAGCAACGCTGAGGCACTGTGGTCTCTTGAGCTGCAATGATTGATGGGAAGTGATTTGCATGAATCGAGGTTCGCTGCCTGCACATAGAACTGTAGCTGAATAGTTCATGTCAGTCTTGTACATAAGACGATAGTAAGATAGTTTGCGCGAATCAAGGTTCGCGACTTTTACATGACAAGATGAAATAAAATCATTGATAAAAGCGGCGCAGGTTCTGCGCGTTCCAGGTGCGTGGGAGGGTCTTTCCTTCCGCCGTCCTGAGCTTGAAAGTTCCAGGTTTAACTGTTGCAGTGACCACATAAGGTCCTTCCCATGCTGGTGAGAGCTTGTCTTTCTGCGGGCCTTTCCCGGCTGCTTCAACGTTGCGCAAGACGAGATCCCCGACGTTGATTGGTCTGGGCTTCACCCTTCTGTCGTAGAGCCGGGCCACGCGTCTTTGGTAGATGGCAATACGTTGGGCGGCGTGGTCTCGAGTTTCGGAGATTAAGTCGAGATTTTGGCGGAGCAGCTTGTCGTTTTGCTGGGATCGAAAGTCAGCACCCGGATGCTTGGTATTCCGATGTCGACGGGAATGACGGCTTCGGTCCCGTAACAGAGATTGTATGGGGTCTCTCCTGTTGGAGTCCTTTCCGTGGTGCGGTATGCCCACAGTACATTTGGGAGTGCATCCACCCATTGCCCCCCGGCTTCATCGAGAAGTGTCTTTAGCCCTTTGAGGATGGTGCGGTTGGTGACTTCTACCTGCCCATTTGTCTGTGGGTGCGCTACGGCGGTGTGGCGGAGATTGATCTTTAAGTCCTCTCACATTTTGGTGAAAGACTTCCCAGTGAACTGGGTGCCATTGTCGGCGATGATTGCTGCGGGGATCCCGAAGCGGCAGATGATGTTCTTCCACACGAACTGCCTAGCATTCTCTTCTGTGATCTTTGCCAGGGGCTCAGCTTCCACCCACTTGGTGAAGTAGTCGATTGCTAGGATGATGAATTTTCTCTGCCCCGATGCTAGTGGTAGAGGGCCGAGGAGATCAATCCCCCACTGTGCGAATGGCCATGCACCCTGGAGTGTGGTGAGCGCGACTGGGGGCTGGTGAGGTACATTTGCATGGAGCTGACAGCTCCTGCACTTTTGAACGAGCTCCGCTGCGTCCTTCTTCATTGTTGGCCAATAGAAACCTTGGCGCAAGATTTTCTGGGCCAGGGCCTTTCCTCCCAGGTGTTCTCCGCAGACCCCACCGTGCACTTCTCTTAAGGCGTAGTCCGCTTCGCTGGCTGGTAAGCACTTTAGGTAGGGCCCTGAGAATGCCCGCTTGTAGAGTTCCCCGTCTATGACGGTGAACGATGCTGCTCGCATTCGTAATCTGCGCGCCTCCAGGCGATCCTCGGGGAGGTGTCCCTGCTCGAGGTAAGCTCGTAGAGGGGTCATCCAAGAAGGTTCTTCCTCACTGATGGCTGCAATCTCCCACGGCCCTGGGATACTCGGGGACACGATCTCTTCCACGCGACGCCTTCGCGACTGATAGCTGGATGGTGATGTTGCTAACTTGGAGAGTGCGTCCGCTCTAGTATTCTGCCCCCGGGGCACGTGCAGGATTTGGTATAACGGGATCCTCTGAAGGAGTGACTTTACGCATGTGAGGTAATGCGCCATCTGGTCATTCTTGGCCTCATAATCTCCCTCTACTTGTGAGACTACAAGCTGGGAGTCGGCGTGAATTGTCAGGCTCTCTACCTTACAATCGATGGCGAGCCGGAGGCCGGCGATCAAAGCCTCATATTCCGCAACGTTGTTGGTTGCTGGAAACTTCAGTCTGAGGCCATATTCCAGAGTAATTCCATCGGGGCTTATGAGGAGGAGCCCTGCCCCAGCTCCTTCAGCTCCTGAGGCGCCGTCGACATAGAGAGTCCAACGGGATGTGGCGACATCTTTGGCAGGAGTTGCTTCTGGTGGGATGGTGTATTCTACAACAAAGTCAGCGAGCACTTGTGATTTGATATCCGGCCGGGGCAAGAATTGGATGTCGAATTCGCCGAGCTCTACTGCCCACTTCACAAGTCTCCCTGAGACTTCCGGCTTTTGGAGGATCGCTCGC
The DNA here is from genome assembly GCA_033032865.1 of Dactylorhiza incarnata. NCBI lineage: Eukaryota > Viridiplantae > Streptophyta > Magnoliopsida > Asparagales > Orchidaceae > Dactylorhiza > Dactylorhiza incarnata. The sequence goes on from JAWHQI010000275.1 coordinate 2,692,717, forward strand.
AGTGGGAGCTGAGTTAGTACTTTCACTGTGTGTGCCTGGAAATAGGGTCGAAGCTTTCGCGCCGAGAAGACGAGCGCTAGGGCTGTTTTTTCTGCCGCCGGATACCTGGTTTCGGTATCGGTGAGGACCTTGCTGAGGTAGTAGATTGGCCGTTGCACTCCTCCTTCATCCTTCACAAGAACTGAACTGAGGGCCGTAGGGGAAACTGCGAGGTACAGGAACAGGGCTTCCCCAGGGATTGGCTTTGAGAGAAGCGGCGGCGAGGCCAAGTACTGTTTGAGGAGTTCGAAAGCCGTTTGGCACTCGTCCGTCCACTGGAACCTGGTGTGGCGCGCTCCCCGGAGAATTTTGAAGAAAGGGAGGTATTTGTCCCCCGTCCTTGACAGGAAGCGGGACAGTGCGGCGATCCTCCCATTTAGGCGTTGCACTTCTTTGACAGAACGAGGCGGCGACATGTCCTCCAGTGCTTTGATCTTCTCGGGGTTGGCCTCGATTCCTCGGTGGGTTACCATGAAACCCAAGAACTTCCCCGCCGTCACACCAAACGCGCATTTGCTGGGGTTGAGCCGCATCTGGAAGCGGCGAAGAAGCTGAAAGCACTTTCCCAAGTCTTTCAAATGGTCGCGACGGTGGACGCTCTTCACTAGCATATCATCCACATATACCTCCATCGTCTCCCCGATGAGGTCTTTGAAGACTTTATTCATCAGTCTCTGGTATGTCGCTCCGGCGTTTTTAAGGCCGAACGACATCACTTTGTAGCAGTAGACTCCCTTATCGGTGCGGAAGGCGGTGTGCTCCTCGTCTGCGGGATTCATCCTTATTTGGTTGTAGCCTGAGTATGCATCCATGAAGCTGAGCAGCTCGTGGCCGGCTGTCGCGTCGACGAGCTGGTCGATCCTCGGAAGAGGAAAACTGTCTTTCGGGCACGCCTGGTTCAGGTTGCTGTAGTCGACGCACATCCGCCATTTTCCGGACGCCTTTTTTACCATCACCACGTTTGCGAGCCACGTGGGATAATCTGCCTCGCGGATGAACCGCGCCTCCAGGAGCTTTGCTACTTCCTCTTCGATTGCCTTTATTCGCTCAGGGGCGAAGTTCCTCTTCTTTTGAATTACGGGCCTGCAGGCGGGGTTAATGTTTAATGAGTGAAAAATGATTTCAGGATCTACCCCAGGCATGTCCTCCGGGCTCCAAGCGAAAATGTCCTCGTTCTCTTGCAGGAAGGCTGTAATCCTTTCTCGTTCTTCTGGCGTCAAAAGGGACCCGATCTGGACGGTCCGGGTTTGATCCTGCTGGGAGAGCGACACTTTCACTACCCCTTCAACGGGTGCTCCTCGCTGAAGAGTGGCTTCATCTCGCAGGTCGAAGTTGTCGATGTTGAGAGCCGTCGCCCTCGCCGGTTGAGTTTGTCTCAGGTAACAGGTCCTAGCCGCCTCCTGGTTTCCACGAACGACCCCGATCCCGGCGGTGGTCGGAAACTTCATGGCTAAATGCGGGATTGATGGGATGGCTCTGAAGATGGATTGGAGCGGTCTCCCAAAGATCGCGTTGTAGGCGGAACTTGACTCCACGACAACGAACTGGATGCTATGGGTTACCTGTCTCGGGAACTCACCAAGCGTTACTGGAAGGGTGATCATGCCTTGGACTGGGACGGGGCGGTTGTCAAAACCGTAGACGGGCCCTGCTGCTGGGCTGAGGTGTTCTTTGGTGAGGTTCATGCTTTGCAGAGTGGAGAGGAACAGGACGTCAACTGAGCTTCCATTGTCGACCAGTATCCTTCTGACGTTGAAACAGGGATCCCCGATCCCGGCGCTGATCACGAGCGGGTCTTGGTGCGGCAGCCGTAACCCCTCGAGGTCTTCATCTCCGAAGACGATGGCAGCGTCCTGCTTGAACTTCTTATCTTCGTGGCCCCTCTCTGGCCTAGCGATGGAGAGAATTTGCGCGGCGAGATTAGGGTACCCAGCTATAGTCTCGACTTGCCCTACCACCGACATTCCGACCGCTGCGCCGCGAGGTGCAGGAGGCTGATCTCTGGGCTCCCTGGGTTGTTGCGGCTGATTCGGCAGCTGACCTTGCAGGAACCTTCCGAGGAGTCCTTGCCTGACGAGGCGCTCAATTTCCTCCTTTAGCCTTGCGCATTCTTCGGTCGTGTGCCCAGCTCCCCTATGGAACTCACAATACCTTGAGTGGTCGGTTCTTTCATTCTGGTTTAGCGGTTTCGGCCTACGAAATGCCGGATTTTCCTGAATGGCGTAAAGCACATTGGTTCGTGACGTGTTGAGGGGAGTGTAATTCAGCGGTGGTCGGGGACCCTGGTCCCTTCGGAGATCCCGACCACGATTAGGGTTCCGGCGCTCTTCCGTACGCCGCTCTTCCTGCCTCCTGGGTGCTGGCTCCGATCCTTTCTTCCTCTTCAGACTTCCCTCGAACTGCTGGCGATGCGCCTCGATGGCTTCGTCTGCCGCTATCTGTGCCTCCACTCGATGCACGAGGTCTGGGTAATTTGGAACTGTCTCCCTCATTAGAGCGGAATAGAAGCCGCCTGGGCGGAGTCCTCCCAGGAAGACACCGCGAAGAAGCTCGGGGTCGACCCCTGGTATTTGCCGCGCCTCCGTGGTGAAGCGGCGGAAGAATTCTTTAAGGGTCTCTCCCTCGTTCTGGCGGATCCCCGAGAGATGAGAGGGATCTCGGACGATTCTTCGGTTGGCGACGAACTGATCTGTGAACCGCCGGGTCAGCTCGGTGAAGTTGTTGATGGATCCTTCCTGCAGGGAGTGGAACCAGGTGCGAGCCTGCCCCTTGAGCGTTGCTGGGAACACCTGACACAGGAGTTGATCGGCAGCGTTGTAGATCCTCATGATGGTGGTGAAATGATTGATATGCTCCAGTGGATCCTCCGTCCCGTCGAACGATTCGATGCTAGGAAGCTTGAAGCCGTGCGGAACCGGATGGGCCAGGAGTTGCTGTGACAAGGGGGAGCCGTGTCGCAGAGGGCGGCGGGCGAAGATGCCCCGGCGCCCGACTTGTCCATACTCTTCAGCGATCACATCGCGAATCTCCTCGCGGGTGGGCCCTCTTATGGCTTGGTTGGCCGCGGCTCCTTGCTGATGGTGCTCGGGTTCCTCCCTAGTTCCCCTGCCGGGACGGGCCGGGCGTGCGGAACTGGCTGCATCCGAGTAGTCTTCTTCGTACACTTCTTCTTCGCGAGCGGCTTCCCTGAGGGGAGCGCGATTAGGGACCAGGAGGGGTGCGAAGACCGGAGCGGCTGGTGGAGCAGGTGCTTCACGGTTTCTGAGAAGAGCCAGCATTTCGGCTTGCTGTTCCTCGATCTGACGCATGCGTCCTTCCAGTGTGACAACGGGCGCCAAAGGGACCTCTTCGACGGGAGGTGCGTTGATGAGTGAGTGGGATGGAGCGGGCTCAACGCGTCCTTCAGGGATGGAGCCATTAGTGGTGCGGGCACTTCTTCTTGCCATTGCTGCCGAGCACGAGTATTGCCGTGAGGCGAATACTGTCTTCAGAGAACTTTTGGGGAACACGTTTCCCACAGACGGCGCCAAACTGTTGCGGCTTCTCAACGCCCTCGGTAGACCGGTTTCAACTCGGTCCGTCTTAGCCCGGGCGGTCGAGCGCGCACACAGTCAGAATGTTGCAGAGAGTAAATGCTGAAAATGATACACACAGAACTTTAGCGTGGAAAACCCTCCAAAGGGTGAAAAACCACGTGGCCAGGGCGGTGCTGGCCGAAATCCACTATCTCAGACTGTTACAATGCCTTTTTGGAGAAAGCGAGGGCGACAGGCCGCGCCTCGTTACAATTGTGGGAGAGAGAGAAAGAGACTCCGCGGGTGACAGGCCACCACTTGGGAGTTTAGTGCCTTGCTTCGTGTCTGGTGTGGCTGCACGCTCGCTGGATGAGCACTTTACGGAACACTTCAGGTTTGTCGTTCGGGCACGGGGCGCTCGCCCAGAGTGGCGCAGCACTTCTTCTTGGACGTGCGGCGTTTGCAGGAGAGACCTGGCAGTTAGTAAAAAGAGGTGGCGGAGTGATGGAGTGTAGAGAGAGAAGCTCTGAGGAGAGGAGGAAACTTAGAGAGAGAGAGAGAGGGAGAGAATGAAAAGTGAATCCAAATGAAGACCCTTGGGGGTCTATTTATAGGCTTGGAAGGTGGAAGTTACGGTAGTTATGCGGATAACCACCAAATGGAGGGCCGAGATCGCTGGTGACGATTGAAGGGTCGTGATCGCGCGAGATGATCGAAGGGCCGCGAGGGACTCGGCGGGATCCGACGGAGGAGGGTGAAGGGCGGCGACGGCGATGGCCGGCCATGAAGGGGGCGGCGGCCGGCGGCCGGTGGTGGCTGCCGGTGGTGGCCGGCCGGCGGCCGGCGGGCGGCGGCCGGCCGGTGGTCGGCCGGCGATGGCCGGCCGGCGGCCGGCGGCCGGCCGGCGGCGGCCGGCGGCGGCCGGTGGCGGCGGCCGGTCGGCGGTGGCCGGCCGGTGGTGGCCGGCCGGCGGCGGTTGGTGGCGGTTGGCCGACGGCGGTTGCGATCCTGCGCGGGGCGGTTGGGATCCTGCGCGAGGTAGTTTGGATCGGCGCGCGGTGGTTTGGATCCGCCGCGCGGGAGTGGGATCCGGTGTGCGAAGGTGGGATCCGGTGCGTGGTGGTTTCGGGATCCGCCGCGCCGTAATGGGATCCGATGTGCGGGAACGGGATCCGGTGTGCGGTGGTTACGGATTTCTCCATATATAGAGGGGGAACCCATCACACTTAATTTTGGATGCCGGAATCTTTAATAAGTGCTACACATTTTATCCAGAGAAATACAAGTGCATTATTAAGGATGTCGGTGGTCATGCGACACGAAGCCGAGTCAAAGAATGGTACGCACTTTATTTTCGGCACTTCAATTATGTTAGCGTACTATTTCATTACCTTCATATTAATGTGTTCGCATTAATTTTACAAGTGATAGAAAATTATTTTGATTACACCATATCGTAGGAATTAATTAATTATGTTCATGACGATCCTGTTCGCATAGGTCAAATTATATTGTTTATTCTTAATCTAACCTCTTCCGCATGTTTGTGACCTTATGCGCTTAGTATATTTTTCTAACACGTTATCCCCACCTTAAAAATTTTCGTTAAATATATGCATAGAATACTAACCCGTTAACACTGATCTTGACCCGCGGGGCCATTTTTTGGGGTTAATTATCAAGGGTATTTTGAATCTTTTGTAAGTGGACTCCGTCGTTCCAAATTTTGGAAAATTTGACGCAACTGTTCTTGATTTAGTGAAATGCTTGTGGATATAGCCCATCTTGAGGTGAATCATGTAAATCTATATTTTGTAATTTTCCGTTTGTTTGATCTTTCTGTGCTAAGTGTTAAATAAAGATTAGTAATAGACATTTTCTTCTTCAGGCATATATATATACACAACTTGAAACCTGAATATAGCCTGAACCATGTCCCACTGGTGTTACAGTGTAAGAAATTTTAAGAGAAATATGTCCAGCGCTCTCCTAAAACAACTCTCAGAAAATCAGCTTCCATGTTAGAAGAAGCAAACTTCAATTTTTTTTGGGAACCACAAATGAAGATCCATTTCACTTGATCTAATGGTGTAGAATTTTTTGATTAAAAATATATATATAAAAAAGAAGAAATTAAGATCAGCCATAAATAATCTGAAAAAAAAGATGATCCTGATTCTTCAATTACTAGATCAGAAAGATCAAAAAGATGGTGTAAGAATTTTTTTTACATTGTTTGTAGGGTTAAATAAGTGGGAGAGAAAATGTAGAAGATGATTAGAATCGCTGCAGTTGGCCGAGGATCAAAATATATTTTATCCTCAGTGATGAGATTCTTCGATGGAGTGCTCTTGCTCGAAACCGAGATAACAATCAGAAATCAATAGAAGCTTCGTTTCCTAAAACCAACATGAAAGAGAAAAAAACACAGTGAGATTATATGATTGTGGCTCAAATTATGCACATACAAATAACTTGGAAAGGCATGATTTGCAGTTCCATCAGAGTGTAGAATATTTATTTGAGAGCATTTAATAAACCGCGGGGGCAACATGAAAGAACTCTTTGTGAAGAAAAGAAAACATTCTATGCAACTCTTGGGAAGGAATGTGGGAGTAATGAAGGTAGCGGGCGGCCCGAGCGCGTGGCAGCGTGGGTTAAGAGTGAAGAAGTGGCGAGATATTTGGTGGACGAAGAAAAATGGAGGATGTACAAATTTGCGAGGCAAGCTCGTGATGTGCTTCCCTTCCCAAAATTGATCTTCTTTTCAAAAAGGGGGAATGGGTTGAATTGTTGTTCTTTTAAGAAACAACCATAACACTTGATGAGCAGAGTTTGGTCTTCTGCCCTGCGGGCTTAATTATAAGGAGATTTTTTGACATGCATTTGAAGAGTTTATGAAGTAATATACCTGAAGGTTGATTGTTGCTGATGGTAGTTCCATTCGGGTAACAATGCGATCAGAAAAACTCACTCTTTTCAACACATATAGTTCTGAGGTGGTAACATTCCCCAGAACCAACCACCACGCCTCATTTTTGACCTGCCAAAATATTAATGTTTCAAATTACAGTAATACACAGCAGAAGATATTTTGTATAAAAAATACACGATGTTCAAAATTGTTCATGTAAGAAATTGGTTTTTGAGTGGTTTCTTCAAATTTATATACAATTGTCTTTTGAATGTCCAAGAAAACATAGAGTTTCCCGCCCACACCATAAGTTTTCATGGGCAACACACTCTTCTCCACCCAACAAACTCAAAAAAAAAAAAATCATTCATATCCCTTGCATGTTTCTTATGTATTTTCTTGATTGTGTTAATTAACAAGGTAGGCGTCTAGGCTCTTCCTTATGTGTTCATGCACATGTAAACACATGTTTACATATGTAAAAGTGAATATGCATGCAGTTGTTACCATCAAATTAGCACAAACTATAAGCCAAATTATTGTATGAGGGTCTAATGTACATATTTTAAATGCAAGATTATAAGAGACCTTCATGGGATGAGGGAAGGGGGCCCCTTTACCTTCGGGAAGCGGGGAACAAATGCTCTTGATGACGAATGTTTATGATTCGTCTTCTCCAATCTGATATTAAGTGCTGCTGAGGCTTCGGCATCATCCATCTCTAGTTTTACTTTTACCTTGATGCGTGGAAAATTAAGAAGTTCCTGAAGAGTAAGTTCAAAGAAACATTAATGGAGAATCTGACGTTGAAAGAAAATGAATAAGTCATTTCTCTCTCTCATGATTTTCTTCCAAGTGAAATTTTTTTATTTTATTTTGTATTATGCTATTTTATTATAGTTTCACTTATTTTGTTATATTTTCTTTATTTTAGGATTTAAAAGAATAATCTGCTAGTCGTGATGTTGTGTGTGTGTGTGTGTGTGTGTGTGTATATAGGGCCATTTACCGGGACCTCCCCTCTAACTTTGCTAAATTACTGAGAGCACCCCTCTTAGTTTCGAAATTACAAAAACCTCCCCTGAAGTTTTCATTTCATTACAAAAACCTCCCCTGAAGTTTTCATTTCATAACATCCATGCACAAAAATACCCCCCTCGGTGAACAGTGGTCCAGGGGGGTATTTTTGTTCATGGATGTAATGCAATGAAAATTTAAGGGGAGGTTTTTGTAATGCAATAGAAACTTAAGGGGAGGTTTTTGTAATTTCGAAACTATGAGGGGTGCTCTCAGTAATTATGCTAACTTACGGGGGAGGTTTGGGTAATTATTTCTATATATATATATACATAGGAAGGGTTAATTACCGGGACCTCCCCCTGGTAGTTTGCATAATTACAGGTTGCACCCCTCTCTATTTCGAAATTACATTTACCTCCCCTCCAAGTTTCCCGAGTTTACAAAAATGTCCCTTTCGTTAGAAATATGGATGAAAGATGATAAAATCAGCCCAATTTTTTCATTATATTTTAATTTACCCTTTGTAATGACTACATTGAAAGGTGTGACCTTTTTCTTTATCGAGAATGATAAAATATGAAATAATTTTATGATATTCCAATTTTACCCTTTGTAATATCTCTACATTGAAGAGGGTGCGTTACATTTTACCCTTTGTAATGAATCTACAATCATTATAAAAGGATAAAATTGAAATATCATAAAATAATTTGGGTGATTTTATCAATTTTCATCCATATTTCTAACAGAAGGGGCATTTTTTTAAATTGGGGAAACTTGGAGGGGAGGTAAATGTAATTTTGAAAGATAGAGGGGTGCAACCTGTAATTATGCAAACTACCAGGGGAGGTCCCGGTAAATTTGTAAAATTACAGATTGCACCCCTCTTATTATTGAAATTACAAAAACCTCCCCTCAATGTTACAAAACATAACATTTACGTCCCCAGAAGTTCACATTTCATAACATTCATGCACAAAAATACCCCATTCGGAGTACATTTTTAGGGGGGGGGGGGGGGGGGGGTTATTTTGTGCATGGATGTTATGAAATATGAACTTCAAGGGAGGTAAATGTTATGTTTTATAACATTCAGGGGAGGTTTTTGTAATTTCAATAATAAGAGGGGTGCAATCTGTAATTATGCTATCTTCCAGGGGAATTTTGGTAATTATTCCTATATATATATATAGCCTAATTTCAGCCAGTAACCAGCCTGATAGGCTTCAGGATTAGTTTCACTCAAGAGCAAGATGGAACTTTGTAAAAGAATCAAAATTAGTACCTGATACAGTTTTGAAGCAGAATATTTTTCAAGTAACATCTCGATCTTAGAATTTGGAAGCTCAAGCAACTCTTGAACAGAAAAGATGCCATGTTCTTTGAGGAGGCTTAGAACATCATCAGTCATGCTTGGAAGCATCCCCAGAGATGAATCACTCTCATACCATAAACCCTGGAAAGAAAATGAAAATCACAGCAATTAATCATATGAAAAGATGTCGTGTTCTTGACATGATTTATTTTAACTAACTTCCAAGTGGCTTCCAATTATCTAAAGTTCAAATGATCAAGTTTTACACTCTCAATGTTCATAACCCATGCCCTAATATAGCTTTTAGGTGAAAAAAGTATTTTTTTTTTCAAAAAATCTTTTGGAACATGATTTTTAACCACTGGATATCAATGGCTAGGCCGATCAAACTGCATAACTGCTTTCTTCGTACTCGGGAATGAACATCAAAGCTTTATCGCTTTTGAACCACCCGCGAGGCCCTTCTCGTCAGGAAAATTCTCTTCCAATGCTTTCCATGTCTTCTTCTTCGCCTATGTTAAAGGCTTAAAGCTCAAAACAAGGACACAACGTAGATTCTTCATCTTTCTTATATTTAGTCCCACATCTCCTAATGAAGATTATTTCTTCTCCTCCACTCTATAGAAAGAAGGGAGCCTCAATGTAATAAGGTAGATTGATATAATAATTAATTTTATTTTCAAACTCTTGCATGGTATTAGAACAAGACAAAATATCTCGTTACTCTCCTCTCGTGTGAATAGTCCCAGTCACAAAAACTTTTCCGGTCTCGCATGAACATTTTCGGCCTCACCGAGCGCTCCCTTCTCGCATGACATATGTGACATCCTGAAATTTCATTAAAAATAGATTAAAAATAAATTATTATGAAAAGTTTTATGGAAAATTTATTTTGATGATACAAGTATTTTTTTAGATTTATTCAATTTTTTTAGAATTTTTTGATATATAATTCTCGAGTAATCCTATTTTATGGAATGCAAATATGATAAAAAGGATTATCTTAATATGAAAAAGTTTATGAAACATTTTTCTTAGACATAAAATATTTTTCTAAGATTTATTTAGATTTCTCCCAATTTTTTGTAATTTATTTAGCCTTGCGGACCAATTATCATATTACACTCTCTTTATTTTCATTTCATTATTAAAGGTAGACCCCATCTTTTAATAAGAAGAAATCCTGGCCCTCAATCAAACCATCCTCTCATCCATAGCCTTGTGGAGCTCCCACCTTGTGATGATTGACGCCCCCTTGTTGCCAGGAGTCCCTCCCATGGAAGGTAGCCGGCCTCCACAAGTAATCCCCTCCTTATATAAGTTTCCATTCATCTCCTCCATATGTTTCTTTACACAAACAGTTAGAGATCCCAAAACGCTAGCTCTAAATCGAGGTTCTCTTGTGTTCTCCTTGCCTCCAAGAGCTCTTTCATGGATCCTAAGAGGAACTCTCAGAAGGGAAAGACCCCAATCAATAACAATGTGTGTTCTCCTTTCGAATTTGTGAAAGGATGAAATGGAATGGCCATAATGTTCTTCCAAACGGCGTATTTTGGTTTAATAGATTTCATTGTAGTAAGGAACTCTCTTGCTATAGTTTTCTAAATGCTTTAGGTGTAACACCCAAAATTTCACTAAATTAAATAATTTTTTTCTTTCAATCAAATATAATTTTTTTAAATGAATCCCCAATGATGATACAAGAAAAATCGGTGACACAATGGCATCATATAATTTTCGAAATTTTTAACAAGATTTTACGACGAATTTTCTTTGATGACGAACTTGAATTTTTCATACAATATTTTGATATATATCTATATATATATGTTAGAAATAATTATTTTTTTCCTTTTTCAGGCTTAAAGATTTGTGCATGTATTACCCTCTATTATATGTAGAGGGTCTCTTATCTTTCAGATTTTAATCAAAAAATTCCGTTTTGACATGGTATCAGAGCCCTAGCCATTCGCTCGCTCGATCAACCGTCCAGTCCGTCTCGCTTCCCTCTCCAATCTACTCTGTTCTCAACTGCCGATCTGTCCCTTCCTCCTCTTCTCTACCGCCAAGGTCATACCCTACCGTTGCGTTGTCCGCCTGTAGCCCGCCGATCAGCGAACGGGCCGATCGGCTCGTCCGGATGGCTACTCCGACAACCGTCTGATCTGTGTGATTTTTTTCACATAAGTTTCGTTTTTACCTCATCTATCACATACTTGGGGGATCGATTGAAACCTCTACTAGATCTTTCTATATCATCGATGTAGCGTTCTTCCCCTCCATATGCTTCATCGCACGAAAATGGTTCTACCTCCTTATCCAGACCTTGTTTGACTTCGACACTTAAGGGTTTAATGTTCTAGGATCCGGGGCGGTCCTATTGGTGGTGGTCCAGAAATTTTTCAGACAACAGTGCATTTCCGGCATTCTTCCGGTGGCTGTTTTTTGCCCTCTTGATCGGACGCCGTCTTCTCCGATCTCTACATGTCTGACGTGTTTAATTCTCGTGATGGCTCTCTATCCACTAGATCTACCCGGGCTGGGCATGATCATACGCCTACTGTGGTGTTAAGAAGAACTCTTATAGCCAACCGTGCTGCAGCGCAGTTGCGTATAAGAGTTGTGCTTAGCGCCCTCTTATAAAGGAGGTCAGTGGTTCAAGGCCTGGCCTCAACAACCTACCCCCGGATTAAATGACCACCAAGCCCTAAAGGGTGATTTGTTTGGGATGCTCCGACTGCAGTCGGGCTGGTGACGCGATTACACTTCGGTGCCCCATCTTTCAACAAAAGATGCATCTTTTGTTGAAAGGTGGGGCCCAACGGGTAATCACACCACCAACCAGACTGCAGTCTGAGCATCCCAACCAAATCACTCCGGGCTAACCCTTGTCGAGACTTTGACCACTTTTGAAAAGGTAGGTTGCTGAGGCGGTGATTTGGTTGGGATGCTCCGACTGTAGTCGGGCTGGTGGCGTGATTACACTTCAGTGCCCCACCTTTCAACAAAAGATGCATCTTTTGTTGAAAGGCGGGGGAGACCAGCACAACCCGACTGCAGTCGGATGCAACCCAGCCAAATCTCCCAGGGGTCTCGAGGCGCCATTTATCCTGGGTAGATTGTTGAGGCCGGGAATAGAACTGCCAACCTCCATTATAAGAGGGCATTAAGCAACACTCTTATACCCAAGTAAGCTGTAACGCACTTGGGTATACGAGTGTTGCTTAAAACCCTCTTATAAAGGAGGTCGACAGTTCTATTCCCGGCCTCAACAACCTACCCAGGATAAATAACCTACAAACCCCTGAGAGATTTGGTTGGGTTGCATCCGACTGCAATCGTGTTGTGCGGGTATCCCCCGCCTTTCAACAAATACTAATTGTGATTATGTATTACTGTGCTGCGAACTCGAAACTCTGTTATGTGATGAATACTATAAATTGTGGTGGTATGCGGGTCATCACATTAAAAAGCTTCGACTTTATCCAAAGTGTGAAGAAATGGTTTCATGTGCATTAAGGAAATTCTTGAAATCTTGATCTTAAGTTTCAAATCACTCTTCGTGAACTTCATTTTGGTTCATAAGCATGATAAGTAATGGTAATTCAAAAAGCCCCAAATTTCAGAAATAATGAATGATTTATTTGACTATGTTGATTTTAGACTTAGATTTTGTTTAATGGAGTTTCTCTTTCTAAATGATCTATGTGTTTATACCATAGAAAACATTGTTGAATACTATGAAGTACTTGGGCTAAGGTAAAAGAGTTTTGCATGCTTGAGATTTATTTCCCTTTTCAATTTAATTGAATATACAAGAATTGGGGATGTTTGAAATTTCGGGGATGATAAGTATTTTTGCATGTGAGATTACTTAGATTTATGGCCGAGATGTAAATATCATTGAAAGTATGTTTCGCATGTTAGATCGGTATGATACATGAAATCTCAGGCTTCACTTGGATGACTTGTAGAAATAATAGCTAAGGATACTTTCTTTATGAGTTCACATGTCCTAAGAAAGTGAGTTTACCTAGACCAAAAAAAATTGATTCGTGCATGTGAGTTATTTGATTTTGTGAAGTTCTACGTTATAAATAAATGATAAGACAATTTTTAAAACATTATGAGATTTGGAGGTGGTCGAAATCTTTTACCGAATACTTAGTTTTGTGAACAGCTAGCAAGAAAAAAAGGAAGTTTGCCTTGGTCATATGTATTTATATTTTATGGAAATGTTGAATCTTTAGGCATTTAAAGAAATAAAGTTTGCTGAAATTCTCCCATTTTCCTATCATGAGCCATGTTAATAACTAGAAAAATATTTACCAATGAACCACGCATTGGCTTTGAGTCTTAGGACATAACACAATGTTTTTTTATATAAAACACATGAATTAAGAGATCAAACATCAATCTACAGTGTTGTTTGCAATTAAACCAGCAGTAGACGTATACAAGAACTTACATTTTATGCAATATACTTTAATTTAAGGCCACACAGATGGGATCCATGCGGTCGCAACCGACGTCCGTTTGGCGGGGCCGCGCAGACCCCATCCATGCGAAAGAGGATTTCCATGGAAATCCCGCGGATCGCGAGCGCACAGAGGCTTCCACGGCCGCGGCGCCCTCTGCGCAGATCCTCTCCGCTGGAGTTTCGCGTGACCCAATCGGCCCTAAGGCCCAACCAGCAATCTAAATGCGGTTATAGATTTATTTAAGTCACTTAACGGCCTCCAAACCAATTGAACAACCTCTTTTAGTGTACTCTAGTGAGGGACTAGAAAAAAATTCACTAAAAAGAAAATTAATAATTAGAAAAAGGCAAGAATATGAATGATGAAAATGTAGATAAGAAAAAGTAAGCTAATCAGTGAATCAATTTAAGAGCAAATCCTTGAGAGCGAGGTTTAAGTACCTTGCCATATTTAGGTAAGAATCCACCATAGTTAAAGTCATGAACATGCTGCTCAGGAGGTGTTAAACCCTCGAGCTACATTCACAACTTCTAATCGAACCGCCCTTCAACGACTCACTCGACCTCGTATTTTGCTGTCTGCTCCCGCGATGAGTTCTCCTCCATCCACGACGAGTTCTCGCGCCCCTTGCTCCTGCTGTCCGCTCCCGTGACGACTCCCGAGAGCTCTAGCTCCCACTAGATCCCGCTCCCGCACTGTCCGCGATCTCCAACAACCACCTTTGTAAGCTGTCAGCTCCCACCTCCCACCTCCCGCGAGAAGAAGACACTTCATGGGAGCTCCAATTGCAAGGAATCACGAACTCCCTGCTCCACGACCTCCCGACTCCTGCGATCTCCAACACAAGGAACCACGACCTCACCTGACGTGATTCCTATCGCATTATCTGGTCCCTACGATCTCCTTCGCTCGCATGTGTTCTTTGCCCATGCAAATCTCGTCGACTTCTCCTTTTGCTCGTGCTTATATTATGGAGGAGACGCCACACACTTTGGCTCCACCTAAAGTTGCTCCTCCACCCACACTCATTTCCAATGCCTCCGAGAACCTCAGGACGACGTCCAAATTAACTGGACCTATCTATGCTGATTGGAGTGTCTCATTCACCTTCCTTATGTGATCTCAATGCAAAACACATCATCTCACTAACACTCCTCCTGAGCCTACATCTCCCACCTATGCTGACTAGGATGCCATTGATGCTCTTGTCTACACATGACTTGCAAACAACCTTTTCGGTGCATGTTTACTTATCATTTGACATGATGTGACAGTAAAGGCTGATTGGGATCAACTTGACGCTCTTTACTTGTAACATCCGTAATTTATTACGAAAATGTATTTTGATTGCAGGGTCCGACCGCGAGTGTTTTTGACCGAGCAAATGTCTTGTAAGAGGTACGACACTGTTTTGGCTAATTATCGCGTGCTAATGAATAAATAAGTTGTGGCCACTACAAAATTTTCAGAGCGGCTTAGAATAGATGCGAGGTCGTAGTGTACGAATTTTTAAGAAAGAGAGGGCGAAATGCAAGTTTTGGTAATAAAAAGAAATACTTAATTATTTCTCCTCTCATAAAAGCTCCAGCCGGCTCTTATTAGGAATAACTCCAGCCCTAATTCTTTTTCCCTCTCCATTACCATAACTGCATCTCCTCACGCGTGTGCCGTTACGATAAGAAGGCCGCTCTCCCCCATTTATCGCGTTTAACCCCAGCGTCCTCTCATTCAGTCGACGAAACCGCCGCTTCTGCTCTTCTCCTAGACGCCCCTTCTCGCCATCTCCTCAAACAGGAGCGTCGTCGACCGCACTCTGGACTCATCGACTGCCGCTCTCTCCCTCTGTTAGAAGATCGATCGTAGAGGACTTGTTCTTCGTTGAATACGTCGTCGTCAAGCCGCAGAACCTCTTTCTCGTGCCCTAGACCGCCGACTGGAGAGGGCTCCTTTTCTGTCGGTCCTTCCAGCCGCACGCTAGGCGCAGAGAAATCCAGCCGCGGGTTACTCCTCTTCCTCGTCATCTTGGTCATCTCTAAGTCTAAGGGGCGACAGTTTTCTTTCCTCCGACCAGATCCAACAATGATGTTGCCCTTCCAGCCCTAATCAGCGGATCGAGCCTGTTGAGTGTGTTCTAGTGAAGCGTTAACAGTAAATTTGATCCCTAGCTCTCCTCCGGTAATTTATCGCTTGCCTTAGTTGTTTCAACCCATTTAAAATAACTGTGAGTTTTAGTTTATGAAATTGTTTATTTCAGAAGTCGAAGATCCTGAATTCTTCGTGTTGAACAGTCAATTTCGTAGTTGGGTAAGAGCCTCTTTACCCTCCCATCTTCGATCCGTCTCTTACATTCATTTTGTTTCCGCACAAGTAATGTGGTGTTGTTGTAGTTAAACCCTAGAAGTCCTTTTCAGTCGGCTGAGATAGTACGTCATGTTGATTGTTACGGGAGAAAAACTTATCTCATTCAATAAGAGGCTCCTCTATATATAGAGGAGGATTAAGAAATACATACATGCTATTAGCACACCAGAAACAAGAAAAGAAATAAAAACACGCTAATAATGCTAACACTCCCCCTCAAGTTGGGCGAGTGATATTAAACATGCCCAACTTGTTCACTATCTGGTCAAAGGAATTCACACTCAACCCTTTGGTGAGAATGTCGGCAAGTTGCCCGTTGGAGGGCACAAAAGGAGTACAAATGATTCCTTTTTTAATATTTTCCTTGATAAAGTGTCGATCCACCTCAATGTGTTTTGTCCGGTCATGTTGAACCGGGTTATGAGCGATACTAATGGCAGACTTATTGTCACAATAGAGACGGATGAGTCCTTCTTCAACAAGTCCAAGGTCGCTCAATAAGGCCCGAAGCCATAAGCCTTCACAGACCCCATGAGTCATAGCTCTAAACTCAGCCTCGGCACTAGACCGTGCCACAACCTGTTGCTTCTTGCTCCTCCAAGTGACAAGGTTACCCCCAACAAAAGAGCAGTATCCAGAAGTGGATCGTCTATCATCCACTGACCCGACCCAATCAACATCAGTATAAACTTCAATCTTGAGATCAGTACTCGGGGAAAACAGGATTCCCCTTCCTGGTGAGGACTTGAGGTACCGAAGAATTCTGAGTGCTGCATCCATGTGCCGTGTCTTTGGAGCATGCATGTACTGACTCACAACACTCACAGCATAGGAGATATCCGGACGAGTATGAGAAAGATATATCAGTCTCCCCACTAACCTTTGGAACCCTGAAATGTCCTCAATCGCCACTCCATCATCACGCCCCAATCGGTGATTTGCCTCAATCGGAGTATCAGCCGGTCTGCATCCGCTCATCCCCATCTTCTCAAGAAGATCTAACGTGTATTTCTGCTGAGAGAGAAAGATCCCCTGCTTTGATCTAGCAACTTCAATTCCCAAGAAGTACTTGAGTTTTCCTAGATCCTTGACCTCAAACTCTTTGGCAAGCTTCAGCTTCAGATTCTGAATTTCTTCATGATCATCACCAGTTATGACAATGTCATCAACATACACAATAAGAACAGTGATTTTCCCAAGCCTACGTTTGATGAACAGCGTATGGTCAGCATTGCTCTGAGAATATCCAAACGACACCATCGCCTTGTGGAACCGGCCAAACCATGCTCTTGGGGACTGCTTTAGTCCATATAGAGCCTTCAACAATCTACAAAATTTCCCTGAAGCACCAGCCGGAGTGAGACCTGGAGGAATAGACATATAGACCTCCTCCTCCAAGTCACCATGGAGAAAGGCGTTCTTCACATCAAGCTGCAGAAGATCCCAATTTTTGCAAGCAGCAACGGAAACCAATACCCTGATGGTATTCATTTTCACAACAGGGGCAAATGTCTCCTGATAATCAATGCCCTGGGTTTGGGTATAACCCCTTGCAACCAACCGTGCCTTGCATCTCTCAACAATCCCTTGTGGATTCTGTTTCACAGAGAACACCCACTTGCACCCGACAGGTTTCTTTCCATAGGGAAGAGAGACAAGATCCCATGTATGGTTCTTCTCCAGAGCCTTCATTTCCTCAACCATCGCCTCACGCCACACAGGAACATCAAGATCCTGTTGCCATGACACAGGTATAGAAGAAGTAGCAAGAGAGGAGACAAAGGCCTTATAGGAGGTAGATAGAGAATCATAAGATACATAATTAGAGAGAGGATGGCGGGTACAAGACCGAATACCTTTTCGAAGGGCAATCGGTAAATCAGAAGGCCCTGAGTCAGGATCCACTGACTGTTCTGGTAACATAGCAGGCTCTTGTGTGCTTGTCCCCTTTGCACGCCGAGTATAGACCTGCAGAGTCGGAGGTGGAGGCATAGCGGAGGAAGGGTCCAGAGAGACAGGAGGAGACATAGGAAGAGAGCCCACCTCCACTGGAATAGGAGGACTCATATCCTTTGGTAAAGTCTCCCCCTGAAGTGAGGGATACGGTGGAGGTATGGGCAAAGAAACTGAGAGAACACCCGATGGTGAGGAAGAGGACAAAGGGTAATACGACTCGAATTCACGGAAGGTGACATCCATGCTAACAAACACCTTTCTTGTAGGTGGATGAAAACACTTGTAACCCTTTTGCGTAGGAGAGTACCCAATAAATACACACTTGAGGGCACGCGGATCAAGCTTGGATGGACGAGGGTGATGGATGTGAACAAAGCAAACACAGCCAAACACTTTAGGAGGAAGGTGGGTGGTGGTCACCCCTAGCGTGTCCAAAGGGGTAGAGTTCCCGAGGACACGTGTGGGCATACGGTTGATGAGGTAAGCAGCAGTGAGAACCGCATCTCCCCAATAGAATTTTGGGAGATGCATTGTGGACAAGAGGCAGCGAGCAACCTCCAACAAATGGCGATTTTTCCGCTCAGCAACGCCATTTTGAGCAGGGGAATACGCACAGGTAGTCTGGTGTAAGATACCGTGGTCAGCCAGGTAGCGCTCAAACTGAGAATCCATGTATTCCCGGCCATTGTCACTGCGAAGAATTTGAATTTTGGACTGAAATTGGGTGGCGACCATGGCATGGAATTGTCGAAAAACGGAGAACGCATCACTTTTGCGACGTATCAAATATAACCATGTGGTGCGCGAGAAGCAATCAATGAAAGTAATAAACCACGTACAACCAGAAATAGAAGGGAGCAAACATGAGCCCCAGATATCAGTATGAATAACAGCAAACGGAATAGAACTTGGCAAAGATACATGTTTAAATGAAGTACGATGATGTTTGTTGACACTACAGACATCACACACAAAAGACTCCAAAATAGTAGCAGGAAAAGCAGGAAATAACAGTTTCATAACAGAAAGAGATGGGTGTCCCAGGCGACAATGCCAGGAGTACAGAGGGTGAACAGTGCTGGAATGAAGAGCTAGAGGAGAAGAATCAGCGCCGCCAGAGTCAAGCACATAGAGACCATTCACCATGCTACCAGAGCCAATCACCTTCCCCGTCGTCAGGTCCTGAAACACACAAGAAGACGGAAGAAAGGTCACAGAGCAATGCATGGAGTTGGTCAAATGACTAATGGAAAGTAGATTACGAGTAAAGGTAGGCACGTGAAGGACAGAGGACAAGGTGAGGGAGGAGCAGGGTATGGTTCCTTTTCCAGCAATGGAGGAAAGGGAACCATCTGCAATACTCACCTTATCACGCCCAGAAAGAGGAGTATAGGAAACAAAACCTGTAGAGGACCCGGTCATATGATCCGTGGCCCCAGAGTCAATGACCCATTGGGTGGAGGAAGAAGAAACAACAGAATGAGCACCTGACAGTCCTGTATGAGCGTAGGAGGAAGATGCAGAAGGCTCTGTAGAAAGACCCTGCATCATGCGTCTCAGAGCTAGCATCTCATCTGCCGTGAAGCCACCAGGTGTAGCACAGACATCAGTACCAGAGTATCCATGAGATGCATCAGCAGTAGCATCAGTAAGATGGGCAGCACGGGGAGTAACATGACGACCCGAGGAGCGTCCAGAACCACGACCACCACGAAGCGAAGCACCCCCTCTTGGGGTAGGGAACCCATGAAGCTTGAAGCAGGTATCCCGTGTATGGCGATTCTTGCCACAATAATCACATACAAGATGATCCTTATCTGAACTCCTCAACTTGAGATCACGGAATGGACGAGTGCCAAGAAGAGAGGGGGTAGAAGCAGCCAGAGCAGAGCTCTCTGGCACAGGATCAGGTAGGAGAGTCTGACGACGATCAAACTCCTGCTGCACTATGCTGTAGACCTCAGAAAGGGAAGGAATCAACGGTCGCCCGAGAATCTGAACACTGATCTGATCGAAGTCGCGATGCAATCCATGAAGAAACACAAATATGCGATTGCGATCATCTCTGGTCCGAACCATCACCTCGTCAATAGGACTAACGAATACAAGGGGATCAAAGTGATCATACTCCTGGTAAAGCTGCGTGAACTCCAAGTAATATGCTGAAGGAGGTCGGTCACCCTGTCGGAGTAAGCTAATCCGGCGGCGTAGCTGAAAGATCTGAGCCGCATTGCCACGACGGGAGTAGGTGGACTCCGCACGACGCCAAATATCAGCAGCACTACCAAGAAAGAGGTAGTTGCGGGCAATGGACTCTTGCATGGAGTTGGTGAGCCAGGACATAACCAAGGAATTCTCGGACTCCCACTGCTGCCATGCAGGAGAAGTCCTATCAGGTTCCTTCATGTGGCCGGAGACATAGCCAAAGAGACGCCGACTTTTCAGCGCCAGGGTGATGGAACGGGACCATGAGAGGTAATTGGATTCATCAAGTCGGAGAGTAGTGATCTGAGAGGTATTGTCATCGGTGGTTCCACGGTAAAAAACCGATGAAGGACCACTAGAGAGAGCCGGGGCAACACCGGTAGAGGGAGGATCCGGGGTAACACCGGTAGAAAGAGTGGGAGAATCCATGCCACTAGATGCCATGGCAAACCGGAATAGAAATCCGGGAAAAAACAGAACCGGAATAGAAATCCGGATAGGAGGAAAGCCCCAAAAAAAAATTAGGGCATCAAGAGGTGGATGGTTTCAGCCATTCAAGCATCACAAGAAAGGTGGCGCCAGAAAGAAGAACTTATGCCGGCGCCATTAAGGGGGGGGGGGGGTGGGGGGGGAAGGCAGAAGAGGAGCGCTGGAGTAGCGCTGGACGGAGAGCGCTGGAGTAGCGCTGGAGAGAGACGCTGGCGGAGGAGCTGGACGCTGGAGAGAGGCGCTGGCGGAGTAACTGGACGCTGGACGCTGGAGTAACGCGGAGAGAGCGCTGGACGCTGGACTCGCCGGACGCTGGAGGAGCGCTGGAGTAGCGCTGGCGTGAGGCGAGAGGGAGTCGGCGGCGCTGTCGGGCGAGGCGGAAGCGAGGAGCAGTCGGGCGAGGCGGAAGCGATGCGGGAGCGATAGAGTTAGGTTACGGAATATCCGGCTTTGATACCATGTTAATTGTTACGGGAGAAAAACTTATCTCATTCAATAAGAGGCTCCTCTATATATAGAGGAGGATTAAGAAATACATACATGCTATTAGCACACCAGAAACAAGAAAAGAAATAAAAACACGCTAATAATGCTAACACGTCATATTTCAGATTTTTGTGAAGTTTGTCTGGGATCGGAGAAGGTGTTTAGTTCTTGAAATCCATATAGGGGAAAGCATGCCACCGCGTCTTGTGTACGAGCGACGCAGTACTACGACAAGAAACTCTATTTCTTTTGGCTAGACATATCACATAGTAGCGCATAAATATTTCTTGTGTAGATGAGAAATTGATTATTATTATGCACTTATGTTTTGTATTTAATAATTGATAGTATGAAATAAAATATATCAGACATTCAAGTATTTCAGTAGAGTATGAATATGATGTTCTCTTATAGTTAGCTTCCTAGGAAAATGGTGGACCTGCGCAGAACATCTAGCAGAAAATTTTATTAAAATCCAATTAATAACGAAAATCGATTAGGAGGCACGAATGATGATATCGCTCGTGATAGATTGAGGCGCACAATCTTACTCATAGGGCGTAGTAGTCCCTAGGAGCCTCAACTTTTGGGGATAGAATACATCCTCTAATAAATTAGTAGTAGCGGGTCTAAGTCCTTGAGACATAGAACGTGATGCGTTCGTTAGTAAAGACTCGGATCGTTAGAATGCGCATAAGATATAACTCCAAAATTCAAGCGTACGCCGCAGTTTAGAAACCCCTTGAAATTATTATTTGAAGGATTTAAATAGAAATACATGATTAAATTTACAATAGAATAGTTATTTATGCTTGCAGCATTTTGATAGAAAAACATGCTTACTAAATAAGTATAATTATTGATTTAGTACAAAATAATTATTTCCGTATTTAGCATGCACACATGTTTCTTCAATTATTAATATTTTAGTGTCACTATGAGAAATGGTTTTTCTTACTCTCCAGTTGGGTTGACCCATTTTGGGCTTATTATTACAGGGGTCACAGGTGAGGTGTTGCGCCTAGGATGAGCGCGGTTGCCGATGTTCCTCTTTTAGTTTGTTTAACCTTCCAGTACTGTATTGTAATATTGGACAAGTATCAGAATTTGCCTAATGTTTCTTTGTATCAGACTATGTTTAAGATTTCAGTATTTCCAGTGTTTTTGACTCTTTCAATTTTTAGTGGCTCTATGAAATCAGATTTTGAGGTACACTTTTACCTTTAGTTTCTTTTATTACTTCCACTGTAAGTACTCTTTTAGCACTTTTCATTTATGTTTGTTATGTATCAATTTAAATACTGTTACTTAGTTTATCAAACTAAGTTGAGGTGTTACATTACTCCAAAGACATCAAAAAGTTTCGCTCTGATTCCGAGCAGACACCGGTCCGACGAAGCAGAGAACGACGAAAGGAGAAACGTCGCTGATCGCGGGTACCGTGGATTCCAGATCACTGCTCTGATAACATGTTGGAGAAAAGACACCTTTAGGTTGTTTGGTTCTCCTCAATTGCACTCTTAGCCACAAGAATAAAAAATCTTAAATGAACCCTAGTCACTTATAATGATATGGTCAACCCTTAGTGAGCTTAGGACAGCTTGGCTTTTAGCAAGTTCCTATTCTGCTTGACGACAAAAAAGATGTGGGACTTAGTAGAGAGAATTATTCTAAGAAGAATAATATAATAAGTTAATCCATAAGTGGGAAAAAATTAACCAATACTCTCTGATCTCAAGTCAGTAGAGGACTAAATAAAAGAACTTATGCATAGAATAGTTTTTGAGTTGCTTTCCTGCCTACCTGCTGAGGAGAGATTTTGTTCCTTGGATACTACTACACATTATATTTGAGAGGAAACACGTCATGCAAATTCTCTCTGTACTGGTGAGTGTGGGCTATGAAAAATCCGCTATTGCAATTGAACATATGAAATGGAATACCAAAAATCACAGCACCCATAGCTCTTCTGAGTCCAAGAGATATAGGATAAGGGTAAGACAAAATGTCATTGTGGAAAGAAAGGGCATGAGAGAGAAATATGTAGGGACTCGCAACCCCAACCTGGTACAAACGAGCGGGATGAAGGGTACATATGTGGGTATGCCAGACCTTAAATAACTTTAGATGAGAGCATGAATAGAGAGTAAGCAGTCGTGAGCACCATTATTAGCAGGCCCACTGTGGAGGATATTTCAGGAACTGTTGCTCATGCTTCCACCTTACCAGCCAGGAGGCCACATCCTTGTATTATTAACTCTGTTCATATGACATGATCTTTTAGTAGAGTTATCACGCTCATTTCTTCCACTAGTAGTGTTAAGCTTGCGGATGGATCTTCTACTTCAATAGACGGTAAAGGGTTTACACAAGTTTCTCCAAATATTTCTCTTGGATTTGTCTATTTAATCCCTTCATTTCCTATTAATTTGCTCTCTGTAAGTAGTTTAATCAAAATTAACTATTCTATCACTTTATTTGCCTCTTATTGTACCTTTCACGATTTGGTGAGCAGAAAGGACAGTTGATGAATACTAAGAAAACTCTTGGAGCAAGGAGGGTTCCTAATACTGATCAATTGAAGATGTGGCATATGAGGTTTGAGCATGCAAATTTAATGACCTTGAAATATGTTTTTACTAATCATTTTGCCAATTGTGCTAAAAGATTGAATGTCAAGCACTTGAGCTTGTGAAACATTGTAGAACATTTATTCATTTAGTTATAGTAGGAGTGCCAAGTTATTGGATATGATTCATTCTGATGTATAGACTTCTCTTAGTCTAGTTTGTGTCCTTAATTGATTATCACCCATTTACTTAAATTTATCAAATGAAAAGGAAAAACGAGTTTGTGAAATATGATGTGGAAACTCAGTTTGGGGTGATAATCGAGATTCTTAGAGGTGACGATACTAGAGAATTCACATGTAAGGAATTACGAATTTTCTTAATAGAAAAATGATTAATTTTCAAACCTCTTGTCTAGGAACTGCAAGACTAAAGAGAAGTGAAGAATAGAAGTACATAATAGCAGATAGCACAAATGAAGAAAATAAGTGCAGAACATGTACCAGAACAACATATAGAGCAGAAGAAGCAACAATATTAAAAAATTGAATCTTACAACTTAGGCTCCGTTTGGGGGAACTTATTTTCACCGGTCAAGCATTTACGATCGCATGAACTGGACCTTAATTTAAGGTCCGGTTCATGCGGTCGTAACCGCTTGACCGGTGAAAATAAGCCCCACCAAACGGAGCCTTAGTCTCCATCATGAACATAGAACTCAACCAACAAAAGAGCAAGAAAGGAGAAGCCACGACCAAGCCGAAAAGTAAAACAAAGAAGAGATCAAGAAGAACTTGCGGGTCACATCTTAATTAAGTGAGAAAAAAGAAACATCAAGGCCGGAACAACAAGGGAAGTGGATGCCCGAGAAAACTCCTAGTGGTTCCAAGGCTCCAAGTCGTAAATCAAAGGGTCAAAGCTTCAACAACACAAAAGAAAGACCACGGTAAGAGAAGAACCCTAATTTTCACAGAGGAAGTCATCAAAGAGAAGAAGAAGAGAGACCAAAAATAATGCCTTCGTCAGAGGCGCATGAGAACACAAAGCGGAGCAAAATGAGATTCTCAGGTCGGGATATGTAGATTCAGTTTTTTTTTTGTAATAGATACGAGATAATGAAATATTGATCAACCAATATATTAGGAAAGCAAGATATAACGAACAATATCTCGGGAAGAACCCGATATATTGAAAAACAAATTTTGGGTTAAAAACATGTGTCGCGATACTTCCTCGTTGAAACCTTTATGTCGGCTTACATGTCGTCGATGTCACTCTATATCCACACCATTGTTCATGTCAAGATGAAAGAATCAAGTTTATCATAGAAAATAAATTACAAGGTCTGTTAATACTCATGTTCCACTTTCCATACCTACTTCACCAAGTCCAGTACCGAGATGACTCCTAGAGCTATACCTATTGTTCCCCAACGTCATAGTGGGAGCACCAGGTACCCTACTGAGAAATATGTTGGGCATCAATCTAATCCCATCCCAATGAATTCTTATCTTCTATTTCTTCAGTTGCTATCACCTATTCCTAATACTTTGCAGTATACACCCACCTAATAATTTTAATCCACATTAGAGGAAATCCATGGAAGTTGAAATGAAAGAACTTCAAATGCAGGACACTTGGGAGATTGCGCCTACTCCCAAGGGTCGTTAGATTGTGGGATGTAAGTGGATCTATACAGTAAAGTATTTGCAAGATGACACATTTAATTGTTATAAGGACAAAATTGAGGCTAAAGGCTTCATCCAAGTTGATTCTTTAACCTTTTAAGGGACATTTACTCTGGTAACTAACCCTTAATTATATGAGGATACTTCTGTCTGTAATAGAAAATTTGTGAAACTTAGACCAGGGAACAAAGATACTTTCCACCATCGGAGGATAAAGTCTCTGACCACCATCAAAGGACGAGAGCTCTGCCATGCTTGTATGAATGTCAAACGATAAGGAGGCCATCCATTGCATTAGTCTGCCACTCCCCTAAGCTTCGCTAATTTCCATCATTCTCCCACGAATGCTCCCCCACAGTTGGCCCCCATTTAAAACTAACAATTTTAATATTATAACCCTTCCTCTCCCTAAGGTTTAAAATATAAAGGCCTAAAAAACAAAATAAACCCTCCAAGGGTTTAAAAATGAACCCCAAAGTCTTCAACATAGACATTGAAGCGTAGGTGGTAGCCAAGTGTCACAATTCTAGCACCAATTAGCGTCCAAACCGCCTTCCCCTCACTTGTGAATGAACTTTGAAGCTCTGTCATCCTATGAACCATGCACGAGAACCTTCTTTTCATGAAAATTTCACCTTCTAATGCTCTATATGTCCTCCTCTACGCCTCTGAGTCACATTGACGCATCTGGGAATGCATCGAGTTCTCTTCTCATTCAAAAACCCCAAAGTCCAGATAACAAGCTGTATTTTTTAATTTTAAACTTGATCTTATAAACTCTTTTACCACAGTTGAGTTAAATTGTGGTCTTCACTAGCAAGTAATGTGTTAGCCATCCATTGCCACATAACCAGGAGAAATATTGGGCGTCACAGGAAATTTCAAGTAAATCTCTGTGGACTTCTATATGATAACTTACGGAGAAGCCCTAGTATTAGCAAAAGCTAAATTGCATTATAATTTTTTTTTATAAAATCTTACAATTGTTTGTCAGCATAACTTGCATCAACCTGTCTCGGAGCTTGAACTGACAATTGCGCTTTTGCACAAAGAAATAATATAGTAACAGCAACAAGTGTAAGAAATACCTGCATGACCATTTGCAAGAGATGCATGCAATTAATTGTGCTTGACAGCCAACCGCTATTAGCTGATATGTCAATCATAGCCTGTATGATGCGTATGCTTTGATCAAGAACTGATTTTAAATCAGTCACATAGTCACTGATTGGCATTTCAATGCGAGAAAAGTGTGCCTGCAATTTAGAATTCAAAATAGAAGACAATGTAAAGGAACAACAACATGTAAGTTGAAAAAGATATAGGACGTTCCTACCTGAAATAGCAAATTAGCTTTAACGTGAGGGTCATCAAGATGCTGCTCATCAACCAAATACGGTACTTTTTTAGACAATACTTCATTTAGGTTTTCCTGGTGAATAAAAGAAATATAATAGTTATGTTAGAACAGGTAAATTTATAACAAAACATGACTAACAAAAATGATCCACTTGAAGATTTGTTTTTCACATGAAACAAAAATATTTGTACAGCAATATTCCAGTAACAGTGCATACTGCCTTAGACATTTATAGCACACTTTCCTGTCAATCACTACAACTTCTATTGGTGATAAAACAAGACAACTACCTGCATATGTTTATTGATCAGAATGGAAAGGAACTACATGCCAACACAGGTAAGACATGCAATGACTACCACATTGGTAGAGATGCTGTTACCATGTTTCCCAAAACCTAGAAGATCAAAGATGATCCTAATATATACCATAGCCTCCTCCTTATATAGGAAGGAGGCTCACTTACAATTTACCCAAACGCCCTTCATAAAAAATTGCATAGATCACTAATGTAGAAGAACTATGTATAAGCCCAATGTAAATGCCCACTTTCTTGGCCCATTAGGAGATTGCTCCAAATATAGATTAGTCTCACACTTTGATTTTGAGTTAAGATATTACTCATCCCTCCTATTTATGTGTACAAATACTTTTATTAAGCTAGTTGATGTAAAGTAATAAAAAATATTGTGCTTCATATTTACTCTTCTACATGATATCAACGTCACGATTCCCGACGTAAAAATTTCGCGAAGTGTGCACTCTCGTGACTATATTGGCTTGAGCCCACGAAGCTCGCCTACTTTGTTCGGAGCCCGTTGTTACGTTGCTTGAGCTCGCCAATATTTCTACTCCAAGCGGCTGTCAAAATAACCAACTCACCCCACCTTCAATAGGCAATCCCACTGCTGGTGTACTCACAAACCCCTGTACACGAACTCGTCGACCCCCCTTCCACTGGTGTGTTGGCCGTCTGAACCCCCAGGTCTCGCCGCTACCCTCTGTCGCAGGAACCACTAACTCCTCTCATGCCTGGGTTCGCCGCTTCCTCCCACAGGACTCGCCGCTCCTTCCAGCCGCAGGTCTCGCTGCTTCTTCAACCTTACACAGCTCTGTTGGCATCCCTGCTTCAATGCTCGCTGGAGCCCTACTGCTTGAGATCTCTGCGCCAACTTTCAGAGCTCGCTTGTTGGACCCTGCCGCTTGAGCACGCCGAACCATTCGTTTCCAGAGCATGCTAATACTCCCTTCAAGTGCTCGCCGACCTCTTGACTTGTGTTTGTCGACGCGCATTGATCACATGGGGACAAATACTGCGTCTGCCTCGTCCACCATTGCGATCACTCTCGCTCCGGCTTCAACTACAAAGTCCGTGATGTATTGTGAATTACCACCATCTCCCTCACTGGGAAGAAAAACTTTGTTGAGTGGGTCCACTGGTGTGCCGAGTCCTCCAAACTAAGGGTCTGCTACATCATCTGACTTGCGACCCACGGAGTCTACCAAGCAATGACTCCGGGATGATGCCGTTCAGACATGGATACTTAATTTCATGGAGAGCGAGCCATATCGCGTGACTATGCACCACGAGACTGACAAGGACATATGTGATGAATTTCGGTCTTTATACTCCGGGAAGGACAACTTTCAACATCTGTTTGATCTCCATAAAGACCTCCAAACAGTCGAACCAGGTTTGGACGGTGACCTGACATCCTTCATGGCGTGGTACAAAATTCTCGTCGAGGCTTGGATTCAATACTAGCCTCTGGCTTTGGATTGCGCTATCTAACGGGCTCAAAAGAAAGCCGATGGCATAACGCTTATGATGGCGTGGATACCCCCTCATGTACACAGTGTCAGTGCCAACATATTACCCTCTCCCACTCTTTCATCTCTCTCAGATGTTTGTTCCATGATTTTGAAGGTGACAACGCCCACCGATGTCTCCCTGCCTCCCTCACCTCCTTACTCCTACACTCTATTTAGGCTCTCCCTCCATCTACTGGCAGCCGTGGACGTTGCAATGGTTTTCACTGCGGAGGGCACAATGGACGAAATCGGTCCAACGGGTCAAAAACTCATCTAAGCACCTACTGTGGTCGGTCAAATCATACTGAGACCATGTGTTACCACAAACATGGTTCACACAACAACCACCAAACCCTCCTCCCCGCGCCTCTCCATCGGTGGATATTCCAAGCACCTCCCACTCTGACATTGAGAACATGCGTGAGGAACTCCAGCATTTTCGAGGGCTGTACTCGGATTTCTGGCTCCATCGCCTCGATCTCGAAGCTATATCATATTTTTCCTGTAGTCCATCCTGGATAATGGGCTCCAGGGCCACAAATCATATTGTAATGCCCTGTGTTTCCTATCCTTTGTCATTCTTCATGGCGGAGGTTATGTGCGTTACTATGTAGCACCTTGATGTAGAGTGCTTGAGGACTTTATTCTATCTTGATCGGATAAATGCACTAATCCGAGGAATACGTTAAGGCAATTTGGACGGAATAAGACCTTTCTTATGGTCATAAATGGATAGATATTGCTCCAAATATGGCGGGGTTGTGTCCAGGAGCTTGTGGCACAACCTATAGGCCAAAAATGGAATGAAAATATGTTACACACCCTAAGTCTAAGGGGTGTAACATGGGCGTGTTCATAAGTAGGTCGGTTTAGGCTGCACATGCCTAGTTTACACGCCCATGTTCCCTGGGCGTGTACGGGACAACAATCATGGAATTTGACTTATTTCAAGGCTTCTGATTTGGATTTGGCCGCAAACTTCCTTGGAGTATTCCCGAGGTTCCGAATTCGGGAAAGAGGCTATACTTAGCCATATTAAGCCATTATTTTTCTCTCCAAGCTTGCAAAAAGAAGAGAGGAAGAAGATAAGGTAGAAGAGGGTTTGGAGAGGAAAATTTGAGCACCGGCGGAGATCGTGAGTCCGATTGACGAGCCGTTTGCGGCAGCTGATTGCTCTCGCCACCACGATCATATTCCTCATGTAGCACCTTGATGTAGAGTGCTTGAGGACTTTAATCTATCTTGATCGGATAAATGCACTAATCCGAGGAATACGTAAGGCAATTTGGACGGAATAAGACCTTTCTTATGGTCATAAATGGATAGATATTGCTCAAATATGGCGGGGGTTGTGTCCAGGAGCTTGTGGCACAGCCTATAGGCCAAAAATGGATTAAAAATATGTTACACACCCTAAGTCCAAGGGGTGTAACATGGGCGTGTTCATAAGTAGGTCGGTTTAGGCTGCACATGCCTAGTTTACACGCCCATGTTCCCTGGGCTTGTATGGGACAACAATCATGGAATTTGACTTATTTCAAGGCTTTTGATTTGGATTTGGCCGCAAACTTCCTTGGAGTATTCCCGAGGTTCCGAGTTCGGGAAAGAGGCTATACTTATCCATATTAAGCCATTATTTCTCTCTCCAAGCTTGCAAAAAGAAGAGAGGAAGAAGATAAGATAGAAGAGGGTTTGGAGAGGAAAATTTGAGCACCGGCGGAGATCGTGAGTCCGATTGACGAACCGTTTGCGGCAGCTGATTGCTCTCGCCACCACGATCATATTCCTCCCAACCATGCAAAGTTTCATGGGCACAAAGGTATGGGCACAGGTAACAATCTTCTTCTTCCTAGGTTTCAACAATTAGACAAGAAGCAGAGATGCTCATCGTCTTTGATCTAGTAAAAAGGATTCATAGGATAAAAACGCAGACGCAGCCAAGCGCGGGAAGAAATCAACAATTAAACAAGGCTCAATGATCAAATTCTATGGATCCTTCCAAATGCTTTGACACCAGGTTCAGAAGGAAATACCAAAGAGAGCAAGATTTGTGTCACAGATGCATAATTTGTTGCATGGAAGAGGCGCAATGAGGAAAAGTCGAGGCTGGTTATTCATGGGTATTGGCTGCAAATTTTATTTTTCTCATTTACATCATCTTTGACCCAAGAGTTAGAGACTTTAGCAATGCCAATAATGTCTCTTAACAATATCTTCTAACAGTAAATAAGAAAGCTTTAATGTAACAGTGAGATTACCCCGTGATTTATTATCTTAGACCTCCATTTCCTATTTACACGGATTATGCCGAGAATTTCTCTGCCGAACAAATACCATTTCACTCTGCATGGTTAAAATGAATCAATTGTCATAAATTTACCAAGGGAGTGATCTATCGTTCAACAATATTACTTGAAAGTTGAAACTTGAGAGAAAAATTATGAATGTCCACATGAGCTCTCGAGCTACAGATTATTGATAATGACCTTCCTATATGGGACATGAATCCATTGAAAATAATTAGTGGCTAACCCATAGTATGAAATGTGAATAGTCAAACTAGTTTCTCACATAAGGAGGGAAGGATAAAACGATATGATGAAAAAAATATTGAATTGGAACAAAGTTGAAAAGATATCGACAAGAACAAGATAAGTTTCATTCGTAATTGAGAAAACATGGCATACAAAGAAAAATCTTCTTAAATTACCAAGCGCCTCAGGCTTACAAAATATTGATATGATCCAAGGTGCCTTAACCGCTCCCATACCACTCCTTATAGAAGTTTACATATTGTGCAAAAGATCCAACAAGCCCTCACCTTCTAGGCCCTTCATGTTTCCTATGCAAGACGTGGCTCTGGGAGAATAAACCCGCATGATCGGGGGCGCTCCCACGTGCGCCTTTCTAACCCCCTGACACATGGGAGAAGCCCAGATCGTGCAGGTTTATTCTCGCAGAGCCACAACTTGCCCAGATGGAGACAAGGGCCTAGATGAGGAGGGGTAGTGGGGTCTTTTGTGCAATACCAAAACTCCTATACAAAGAGTGGTAAAAGAAAGGTCAGGGTATCTTGGATCGCATAAATATTTTGTAAGCGTGGGGCGCTTGGTGACATGAGGAGCTATGCTGTTGTGTCTTGTTTTCTTAATCATGCAATGAAACTTTATCTTGATCTTCAACTTGTTCCGACCAGTCGGAATTCCTCTCCCTAAACTTAGTATACGGGATTGTCAGTCACAGTTTTTTCCCCTCGCGAGTTCAATCAGCCCGAAAACACTCAAATTGGCCTACAGAACTCCCCAATCGACGACGGCCCATCACCACGACTGAAGAACTCACTGCGCAACGACGCGCTGTGCCCAAGGTTGTCGGGATCAAGATCTTAGGTGAGATCGATTAGAGGTTGGATCGGATCGGATCGTAGGATCGGATCGAGAATCGCAAGATCCTACAACATTCATAAATTAAGACTAAAAATATAAATTGAACTTTGTATCATTCAATTACATGCTCAATTTAATGATTAAATTGAGCAGTACGTGAATAATTATATCAAAAAATAATTGAATAATTAAATCAAAAAGAATATATCGTTCTCATTTCACTTTAAGTTTCAGGTAGGACGCCCAATGACGACTAATAGTAAAAATGAATCTGGACCGATGAATGGTTCGAAGCCTGGATTGTTGGATTGCTCGTACACTGGAAGCAGGAAGCCTAGATTGACCGTATGTTGGATTTCTATCCGTTGGATTGCTCATACATTAGAAAGGAAGAGAAAATGCTGATTTGGGATCAGGAAGTCACTGGATTGCTGACCACTGGATTGCTCATACGCTGGAATGGAAGAGAAGACACCGACGTCACCTGAAATGGAACTAGGCAAGGAAGAAAAAGGAAGACATTGCATGGATTAGAAGCGATTGAAGATGTCGCCCTTGGTCTCCATTTGCAGTCAGCAATCAACACTTGAGATATGGTAAAGTGAAAAATATGATTCTGTGATGGGGTATGAAGGTCAGGATTGGGATAGGGTTAAGCGATGGGGTATGGGCGTTGGACCAATTGAATGGGGTCAGGATAGTGCCTAGTTCCCTTTGGCTAAACCGGTAGAATCGT
This sequence comes from Dactylorhiza incarnata, assembly GCA_033032865.1. Classification (NCBI taxonomy): domain Eukaryota; kingdom Viridiplantae; phylum Streptophyta; class Magnoliopsida; order Asparagales; family Orchidaceae; genus Dactylorhiza; species Dactylorhiza incarnata. Next base: position 2,725,050 of record JAWHQI010000275.1, read on the forward strand.
GTCGGGATCGCGATCCTAACGATCCTAAGATCCGGATCGTGATCCCAACCGTAGAGGTGTCGATTTAGATCCTGGGTAAGATCAAGATCAATTTACAAAATCTGAACTGTAGGGTCGTAAGATCTTACGATCCGGATTGTGATCCTGATAACCATGGCTGTGCCGGGAACGCCTTTGACCATTTATGGGCAATGCATCGACATGGCTCGGTGGATGATTATGTGGATCATGTGCATCATGTCCCCCGATTATCAATGACCCACTAACTTGGGCACTTCATGCATGGGTACAACCTCACATACGCGCCCAATTACGAACATTGAGCCTACTCGCTCACATTCGAGATCCAGTAGGCCCTCTTTCAAGAGACAAATTTACAACGACACAGAGTGCATCCTCCAGTCAATACATCACAAAGTCGTCGTGCAAGATTGTAATGTCGACTGAGTTTTAAAATATTAGATGTCGGAGATATGTTGGGAATATTTTAAAATATCAGATTTTCAAATCTCATAAATAAAATTATAGCAGAATACGTATATACTCTCAAAAGTAAAAAAAACATACAAAGTAAACAAACAATGAGTCATGTATATTCTCAAATAAAGTTGAAGAGAATCCAAAACAAAATATTAATAATACACTTCGACTACTACAAGCTAGCATCCAAAACAAGTACAAACAGATAAATTGTGAAATATATTTAACATTGTACAATAATTTTATTTATATAACATTTAGTTTTATAGCAAGTGAAGAAAATTTAATAATTAAATGTCTCATCGATAATAACTCTTGTGCTTAATATAAATTGTGTTAAAAGCATAACAATCTTTAACTACTAACGCGCATAATGTTTTATTATTTTGTTTAATATAAACTAACAAAGGTATATTGTAAAATGATTCTACAAACTTTATTGCAAGAATAACACATGAAAGATGAGGAGATCGCCATCTCGGCCTATCCTCATCTCGACCCTTAGACCATCGCATACAACTACAACTGGACATCTGATGTAGGGTAGGCTATGGGATGCACAAAACCTACGACTTTAGTTGGGAATGCAATGTGACACAAGAACCTAGTCTAAATGCGATGCACCCGTCGGCAACGACGACGGATAAATTAAGCAATAAGAATTTTTTAACACCACGCAAATATCCAAAATTGAGAGCAATTAATCAATTTCAGCAATTTTATAATGGCTTTCCTCAGCTCGGAGGGCCAAAGCAAAGCGCGCGGCGAATAACTCATGCAAATTAATAGGGTATCACAACAAATTTCCACTAGCAAGAATCACAGCATTATATATTATTTCACCAATGAAAATATCAAGTCAAATAAACCAATACCATAAACTCACAAAAGTAGCGGGTTGAACCGAGACACTGGAGAACTTGGATCCGGAGGTGTAGATCGGCGATCAAAGGTGGAACCGGAGGCGTGACGGAATGGCGGTGGCTGTCCACGGTGGAAAATAAGGAGATCAGGCCGGAAATGGATAGATCCGGCCACTAGGGGATAGATCCGGGTTGGGAATGGATGGATCCGCTGTATGATAGCGGATCCAGGGTACGGGGTGGCGTATGGTGGTAGAAATAACGGATCGGGATGTGAAAACCCTAGATATGGACTGATCTAGAGTTTTTAGGGTGAAAGAGAGGTGGATCCATGTGGGAGGAGGAAGGGGGTGTTCGGTTAGGGCAGGGGAGGAGTGGGGTGGTTGTTGGAAGGGGTGTGGGGGGCTGGCGGCAAGGAGGAGAGGCGGCTGGAGGTAAGGGAGGGGGCGGCTGATGGCTGGCAGCAAGGAGAAGGGCGGGTGGAAGGAGGGGTGCGGGTGGCTGAAGGCGGGCAGCAGGGAGGAGGGCGGCTGGAGGATTGGCTGTGGTTGCTGGGTTGCTGGACAAAGGGGAGACTGCGGCTTGGGAGGGGCCTAGGGTGGCCGGCGGTGGCTGGAAGAAGGGGAAGAAGAGGGGGAAGGATAGGGGGTACCTTGGGGAGAAGATTGAGCGCTAGGAGTCGTCACCTAGGGTTCCACGACGTCGGCACAACGGGTTGATAGCTGGAATCCGGGAATGATGTTTCTCCAAATTCTGCAATGCCTTGTTCAGCCCCTACAACATCTATTTATAAGAGAAAGCAAAACTAGGGCATCCCAATCAACGACTATGATTGGCCGGGGGAAAATCCACTTAAATACAACAATAATAAACCAAAATATATAAAGTAATATATGATTTCGACTCGCGATGCGGATCCGGACACATCCGCGGAGTCGGATCGGCGATCCGGTCAAGCTCTCCTGCGCGAATACACGAACGTGGGTCCCGCACTCCCGCCTTGTGGCGGATCCCTCCTGGTGCATAACTTGATGGTTCCTCATCAACATCACATCAGTTTCAGTGCGGCTGCATCGATACAGGTACGCCCAAAAGGGCTAATGACATCATTTAGCCAAGCTCAAGTCCCTTCAACCTGGTCGTTCTCGTCAGTAAGAAGGATGACAGCAGACGCTTTTGTGTGGGATTACATAAAGCTTAACCAAACTACTATTTCGAATAGGTACTGAACTCCGGTCATCCAAGAGCTGCTTGACGAGCTACAAGAAGAGCAGTTCTTCTCAAAGTTGGACCTTCATGCTGGCAACCACTAAATTTAGGTGCACCCCACACGTGACCAAAATATGCTTTCACACCGATGAGAGATATCACGAGTTCTTAGTCATGTATTCGAACTAACAAGTGTTCCAGCCACCTTCTAGGTGACATTGAATGACATCTTCCGGCCAAATATACTTATATTTTTTATGACATCTTGATGCACAATGCTTCGTGCAAAATCACATCTCCCACCCTCATACTGTTCTCACACTCATGCACCACCACCAACTGTTGGTGAACTGTAACAAGTACTCCTTCGTATAGCGACAACTGGGGTATCTGGGCCATGCGATCTCAATTGATGATGTAGCCATAGATACCGCAGAGTTCTCATGATTTTAGAGTGAACAATACCTACATCCGCATGAGTAGTTTGGGCCTTCTTGGGCCACTAGAGGCAGTTCATTCACATTTATATGGAAATAGCCAAGACACTCACAGCGTTACGTTGGAAAGATACCATCAACAATTCCATTGGTCCCCAGAGGCACATCAGATTTTTTAGGCACTACAATAAGTCTTGGTCACCACACCTGCACCTGTCATGCCTAAATTTACGAAATATTTTATTGTGGAGTGCGGCGCATCTACGGAAAGAATCAAGACTATGCAGATGCAGGGGGTTGTCTGTTGTCTTACTTAAACAAAACTTGGTTGATGAAGGCAGTTGCCAAAATCTACCTACGAGACTAAGGTACGTGCACTTGTCCACACCAATCATCACCATTTCATCGACTGCACATACCACCCGAGCTAACAATATTTGTTATAGTAAATCACCACCTGATGCAATATGTTGCTCATCATTATACACTATATTTTCATTTTATGAATTTCTATTATTTTTATCGCATCTATGTCACGTACATTCCTAATTACTTTTATATTCACGTGTGTTCTTCGCACTCGTGTATTTTTGTTCTCATTGTGCATGTCACTCACAGTTATTGCTACAACATATTTGCATGACCAACCAATAAGACCTGAATTATAAAGTTCTTCAAATTAGGTAATGTAGCATCTACAATTCTAATCATTTTATAATTTTAATTTTAAGATCTGATCAGTATTAGTGTCGACGCCTCGCAGTCGATTGTGATAATTATGCACGCTATTCCTAATTTATCGTTTTAATTAATGCATAAAATTATTTCATCTAGTAGAGGACTTTACGACATTAATTTTGACGCAAATAAGTTGTGCTCGAGAGCATTCTACGATGAACTAATGTTTTTAGTAAGTAAGACTTTATTGTAAATAAGATCAATCTTAATCCTCGACCGTGATACTTGAGAATACCGATAGCTCCTATTGGATTCATGCCGCCTATCAATCTTTCGCTCAAAAGAAACATCCTCGCATCGGGAGCACGAGGCATTATCTAGGGCACCTCTCCCTTTCGTCGACTAGAGCAGCACACGCCCGATTAGAGCACACGCCCCGATTAGAGCACACACCCCGACTTATTTGATCTAGTAGAGGACTTTACGACATTAATTTTGTCGTAGATAAGGTGTTCTCGAGAGCATTCTACGATGAACTAATGATTTTAGTAAGCAAGGACATTATTGTAAATAAGATCAATCTTAATCCTCGACCTTGATACTTGAGAATACTGATAAATCCTATTGCATTCACGCCGCCTATCAATCTTTCGCTCAAAAGCAACATCCTCGCATTAGGAGCACGAGGCATTATCTAGGGCACCTCTCCCTTCCGTCGACTAGATTGCACGCCTCGACTGCTCCTTCCTTTGGTGGGAGCGTATACAAGAAAGCCTTCATCTCGCTCTGGCTTTAAGTGCAACACGCCAACAGAGTCCGTTTGCGATCGCAATGACCAGGTGATCTCCTCGGTCAATCTTAGTAAGTTTTTGACACGCCATCCTGGTTAGTGTAGTCTCTATGTGGGCTACACTAGTTGATTTATGCAATCCTCAATTTCTACCCTCTATGATCAAAGCAAGTTGATGCATCAGATTTCTCCTTCATTTTTATTCTTTCATCGTTCTCCGCACATGGAGATTTTATTTATGGTTTCGGAAAAAATGAAGAGATAAAGAGGAGCTTTTGGTATAAGTTCGAAGAGTCAGGGGATCTCATAACAATCATAATTCATTGAGAGGAACAATGTCATCACGTCGTGTCTATAAACGTCAGAACGTCGAGGTAAGAAATTATTTTCCTTCCGGTAAGACAACACAAAATTTATAGCATAATTTCAATTGATTAATATAATTTCATATATAATCATGCATTCCATGAAAACATAGAAGTGGGTTCACATAGAAAATCTTACAATATAAATATGTTAGAAAAATACGAAGATCGTAAGACTCGTTGATAATGGTAAACTCATGCAAGGAACCAACATAAATTTAGAACACAACCAGAGTTAAAGAGGAAGTCCTTAGACTAGTAGATTTACGTCGATGTCATATTAGAAAGAGTTAATGACCAGACAAACCGCTGGAGTTTAGTTTGATAATGGGAGTTGTTTTCTTTCGTGAATGATGGACGCACACTATCAAACCCATAGAACACAATAGACCATATGAGAATCAAATAAGGGTCGATGACTCATTCTTTCACACATAGATACAATTGGATGCGAGCCCGTGCTCCGCGTTCGGGACGCACTAGAGCAATTTAATGGCCATTGCGAGCTCAAATCTAAGGATGTGTGTAATAAGTTATGAGATTTAAAACTAATAAAATTATGAACTTGAATTATCTTAGTTTTAAATAAGAAAAAGAACCCAGAAATTTCAACATTTCAAAGAATTATAGTTACGATTAGAACCTGTAGACATGATTAAATGTAGAAGATATGATTTATGTTATTGTCTTTCGTTTCATGTCAAATCATGCATCATTACCATGTTTAGAAATCATGATTCCATTGTTTCAGTTATAGCATATATTTCGATCCTCATGCATGTATACCTATGTTTATTTTAGTGTCACTTGGGACGAAGAGTCTTTCTTACACGATGTGGGTTAACCCCATCTTCAAACTTTTCTTTACAAAAAAAACATAGGTCGGGAGACTTGCTTAGGATGATCTACCGAGGGTCTTACGCAGTCTTAGTTGTTCTTTGCCATTTGTCTTAAACATTTTGCAATCTTTTAAATTTAGTTTATGTGAACTTAATGTCTCAGATGGTGCAATGCCGAACATTTTGCAGTCGTTTCTTGTTCCTGACACCCACAACCGCTGTAATCGACTCCAAATTCCTCCCCCGCCTCAGTCCGACCTTGCACCATCTCCTTTCAGTCACCCCATGCGTACCCTGCCTCCGACCAACCACCAACCACATTTTCCAACCAATCTCGATCCTTGTAGAAGATATTATTCCATCATTCAATGGTCGTGTCATTCAACCAGAGCTCGTGCCTAACTTAACACAACCCTCTATCACCTCCAAAGTTAATAAGTCTTCTATTTTAACTTTAGGAATCCCCAACCTATACAAAAATTCCTACCGCCACTTGACTCACCCGACCCACACAGTGAGCCCACACCTCCCACTAGCCTTCATTCTATTGTTTTCCCTAGCCTTCTTTACCTACAGTCCTCCCGACAAGGCATTAGAATCGTTGACACACCTATGAGCCTATGGTATCTCTCACCTTCTCCAATTGCACTTCTATTGTTATTAAAATTCAATGCTTAGATTTTATTTGTTCATTTAAAAATTGAGAGCTTACTTAATTACCAATTTTCCTATTTGTCGATAATTTGCTATATTTCCCTTGTTATTTCTTTACTTGTGAACAAATCAAACGTTTTGTTCTAGTCAATTGCTAATACTTGAGCAAAATCTTACAAAACCCTAGTTTAACTGCTTCGATTAATTTCCCGTCGAGATTAATTTGCACCCCATAATTTAATTTGATCGAAGGTAATATTGAAATTCACATTTTCGGCTTACAACACCACCCCAGACCGACAACTATGGATTGCCAAACGTGTAGGGTGCAATTTTTACCATAGAGTACAAAGGTGGTCTAGTATATGTCAGCGGGCTCCTTAACCCTATGGACGGTAGATGTCTCCCCTTGTGCTATGTCACACCAGCACTAGTTAGATAATTGTCATTCACACTAAGGTCTGACGTGACAATGTTAGGACCCCCCGGGCTCCGCTGAATACAGGGTGCGTAACACCCAGCCAGCCCTCCGGGGATGGAACCTAACAGGGCCGCAGCCCCCACACCCCAACCCGTCTCCCCGATCAGTTTAATCGAGGCGGGTTGTTGGGGCGGGGATTCGATCCCCCGCCCCCTTGATAGGAAGCCTTCAACACGGCCCCTATCACCAACTGATTCGCGACTCAGTTGGTGATAGGGGCCGTGTTGAAGGCTTCCTATCAAGGGGGCGGGGGATCGAATCCCCGCCCCAACAACCCGCCTCGATTAAACTGATCGGGGAGACGGGTTGGGGTGTGGGGGCTGCGGCCCTGTTAGGTTCCATCCCCGGAGGGCTGGCTGGGTGTTACGCACCCTGTATTCAGCGGAGCCCGGGGGGTCCTAACCTAAAAGTGCACTTTTATGTTAGGGGTAAGACTTCACCCGTACCCGTGGGCAATACCGTGGGCATTAGCGGCTCCGAGTTAACCCGCCCCCCAATCGGCCCCCAATCGAGATCCCCTAACAGGGTCGCGGCCTCCACACCCCAACCCGTCTCCCCGATCAGTTTAATCGAGGCGGGTTGTTGGGGAGGGGATTCGATCCCCCGCCCCCTTGATAGGAAGCCTTTAACATGACCCCTATCACCAACTGAGCCGCGGATCAGTTGGTGATGAGGGCCGCGTTAAAGGCTTCTTATCAAGGGTGCGGGGGATCGAATCCCCGCCCAAACACCCCGCTGCACTTAGAATGGGTGCAGAGAAGGGTTGGGGTGTGCGGGTCGCGACCCTGTTAGGTTCCATCCCCGGAGGGCTGGCTTGGTGTTACGCACCTTGTATTCAGCGGAGCCCGGGGGTCCTAACAGACAACCACTAAGATTTGTTATTTCTAATTTCTGGTACAATCTGTACCCCAAGCATGTTCCGCTTATATGGAGAACGACTGCATTACCAAGGTCGCGTAGTGCTAGCTGACCCTTCAGATTGGCTCCACAATTACTTCGAAAGTTCCACTCCACGGTTTTTTGAGGCCATGCTGGTGCCTTTTAGACCTTCCTCTATTTAGCGACCACCATGTATTGTCATCAAATGATGAAGATGATGCATAGTTCGTAGCCACAATTTGATGAATTTCATTACTTGTCTATCCAGGACCCAAGATTTAACAGCATCTTGGTGGTTGCTGGTCGTTTGTCCAAATACAAGCACTTTGTTCCCTTGTGTCACTCTTGCACAACGATGGCTTGACAAGTCTTTGTCCACGAGGTAGTTTATCTCCAAGGGGTTCCACGCTCCATTGTCAACGACCGTGATCGAATTTTCATGAGCCCATTTTGCCAAGTGTTGTACAAGCTCCACGATATTAAGTTTCAACTAACATTCACACACAAACAATCAAACTATGGCCATTAACAACACATTAGAGACTTACAATGTTTCGTGACGGAACAACCACAACGCTGGGTCACATGACTTCAAAGTGCATAGTTTTCATAGAACTCATTTCAGACCGCTGCGAAAAATCCTCCATTTCAGATTGTGTACGGTTGTGCTCCGCCCCATATACCGTATTTTTACCAAGAGAGAATAGAATAGCCGCCCTTGCGACGAACCTAGCTATTGAGATGAGGCTCTTTGCCAACCAAGATCGACCACCTCTGAGCGCTGTAGCACAAGACCCGAAAGGCCCACATGCATTGTTGGGTTGTTTCCCTTGCCCTAGGTAACATAATATTTTGCCAAACTACAACCTCATAAAAACATCAGCGGCTCACTGTATCCACGTGAAGCTCAGTTTCATTTTTATGGCCTTTTACAGATTCTGAAGCGCATTGACGAGGTGGCATACTATCTTCGGCTTCCCCCACAGAGCCGCATCCACCCAGTCTTCCAAGTTTCCGAGCTACGCCTCGTGGTGAGTACCACACTAGCTAGGACTTATTGTTAGCTGACCTAGCCAACAAGGGAGATGACAATCTACGAGCCAAATACTATTTTGGATACCAGGCAGATTGATTGGGACGACCATTCTGTCACCCAGGTTTTGATCTTGTGGAAGGTTCTCAATGTCTGATTATACTTGGATGTTCCATAATAATGTGATGGCGCAGTTTCTTTCTCGATGTTACCATTATTAATTAATTAGTCTTAAGTCTTTTTATTTTAATGACATGTGAGCCCCCTCCCCCTATATAAGGAGGAGGTATGGGAGTGTTATATCTTATCTTGGATGTATTAGGGTTTTTGGCTCTCTTTGGAGAGAAGGATTATAGGGGGACCCAGCCTCCATAATCTTGGCCGGAGCTTGCTCCAGATTTGTATCCGTGTGTTTCTTCCAGTTATTGCAATCGAATCGAAGTATTTTCTTGTTCGTATCAATGGTCCGACCTGCCGACCTCCGCCCGCTGCCCTTTCAGTCGCCGAGTACCAGCAGCCCCCACAACAACCTCCTCGATCGGCTCGACCGGAATACCGACTTGCTGAACGACATCCTCGCCCGCCTTCGCAACCTCCAAGGAAGTCGCCACCTTCGCATGGTTCCCCTTCTCGACGCACCAGCAGCCTCCTGCCCGCTCCAGTCCACGCCGTTTCCGCTCCAGTCCACGCCGCTTCCGCCCCAGTCCACGCCGCTTCCGCTCCAGTCCACGCCGCTTCCGCTCCAGTCCACGCCGCTTCCGCTCCAGTTTTCGCTTTCTCGAAGCACTAGTAGCCGCCTGCCCGCTCCAGTCCACGCAGCTTGGAGGAGCGAACCCTCACCTATGCTGCTCCCTACATCGGCAGCCCCCACCTCCATCGAGCACCATCATCCGTTGCCCGCCTGCAACGCGCATCCAACGCCTATGTCGACCCCCGTATCGGAAGCTCCCCCCCCAACACCGCTCTCGCACCGGTCCCGGCCGCAACAACAGCAGCCCACGCCTCCGGCGCCGACAGCCTCCAGATCCAGCCCGCGCCTTCTTCTGTAGCGGCAACGCGCGCCCACAACTTTTTACTTCCGCGATCACCTTCTTCCTCCTTGCGCGTCGACTCCTTTGTTGACGCCTGCATCAACCTCGCGTCCAGCTCGGCCGCTCTCTTCCCTCTTGAGCCGCGCGCCGTCTCAGAATCCTTCTTCTCCCTAAACTGCCGAGCCCCCTTTCCCATCAAGCCCTGCCAGCAACTTTATTTTCCCCCCACTACAAGACAAACCCCTCTCCTTTTACCTCTCTAACCCTCACCTCGTATTTTTTTATCACTCCTCACCTTCACACATCTAGCCGCTCGGGTTGTTCCGCCGACCCCACTGACGATCGTTAGCCGCCCCCTCCCTCTCCCTTTCAACATTTTGTCCTTTTGCAGTTTTTCACACTTCCGCTACCCCTCGGAGACAAGTTGGACGTCGCTTCCGTGCTCAAAGATCCCGACAAAGATTTAGGACTCGGCCTTGCGGACAAGGCCGATTTTAAAGACCGACGTATTGTTACCATTATTAATTAATTAGTCTTAAGTCTTTTTACTTTAATGACATGTGAGCCCCCTCCCCCCTATATAAGGAGGAGGTATGGGAGTGTTATATCTTATCTTGGATGTATTAGAGTTTTTGGCTCTCTTTGGAGAGAAGGATTATAGGAGGACCCAGCCTCCATAATCTTGGCCGCAGCTTGCTCCGGATTTACATCCGTGTGTTTCTTCCAGTTATTGCAATCGAATCGAAGTATTTTCTTGATCGTATCACTCGACCTTGAGGGCAAGGGCAATTTTCATCGATGAGCATTGGTACGACTTCGACCACGGCTCTCAGGAGGTTAGTTAGGCGCATGTGGGAGCGGCTTTTGATCATGCGAGCTTATTCTCCTAGAGCCACGTCTCGCCTAAATGGATACGTGAGGGCCTAGAAGGCGAAGGGTAGTGAGGTCACTAGTCCAAGGAGTGGAAAGGAAAGGGTTATGACATCATAAATCCTAGCAATATTTCTTAAGCACGAGGAGCTTCATCGTCGTATGCCCTATTGTCTTAATCATGCAATGAAATTTATATTGTTCGTGTCAAGATTGCACCAAAGAACTTAAAATTTGTTGTTTAGAAAATATTCTTCTAAGCAAAAATCTGAACCACAATAACAATCATTGCATAAAGGATACAATTATGAGTTAACACGAATGACACACAAGTATGCCACCAAAGCAAGTGGGGAACCTTGCAAAATAAAATTTTACAATTTAAAGATAAATTCATAAGTGCAACAGAAATTGAATAACAAATGTATGCATACCTCATTATGCCTCACAGGAAGCTCATCATATTCGGCTGCACCAGACAGAATATGAAGGAAAACCTAACGGAAAGGGTGTTCAGCAAAACAATGTAATGGAAAAGTAAATGGTATAGTGGCCAAAAGTGTTACTTACTGAAAGGACAAGTTAGGGATAAAATAGTGATGCACAAGTAATTTATAATTACCTCCAATGAAGTATTTGGCCCAATATTTGAGCCGAACATCGATAAAGTCAAATAACTGAGGTAATATTGAGATGCTATTGAGCCTAACATCGTCGGCTCCACATTATCATCATTCATCTTAACGCATCCACTGTCTTCCAGATCTTCAAATGTATTTTGTACCAAACTGATGGAATAATTTGCAGTAGTAATATAGAAAAGCCAAGCTTCTTTTATGAAATAAAGCATAATATTTGCATTTTTTTACTGAAATACCTTGACAAATAAGCATTTAAAGTCTTGGTCTCTGTATCCTCTAATCCATAATATGATGGATTAATAACCTGTTAGAAGGAATACACATTTGATAAACACCAGAAGAAGAATATAATACAATTGATATGACGAAGACAAAATTTCACCTAAACACCAGTTTCCAGAAAAATATTCAGTTTAGTTTAATGAAAGCAGTAAATATTGGACACTACTGCAAGTCAATTAAAAACCCTCCATGAAACATTTTCCTAGGTGGTCAAAACAGGATAATTTACGTCTCAGCGCCCCACTTGTTGCAGACAAGTTATCTTTGAATTTTTTTACTTCTTAAAAAAGTTAACTTTGGCTATGGTCAAGCAGGACAAAACACCCAATGAGCATACAAAAGAAAGGGACCAACACTCAATTATTCAATCTATTGAAGACTACAAGAAAGAGCTTATGCACATAAGAGACTTTGAACTACTTTCTCGTCTTCCCACGGAACTGGAATTTTAGAGAATTCAAATGTTGGGAAGGGATTCTGTTACTGAGATAGCAAAAACACAAGATAGCAAAAACACTTTAATTAATATAATTAGTTAATTAAAGTACAAATGATCCCAAGATAGCAAAAACACTCTTGCCCCTTCCCGTTTATATAGATGAGGGGTGTGCCTAATAAGAAAATACAAAACACTTTAATTAATATAATTAGTTAATTAGTATTCATTAATTAATTAGTACTAATTAATTACAACAATATATTATGAATTATGATATGAACATTCAAGGCGGCTTCCACATGTGCTCCCGTGGATCATGCGAAAGGGTTTGTTCTGGCGAATGCGCAACATACATCCTCACTTAAACCAAATACCTTGGAGTTAAACCTGTGGATAGTCGTTAAGGGCTTCCACGCAGCGTGTTGATATCTCGTCGGGCAGATGGCCGGAGGTACAAGGGTGGCGGGAGCCGAGTTTAACCTTAAGAGAGGGAGAAGAATAAGGGACCCTTGCTCAACCCTAACCATATTGTAAGGGGGCGGAAAGGAGGAGAGAACTAAGAAAGAGACTAAGGAATATTTCTTGCTTCCCATTCATGACCCAATAAAGACTTGAATAGAAGATACGTGACACTTATGCAAATAAGTCAACGTACTCGAACTAATTACAAAATACCCAAACATGAAATAAAAGACTCAGCATACATAAAATAACGGAGAATTGATCATGTAGACCCATAACATCACACCCTCCTCACTTTTAGCTTGTCCTCGAGCTCATAGGAGGATCTAAAAACTTACGAGGAGGTTTATCTGATTCCTTAATTCTCTCAAGAACAACTCCTTATAGCGTGATGGCAGAGCTAATGCTTGATCCAAACATGAGTCTCTACAGTACTCACTGAAGACGCGAATGAGGGTGATGTTGTCAGGGTTTTTTTGCTTGCATAGAGGATGAACCAACAAACCCAATGTGTATTAGCGATGGGTGTAGCGATTGAGTGTCTCGGAGTCGGGGCAAGGGGGTTTGGTGGATGGGACCAGTGGGGAACGACTAATGGGCATGTGGAATGGCGACCACAGGGGTCGGGAGTAGAAGTGTCTACGAGGGAGAGACAGACGAAAATAATGGATGGAAAGTGGCTGGCGAAACAAGTAGCCAAGGGTTGTTACGAGGTAACGAGTGGAGGCAGGGGGCATGCCAGAGTTGTTGATGTGTTCGAGCTAGTGTCAAACGGCGCAGGTCCCTCAGACAACGTTCACAGCTTTTCCTCAAGCAGGTCGCGTATCTTGGAGGCTTTGAACAATTCCCCGTATTTATTTAGTAGTGACAACAGTAGCTCGCAATTGGAGGTGAAATTTAAATTGCTCTTTGGTTAGGAGAGCCAAGGGTTTGTTGGGAGTAAAGAGAGGGCAATTGGTGTCTACTCGAAGACCTAAGGATGAGATTGACGGTGACTTGACGAGCGGGCGAAAAGCCAGAGTCGTTATGTTGCCAAAACCGTGGTTTGTGTGCCACTAAAAGAAGCGGTACAACCTCATACGTCATTTTGGGGTTGTTGATTTCTGCCTACTTTTATTGAACCAATAAATTAATTTAAAATAATCACATTAATAGATTGGTGTCATTTCCCCTAGGAAAAAATAACATACATTGAGCTACTCAGCTCCAAAAGGAGAGAGGAACTTGTTACGAATGCGAAAGAGGACGAGGAGACGAGGATACAACACATATGTCGACGTCAGGACCGAGGTAGCGAGGACACGAATCCGAACACGACGATAGACGTTGACCAGTAGCACACGGGCATCACGCACCTGTTAGCTCTATATTTTTATATCGCACATGTGTTTTGGGCCATGTGGATATTTACTTTTTCCCTTGTGTGTTCCAAAACTAGGCACTATATAAGCCTATGTATGTCTCTTTTTGGATTATCTTGGTCAAGATTGCAGATGTCAAATGTCGGGGCACGTCGGTTTTAGTTTTTCATGTCGGTTTTAATATGTTGAGGGATATATCGGGGATATTTCATATGTCGGTTAATAATTAATTATTTATATACATATTTATAAATATATATAATCATTTTTTTTATATATATTAATGTATTAATAATTTAATATTTATTGAACTCTAAATCTACCAAACTTGTAAACATTTTATATTATACAATTAATAATAGTATAACACATGGAAGAAAGCAAGAGGAAGTCAGGAAGTTGTCGATTACGATGGAAGATAAAGAACCTTCATTCTAAAATCCAATGGCCAAGCAAAATTGAAGTCAATGATGGACGGAGGCAGGGAAAAAAGCCCGAGGAAGGATACAAAACAACCTAGCAACGAGACAATTTTAATTTATTGTCTATTAGACCATAGACACTAAATAAAATAAATTGAAAGAAGTCAGTCGATATAACGTCGGGATATATCGGCGAATATTTTGATTGATAGCGAATATATCGATAATATATTCCAAAAGGATATTTTGTAAAAAAATATCGGAAACGTGTCGTTTTGTCCATGAAACCTTTATGTAGGCTAACATGTCGACCACGTCGGAAGATATCCACAACATTGATCTTGGTACTAAAAAGAATTTGAAAGAGCCCTAGAGGCTAACTCGATTCCTCTCCTTTCCATCCTCTTCCCCTTCCTCCTTCAAACCCTACCCCTAACATTTGATCTGACCTGCCACTTCAGGTTGTGGTTTCGGCCGCCTAAAACGTTTCAGTGCCTCCACTTCTCGCCCGCATGAAGCAATTGTGTCTTCCACTCTACCCCTCTTTCCGCATCCGTTACAAGCCGCTCCTTCGAGCACTTGTTCCTTCTCGATCGATCGTTGTCCGCGTCGTTCCCTCCAGCGATCCAACAAATCATTCCGTCAATGATTACTTCGCTTCGGTCGCGACACCCTCGCTTTCGTATCCTGCAATCGTGGTCCGCGTCGTTCCGCTCCGTGTCTCCACGACAACACTAATTCCGCTACGACACCCGCGCTTCCGTCGTGACAGCCCCGTCCCCTGCCGACCTCGCTGATCCTGCAATAGACGCCCGTTTTTCCTGGTCCCGACATCGCAGCTCGCGATTCCAGGAATGTGTCGGCCCCTTCTCCCGCGTGAATGCCACCACGACTTCGCTCCATGACACCCTCTGGCACACCTACGCCTCAACCTTCTATGGATCCATCCATCTCCCGCCGCCAAGATGCTCACAAGGACTCCATTGCTTCCCTCAATGCACTACTGCAGCGGCTAGATGCGAACTTCGATGCCCTCGTCGCTAGCCACCCGGGTACTCCAAGGCCTCCAACACGGAGTCCCCCTCGGTTCTTGGCGCACCTCGGAAATTCCCCCGCGACCCCATCCCACCACCCACGGGCTTCCTCCAACCACGCCGCTCTTTCGACATTCCATCCATCGACGACACCGACCATGTGGGGTAGATTTCTCGTGAAGACCAATTCTTCGACAGTCATCTAACTCCGGAGCCACAAAAGGTTGCTACGGCTCTCACCGGCATGGAGGGGTCGTGATGTAGACCGAGAGGTCGAGTCTGAGTTTCGCTCACTTAATCCAGCTCGACATTTGAACATTGGAAGTTAGTTAGTCGTTATTTGGAAAGAAAATCTCATGCATTTTATGGTTCGATTTGAGGCGGTATTTTTATTTCCGGCAAGCTTAATCACAACCAACAATTTTTGAATAGACGACAATAAAAAAATAAATAGAACGTTCGAGGCAAGCTTTTTGTTAATTAGTTGAATCACATACGACAAAGCTAATAAACGGAAGCAAGAAAGAATGACGAAATTTACCCAAGCCTACACAAGTCTATGATAAGGAGGAGGCCGCCTCAAACTCAGTTGCACAAGGCTGCTAACGGCTGCTGTCGAACTGCGATCAGATGTTGTCGGCGGTAAAATAAAAGACTCTGGGTGCAGTGGCCAGTCTCTGGAAGAAACTGAACCGAGGAAGCTTAGGTCACTGGAGTAGGTCGTCGATGTTGACGACGACTTGGGGGGAGGGCGTAAGTCCTTGTCGTATCGGCTGGCGTCGGAAGAGTGTTGAGTGTCGGCGGTGTCAGGCTTGCTGAAAGGAATTGACGTGTCGTCCTTCACTGGCTGGTGGCCCGTCCGTCGGCTGGGGAAGAGGCTCGAGAGGAAGGCGACGTGGCTTTGAAGGTCCGTCACGTGATTGGAGAAGACGATTGCGAGGGACCACAATAACGATTTTGGTCGACAAAGGAAAACGAAGGATTCATTTCCTCTATGAATGACCGGTTGCATTTTCCGTTGAAAAAGCCCTCTTTTATGCAGTAACATTCCAAGATCCTTTCTTTAATTTGTTTCCAAAAGAACAATAAATTATATGCCTTTTTAATGTTTATTCCAAAATATGATTTCTTAAATTTCTCCTCTTAATAAACTCAAATCTTCTAATTAGAGATATTCTCGCCTTAGTCATATGCACCCTTAATTAGCAAAGCTCGCATTTTCCGTCCTAGCTCAAAATTGTCGAACAATTTATTCATGGTCTCACCGGGTGGTCAAACCGATGAGTCGGAGACTCAAAATAAGATCGGTGCGCGGGAAAATAACAAAAAGATAACTGACGCATAGCAATATCACGCGTCTTTGGATGCAGAGACGGTTGCACCAGGTCGGACCTCCATTGGGTCCACTGGCAACAATAGAACAACCCTTCACTCTCTTGGTCGAAACTCCAACATGACCTCATCCTCCGCTACGATGTTCGCTATTCTGGGACGGTCGTGGAACGTTTATATGGTGTTCATCAATCGAGCCTCCTTGAAGACTATATCGACGAGTTCATTCCCATGACAACGCACGTTCCTGGCTTACCGTCGGATCATTACTTACATTTCTTCATGCAGGGGCTCTTTCCCCGCATTCGATCCCACCTTCACACCTACCACCCCTAGACGATTACGAATGCCATGGATATCGCCCTCTTGGTGGAAGCGGACATCAATGTCACCTCCGTGGACACCGACCGCCCACCAGGGAGTTCTACGCCCCGACCAATTACCCACCCCCAACACCTTTTCGACCACCACCCCAGGAGCATACTGCGGATCCCCCGTGTCACGGACTACCTCCCCGGACCGCCTGGTCTAGTTAAAGTAATTAACCTAGTTTTTTAGGGAAGTTTATTTTTGTTTTATTTGTCCTTTTTATGTTTTTCTCCTCTAAGTTGATTTTTCTCTCTCGACAAATATCTTGTTATTTTAGTTCATATTTCTGTTGCAGCTAAGTGAAATTAATTTTCAAATTTGTTGCAGATTGCACTCCAAATTTATTTTGTTGAATATATTGTCGCGTTCTTCAATTTAAATTACATCGAGAATTATTCTGCATTGCATTCATTCCATCGGGTGCATCTACAAGTGCATCACCTACTCCTCGACTCATGACTATCCTCTGAAGGAGCTCCGCATCACCATTGGCGAGGAAGACCCCAAGATCACCCTTGGGGATTTCGAATCCCTGGATCGTTTAGAACTTCGGTGCTCTGTGGTTGGCGGCACCTATGGCCCCTACACTACAACGCTCTCTGGTTCAATGTATGATACCTCCCTAACGGTGCCGATTGGCAGTGTCAATCAACCACAATTTCATCTCTTAGTACCTAGTGAAACAACTCGACATTCGCTCGTCCTATGTCCCTCATTTTGCTGTTTGCTTGGGCGACGATAGCCGCAATTCTACTGGGGCCTATGTACGGACCTGATCATGATTGTGTCCTCCTGCCCTCTCTGCGCAAATTTCTACTATTTTGAGCTCGAAGACATTGACGTCATACTCGGCATCGCGTGGCTTCGTCCCTCGGTGACGTGTATGTCAACTGGGATCGCATCACGATGCGCTTTTGTCATGCGAGAGTCCCTTACTTTTGGCAAGGGAGGCTTCCCTCACCCTTTCGGCGGCGGACTTTCATCCTCCTCAGCAAAAAGAGAATGTGGACTTTGCTGCCAAACATGGCGTCGAGCCGACCCGCCCGCCCAACCCTGCACCACTCCAACTGCAGCGCATACAAGACGTTTCTTATGCATTGAGGATAAGACCAATTTTCGAGGGGGAGGCATTTTTATGAATACGGAAGAGGGCGAGGGACGAGGACACGACACATATATCGACATCGGGACCGAGGCGACGAGGACACTGATCTCAACACGAGGACAGAAGTTGATCAGTAGTGTGCATGGGCATTGCGCACCCATCAACTGTATATTTTATTATCGCACATGTATTTCGGGCAGTGTGGTTATTTACCATTTTCTCTTATGTGTTTCAGAACTAGGCACTATATAAGCCTGCGTATGTCTCTTATTTGGATTATCTTGGTAGTAAGATGAATTTGAAAGAGCCCTAAGGGCTGACTCTATTCCTCTCCTCTCCTTCATCCTCTACCCCCTCCTCCTTCAAACCTATCCCTAACAAAAAGTTGTAGGTGGGATAGGCGCATATCTCGAAAGATTAAAAGGTGTGTGGCTCGAACTATGTATGTCTTAAGATGCCTATCCCGGCAACTTCACAAAACTACACGCAACAACGTCGAGAGAGCAGCTGCTTTGGTTGAGACGAAGGTGTAAGAGTTGGAGTTGCGCTAAGAGAAGTAGGAGCACATGCTAGTTGGGCCTGCTCACAGGAATAAAAGGCGCATGAGTCAGAGTCAAGCTCGACGGGCTAGAAGGAGATGCAAAGAATCCCCTGAGGGTGTCAACTAGGAGGAGTGGCCGCTGAAGCGCTAGACCTTTCTGATGATCGACATCTCACTACTTGTCATGTGTATTGGAGATACAAGACTCATTTCTCCTATGTTGAAGGGCATTCGACCGAATCCTGTAGACTGGGATGTCGATGTCGACAAGTCCATATACTCGAACTAATTACAAAGTAACCAAGCTCAACCTAAGAAGAGAGAGGAAGATGGGAGTCTCGCTCATCACTAACCATAATCTAAAGAGGCGGAGAGAACTAAAAGAGAGACTATGGACTATTTCTTGCTTCCCATTCATGACCCAAGGAGGTCTTTAAGTAAGATACATGATATTTTTGCAAACAAGTTCATGTCCTCGAACTAATACAAATAATTCAAACATGAAATAAAAAATGCAACATGCATAACAAATCTAAATAAAATCTGACACAACACCTAATTAAGCATACATAAAATAATGGATAACTAGCTATGTGGTCCCATAACTATAGCCAACTTAATCCTAATTATGACATTAATAACAATGATTTACCTGATCTTGAAAGGATGTTGACCTTTCAACGCATTGTGGGAAAGTTAATGTAATTTACTATTACCAAACCAGATATTTCCTTTGAGGTTGGGCTGAACAGTCAATCAATGCAACATCCTTAAAATCACCATTATGAAGATGCTCTTCGCATCATTAAGTATCTTAGAAAGGACACAAGAAAATGTACGATATATCAAAATAATGGTCATCTTAATACCATGACTACTGCAAAGCAGATTGGGTCAGATCTGCATATGATAGAAGATCTACTAGTGAGAACTTGTTTTAGTTGGGGGGAAACCTTATTTCTTGGAAAAGTAAGAGGAATGTGGTTGCTCTATCTTCTGTTGAAGAAGAATATATGACTATTGCCATTACCACATGTGAGATAATATGAGACAGATTTATTTTGGATGACTTGGGATTTTCTGTTCAGGAGGCCATAAATTGCATTGTGATAATCAGGTTGCTATTTACATTGCTACTAATATTGTTTTTCACGAACGGACAAAACATATAGTGATTGATTCACTTTGCGCGGGAGAAAATTCAGAACAAAATTATCTCCTCTATTTTTCTCCGACTGGCGTTCAGTTGGCCGACATATTTAACAAAGCTATTTCTGGAAAGAATCATCATTTGAACTCCCTCAGGTCGGGAATGAAGAGAAAACCTAAAGGTACTCCACTCTCTCAAATAACAATACCAACATTGAAATAAATCTTCCTTTCAATGTTTGAATTTGGACATGATATATTATTGCTAAGAATCATATTCTCCTAACTTAAGCATCATAAATTGCACTGAGTGATCAAATTATGGTAATCTTGAACTAGGTATAAAAATTGACTATTCAAGTTGGATAACTAAAAAAATCACAATAACTATTTAAAAGTAGTACTCAATGTACAATCCTTGCCATCTGTTGCGTTCCGACAAGTTTTATGTAGTGATAATTTGTTGAATCTCTAGAATTACTTCACATAAACGGATTACAAAGAGCTGGTTAATTTATGCACAAATAATTGAATTTTCACAAAAACTGATCAATGCAAATTAAAGTATCAAAGAACAAAACACACTAGTGCCTCATTACAAGGAGCTCTGATATTAATCAGTGATGAAACATACCAACCGACGAAACAGATAGGTCCATGTTAGATAATGCACAGCATCCTCTTTATGGCTAATTGTGCCGGTAACAATTTCTGCATTTATATGATCATGTAGATGCTCTCTCAGATTACTTTCAACTGGGAATGGCTCATAAAGGAACTGCCAATTACAGATAAGAGTGAGGCCAATGATTTTAGAAGTAGAACGATATTTTCAACAAATCAGCAGTATAACTCAACCTTCTTGTAAAAGCCCTTTTTTGGTTCATGAACGAGAATAACAGCCTTCCCATGCTGGTCAAACTGCGGGCGACCTGCACGACCCATCATTTGCAAGATATCTGTTATTGGGAAATCAATATATCTCTTTGTTTTGCCATCATAAAATTCAGTCCCCTGCAACAGAACTGATGTTTCAAGAACAAGATAAAGAATTAGAAAAGTAAAAGAAAAGGGATACTCTCTCACCTTGATAATAACAAGATGAGCAGGAAGGTTAACTCCCCA
Source organism: Dactylorhiza incarnata (assembly GCA_033032865.1). Classification (NCBI taxonomy): domain Eukaryota; kingdom Viridiplantae; phylum Streptophyta; class Magnoliopsida; order Asparagales; family Orchidaceae; genus Dactylorhiza; species Dactylorhiza incarnata. Next base: position 2,745,921 of record JAWHQI010000275.1, read on the forward strand.
AGCCAGTGTGCTCGTACATACTAAGATCTGCAAGGTATTTACAAGTGTGTTCTCAATTAGGACCAGGAAGAATAGCATCAGAATTTCTATATTCCATATAAACATATGACAAAAAAGATTGAAAAAATGGAGTACCAGAGCTCAAATGTGATAGAGGTAGGTACCTGGATTCGGTTGTTTGCAAACAGTTCCTCTGCTAAAGACCTATCCTTGTCGTTTAATCCTGCATGGTGAAGTCCAATTCCAAACCGCAGACTATGTCTCAAATTAATGTCAGTAATTTGTGAAATAATCATTTCTATTTCCTCTTCTGGCATATTCAAAAATTGTCTTGGATTCTCATCTGCAGCTGCAAGCTACATTGGCACAAGCACAAAACAAAAAGCTGATGAAATTGTTTCATGCATAAACAACAAAATGTAAAACCAATGAGTAACATACTTGAATGAGATCTAATGCTGTAAGCCTAGTCTGGCGCCGAGAAGAAACAAAAATAAGAACTGGTTTTGAAGGGGAATGAGTACATATGGCAGCATAAGCAGGTTTATTCATACTATTCATTCTTGGGCAGTAGAATTTCCCTGGATAACCCTGCAAAATGATATAAAAGTAATGTATTTCAGTAGAGAGATTGATGAAAATCTAAAAATACATTGTTACAAAAACAAATGACTGCCCTGGTTGGATAGCAAATTTAATTTAGGTTCCATTATCAATTAAGAATCACACCAAGAAGCTGATTCAAAATTATCCCTTTCATGGATCAAATTATAGTTGCGTCAATGACTAAGTTAATTTCCTTCACAAGGTTACACATTTCAATGGATTCCTATCGATGCTGAGTCAAATTAACCCATAAAAGGCCAATTAAGAAAAAGGTAATTTAAGCATAAGTGGTGCAGGACAAATCCATAGAGTTTCTAAATGAAGATGTGTGCATGCAGGCAAGCCACTGAACATGATGCTCACTACCTAAACCCTAACTCTAATGCGAAGAAAATGATTCCACCAGGCAAATAATACCTGACGGACAATTAAATTAAATAAGGCTAATTTTAAAATTGCTTGCAAATATCATGTCTGATTACAATTATTTTTAATAAGATGAATCTAAAAATAATTGCATGCACCTGAAAGTACTAGGATCCTAATTGCCAAGCAAATAAATTATACGTACCTAAATTACTTTAGCCAATATTAATTAGAGCAAAATACCATTAGAAATAAGAGTGCACCTCTACAATGTGAGTGTTAGAATTACGCTATGACCGTAGTGCCACACATCTCCCACACATCTCCTTCCTCGGATTTTTGGGTGTGTGTTTTGTCCATGTTCGCCCCACGTCCAAACTTGACCCTTGCGCCCTCAAGTGTATCTTTATTGGGTATTCGCCTACCCAGAAAGGATATAAATGCTTCCATCCAGCTTCCCGAAAGATATTCGTTACTATGAACGTCACGTTTCGGGAGTCTGAGTCATTCTACGAGCCCTCACTTCAGGGGGAGTCTTACCCAATGGAAGTGAGCTCTCTTCCCCTACCTATTCCTCCTTCATATCTTCCTCCTCCTGTGCCTATGCATGATATGTCTACATCCTTGCCTACTCCTGCTCCTACTCCTGTGACCGCTCCTCCTTTACAGGTGTATACTCGGCGGAAAAGGGGTCAAGGTACATCGACATCTCTCAGTCTACCCGCTCCAACATCAGATCCTTCTTTGGGGACTAGAGGTAACTATATCTCTACCCAACATCCGATGTCCCACTATAACTCTTTATTGCCTCTCTCTCCATTTCTATTCCCTCAACTTGTCAGGATGTTATCGCTCACCGAAAGTGGCAAAATGCTATGCTTGAGGAGATGTTGGCCCTGGAGAAGAATTGCACATGGGACTTGGTCTCGTTGCCACCTGGCAAGACTGTGGTAGAGTGTAAGTGGGTGTTCTCCATCAAGCAGAACTCTCAAGGTGTTGTTGAGCGATACAAGGCTCGCCTGGTGGCTAGAGGCTATACTCAGACCATGGGGATTGACTATCAAGAAATATTTGTGATGCATCCTCTGTCGCATCCAAAAATGCATGACGTCATCATCCGTCACATATTTTCATTTATGCATTTATTTATCGTTTATTTCTTTCGTCGCACACCTGCTTTCTTTGAAGTTGTTCGGCTTGTCGGTTTGACCACCCGATGAGACCTTAAATAAAAGGCCCGGTAATTTTAGTCGTTAGGACGTAACGGGCAAGCTTAAAATTATTTAAACATATAAATTTAAAATTTGAATTTAAGACAATATTTATAAGTTTAGAGAAGAATAGGAAATATTAAGTTTGGAAATAATTTTGAAATCTACAAACATTCTTGAAAATAAAATTTGTAAATAGTTATTTGGGAAATAATTAATGGGTTAAAGCTATTTGGAAAGAAGGACAGCCAATATTATTATATATCAAGACCCACGTGAAGAAGGAGGAGAGACCGGACACGTAGAGAAACAACTTGTTTCTGTTTCTCTGCTTTGTCGGGTACCGCTTACAGCCCTTCCCCCTGTCGCTGCTCCAATCTCCTCGACGACGACAATACAACTGCCCACTGTTGCTACCCTAACATCCTCGACGACGACGCAACTACTCCTTGCCACTGTCGTACACCCTCGACGACGACTCAGCCGGTTTCGCCGCCCTAGTTCAGTTCTGCCGCATGCGACTCCAACGTTCCTGCGGCTCTTCGCCATTTCTGACAGATCTTCGGCCTCCCTCAGTCCACGCCGGTCAAAGGCTTCATCTCCTCACTCTGGCGGCCATCCCGACTCCTCTGCCTTTGCCGATTGCTGTCGACTCCAGCAAATCCTTCCAGTAATCGACCGGCTTCAACTGTTTCTCCATGCCGACGAATTCAGAATTGGACTACTCTCTTGTGGTATCTTCGCCAATTTCATGCTCGATTATTTAGTTTTAAATTTATGCACTCACTTAAATAATTAAGAGCTTGCCCCGAACGTTCAATTACTTTCATTACCATATTTCATAAATAATTTTTGTGCTTTGCTTGTGGGAGATCGGGTCTCGCTACGGTTCAACTCATACAACGCTTGAGGGATCGTACTCAAATAAAACTAACGATTTTGTGACGTTTGTCGCTCGAAAGTGATTTTGGCGCGCAACGTTTTGAAATTGACCCTTTTTGCCGACATAAGCTTAAATTGAACACATAAATATCATTTTTTTTAACCTAATTTATCTTTACATCAGTTTGGTATCAGAGGTATTTGATTCGCTCCTATCGCGAATCAAGCGATCCGGGTTTTAAAACTTAAAAAAACAACTCTATTTAAAAAAACTTTTTAATCTATTTTAAAAAAAATTGTTTTATGTCATTTTTGTTTAAAATCATTATATTATTTTAAAATTTAAATCTTTATTTTAAAATTTAAATCTTTATTTTAAAATAAATAAATAAAGATCTTTTTTACCGACTCGGGTAATCTCTAGTTTTAAATAAATAAATAAAAATTTAAGTTATCATTTTCTAAAAATCAATTTAATTTTTTCTGAGAAAATTAACATCCACTTATTTTAAATGGAAAATCGTGTGGGAAAAATAGAAGATAATGTCACCGCTCTGAGTACACAAATTCAAAATCTAACGAAATCAATTGAAGCGTTAACCGTCAGTGTCAATGAGAATCAGAGAAACGTAGGTCAAGTGCTCACGGGATTACGTGCGAGCGTTAATGCTTTAGAGGCTGTTAGAAAAGCCCATATCAAAGGCCCATAGTTAGGCCCTTTTTGTATTTATTAGTGTATTTATTTCTCTCTCTCTCTCCTTTAGTCCCACATTGTATATAAGATTTTCTCTCCTCTCTTCTCTCCTATAAATATGTATTCCCTCCTTGTATTTTAGTACACAAGTAATACATACAAGCTTCAGCTTTTCTTACATGGTATCAGAGCGAGGTTACGGACCTGCGGCCTCCCTGCTTTTGCGGTCACCAAAATCCTGACCGCACCCCTCTTCTCTGACCGCAGCCTCTCTTGGAGCTCCCCGTGAAAAGCTTCCCGTCCAGCCTCCTCCTCGGGGCCTTCTTATAGACTTCCCGCTGTCTGTGGGCCCCGCTTCCTCTCCTCCTTACGTCGATGTGGCCTCCTCCCCGTCTCGTGCGGTCTGCGCCTCCTTCGATCTGCTCGCAGCTGCAACCTCCAGCGAGCTCCTCCTCCAAATCGAAGCAAGCTCCTTCCTCCGACAGCAGCAGTCTCGATCACTGTGACCGCAGCGATCTCTCCTCCGAAGCGAGCTCCTCCGCCGATCTCACAGGAGTAATCACCCACCTCAGCAGCGGTCTCCTCTGCCCCAGCGAGCTCTCCTCGCAGACCGCCGAGCACCCTCTTGCAGCGGGTTCCTCTAATCGCAGCACCCTCTTGCTTGCGCTCCCTCCATTGTATCGTAGCCTGCTCCAGCCCGTGCGGCATCTCAACGCCAAGCGAGCTCTCCCAGCGGCGGCCTGCTCCCGCGGTCTCTCCTTCCCAGCAGCGTGTCTCCTGCGGCCTTTGTTTTCTGCGGACTGTCTCCTGCTCGCACCGGTCTGCTCAGCGATCAGCCCCGTTCGATGCCTGCTCCTCCAGCGGTCAGCCCTTGCCGACCTCTCCCGCTAGCCGAACTCCCTCAGCAGCGATCTCCCTCAAGCGATCTCCAGCAGCAGTCCCCCCTTTGCTTATCTTCAGTCCGCCGCTCTCTCTGCTATAATGGGCTCATCTGAGAACTCCTCGGCTTTGCCTACTGAGACCGTCCAACAGCACCCTCCTAGTGAGCTCCGTGATGAGCTGCGAATTACTACTCTCTCCCTCTCCGGGAAGAAAAACTTCATTCCTTGGGGTCACTCAATCCGTCGGGTCCTCCAGGCCAAGGGTCTTCTCCCTCATCTTACCGATGATCCCCCGGCTCCTACTCCTCCTGAGTGGCTCAAGACTGATGGTCGGGTCCAGACCTGGATCCTTAACTCTTTGGAGGGCGAACCATATGAAATGGTCATGTACCTGCCCACGGCCAAAGGGATGTGGGACGAGCTCCACTCCTTATACTCCGGCAAGGACAGCCTTCAAAGTCTCTTCGACATTATCTCTGTTCTTCAGGCTCTGGACACCAGTGGACCAAACATTACCTCTGTTGTCGTTCGGGTCAAGTCTCTATCTGAAGCATGGCTTCAACACCAGCCGCCCACCTCTGATCTTGCCACTCAGCGCGCGCAAAGGGAGGCCGTCTGCATTGCTCTGCTAATGGCCCGTGTTCCTCCACATCTTCTGAGTATTCGGGCACAGGTCTTGGCCTCGACTCCCACCCTCTCCTTATCGGCTGTCTGCTCCATGCTACTCAAAGTATCACAACCTCCGGAGGCTCTTGCTCCTCCCTCACCGGCTCTTCTCCAAAATGTCCCTGCTCCTTCATTTCCTCCTCCTTCTAGCCGAGGGGGTCGGTCGGCCTACCGTGGAAGGGGCCGTGGTGGACGAGGACGGCCGAAGTGCTCGTTCTGTGGTCGTGATGGCCATCATGAGTCCACCTGCTTTCGGAAGGCTGGCAACCCTCCTCCTCCACGACCAACTGCTGCAGTCATTGACGATAGCTCCTCGGCCTCTCGTGCCGATCTTGAGGCTCTCCGCCTACAGTTCCAGCAATTCCAAGGGATGATGACTCCACCTGCCTCGGTCGCCTCCGTCTCCAGCCCAGGTATCGTTTGTCTCTCCACTAGTCCTCGCTGGATAGTGGATTCGGGTGCCACTCATCATATCACCTCTCTTCAGCCGCCAACGTATTCGGGTGCTCCTCATCCGAAGTGTATCACTGTGGCCAATGGAGCGACTGTCTCTGTGTCCGGCTCAGCTGACCTATCTCTCAGCCCATCCATTTCTCTCCGCTCGACACTTCATGTTTCGGGTCCCTGTTTAACTTACTCTCTGTTAGCCGTCTCACTACTGATTTGGATTGCTCCGTCACTTTTTCACGTTCTTCTTTTCTGATACAGGACCGACGGACGGGGACTACCATTGGTAAAGGGCAGCTGCGCAACGGGCTCTACCTTCTCGACGACTCTCCCAACATCCTCGCCTCTGTCTCTTCTACTGACTGGCATCAGCGTCTTGGTCATGCTCCCCTCCCTATCCTCAAGAAGGCACTCCCCGATGTATCTTTTTCTACATTTCAATGTGAATCATGTATTTTCGGCAAACAGCCGCGTTCATCCTTTCCTGCAACCTGTACTCGGAGCTCCGCTCCTTTTGATCTTATTCATTCCGATATTTGGGGTCCCTATAAAATTTGTAGTATCTCTGGATTTCGTTACTTTATTACTTTTATTGATGATTACTCCCGCACAACATGGCTATATTTACTTCGCGAGCGCTCTGAGTTACCTCGTGTGTTTAAGGCATTTATCTTTGAAACCCGTACTCACTTCTCCACCACCGTCAAAACGATGCGCACCGATAATGCTCGCGAATACACTGGCAATGAGTTTTCGCGCTTATGCTCTGAATTCGGGATTATTCATCAAACCACAGGTGCTTACACCCCTCAACAAAACGGTGTGGCCGAACGGAAGAACCGACATCTCCTTGATATGGCCCGCTCGATCATGATTCACATGAATGTTCCTAAGGTCTATTGGAACTTTGCGATATCTACCGCATGCTTCATTATAAACCTCCTTCCCTCCTCCGTACTCAACAATGCCAGTCCGTTCAGTCTACTCTTTCCCTCTACTCCGGCCTTCCCTCTCACACCTCGAATCTTCGGTTGTACGTGTTACGTCCACTCCATGGGACCATCTACGGACAAACTAGATCCCAGAGCGACTAAGCAAATGTTCGTTGGCTACTCTCATACACAGAAAGGCTACGTCTGTTATTCTCCTCTCACTCGGAAAATTTCGGTGTCCGCTGACGTAACCTTCCGAGAAGACCTGCCATTTTTTCCAGCTCCAGCACCATCTTCTCCATCACCTTCTCTCCCACAACCCGTCATGCGACCCATCGTCCCGGTTAATACGCCTCCTCCACCACCTCTGCCACAACCACTCCCTACTCCGCCTCCCTACCGGCCCCCTCTTATCCAGGTCTATTCCCGACGCACTTCCCGCCCCGTTGCCCCTGCGCGGTCGTCCTCGTCCTCTGGTGCTCCAAGTCCTGCTGAAACAGAGTCCACCGCTCATCCAATGGCGAGCTACGTATCCCTGCATCGTCTCTCCCCTCCACTTAAAACTCTTGCTACTTCTTTGTCTACTGTGGCTATTCCTCACTCAGTGCAGGAGGCTCTCCAACACCCTGGCTGGCGCGCTGCCATGGAAGAGGAAATGACAGCTCTTTGGGCAAACAAAACCTGGACTCTGGTACCCCGCCCTCCGGGTCAGAAAACAGTTGGCTGTAAATGGGTCTTCGTCATCAAACATGCTCCAAATGGCACTATTGATCGGCTGAAAGCTCGCTTGGTCGCTCGTGAATATACTCAACAACATGGCATTGACTATGAGGAAACTTTTTCTCCGGTGGCGAAACTGAATACCGTTCGTGTGCTCATCTCTGTTGTTGTACATCGACGGTGGCCCCTCTATCAATTGGACATCAAAAATGCGTTCCTCAATGGCGATCTACAGGAGACGGTGTACATGGAACAACCTCCCGGGTTTGAGACCACGGGGGAATCACTGGTCTGCCTATTGTTGCAATCTCTGTATGGTCTCAAACAATCCCCACGGAACTGGTTCAACAAGTTCAGTAAGGAACTTCGGGTACTTGGTTTCAAACAGAGCTCGGCAGATTCCTCTCTGTTCATTCGCCATCAGCCAACAGAAACAGTCATTCTGCTAGTTTATGTGGATGACATCGTCATTTATGGAGATGACGGCAAAGGGATACAGAAGGTCAAACAACATCTCAGCACTGCCTTTCAGACAAAAGATCTAGGAAATCTCAACTACTTCCTGGGTTTAGAAGTCGCCAGACGATCTGATGGTCTCGTCCTCTCTCAGCGGAAATACTGCCTCGACCTTCTCCACGATGCAGGTTACTCTGGATGCAAGCCAGTCAACACTCCAATGGATGTAAATCACAAGATTTCTGCTCAGGCATCTGACACTGATCTACTGCTGCAAAATCCGGAGTATTATCGTCGTCTGGTCGGAAAATTGATCTACCTCGCAGTGACAAGACCAGATATATCATTTGATGTAGGTAATGTCAGCCGATACATGCATGCCCCTCGGAGTTCTCACTTGCAGGCTGTTGAACGAATCCTCCGATATCTTAAGGCAGCTCCTGGTCAAGGCCTTGTGTACAAAACCTCATCTTCAACTCCAAATCTAGTCGCATATTCAGATGCTGACTATGCTAGGTCCATAGATGATCGGCGATCAACAAGTGGTTTTTGCACTTACTTTGGAGGACACTTGATCACCTGGCGGAGCAAGAAACAAGCAGTAGTTGCACGATCTTCAGCTGAAGCAGAATATCGGGCAATGGCATCAGTAGTATCAGAACTAACGTGGCTTGAAAGCCTTCTCACGGATCTTGGTATGAAGCTTCCCTCACCTGCTCTCCTTCTCTGTGACAGCCAAGCTGCAATACACATAGCCAAGAATCCCGTCTTTCACGAGAAAACAAAACATATTGAGGTAGACTGCCACTTCATTCGAGAGAAAGTCCAGATGAAGAAGATTGAATTGAAGCATGTTCCGGGTACTGAACAGGTTGCGGATGTCCTCACAAAGACACTGTCCAGTACTCTCTATCATCAGTGCTTATCCAAGCTTGACGCCTACGATTTGTACGCTCCAGCTTGCGGGGGAGTGTTAGAAAAGCCCATATCAAAGGCCCATAGTTAGGCCCTTTTTGTATTTATTAGTGTATTTATTTCTCTCTCTCTCCTTTAGTCCCACATTGTGTATAGGATTTTCTCTCCTCTCTTCTCTCCTATAAATATGTATTCCCTCCTTGTATTTTAGTACACAGGTAATACATACAAGCTTCAGCTTTTCTTACAGAGGCCAACCAACACCTAGGACTAAATCCACCGCCCCAAGTCGAGCACTATCCAAATCATAGGAACTTGGAACTAGAAAACCCGAATTCACGGCCTTTCGAACTAGTAGTCCACAACATAAGAGAGCCACCTCGTTGGGATTTAGGGATAAAATTAGACGTCGGTGATTTTGATGGACGGTTAGAGCCCGAGGGTTGTTTAGATTGGTGTGATAAGATGGATCGCTTCTTGGTTTGGAAGCAATTGGCTCCAGCTAGGCAAGTAGAGTATGTCGTCCTTAGGCTAAAAGGGTCCGCTTTAGTTTGGTGGGGACAATTAGAGTGTTCTAAATTCAATTTAGGCATGCCCACTATCACCACCTGGGCAGAGTTTAAAGCGTAACTTCGGAAACGGTACGTTCCACCCGATTACTTGCAGACCCTCTACCGTCGGTTCCACAACCTACGACAAGACAAATTATCTGTGGATGAGTATACGAACGAGTTCCTAATACTGCAGTCTCGCCTCGACCTCCGAGAGGATGATGACATGACTGTGTCCCGTTATCTGAACGGGTTACGCTACTTCATTAGAGACCAACAAGAACTCTTTGATTATAAGGACTTAGGAGAGATCTCGAGTCGTGCACGGAAAGTGGAGTCCTCACAGAAGCGGACAACCGGAGTTAGGTCTATTGATAGATCCACCTCGAGCGTCACCACTACTGCTAGGATCTCGGATTCCCCTCACCCTCCCCTCACTGTCGGGACCCCGACCCCATCCACTATCACTTCCAAGGGTAAATAGATCATTGGGGCTAAACCCAAGACTGGAGTGTTCCGATGCTTCAAGTGCATGGAGCCTGGGCATAAATCATCTGAGTGCCTGCGGCGCCACTTCGTCGTCATTATTGATTCTACTGATGAACGAGAGTCTGAGTACGGAGTTTACATTAGTGACTCCCATCCTGAGCCTAAACCCGAGCCTGAGCCTAAACCCGAGCCTGAATCTGAAGAGGTAGTAGAAGTAGAAGGTGAGCATGCTGATCACTTAGTCTGTGTCCTTCATTATAGCCTAATCACCCCTAGCGAGCCCACTGAGGATGATCCTAGGAGACACGACATTTTTCGCACTACCACACGCATCTAGGGACAGTTTTGTTCCATTATTATTGACAGTGGTAGTATGGAAAATTTCATTTCACAGCGTATGGTGGACACATTAAAACTTGAAACTCACCCCTTGGATCAACCTTACAACTTATCCGACATTAACAGTCAATTGACTATACCCGTGACTCATCACTGTCTAGTGGAGTTTTCTATAGGGAATCTGTATCACGATAGAGTGTTATGTCATATCGCCGTCATGGATGTCTGTCACATCCTATTAGGACGATCTTGGCAGTACGACCGACATGTTATACACGACGACGCAAGAAACTCTCACTCCTTCGAGCACAATGGACACAAGATTGTTCTTCTTCCCCAAAAAAACTGCCTTATTCCAAGGGCCCGCGAGGGACCCTCTACGCTTTCTAGTTCATTTCCTATTGACTCCACCACAATACTGCTTATCGCACTCCCGCCTAAACCCCAACCCCATGAAGTAACTCGTGGCCCATATGTGTCACTCACCCCACATTTATCGATTCCCGACATGCCACCTGATATTTCTCAGCTTTTTGATGTTATATCCGCTGACCACTCATTCCACACACTGCACTCCGTCAATTTCATATTCAGATACTGCACTTTTATTTCACCTTACTATCATTTGGAGATAGATAGATTTGTAAAGTTGCATCAATACATTAAAAAATTTCTATCATATTTTTGGAACACCTTATGGGGTTGAAAGGGAATCAAACTCGAATTTAGTAGCTCTTATCACTCTCTGATCGATAGACAGACCAAAATCTTTAATTGGAGTTTGGGGAACATTCTTAGGCGTTTAAGTGAGGCGAATCTGACGTATTAGGATCTTGTACCTCCACAAGCAAAATCCACAAATAATAACACTAAAATTCGCTCTCTTAATATCTCTTTTTGAGATTATCTATGTGTTGCTCCATCCACCTGACCGTCATCATCTCTCATTCCACGAACATATTTCATTCGATGTGTAAGCTCATATTAATTATTTAAAGAAACTGCATAAAATTACTGCTAACAAATTGCGAGCAACCTATGAAAATTATAAATTCATGGTCGGTCGTTATCGTCGTAAGTTGTAATTTTCAAAGGGAGATTGGGTGTTTGATTATTGCAGGAGGTTTTGTCCTTTTCGAATTCAGAAGCGTATCGAGCCACCTGTCAAAGCCCCAGACATACCACCCGATTCAACACTAGCAACGACATCAAATCTCTCTGTTGCTCAGTATTTGGGAGTTCTTAGCGGGGTCGACTCTTTCAACCCCAGGGGAATTGATGCATCCTCCGTCGCATCCAAAAACGCATGACGTCATCATGCGTCGCAAATTTTCATTTATGCATTTATTTATTGTGTATTTCTTTCATCGCACACCTGCTTTGTTTGAAGTTGTTCGGCTTGTCGGTTTGACCACCCGAAGAGACCTTAAATAAAAGGTCCAGTAATTTTAGTTGTTAGGACGTAACTGACAAGCTTAAAATTATTTAAACATATAAATTTAAAAATTGAATTCAAGATAGAATATTTAAAAGTTTGGAGAAGAATAGGAAATATTAAGTTTGGAAATAATTTTGAAATCTACAAACACTCTTGGAAATAAAATTTGGAAATAGTTATTTGGGAAATAATTATTGGGTTAAAGCTATCTGGAAAGAAGGACAGCCCATATTATTATATATCAAGGCCCACGTGAAGAAGGAGGAGAGACCGAACACGTAGAGAAACGACTTTCTCTGCTTTGTCGGGTATCGCCTACAGCCCTTCCCCCTACCGCTACTCCAATCTCCTCGGCGACGACAATACAACTGCCCACTGTCGCTGCCCTAACATCCTCAAGGACGACGCAGCTACTCCTTGTCGATGTCGTACACCCTCGACGACGACTCAGCCGGTTTCGCCGGCCTAGTTCAGTTCTGCCGCATGCGACTCCAACGTTCCTGCGGGTCTTCGCCATTTCTGACAGATCTTTGGCCTCCCTCAATCCACGCCGGTCGAAGGCTTCATCTCCTCACTCTGGCGGCCATCCCACTCCTCTGCCTTTGCCGATTGCTGTCGACTCCAGCAAATCCTTCCAGTAATCGGCTGGCTTCAACTGTTTCTCCATGCCGACGAATTCGGAATTGGACTACTCTCTTGCGGTATCTTTGCCAATTTCTTGCTTGATTATTTAGTTTTAAATTTATGCACTCACATAAATAATTAAGAGCTTGCCCCGAACGTTCAATTACTTTCATTACCGCATTTCATAAATTATTTTTGTGCTTTGCTTGTGGGAGATCGGGTCTCGCTATGGTTCAACTCATACGACGCTTGAGGGATCGTACTCAAATAAAATTAACGATTTTGTAACGTTTGTCGCTCAAAAGTGATTTTGGCGCACAACGTTTTGAAATTAACCCTTTTTGCCAACATAAGATTGAATTGAACACATAAATAACATTTTTTTTTAAACCTAATTTAGGTTTACATCACTTTGCCCATGTGGCGAAGATGAATTATATAAGAGTTTTGCTCTCGTGTGCTGCCTGCAAAGGGTGGACTTTGATCCAGTTAGATGTGAAAAATGTCTTTCTTCATGGGGACATGGAAGAAGAGGTCTACATGTCATTACCGCCTGGTCTTCCCCTAGCCGGATCTGGGGGAAAGGTATGTAGGTTGAAGAAAGCCTTATATGGCTTAAAACAGTCTCCTCGGGCCTGGTTTGGGAGATTTCATAGAGTTATGGTCGCATTTCGATACTCCCAGAGCAATGCCGATCATACTTTATTTGTAAGGCACAAACATGGGAGACTCACTGCTCTTATTATTTATGTGGATGATATCATTATCACGGGCGATGATACTGAAGAAATTCAAATTCTGAAACAAAGACTGGCAAAGGAGTTTGAAGTAAAAGACCTGGGAAATCTCAGATACTTCCTGGGAATTGAGGTCGCTCGAACAAATCATGGCATATTCATGTCCTAGAGAAAGTATATCCTTGACTTGCTCCAATCATGTGGGTGAGTGGGTGTAGACCTGCTGACACCCTAATTGAAGTTAACCACAGATTGGGTAGAGATGATGGGGAAGTGGTAGATGATATTACTGAGTTTCAACGACTGGCAGGTCGTCTTATCTATCTATCTCATACTCGTCCGAATATTTCATATGTCGTTAGTGTTATTAGTCAGTTCATGCACTCACCAAGAACCCGTCACTTAGAAGCTACTCATCGAATCCTTCGTTATCTCAAGTCCTCTCCTGGAAAGGGTATCCTATTCTCCCCGGGCAAAGAGCTGACCATTGAAGTCTATACTGATGCTGATTGGGCCGGATCGGTTGACGACAGGAGGTCCACCTCTAGTTATTATTCTTTCGTTGGTGGTAATTTGGTAACGTGAAGGAGTAAAAAGCAACATGTGGTTGCCAGGACGAGTGCTGAGGCAGAATTCAGAGCCATGGCTCATGGGATTTGCGAGGGACTGTGGAATAAATCTCTCCTGAAAGATCTTGGCATGGAAAACAAGGATCCCGTGAGACTTTACTGTGATAGCAAAGTTGTCATTAGCATTGCTCACAATCCTGTCCAACATGACCGCACAAAGCATGTGGAGGTTGATCGTCACTTCATCAAAGAGAATATAGAAAGAGGAGTTGTGAGCACACCTTTTGTTCCTTCAGATCAACAGTTAGCGGATGCTCTCACTAAGGGGTTAAGTCAGAACGTGTTTGGAAAAATTATGTGCAAGTCGGGCATGCAAGATATCACACGCCCAACTTGAGGGGGAGTGTTGGAATTATGCTATGAGTTTATTACTTCGCCTTGTATCTCTCTCCTATATAAAGGAGAGAGCCTCTTTACTCTAATAATTAATTATCTTTTCGTCTCTCCAACAGCGAGGAAATGAAATTTTTAGTAAAATTGCACGAGTAACTGTATCCGATGTGGGCAAGATATTGTAGGATAGCTTGGGATGGTTTTAAATGTGATGTGACTGATTGAATGTGGTCTGTAACATCCCAGAAATGTTTTATTAAATCTTTACGAATTTATGTTGTTGAAATTTGCTAGGAGCCGATCAGCCTTTGAGTTGACAAAGTTTTTGGTTAATCAAGGTAATATTTTTGGTTCACATTGTTTCGTCAACTTTATGAAGTGAGATATTAAAATGAGAATTGATATTCGCAGTCCACAATTTGCTATCTGTAGTCTAAAAGTAAGAGAAATAACCCTCGTTCCTAAATCTTCTGTTTTCATGCTCGCACCCCGCCGCTCGCGATAGGGCTTCGATTTCCTTCCCCCATTTCGCACCACCGACGACATTTCCTCTCGCTTTCTCCAGCGGTGATAGGGTTCTCGCTTTCTCCGACGGTGATGGTGTTCGCGATTCGCCGACGGTGAGCCTCTACTTCCGGTGTTCGGCCCAGTACAGAAACCCGGCGTCTCCTCTTCTTCCTCATCCAGACGGCGACCCTCTTCCTCCAGCTTTCCAGAAAATAGGTTCGATCCTCGAACTCATTTCCTTCAGTTCTTCCTCTATCATTTACGCACTAAGCTCACACAATTAGATGAAAAATAGATAAGGGTTTTTAGGTTTTTGTGTTTGTGGCCAAACTTTCGGTTTTAGATCACATTTTAGAATAGTTTAGTGTTGCGTTTAGTAAAATTAATTAAACTATTGAATACGATGAGTATGTGTTGATCATGTCACATGAGTGTGATCCACAAGTGAATGCTCACAAGTGATTTTTTTTCATTCGGTAGATGAGTTCTGCTTAATTTATGATCATTCCATTTATGATGATGAGTATGTTGAAGATTTTATTGGTATGTGTGCTTCATATTTCAACAAAATAGCAAGTTCAAAGCTCACTCCAATCCATTTTTTGTTCATGTGTGTGTGTGTGTGTTCAATTTGTGTGTGTGTGTGTGTTGTGTTCAATTTGTGTGTGTTATGTGTTCAATTTGTGTGAGTGTTATGTGTTCAATTTGTGTGTGTGTGTTTAACTTGTGTGTGTGTGTTCAATTTGTGTGTGTGTGTGTGTGTTCAATTTGTGTGTGTTATGTGTTCAATTTGTGTGTGTGTTATGTGTTCAATTTGTGTGTGTGTGTTATGTGTTCAATTTGTGTGTGTGTGTGTGTGTTATGTGTTCAATTTGTGTGTGTGTGTGTTATGTGTTCAATTTGTGTGTTATGTGTTCAATTTGTGTGTGTGTGTGTGTTATGTTCAATTTGTGTGTGTGTGTTCAATTTGTGTGTGTGTGTGTGTTCAATTTGTGTGTGTGTGTGTTCAATTTGTGTGTGTGTTTAACTTGTGCGTGTGTGTGTGTGTTTAACTTGTGCGTGTGTGTGTGTGTGTGTGTTCAATTTGTGTGTGTTATGTGTTCAATTTGTGTGTGTGTGTTATGTGTTCAATTTGTGTGTGTGTGTTATGTGTTCAATTTGTGTGTGTGTGTGTGTTATGTGTTCAATTTGTGTGTGTGTGTTCAATTTGTGTGTGTATGTGTGTGTGTGTGTCAATTTGTGTGTGTGTGTGTGTTCAATTTGTATGTGTGTGTGTGTGTGTTCAATTTGTGTGTGTTCCATTTTTTGTTCATGTTGTTGAAGATATGTTGATCATGTCGCATGAGTAAAATCATTACTAGCTTTAGTTGAACCAATGTAAGAGGCCATCTATTATAAGAAGATAATCTTGAATAAGATTATTTGTTACAAGATGATTTTTGCGGCTGATTGTGCACTTAAAGAGCAGTCCAAAAGTAATGGAACGATATCTTTGTTTGAATTTGTGTTTCATGTTTCTCCATTTGTTGTAGTTGTTTGAACATCCATTTTTAATGAGTTAACCATCATGATTAAATGCCAATGTTAGTGTTGCATAAATTCTGTGTTGATTTCAATTCTAAGTAGTATAAACCAAGTGTTGATTTTAATATTGTTTTTCCAGTTCTATTAATGAAATGAATATCACGACTAAGGAATTGCCCAAGCCCACACTAGTAGATGTTGGGAGTCATTTTGTTACTAGCACAATATTGTGGTCATCGGGTTCTATGTCTTGCATTAGATAAATGAGAGAATTGGTTGCAAATTCGAGAAGAACTTTCATTGGAACTCGACAATCATGAGAACTTGTACACAGGCATATATGGAAGTGTAAGGAAGCAAGAATTACTATTATCTCTTAATTGCAATCTAGTGTCAGCACCATTTGAGAGAAGTGGATGTCCATGTCGGATATGAGATTGCTCATTGCATCGTGCTACAATGTTGCTTTGGTTCATTATTCATGATTTTAGTCCTTCACGTTTCTCCCTCTACATTCAACACCTCCAGAAGTTCGAAAGATAATTTATATTGGGTTTGTCAATGAGAATCATTTCATTCAATTACTAATGGATGAAAATTGTCAACTACCACCTATTATTTCAATATGGCAAAGATATCATGATTCAGCGGCAAAAGCATACGACATACCCTACATTCCACGGTTTAGAGCTACGCAATGTATCAAGCTTGTGGGCTTGATCGTTAATTTGGGTGATCCGTGATGTCAAGATATGCATGAAGGTTTTTAATAATTCTTATGAATTCATTTGGAAACGACATTAATTTTGAAAATAATTATCTCATTACCACTTGATGCAGATGACAAACAATATGGATGTTCGTTGTTTTGGAGAAGTTCATTTATAATCATTTATTTTGCCATGTATTTAAGGTCTAAACTCGAACATAATACTCTTTTGTGAAGTTTTCTTCTCTATAACATTCTTTACTAGCTGTGTGTTCTTGTTGATGCAGATGATCAAATCAAAGTGCAAATGTTAAAAGATTATGTCTTATATTAGTTTTGTATATGTATGTCTTATACTAGCTAGGAACTTAGAAATTATATCTTTTCCATCAGAAGGATATTGCTATTGTTGGATATCAGTTAGAGGCATATATGTTTCATTGATGAGAAAATACATAATCAATTTTTTTCATTAACCAGTCACATGACTTGCAAATTATGAGCATATTGTTGGATATCTGTCATGTTTTTTTTCTTCAACTGCAAATTATGCTTCGGATATGATTAACCAATCATATTGACTGCAAGTTATAAATGGAGCCCAGCCACTTTGCATAAGTGTTGATAGTCGGAGTGGAATTTTTATTTGGTACGTTGGTATCTCTGCTGGTTGGTTGAAGTGGAGATAAAGATGTGATACATAGAATCCAAGCAAATTGGTTGAAGTGGAGAGGTGCGTCTGGGATCTTATGTGATCGTAAAGTACCACTAAAACTTAAAGGCAAGTTTTACCGTACTGCAATTAGGCCAGCAATGCTCTACGGTTCTGAGTGTTGGGCAGTGAATGGTGTACATGAGAAAAAAATGAGAGTTGCGGAGATGAGAACGCTTAGGTGGATGTGTCACACGAGACTGGATAAAATTATGAATGAATGTATCAGGGATAAGATAGGAATGGCGCCAATTGTAAAGAAGATGCGAGAAGCTTGTTTAAGATGGTTCAAAGTTCAGACATGTACATAGGAGACCATTAGAGGCACCTGTTAGGCGTTGTGAGAGTATAGTCACTAGACATGTTAAACGAGGGAGGGGTAGACCAAAAAAGACTTGGAATGAAACTATAAGGAAAGACATGATGTACTTAGGCATTAGCGAGACTATGATTAAAGATAGGGAGAATGGCGACAAAGGATCCATATAGCCGACCCCAACTATGGTGGGATAAAGGCTTGAGTGTGGTTGTTTGTTGTTGTTGGTATCTCTGCTGGTCAAGAATCACTAACAAATTGGTATGAGCATAATGATTGGCGTTATAGTGGCATCCTTTCAATGGTATGAGCTATTACTAACAAATTGGTATGAGATTTGTTACAAGCATTGCAACCTATACATATAAACAGCTATGCACACAGTTGACGCATCTATGTATATACATGTGCATCATATTTAGCTTAAGATTATATTAGTTTTCCATTTCCAAGGCATATAAAGAGTGGATTCTCTTCTTAAGACCATAGAAGCTAGTACAAATTTTTGGACTGCGAATATAATTTTGGACTGCGAATAACAATGGATTGCGAATAGCCATTTGCGGACTGCGAATATCAATTCTCTATTAAAATAAACACTCGATATTTTAATTCCAAACTATAATTTTTTAGTATAATGATATAACTATATAGTTATTCCTAAAATTATTAAGGAATACATTTATGTAATAATTAAATCGACCAGTTGATAAGCGGCACGCTTATTCGATTCCTATATACAAGCAATAAACATAGGAAGTTTACCTAACCGATCGACTCCCTTTCAGTTTCCCTTGCAAGCGGTGTGTGTCTAGTTGCTCTTCACCGACTTTCCCACTTCCAGTCTTTCCCGCCTTAGTTTCTGATGGTGAGCCGAGAATCAAAGACCGCATTTCGTTTCCTCCATTTCAATCGATGAATCTATCAATGTATGCATGGAGGGTTGTCATGCTCTTCCGGTCAAAGATTGGGAGGGCTCTTGCTGTAAACAAAGGGAATCGACTGATACGATCTACGGAGAAGAAGAGAGAAAGAAAGCTACGGCTACAAGAAATTAGGGTTTAGGAAGAAGATGAACCTGAAATTAGTCTTCAATAATCCTCTCATCAAGGGGGTCCGGGTTTATATAGCTCTCCCGGACCCAAGGGGCCGGCCGGACCCCATAGGGGCTAAACCGGTCCGGTTCAACCCCGTTTCTTCTGATTTATTGTTGGTGGGCTGAACCGGATGGTTCAGCCCTTTCTTCCTTCGTTGCCTCCTTCAGCCTGCACTTGTATTGATATCCTCTGAATCGTGACGCGCCGCCCGGCGTAACATTCCCTTCCCCATAAGGAGCCAGTTTGTCCTCAAGATGGAAATCCAGATAGAGCTCCCTTAATTCAAGCATGTCAACCCAGGTGTTGTGTGTCGGTGTCATGTGTTGCCACTGTACCAAAACTTCGGGACCATACGCAGTGCCCCGCTGCTTCCAGCGAACCATCAGAACCTGCTCGGGCAGTGGGCGTAGCTCGCCTGCAGTAGTGGCCTCCAGTAGGAGGGGACTGATGTGCACGGACTCGCCCAATTTTCTTTTGAGGAGAGATACATGAAAAGTCGGGTGGATACGCGACCCCTCTGGTAGAGCTAAGGTGTAAGCGACAGGTCCCACCCGGCAGATGATGCGGAAAGGTCCGTAGTAACGAGGTGCAAGCTTCTGGTTCGTTCGGCGGGCCACAGATAACTGTCGGTAGGGCTGAAGTTTGAGGAAGACCTCATCACCCACTGCAAAACTCTCGCTCAGTCTGGTGCTTGTCAGCTTGGAGCTTCATCCGATCCTGTGCAATACGCAAATTGTCCCGAAGAGTAGCCAAAGTACGGTCGCGGTCACGTAATGCTCGGGTCCACTACTGGTACGGTCGTGCTGTCCGGCTCATAACTGCTCAAGGTGGGTGGGGTACGACCATAGACGGCCTCAAGCAGAGTCATCTTGCTGGCGGAATGGTATGCGGTATTGTAACAGTACTCAGCCCAGTGCAGCCACTGGGTCCAGGTCCGTGGCTCATCCATCACAAAGCATCGAAGGTACGTTTCCACGCCGCGGTTGAGAACTTCTGTTTGTCCATCCGTCTGGGAATGGTGCACCGTGCTCATCTGTAGGCAAGTGTCTTGCAAGCGGAACAACTCCTGCCAGAAATTACATACGAACGTCGGGTCCCGATCCGAAATGATAGCCCGCGGGATGCCATGAAGCCGAACAATCTCCCAGATGAATAGATCTGCAACTGACTCGGCCATGTAGGGGTGACGTAAGGCCAGGAAGTGCCCATATTTTGAGAGTTTGTCCACGACGACTAGAATGACGGACTTGCCCTGCGACTTGGGCAACCCCTCGATAAAGTCCATGGAAAACGTGTCCCAGATGTGCTGAGGGATCTCAAGAGTAAGGAGGCCTGCTGGAGCGGTAGTCTCATACTTCTGCCTTTGACAGACGTCACATTGCTGAACAAATTTCGGCACATCGCCCTTCCAAAATACATTTGCCCTCAGGCGCTGGAGTGTCCGAAGGATACCTGCATGTCCCCTAGTAGGTGAGGAGTGAAACTCATGAAGCAGCACCGTCTTCCATGGGGAGGTGGAGGGAATGACCACTTGATCCTGATAGTACAACCGCCCATTCCTTAACTGGTAGCCTGGGTAAGTGAGCTCCCCTCTCTGAAGAGCTGCCACGATATTCCCTAGTTCGGTATCTCGCCGGATCTCTTCCTGAATCTCGTCCAAGGAATCTATGAGCGGACCTGAGATCTGATGAAGCGTGCCCTCTGGCAATCGGGACAAGGCGTCGGCGACCACATTCTCTTTGCCTTGCTTGTAAATGATCTCATAGTCGTACCCCAGTAATTTGGTGACCCACTTCTGCTAAAGAGGGGATGCTACTCGTTGCTCCAAGAAATGTTTCAGGCTCTGGTGATCGGTGCGGATTTTGAAGTGTCGCCCAAGCAAATAAGGCCGCCAAACTGCGACAGCATGGATAATAGCCAGCAGCTCTTTTTCATATGTCGACAATCCAAGAGTGCGGGGCGCCAGTGCCCTGCTATAGAAGGCTAGAGGGCGGCCCTCCTGCATCAGAACCGCCCCGAGCCCCACCCCGGATGCATCCGTCTCCACCACAAACTCCTTAGTAAAGTCTAGAAGTGCCAAAACTGGAGTGGTCGTCATGGCTCCTTTTAGAGCCTGAAAAGCAGCCTCGGTGTCGTCCTGCCACTGGAACGCATCCTTCTGTAACAGCTGTGTCAAGGGTCGTGCGATCTTGCCATAATCTTTGACGAACCGTCGGTAGTAACCGGTGACCCCCAAAAGCCCCGAAGTGCTCTAACGGTTTGAGGACGCGGCCGAGGAGCATGTCCAAGACGTCGGTGTCAGTTAGTGGATGTAACAGAGGAGAGAACTGAGGGTGGAGGATCCAGAGTGTACACAACCCATTAGAGAGTCTCCCCTTACCAATGATATTCTGAGTCCGCCGATCCTGCATCACAAAAGAAGACAGAGAAAATAGGAGGAATGAGCAATTAAGGTTCTGAGTTAAACGACTGACCGAGAGAAGATTAAACTTAGAGTCAGGAACATGAAAAACAAAACGGAGAAGAAGAGATGGAGTGAGAGGAACATCTCTAGAACCACAGGTCGGGGTGTTATCACCATTGGCAACTGTAATAAACTTCGGAGAAGAGGTGTCTGAATACTGAGAAGGTTTGTGTGGGGTGATGTGGTTGGTAGCCCCGGATTCCACTATCCACACCGGACTGTGGGAAAAATAGATTATACCTTCGTTGTAAGTAGAGGAGTCGGAGTCCAGAGTAAGCCTCCCCCAAAGTTGCCGAAGTTCCTCGCGCGAGATGTCAACGTCAGAGCGAGAGGAGGGAACATCCGCGGCGGGAGAAGCATGAGGCGGTGTATTGGATGTTGGGGGAAACATATGTTTCTTGAAGCAGGTGGCCTCAGTATGATGTGGGCGGACACAATAAGTACACAGATGATTGTCCGACCGAGAGAAGCGATTGTGATCATCACGTCTGCCGCCGCGAGAACCATTGCGACAACCCCGAGATCCAGGAGGAGGGCGCATAGATGGGGATTGGTGCAGAAGGGAAAGAGAGGGAGGCATCACGGCTTCAGGAGGCGGAGTAACTTTAAGGATAATGGAGCACACGTCGGAAAGAGACAGAACAGTGGGAGAGGAAAGGATGGTCGCCCGGACACTGAAGATGGGGAGGTAGCCACACCATCATGACAGCAATGCCCACAACCTCCTTCTGTGCACGTTGAACAGCAAAATCCAAGGAGGGAGGTTGGTGTCGAAGCCATGCCTCAACAAGGATCTTGGACGTGACGACAAAGGAGGTCAGGTCACCAGACACACCAGGGTCAACCGCCTGGAGCTGAGTAAAGATATCAAAGAGATGCTGGAGACTGTCCTGGCCAGAGTAAAGGGACTGAAGCTCGTCCCACGTGGCTTTGGAAGTCTCGTGGTACATGGACATAAGGTAGGGTTCAGTCTCCATAGAATTGAGAAGCCAAGACTGAACCCGACCATCATCACAAAGCCACTGTTCCGTAGATTCGGTAGGGGGCACAAGCAATATGATGAAGGAGCCCTTTGATTTGAAGGCCATGCCGCACTGAGTGCTCCCATTCCACAAAATTCTTCTTCCCATTGAGGGAGATAGTAGTAACCCGGAGTTCATCCCGTACTTCAGGGAGGGAAGTCGGGGCAAGAAAAGAGGTTGCATGGGTGCTCATGACAGGCCGACGACAAGGCAACTGTCGGGACTAGAAGAGTGACTGCCCAAGGTAAGGGGAGTCGTGCAGCACGAGTCAAATAGGAGTCCGGGCGGTTGAAAAGGGAGGTCGCGCGAACTGGTCACAGAGAGGAGTCCGTGCGGTTGGAAAAGGGAGGCTGCGCGAACATGTCACAGTAAGGAGTCTGACCATTTGCAATAGGGAGGCCGCGCGGAGTCCACACAGATTAGGGTGGGAGGCTACAAATAAAGGCCCGCAAGGAGTAGTGGAGGGTAGGAGGGGCGGGCTTGCAGGTGGAGTCCGCACGGAGTCCACACGGATGAGGGTGGGCGATCTCAGTAGAACTGTCCTCGCAGAGTAAGGTGGGCGGTCTCAAGAAGTAACCTATCTATGATACCATGTGGAAACCCAAAATAAAAATAAAAATACTTATTTTAATTCTCCAGAATTCATCTTATTACACGAGTGCAGTGAAATGAGAGAAAGATTAATTGTATTGTATTAGGGCCCATAACGGGGCTATATAAAGGAAATACAAAGGTCCTCCATCTCAAACAGGTGAGGTGGGACAAATACGTAAGTACACATAAAATAATAGACTATAATAACCCAATATAATAAACCCAATACTCCCCCTCAAGCTGGCGCGAAGATATCAAGCAAGCCCAGCTTGCCATAGGTAGAAAGAAGGCGGGGAAGGCCCAACGGCCTTGGTAAAGGCATCAGCAATCTGTTCTGCAGAAGGAACATAGGAGGTTGCAAGAGTCCCCGAACGGATCTGCTCCCTGAGAAAATGGATATCCACCTCAATATGCTTGGTCCTCTCGTGCAGGACAGAGTCAGATGCTAGCAAGAGAGCAGACTGGTTGTCACAAACCAGTGTCGAGGAACTAGAAGGAGGAAAGCAAGCTCGGTCAAGAGAGTACGCATCCAGAGGAGCTCAGTGGCGCCATGGGTCATAGCCCTGTACTCAGCCTCAGCAGAGGAGCGAGACACAACACTCTGCTTCTTGCTCTTCCAGGAAATAAGATTGCCACCGTAGAAAGTGCACATCCCCGAAGTAGAACGTCGGTAAGTGAGGGAGCCAGCATAATCAGAATCCGTGTAGCAGGTAAGATCGGAGGATGGTGATGAACGGTAGAAGAGCCCGAGGCCAGGCGATCCCTTCAAGTAGTGAAGGATCCGAAAAACAGCATCGAGGTGAGAAGTTCGGGGAGCATGCATGAACTGACTGCCCATACTCACAGCAAAGCTAATGTCGGGTCGTATTAGTCAAGTAGATAAGTCTTCCAACAAGCCGCTGGTATCTGTCGGGATCAGGGAGAGGTTCGCCAGATTCGGCGTGTAAGCGGTGTTTCAGGTCCATAGGAGTAGACACTGGAGAGCACCCAAGAAGGCCAGTATCACTCAAAAGGTCAAGAGTATGCTTCCGCTGAGACAAAGAGATCCCCTGGTGAGACCTGGCAACCTCAACCCCAAGGAAGTACTTCAGAGGCCCCAAATCTTTGACCTCAAAAGCTTTTTGAAGTACCTCCTTGATCTGAATTATCCATGAGCTGTCGTCACCGGTAAGAATGATGTCATCCACATAGACGAGGATAATCACCCTACGGCCATCCACACCAGTCCAAACAAAGCGCGTATTATCGGCATGACATCTGGTGAAACCACTCTGAAGCACAACAGCACCGAATCGCTCAAACCACGCTCGAGGGGACTGCTTCTGCCCATACAATGACTTCTGCAAGAGGCAGACACGGCCCAAATACTCCCCCTGAAGCATGTATCCGGGTGTCGGATCCATATAAATCTCTTCAACGAGGTCGTCATTGAGGAAGGCGTTCTTCACGTCCAGCTGATGAAGAGGCCACCTGTAGCAGGCAGGGAGGGAAATAAGGAGACGAACAGTGGACAGCTTGGCCACAGGAGCAAAGGTCACCCCGTAATCCTCTAGAGTCTGGGTGAAACTTTTGGCTACAAGGCGAGCCTTGTAGCGATCCAAAGACCCGTCTGCATTATACTTGACGGTGTAGACCCAATGGCAACCAACAGTCTTCTTGCCGGCGGGAAGAGGAACTAACCGCCAGGTACTAGTCTGTTGTAAAACGGACATCCCAGCCTCCATGGCTGCCACCCACTCGGGGTGCTGGAATGCCTCAGTCGTCGAACTCGGAATCCGGATCTGGTCAGTGGCGGTGATGAAAGCCCTGTAACCTTGCGAAAGGCGTTGGTAGGACACAAAACTTGCCACAGGATGGTCAGTAACACAAGAACGCTTACTCTTGCGAATTGCAATAGGTAAGTCAGAAGAGGAAGGAACATCACCTGCGTGAGGAAGTGGCACCGGAACCGGTGAGCTGGGCTCGATCAGTGGATCCCGAAGGATAGGGAGGACATGTGAAGGCCCACGGGGGCCACGGGTATATGTCTGTAGCGGAACGGAATCGTGCAAGGAGGCAAGGGGAACCGGAGCTGGTAGGGGTGGAGGTGAGGAAGCAGCGGGAGTAGGAGAGTCACAATAGAAAGGGACATCCTCAAGAACGTAACATCCATGGTATGGAAGGTCCTGCGAGAAGAGGGATCAAAACACCGATATCCTTTGGAAGAGGAATATCCCAAAAATAAGCAACGGATTGCTTTGTCATCCAGTTTAGTCCGAGTCGGACTACGATCCTGGACAAAGAACACACACTCGAATACTCGAAGAGGAACGGGAAACAATGGGCGGCTGGGAGATAGGAGACTTAGAGGAATACGATGTAACACCCATAAATTAATACGCAAAACTAGTCGCAGGGCCCGATCTCGAGCAAGATTGACCGAGCCTACGTCGGATCGAGGTATAATTTCTTTACGATCAATGTATGCGCTTTAATAAATTTAGGAATAGAAGTTGTTGATGTTTTATTTGACGCATTTTAATTTTTATGCGAGGGCGTAGTGCGTCGACTTGGTAGTTATTAAGGTATGGTTATTTGGGTTACGATTTAAAGGGGTGAAACTCTCTCCTAAGAATTTCAGTCAATCTTTCCCCCATATCAATTTACGGTTCAATATAGGAAGAGACGCAGGCCACGCATTTCCTTTCGTAACCAGCACTTAGGGCTCTCGCATTTGACCAAAACGATAAAAGGTTTCGTTAACGCTTCCCCTTAGGATTTATCGATAACTGCCGCTCGCCATTTCTCTCGCAGACGCCCTTCTCCCAGAAGTCGAGCGCTACCTCATCTCGTGTTTGAAGTCCGTCAGGCTTCGGCCCCATCTCCAGCAACCGCCGACGACTCAGGGGAGAGCGTCCTTTTCCCTCTCTGTGCGGTGGACAGCCGGCTGGAGCCCTTCCCCTTTTCGTTTGTTTGAAGCCCTCGACGGAGCCAGTCAGGGGAGACCTTTCTAAGCATCTTTGTTTTTTTCTCAAGGGCCTTAGCACTCCGCAAACCTGAACTCCCTCCTCCTAGCAGCCAGGTACCATGATTACTTTCCCTGTTTCTATTAAGTTTTACCCTCCTTTCAGCGAGTGTCTCTCAGATATTAGTAGTGTTCTTTTCGTAGGGTTTTGGTATAACAACACCAAGCGTAGGAGGGGACGTTTTCCGTATCAGAAATAGTGAACTCCAATATTAGGGAAGTGGTAAGCGCTTTCTTTATGTTAGCATAGTATTCCTTGATTTTAGGAGAGTTACAAGTATGATAATTGCTCTTTTAGGTTCTGTGAGGAGTTAAGCCTCCTTATCAATCGGAGATCAAACTCGCGTTTCAGAGTATCCTTCAAAGGAAGCTATGCCGCCGCGCCTAGTGTACGAGCGTCGTAATCTCAATGTAGGAAATTCTATTCTTTTTGGTTAGGCATACCAGATAATTATATGCATAGTTTGTATTCCTTGTATAGAAGGAGGATAATTATAATAGTGTACAACCACGTATATCTAGACATTAATGTTCAACACGTTAGTGAACTACGACATATGATTAGTCAGTTTAACAAATTTAAAATCCAACTGGTAAAGGAAGACAATTAGGAGGCATGAGTGAGCTCTCTCTCTCTCTCGTGATAGATAGAGGCGCACTATTTTACTCTTAGGGCGTAGTAGACCTTATGAGCCTAAATTTCAGGGAGACGTCTCTCCATTTAGAAATTTAGTAGATTCGGGTTTGTGACCTAGGGACACTAGAACCCCTGCGCTCATTAGTTGAGACTTGGATCGTTAGAAAGCGCATAAGAGACTACTCACCTAGAAAATGAAGAGTGACAAGCATAAGGCAACGAGAACTCAAATACGTGCTGAAATGTAGAAAATCTCCGTAGGCAAGTGTTCTTGGAATTTGAATAAAATGCATATCATGGTTATACTAGAACCGACATTTATTTTCCAGCCCGATTTTAGAAAAACATGTATATTATTACAGTAAATATTTTCTATAGCGTCAAAATACTGTTTTGAAAAGCATGTACACTATTTTCTTCAAATAATTTTAGTGTCACTAACAAGAATGGTCTTTCTTACTCTCCAGTTGGGCTGACCCATTTTTGGGCTGTTTATTACAGGAGTCATAGGTGGGGTTTTGCGCCTAGGATGAGCATGCTTGCAGTTCGCTCTCCTCTTAGTTTGTTTCCATTCTGTAGTTTGTTCTTTTAGTACTGTTCTGTGATATTGAACATGTATCGAGTTTTTCTAACGGTTCTTGTATCAGACTATGTTTAAGATTTCAGTATTTCAAGCTGTTTGACTGTTTCATTCTTAGTGGCTCTGTGAAATCAATAGTTGAGGTACACTTTTACCCCTTAGATTCTTTTACTGCTGCCGCTGTAAGTACTCTTTTAGAAATTCTTTTATTTATGTCTGCTATGTACCATTTTTATTACCGCTACTTGGTTTGCTCCTTATCACAGGGCCCGGCCGGACTGCTGATTTGTGGTAAAACTGAGTTGGGGTGCTACATACGACCCGCTAGAGGCTGGCAATGCAGACGGTTGACCAAGAAGGTCCCCGTAAGAAGGGCAGCACTCCAAAAAGACTTGGGGATATGAGACCCACGGAGAAGGCAACGGGTCACATTGAGGAGATGGCGGTTCTTGCGTTCTGTCACTCCATTCTGTTCCGAAGTATAGGGACAGGAGAATTGGTGAAAGGTTCCTTGGCTAGCAAGGAAAGTAGTAAACGAGGAAGAGGTGTATTCTCCCCCATTATCAGAGCGGAGAATTCGAATACGTGAAGAAAACTGAGTACTAACCATATGAGAGAACTGAGTATAGAGGTCAAACACTTCAGATTTAGTACGCATGAGATAAACCCAACAGCAGCGAGTAAAATCATCTATAAAAGAAACAAAATAACGAAAACCATCATAAGATACAACCGGGGAAGGACCCCAAACATCTGAGTGAACAATATCAAAAGGTGCAGAAGTACGGGAAAAAGATACAGGATAAGAAGTGCGTGTGTGTTTGCTCAGTTGACACACATCACACTGAAAAGAGTGCTCAAATAAGACACTCGGAAAAAGAGGACACAATTTTAGGGCTAGCATGACCCAGTCGGGCATGCCAAAGAGCAGGTGTGGTAGTAGCAGCAGCGGCACTGGACGGTGAGGAGAGACATGGTGATGATGGTGAAGAAAGTGGAAGATCCAGCTGGTAAAGCCCGTCACGCTCACGGTCGTAGCCAAAAGTCCTCCTCGTAGTCAGGTCCTGAAAAACACAGCCAGAAGGAAAGAAAGTCACCGAGCAGTGTAATGAGTGAGTCAATTGACTAACAGAAAGAAGATTTAAAGCTAATTTGGGAACATGAAGAACTGAATCCAAAGAGAAAGAAGGGGATAGAGAGACTGTGTCATGGTGAATAATGGGGGTCACAGAGCCATCAGCAAGACGAACCTGCCGATGGATACTCGGAGACAGAAGAGAGGAGAACAAGTGTGGCTCACCTGTCATATGATCAGTGGCCCCAGAGTCAATCAACCAGGGAGAGGAAGAACCCTCATGAGTGACGTGAAAGGCCGTCGGAGTACCTGACGCAGATGTTGAAGTTGACGAGAACGACGAGGGGCCAGGGGCAGAAAAAATCTGCTGCTGAGGCGGGAGCGGGGCATGCTGCTGAAGCTGTGACTGAAGCTCCTGAACCTGAGCCATAAGCTAACTCCAGTCGGCAGAAGGGGCACTGTAACTAGCCTGGCTCCCAAAGTTGGAAGTAGTAGCGGCAGCAGTACGTGTAGCAGAAGGCTGCTGGCGAAGGTGAGGAAAAAGCTGCCAGCATCGGGACTTCTCATGACCAGTCCGGAGGCAGTGCTGACACTGAACAGAAGCAAACGGGCTCCCGCGGCCACCTCCGCGACCCCTATTGGTAGAAGAATCCCCCCCCCCCCCCCCCCCCCCCGCGCAGAAGAAGTACGACCTGAAGCAAGGGCCATCAGGTCTGGTGGAGAAGCAAGCGCCAGAATAGGAGGAGCGGTCAGGCGGGCATGACGCTCATGCTCCTCCACCAGAGAGTAAGCATCTAAAATATCGGGAAGAGGGGTCATGCTGACAATCTGAACCCGAATCTGCTCAAACTCAGGTCGTAACCCCATCAGAAACTGGAATGTCTCACGCTTCTCCTGTCTCTGCCTGGCAACAAGCATATCCCAGAGAGAAAAGTAAAGTAGTCATGCACAGAATGATCCCCCTGTCGAGCAGTCGAAATCTCCTGGAAGACAGAGTAAATCCGCGTATCAACACGTGTGTGTCCATAAGTGCGAGTCAGGGCAGCTCAAAGAGACGGCACGGAATCGAAACGCATAAACTGCTCGTAAATACGGGGCTCCGTGGAGCATTGGAGCCACCCAAGAATCTTGTAGTTTTCCGTTTTTTCACTGACGGAGAGCTTTTTCCTCGGTAGGCTTGGGAACCCCATTAGGTTCAAGCCAATCAAGCTTGTCATGTCCGGCGAGATGAACACGCACGGAGTTGGACCAAGCAATAAAATTCTTCTCATTAAGAAGAGTGGTAGTGATACGCCTAGCAAAGCCATCAGTCGAGGAATCCATAGAATGGGGAAACCCAAAGAGATAGGGGGAAAAGACTCCAAAGGAGACAAAGAACCTGGGAAACCCTCAAACAGAAGGAGTTCCCATCTGAAAAACGCGAAGGACCATAGATCAAAGATCTAGATCATGAAAAAGAACGGAAGAAAGGAGAAACACCAACCAAAATGGCGGTGGAGACCAGATCTGGTCGGCGATGGAGGGCGGCTGAAGAGGAGAAGCGGGCGGCCCTCACATCTGCCGAGGATAGGGCAACACCGTGCGGGAGCGGGAGAGGGAACCACTGGGTTCGGCGGGATCGGGGAAGATAGTCGCTGGGCTAGGCGGGATCGGGGAAGACCACCGCTGGGCTAGGCGGGATCGGGAGCGAATCCTGCTGGACCCGGGAACGGGCGATAGTTTCGTTGGGTTAGGCGGAGATACGGGATCGGGCAATGCTCTGATACCAAGTGAAATGAGAGAAAGATTAATTGTATTGTATTAGGGCCCATAACGGGGCTATATAAAGGAAATACAAAGGTCCTTCATCTCAAACAGGCGAAGTGAGACAAATACATAAGTACGCATAAAATAATAGACTATAATAACCCAATATAATAAACCCAATATAATAAACCCAATAAGTGCACCCATCTTTATAAAGAATAGGGGAGATGAGAGAATATACAGATGACGATATGGTATTAAATACATCAGATAGTTACAATATAATTATCCGTCAAACCCTTATACAGAGCAGCAACAATGTGCGGTTACACAAGGGTAACCGCCCGACCCTTATACAAAGCACTTCAACAGTTTCCACCGAGTCTCGATGGTTAGTCTGGCATGTAGTGACTAATTTCTTCATTTGCAGGTGAGTACGAGGGAATGCCTCCACCAGTAGTGAAGGAAGTGACATCGTCTGATGTCGCAGTAGTCCCCTCTATGCCACGGGCACCTCCTCAGATGTCATTGACCCCACCTCTTCAACATCTATTCCACCAATTGGTTGCCATCGAGGATCATCGTTCTCTGACTTACAATGTGTAGATTCATCAACCATGGTGAAAGTGTCTAGTTGCGGCTTAAATCACCTAGAGGGGGGTGAATAGGTGGATTCTATGTCTTTACGCGGAATTAAAATATAACACAGAAATGAACACAATAAAGCACAGCACAGACACAAGGATTTTATAGAGGTTCCCCGATGTGGGTAGTCCTCTTTCCCGCCTCGCCTATCTAGCACTTCGAGGCTAGACTCGGCTACTTCACCAATCTCAGATTATGAATAATCTTACACATCGGAGTCAACACTCCTACAACTCGGAGTATACCACTCCTACAACTCGGAGTAAAACAACTCCTACAACTCGGAGTAAACCACTCCTACAAATAACTCGGAGTAAAAACTCCTACAGAAATCAAATAGAGAAAGAAATAAAATACTTCTTCTAAACCTCAACAGAGATTAACTTCAGATCTTGGGAAAACTGAGTCTTCTTCTTCCTTGAGAGAGAAAGCTTGGATCTTGAAAGATTTGGAAGAAAATAGACTTGGCTAACCTGATCTGAATAGGCCCTTTGATTTACTCGAAAGAATCTTCAATATAGAGTGCAGCAATAAGATCAAAGGCCTTCTTATCTGAGAAATCTCTAACAACAATGAAGAATAAATCTTGAGCAGCAGATGTTAGGTCTCAGAATACTTGTTCAGCAAAGGAAGAAGAAAACGGCTTTTCTTTTCTGAACAATCGGGTGAAGAAGAGAGATGTTCCTTGCCCTAAAAATAAAGGATTATTTATAGGGAGGACTTCAACGGCTCGTGCGACAAAGAAGGGAGGAACGACACGTGTACTGTACATGGCGGCCAACCCTAATTTTCGAAAATGAAACAAAGATTTGAAGTCCGTATGTCCGTCATTCGTCGAGACTTCACGTGAACATTCGACGAAAAGACTTGGCCACAGAAAAACACTGAACAACCCGTGAAAAACACCTTCTGTTTTCATTCGTCGGGATTCGTCGGGAGTTCACGAGAACATCCGACGAATGGACTTAGCTGCAGATTTTTCTTCTTTAAACAAGACAAATGGCTTCTGTCTTGATTCGTCGGGATTCGTCGGGAGTTCACGAGAACATCCGACGAATGGACTTAGCTGCAGATTTTTCTTCTTTAAGCAAGACAAATGGCTTCTGTCTTGATTCGTCGGGATTCGTCGGAATGTCCCGAGACATCTCGACGAATTGACTTAGCAAAACTTTCTTTTCTTCTGAAAACCTGCTCCACTCCTCAACCTTGAAAACCTTCAGTTATGAGTATGTGAAGTACACCCCAAAAGAGAGATTACACATGGACCAACACTTTGTTCTACACAATGAGGGATTACATTGTCCAGAACTGTGTTTGGTGATCCATTGCAACCTGACTTTGGTGTGCACTTAGCATTAAGGCCTGTCATAACACATCTAAACAGAAATCATCAAATAAATACTCAAATCATTTTAGTTCACTAGGGGACATCTTCAAATCTAGGTGATTGTGGACACAATACCCAACACATGGTATTGTTGTAAGCATTTTGACCGAAGCAACATTCTTCCCACATAAGCACTTGATCTCGTAGTATAATGGAAACGGCATGTCCTTTACCATGGTGTATTTTGGATATATCTGGCATTAAAAAATTAATTAGTCGTCTATTAACATTTAGTGTAAAGAAAATTCAACTCACCCTAAGTACAGTGGGTCACTCGTTTTCCACTTGTCCAACAATGGTGAAATTGTCCTCATGGAGGGTTCAACCACTCTTAATAACCATCTCCCTAATGAGCATGAACTGTCCCTTTAAGAACTTTGTTACGCGCACGCGTCATCCCATTTTATCATTACTGTTTTTCTTTAAATATATTAGGTTTGATGTGAGCCCCCTCCTCCCTATATAAGGAGGAGGTATGGGAGTGTTATTTTCATCCTTGGATCATTAAGGATTTAGGCTCTCATTTGAGAGAGGGATCATTGGAGGAACCAGCCTTCTTGATCTTGGCCGGACTTCGATCCGGATTGTATCCGTGTTCTTCTTCGATTAATGCAACTTCCTTCTTGTCCGTATTAATTGGTCCGACCTGCCGCTCCGCCCGCTTCTACAGCCGTCGGAGTATCGAGTTCTGCTATACGAGCACCGCTCGACATCGCCTCTGTCGCTCGACGACGCCAGATCTGCGCCGCTCCGCTCGATCTTCCAGCCCGCTCGACGACGCCACATCGCCTCTGTCGCTCGATCTTCCAACCCGATCGTCCTCGCCATCGCCACCGTGCGTCCTCGCCACTGCCGCTCGACCACTGACCGCTCGATCTTCCGATCCGCCAACGACGCACGTCTTCTTAACCGCTGCTACAGACGACGCCGCACAGCACGCCGCCGTCTGCGCCCACTTCCGCCTGCGCACGCTTCGATCAGCTCGGCACCGTGCCAGCCCCTTCGACCCAGCCCCAGCTCCACCCGGCACCGCCAGATCCGCTCGACCCAGCGCCCGATCGGCGTCCTCAGCCCGCCAGCGCTCCCAACCACCGCCCCGTGCGTCCTCCTCAGCCCGCCAGCGATCCCAGCCACCGCCCGTGCATCCTCCTCAACCCGCCAGCGCTCCTCGCCGCCGTCCCGGCCCCCTGCGGGCCAGATCTGCCCCGTGCCACACCGATCGCCCCGGGCCAACCTCCAACTCGGAGCAATCGTCCTCATATGCCAAAGAGCCGGATGGAAGCCCGCGTGGAAGCCCTCGAACACTCCCTCGCCACCATTAACTCTCGTCTCGAGGCACAGAACGAGCAGTTCACCTCGATTCTGACCATGCTCCAGAAATTGCAGCCCACCCAGCAATCCGGGCCCTCTACCGCCTCTGTTGTGGGATCCCCCAGCACCGTGCTTCCCGATGCTTCCGCAGCGGTGGAAGTGCCTACTCCACCGTACCGTGGACCTGACATGCCTACCTTCAACGGGTCTGACCCCCTCGGGTGGATTGCCCGCGCCGAGCAGTTCTTCGACATCCACCAGACCGCGCCGACACAACGGGTCTCCACCGCAATCATCGGCATGGAAGGGTCGGCCCTCCATTGGGTCCGTTGGCTCCGGCAGACCTCTCCCGACCTCTCCTGGCCAGCTCTCTCTGAGGCCCTCATTCAGCGGTATGACGCCCGCTACTCCGGCCACATGATCGAGCGACTCTGCGGGGTCCGTCACACTGACTCCATCGACTCATACATTGATGCCTTCGTGGAATTAGTCACCCATGTCCCCGGTCTTCCCCCAGACCATTACTTGGGGTTCTTCATGAACGGCTTGCAACCCCACTTCCGCTCCCGTCTCCGCACTCTCCAACCATTAACGGTTCACCACGCCATTGACCTCGCCCCCCTGGTGGAGGCAGAATTTCTCGCGACGTCCGGCGACATTCCTTCCCCATCACCTCCCTCTCGGCATCCCTCCCACACATATTTCTCGACCCATCCGAAACCTACACCTCCGCCACCTCCTCTGCCTCGGCCACCACTGATGGGTCCTCGCAACAACCGGCCTGTCCCCACCCACCGTCTCTCCAATCAGGAGTACAACGACTTACGAAGCAAGGGTCTGTGCTTCCGCTGCAAGCACCCCTACTCTCCTGGTCATGAGTGCTTCGTGAAGGAGTGTCGTGTCCTCATCGGCGACGACGTGGCCGCGCTCTCCGCCACCGACTTCGACGCCCTGCTGCTCTCGGACGGACTACCGCACGACGCCCCGGGCACCTCGACGGAATCCCACTACTGACCGGCGGGCGGCGCTCCGACCTTGGGGACAAGGTCGCTTTTCTGACGGGATGTATTGTTACGCGCACGCGCCATCCCATTTTATCATTACTGTTTTTCTTTAAATATATTAGGTTTGATGTGAGCCCCCTCCTCCCTATATAAGGAGGAGGTATGGAAGTGTTATTTTCATCCTTGGATCATTAGGGATTTAGGCTCTCATTTGAGAGAGGGATCATTGGAGGAACCAACCTTCTTGATCTTGGCCGGACTTCGATCCGGATTGTATCCGTGTTCTTCTTCGATTAATGCAACTTCCTTCTTGTCCGTATTAACCTTCCAGTGATTTTGGAAGTGCTCCTTCGGATATCAGCCACTTTGACGGTTAAAATCTTCTACAATCTTCATCCATGCGCTCGAGCTGAAGGAACTGCTTTGTAACGACCAAATCCTCATAATATCGGAAGTATTGTCCGCTTTGGTTCATCTCAGCCCATACTAAGCTGAACCGCAAGTTTTATCCTTTTCCAAAGGTTGCAAACGAGCACTTTCCAGGAGGTCACCCATCTCAGGACTACTCTCACCATAGCACGCTTAACTAGGGAGTTTCCAACACAACTCCATCACTTGCTCGGAAAAGGGCACCTCCAATATTTGATGATTCGAATAATTACTTAAGCCCAACAACTTTCGGTTTAATTCCGATGTGAGATCCAGTTCATTCTTGCACCTTCTTTCACCTAGAGGCTTGTCATCTCAGAAGCCTGTCAAGAGCTGCTTTCTCAGAGCTTCACTGTGCTCAAAGCACTCCCAACAATCATCGGACCGCCCTCATCGGATTCATGATGTTACACTTACGCCATTACCTTGTGTTTGATGTTAAGAACATCAAGTAGGGCCATATTGGCAAGTAACTGGCACGAGTTCACTCATGAACGACAACATTCTCACCGCCATCTTCTGACGCATTTATCAGCTTAACATAAGGCATACGATGATGCACGTCAATTGATAACATTTTTCTTATCATTCTTGCAATTAAAATATGAACAATTACTAAAAAGAATAAAGAAGAAGAAGGAATGCTGCTTACCTCCGATAGTAATAAGAAATGAATATGGATTTTCGAGAGGTAACGAGATGTACTAACAACACATGAGATGGCGAAACATCAGTTAATAGCTGCTCCGGTGAAGAGGACTCCAACATCCTTAGGTATTATGTGTGCTAGGGCAATATTACAATGCAAGAAAAAAGATCAGCTATTACAAACCGCCGATAAATCGAGTTCCAACTGGCAAGGAAGGACCTCCAGCCAAGCATCGACTCCTAAACACCAGCCAACTCATCTTCAAAGCTCGGGTAACAAAATACATACCACGAGGCTAGGACCATCGGCGGGCTTGGCATTCAGAGTTTCAACGATCTAAAAAGACCTAGCGAGGACCTGAAATCAGACTTTGTGAGAACCAACCGCTGCTCCGACGAGGGAGAAATCTGCCTTACTAGTGAAAATCAGCAGTTGCTCCCGTGACAAAGGAGAGAGAGATTGAGACAACACTATGTATACTGTTTGTGAGACCGGGGGATGGGAAAAATCTGGGAAGGGGTCAAGACTTCTTTTTTTTTTGGTGTGGGGGGGGTGAAGAAATAGGGTATACGGAATAAGAGACCGAATTAGACCTATTTTACCTACCCAAGGGAATTAACTATCCCAGAAAATGCAAAAGAATAAGGATCTAATTCCAATTCCGCCTCGGAATTAAATTTTCTGGTGTTTGGATGGAATAAGGCTATTACAGGCTTTATTGTTCCTCTAATCCCTCGTCCAACCATACCTCAGGTTTCTATTCCTTTAAATATGACCACAAGGCTTTGGTAATGACATTAATAAAGATAATGGTGACAAAAGCTAATCAGATTTTTCACCCAAAAGTGTGAAGTTGTCTTGTAGAAGCCTATCCAACCAAAAGCAACCAAACAAGGTAAACAAAACAAAATTGTAATGTTGAGTTATGTGGTAAGGTAAGAATAAGTCACCGCAACTCCTACAGTGGACACGCTACATTTAAGTAGTTGCCCATATGCAGTGCTTCTATCACAAGTTCTCGAACAAATCATAATACAAATATGCTTGTTTTAAAAAAGAATCTGAAAGTATTACAAGATGAGGCCTAATTTGAAATTACAAATTCTTATGATGCTTTATAATTAAGTGTTGTTTAGTTAGTAGATGAGCTATTCAACCAATTACATGACACAGACTTTTTGGATGGGTGATTTGCAGTGATCTTCTAGATAAACAAGCATTCATTCAACATCATTCGTTTCCTCCAAGCCTTCCCAATAAAATTAGCAAGTAATTGAAACATCATGGCAGAAAAATGAAAGAAGAAAGTTATTACTATGGGGGAACCAAATTTTGATTTAGTAAGATGAATGAATAAAACATTTTTATTTTACCATCCAAGTATTAAGAAACGAAGAACAACAAAATTACAAGAGTAATTAAAAAAACAAAGAGCTTGCCTGAATGTGTACTTCAAGGGGCACTGGTCTCACACTAGGCTTGAAATTGAACAAGCCAATCTCTTCAACACCCAACCAATCAGCTAAATCACTGAGGGTAAAGAAACAAAAAAAGTTCAGAAATATAAAATATAAATGCACACAGGGGCGCACACATGCACGGATGTTAGAGAGAGCACGACTAGAATAGAAATGTTGGGAAGGGAAGGAATGATAAGAGGAAAGTTGCATTTCAAGATAACAATTAAACATAAATGAGCGCAGGGGCGCGCGTGCGCACACACAGATTAGAGAGAGCGGTGCTGGGATAAAAATGGCAGGAAGGGATGGAAGGACAGAGGGAACTTCCAATTCAAAAAGACAATTGAATATGAAAAAGGTTGTGGTAATGAACTCCAAAAACAAACTAGCTGCATTTTAATGCGAAAACAAGCACATCTAAAAAAAAGACATTACTTTTGCATAAGAAAATTCGAAGTACAGCAACAATTTTTCGCATTCAACAGTTCAGACAAATAAAATATGCTATGATTTGTAACATTAGAACCAGATACATTGGAAAAACTTTTCTCCATAAAATCAACCACAAAATAGATCAGAGGTGCGTTAAGACGTCGACAAAATCTATGTCAATTTGCTAAATAGCAGTGTTTTTTCCAAGTATGTTCACTTGCTTATGCAAGCAGATTTTTACTTATCTGCACAATTCCAATATTAAAGTTTGTTATTATCAAAAGGGGAGATTATGGAGACCAACGATTCTAGGGGGTAGAGGTGATAGTTGGGAATTAAGAAACTCTTCAAGTGGTTTGTAGACGAATATTCTTAGTCACAAATTTGGAGGAAACTCTTAGGGTCCCAACCCATTATTGTTGTGACGCCGACCCCGGCGACAGGTAATAATAATGAAATTATTTATGCTAATTAACACGCACATCAACATTTGACGTAATATTTAGCGTGTATATGTGAGGTCGTAATGAAATCCAATTGAAATCGTAATAAAATAAAGTTATAATAACAAGTTAAATTAAACAGGTAGCTGGATTTAAATGGGACCGGATAAGGATTATCAAGGGACCAGCCGGTTCGTGACTCATACGCGAAAAATGCATGTGTGTCATGATATTAAGGCGCGGCAGGGTCTCGATAAGGAGGTAAAAGACCGAACCCTTTTCATTTTCCTTCACGCACACGGGATCCTTCTTTGCTCCAGACGCACGCCGCTCGACGCCGTTCCTCGCCGACGACCCAACCTCCTCCGATCTTCATGATTTCTTCTCCAATAGCAAGGTAAGCCCTCGCTCTACACTCCTTTTATTTTTATGTGAATATTTTGCTCGGTTTGACTAGGGCCGAAAACCAAGGTTTGGATTCCTTGGATTTTTTTTTCATTCTTTTTTCAATCTAAAGACTAAAAGAAGTTTCTGAAACCATATTTGATGTCAATACCTCTTCCATTTCACAAGTTCGCCCAAAATTAGTGAACCCTAACAGTAGAATGTCTGATTTTTCCTATGTTACGTAGTCCGGGGGCGGGAGAAGGGCTCGTATGCGTCAAATATATGTATTTCATGCAAATAATGAGGATCTTGTGGGAGGGGCAGCCAACTTTCAGTTTGGTTCGTACTAATTTTGAGGAATTAGGTTAAGTAAAAACTGCATGAAGGGTTATTAGGACGCTTCCACTCGCAATTAAAGCAAAACCCCTTATCAAAATATCAGGGCAGCCAACTTGTAGTTGGCATAAGGCTGAATTTGCAGAATTAGGTCATTTAAAACCTACATGGAGACTTTACAAGGCGGTGGGCAGACGGCTCGCGGCATAATTTGAAGGAATTAAATTATTTGGCGGCTTAGGTTGAACATGAAAGAAAAATTGGGAATGTACGGTAATTAATTAGAAGCTTAAGCATATTTACTTGCATTCGATAAATTATTGCGGACTGATTTTAGGATAATTGATGTATTGGAGAAGGAAAAATGAATGGGTAATATTTGTAACACAAGGAAGAATGTTGTAAATACTTCGACATACACACATTAGTATGTCAACGTAGTACGTCCATCTTTCTTAGGATATTATGGATTTAAAACCCGTGCAATATAACTCACGTGTAAGAGGAAAGGGGTTGGTAAACTAAACATAGGATGTTTCAAATTATGATACGCAATAAATTATTGTAGGACATGGCGTTCCACAGAGGAAAGGATAATGACCATCGCAAGGACAAAGGAAAGATTGGGGTGAGTTCTTACTCCTGCATTTTATTGTTATTGATTATGATGTTTTAATGCATACTTGTTTAGCTATTATAAGGACAAACACTGGAACTCTAAAGAGAACAAAAATGCAATGCATCCTTAAATGACAAACTGATGCGGAGCATACAAACGCTAAACCTGAACCGAAAGAATGACAAAAATGAAAATGATATGAATAAGGCATCGACGTAATGCGCTATGCTAAGAGTTGACCCAACTTGTGGAGGTGGAGTGAATGTCCTCCCATTATGAATGTTCTAAGATTCAGGAGTCATGGTTGGACACCAGTGCTAGATGATAGCTCTGAATCTGAAAAATGTGAGTGTACTAAACATAAGGCACACAATGAATAAATGAATGAATGATGAAATGAATTCTTAACATTGTCCAAATAAAGAAAACTGAAAAAGACAATGAATGATGAAATGCACACATTAAGTTATGATTTAATAATGATGGAATGCATATAATGAATGTTGAGATGAATGATGGAATGAATACAAGAATTGATGAAATAAATGATGAATTGCATATAAGAATTGATGAAATAAATGATGAATTACATATAATGCAAAATGATACAAGGAAACGAACTTGTAATATAAAAAGAATTAATGTATTTCATTATTATAAACTGTTGCTAATACTTTTGTATAGAAGGCACGAATTCACTTAGTCATTTGACTAATTATTTAGACAAATAAATTAATATAGGCGAAGGACGCTATGGTTCCCGATGTAGATGAGAGGAAGAAATTGCAAGTGTACAAGAAGTATCGCTTATGGGTGGAGCTGACTATGGTTGTGCACGGGATACTAGAGACTCAACGGGAGAGCTGCAAGGATCCGGACTACCTGCATGAGAGTTTTAAGTTTTATTTTATGTGGTTTAGTTGCATCTACATATGATGTATATACAATGTGTTGTAGTTGTTGTATTTCCTTTTGAAGCCCTATTTTTTTGTGTATCATATGTAGGGTTTGTAATGTACATTGTATAAAGATGTTTAATGAAATGAAATGATCTTTTTTGTCGAGCACTTTTCTTTTAGTACTCTGTCATGATATGATATTTATTTAATGCACGTTAAATGTTCTAGTCTAGTGTCTCTGACAAAATGAAATAAAAAAGTTATAAATTGTGGCGGTTTCCAATAAGTGGGGGTCGTTACAATTGTATCGTTAATATCTTTTATTATTAGTAATGAGTTTGTAGCCTAGGTAGACACGGTTCCGGCTCCGAAGTATCCCCTTCGCCTC
The DNA here is from genome assembly GCA_033032865.1 of Dactylorhiza incarnata. Taxonomy (NCBI): domain Eukaryota; kingdom Viridiplantae; phylum Streptophyta; class Magnoliopsida; order Asparagales; family Orchidaceae; genus Dactylorhiza; species Dactylorhiza incarnata. The sequence goes on from JAWHQI010000275.1 coordinate 2,786,213, forward strand.
CGTCCAATACTCCGGCGAGCATACAACAACTTGGTATCAGAGTCATTTTGATCCTCCTCTTCCGCCAAAGCCGTCATCAACAACTTCCAAACCCTAACATCCCCCCTTCTTCTTTCATCTCCAGCAAGAGTTAAGCAATTGCATCGTGTGTTCTCGATGTCGTCTTCCGCAACCAACGAAAGCTCCAGCGACCTAAAAGCATGTCGCTGCCTGCACTGTGGTTTCGAGCCCAGACGTCAGCCTTCGACCTTTACATCGTCTCCTTCTAGAGGTTGCAGCCTCCATAGACGATCCAACCCGACGTGAAGCACTCTACTGCAGTCTCCAGCGACGTCCAATGCAGCCTCCATCGACGATCCAACTCGACGAGCCCCATGCCGTCCTCTGCATCTCCCGCAAAAGATTGGCGGGATTCACCTCCCGCAGCAGATCGACGACGCCCAATCTCGTCGATTCCTCTTCCTTCTGCATCGACGATCCCAGAACATCACCGATCTTGCCCGTCTTCGTCGACGAGTCGCCCATCTCTTCCAGCAGGCATGCACGTGCGTGCTCCTTTCGAACCCATCTCTTCCAGCCGGTCTCGCCTGCACGCTCATAGAAGCCTCCAGCACTCTGCTGCAGCATTTCGACCCATCCACCTCAAGCAGTACACAAAAACTACAGTCGTAAGCGCCTCGACGCTCCAGCTTTTGACACCAGATCGGCTTTCTATTGTTGATCTATGCATCACCGGGCATTACCTTCTTCCAGCTACTAGCCTATCTGAGGCCACGCCTCCGTCGGCTCCTGTGCGGGTTTCTCCTGCATCAGAGGCTCTCTTCGTTGACCACTCTCGTCTGATCACATGAGTACACTAAGGAACATGATGCAAACGTTCCTGAATTTCCTAGAAGCACGCTTTCAAAAAGCCAACGCACGTCGCGGGGAAGACTTTATCACCCTCTCCAATAAGCTCACTGATCTTACAACCGTCATTGTTCTAATCCATGTCCAAGGTACTAACAGTCAAGCGCATCCACTGCTCGTTGTGTAGCCATCATCCACCTCCATCCAACGCCCTACGCTCCAATTACATGTTTTGTTAACCCAGCTGGTGTCATTCCTTTCAGTGACTGTTCTCCAGTCAACGCCGCAACTTCTGATTGTCGCGACTCATATTCAGCAGACACACTTACCCCGTCATCAACCATTATGCATGACAGACTCTCCTCAGTTATCGGTTGCACCACGCTAGATCCCTGCAGACCACCATGACATCTATGAGCACGTCATGAGCCCCTACCTCAATGACGCATCTGCTCCGAACTCATGCTACAAAGAATTATTCTGGAGTGAAGTTAAGGAATCTGATGATCACACCAATCGTGTCGCGCTCGAGCTTGAGGGCAAGCTCGATTTCAAGGAAGGATGAGATGTTAGGGGTCCCAATCTCATTATTGTATCGTTAGTATATTTTTATTATTAGTGGCGTGCTTAGTGTTAGATGGTCAGGTTTTGCATTTAAGAATAATCTTGTAACCTATTTAAAGGCAAGTATTGGTCTTGTAATGTTATCAAAGAAGTGTTTTCTCATTTCCTTGTCTTGTGAAAGAGATTTTGGTAGCTCTCTCCTCCCGAGCAAGCCCCGCCTAGACAGTCGCAGTTCCGGATCTGAAGTATCCCCTCTGCCTCCGACCACTACTCCGGCGAGCACACAACAGAAACTTATGAGAGCCCATTTGGGTCAATTGGTTGCAGTACCAATAAGTAGCAATTTCTCAAATATCAATCACTTACGAAGCGTTATTAAAACAATGAAGACAAATTACAAAAAAAAACGCTAAAATAAATATAAAAATAATCAATCCTTGAGATATTGTTGTTGAACCCTCGGGCAAGATAAGAATTCATGAGCGGTGAAATAGCATATAAGAAACTCAAATTTCTACTAATGCTCAACTATCTAATTGCAAGTTATAAATATATTATATAAAGAGATAAGGTAGATTATCTAAACAAAAAAATCAAATTAAAAGAAAACTTAAATAGTATTAAACAAGTTTTTCATTATTATTATTATTCAAATAAATTAAATTTTAAAATTAGATAAATAAATGGTCCAAAAATTCTTGAAAATTGGACAGGTTTAGCTCTTTTATGGCCTAGCTCGATTCGATGAGCTTATCCTGCATGAAACTGAACATCTTGGGCTAATGAAATCTTTCTGTTGTCAGAACCGATATAGCATTTCTAGCTACTTAGTAGAAGCCTGAGTAGCATAATAGAATCACATCATGATTTGCACAAATTTCCTCTGTAATAACAAGTACCGCAGACTTCAAAGTACCTCGACTTGGTCTCAAATTAGTACCATTGAAATGAGTATGAATGCTACTGTTGACAGGAAAAGCGTGTATAAACACATTAGAACCATGCAACTTGCAAAGTCAATAGGTTTTATGGCTTTGATAGGTAAGGATACAAGAAAGTGCAGAATATATGTAAAAGAAACATAAACCAAATCATAAATTTTCATAAAGGAAAATTTAACACTAAATTAAGTTTGTATAACCATATGGCTTCATCAAATAAAATAAAACTAATTTACAAATTAGTATATAATTCATGCAAGTTAATGGAATATTGAAATGTATATAAATTGTCGAATTGTTAAACAATGAAAGATGAGGAGATTCAACAAAAGATTGGAACAAAGCCCAATTAGTTGTTTAAGTTATTAGATTCAACTTCGTGTTCAGATTTAGGTTATGTCATAAATACAGACTTACATTCAGCTTTAATCTCATACATAAATTTATAACATTAAGAATTTTTATATATCTTCATATTCTTGAGAAATTATCATTATTATGCTTGGAGATTTAGAATCTATATGAATTTTCATGACATATAGCAGACAACTTCCGTACAAGTAATTGATCAATTTTCTTGGGATCTTTAGAAGATGTAGGTGGAATCTGAGTGGGGAGACTACGCAATGGCCAACTTAATAGACAGGCTGAGTTGTCATAGTGATGATACTCTTATTAATATTATTTTTAGAGGGGGGGGGGGGGGGGGGGGGGGGGGTCGCCGGGTTCCACTCTGGTATGAGGGGGAAAAAGGGGGGAGGGGGGGGGGAGAAAAAAGAAAAAGAGGGGGAGGAGAAAAAAGAGGGGGAGGAGAGGGAAAGGAGGAGGGAGAAAGAAAAAAGAGGGAAAGGAAGAAAAAATGAAGGGAGGGAGGGAGAGAACGCGGCCACAATTTGCGAAAGATAGACATTTGGCTCTCCGCGGAGATCCAAATGGCTCTCCGCGGAGAGCCAAATGGCTCTCCGCGGATATCTAAATGGATCTCCGCGGAGAGCCATTTGGATCTCCGCGGAGAGCCATTTGGATCTCCGCGGAGAACTTTGTGCTCTCCGCGGAGAGCTTTTTGCTCTCCGCGGAGATCTTTTTGCTCTCCGCGGAGAGCCTTTTGGATCTCCGCGGAGAGCCTTCTATATCTTCACTGATTTCATTTAAAGCTATAATTTTGACCCATTTGAAAACGGTATTCATCCATGAAACAATTGTTATTATAGACAAACATTACAAATGTACATGAATAATGTTTCTTAATTTACATCAATCAACCACAAAATTTTTAAAGATGTCTGCACAGATCTGGGCTCTAAACATAGGCATATTTTTCTGCCAGTCTACGCAACTCTCCCAGCTCATCAGCCCTTCCTTCGCTATGTGCTCCATATACTTCATAACGAAGACACCGCAGTCCACGGAGTTCTCCTGCTGTGGTATACCAGCAGTCAAGTCGAGTTTCCAATTGGAAAATCCTGCGTGGACTTTTTTAACGGTCGCCTTCTGGAGCGCAGAAATCTGCATTAACACAAATTTGTTCGTACATTAGTAACTCGTAATGTACAATACTACATTGCATGTCAATGAACTGTACTTACAGCTTCTTTAGCGGAAACTTTTCGTTGGGCATTACGCAGAGAGTCATGTATAAGCCACTTCTTCTCTTTAACCATACCCACCAATAAATACCAGTGTTGACTATAACATACTGGCATTAGAATCATTTTGATATTGGCAAGATTCTCCTTGGTAATGCCCTCAAGGAATGCAGCTACAAGCTTAGATTCTCCGTCATTGGACCTTGGGAAGTGCAACTACATAATTTGTAACATTTTTTAGCAATGCAAACAGAATTATTAATGTATAAAGCACTGATAGGGAGATCATACCAAAAAGTTCGGACTGATGTACATAAACGGATGATACGGTTCTTTATCCCGATCTCTACGCAAAGTCAAGATCTTTGCGTAGGCATCAATGTGACAATCTTCGACGTATTTGTCCGTCAGAAGAGCATCCATGTCATCTCGAAATCCGACTATATTCCATTTATTGAATGCTTGGTCGTTCCTGAAACATTAGAAAGTCATCGTCAATATCAATGTGCATAGATCAAAATTTTGAAAATATAAAAGTGTATAATGTCAAAAGGGCACCTCGATGGTATGACGCTCATACGCTGATGGATGATATCTCTATCTTCTTCAGCTATTAGCGGTCTCTCCGGATAGTCAACGGGGTACACATCAATTTCATCCGCCTTTGTAGTTTTAATTTCTCTTTCTCCCAATGGGGAGTCTAGAATATCAGTAATGGAAGTATCGTGAGGGGTAGTGAGGGTGGTAGCGTTTTGGTGGGCGGGGGATCTAGAGATACTCGGGCTAGATGATGGCGAGGAATGATGAATGAGTGTGTCTATATCAGCACTCATGGATTCAAGACGTTCACCTACACTGTGATTAAAACTAATTAAATCACTATGTAATCTATCTATTTTTTTGTCTAATCTATCTACAGAACTATCTATCTTGCTATCTAATAAAGCAAATTGATCTAACATCCTATGTTGGAAATCAATCCAAAACTGTGCCGGAGGGATAGATGGTGTGCTAGGTGGTGGGGGAGGTGCTGATGTGCTGGGTGATGGGGGAGGTGATAATGATGAGGGAGGTGGTAATGATGTGGGAGGTGGTGGTGCAAACTTCATTTTTTTTACTACCCTAGATGGCGAGACTATTGGTTTTCTCTTAAATGTGGGAGGTGGTGGTGTCCACTGTGTTGTCACGTCTGAACATAACAACTTCTCTGTCGGTGTTATTTCATCTAGTACTTCCAACACCTAAAAAGAAGAAATACAACTATTGTATTGGATAGTTCAAAAGTGGTTGTTAATCGAATAAACTAAATTATTTACCTGCTCATCCAAGAGTTTTGCAACAGTCCCCATCTCTTTCATTGAAAATGAGACCTTCTCCGACCATCTTAATATTCGTGGCCTCAACGACGGATAGTGCGGAGCGAAGGTGGTGGTGTGCTCGAGGAACCAAATCTATATCAAACATTGCAATAGTTTAGAACATATTAAACAAATTTCATTTTAGGAATTAGAAATATAGATACTTACAACGAGAACATGGGTGCATCCATAGATGTATCCCATTGAAGACTCTGGCCAATGTTGCAGTTGGCCTTCTTCTGCAACAGGTGGCAGCTTCTCCACCATCGACCTGAACGACCTCATAACGAAGGTATAGATCGCTTCTGGCCAATTGAACTTTTGAAATTTCTCCAAGCTGGAGACCTCCTCGAAGAACATTGGCATCCTCTCCGCGCTCGAGGGGAAGAAGAAATTGCACAGAAGGTGCAAAATCAATATCTTCATCGTCACAGGGGACGACCCTTTCTCCATCGATTGAAGTTCCGTCTTCAAATCGGACTTCGTTAGCGGTCCAAATGGCTTGGTAGTCAGGATGACTTCCTCCCCATGGTTCGGCAGACCCAATATCATTGCCACGTCATTGGGGGAGAAGGTTAGCTCCCTCGATCCAATGACGAAGACATCCTTCTCTATATCATACCAGTTTAGTAGACCGTAAAGAAGGGGAGTGTTCTGCGATACCTTTGGTGCATGGAAGATATGCCAGATGTTGGCATCCATCAGCATCTTCTTCTGATCCTCCTCCAATCGTTCTAGTATTGCTGAACTTAGGCTAACAAATGAGTTTAAATAGCACCTTGAGCTCAAAAAATGGATTTTTTTCTGCCCCATTGATCTGCAAAATTTATAAACATATGTTACAATAGAGGGACAAGAAGAATAAATTGGAGAGAGAAATAGAGGAAGCAAACGGCTCTCCGCGGAGAGCAAACGGCTCTCCTCGGAGAGCAAACGGCTCTCCGCGGAGAGCTATGTAGCTCTCCGCAGAGAGCAAACGGCTCTCCGCGGAGAGCAAACTGCTCTCCGCGGAGAGCTATGTAGCTCTCCGGGGAGAGCCATTTGCTCTCCGGAGAGCCATTTGGATCTCGTTGAGATCCAATTGGCTCTCCGTGGAGAGCCATTTGGCTCTCCATGGAGTGCCATTTGGCTCTCTGTTTAGATCCAATTGGCTCTCCATGGAGAGCCATTTGGCTCTCCGTTTAGATCCAATTGGCTCTCCGTTTAGATCCAATTGGCTCTCCATGGAGAGCCATTTGGCTCTCCGTTTAGATCCAATTGGCTCTCCATGGAGATCCAATTGGGTAATGGCCTAAATGAGGTACAATTGTATCATGGAATAATAAGTGCAAATTATTGTGTTATTTTCAAATCATTTTTTTACTATAATACATATAAAAAACATACCTTTCATGGTTTCACACATACTGTTGCAAGCTCTTTTTTTTGTTAATATCCTTAACCTTTTGCTTGAGCTGCACATCGGATCGAACCCGAAACTGGTTCATCCCCAACACCCGTGCGACTCGCCCCCAGTACAAGAAACGCTTGCCTAGGCTCTTCCAAGACATTTGATCACCAGTCGACGATTTCACATGGGAGCGCTCTGCTGGACTAGTTAGCAAGTAATTGAGCAGCTCCTTCTCCGATTGGGAGAACGGCTCTCCTGTAGCTGGGGCGGGGACGATGGCCTCCATTATCTGATTGAAAGTCGGCAATTGTTGATTTACCATGAATGGAGGACGAGAACCAATCTCGCTGACAGCGGACGAGATGCCCACATTAGGTTCCTCTGTCGTCGTGATGACTGCAGAAGACGCTGGTTGAGTTAAATTATTTGTGGACGGAGTTTCGGCTGGCAATGATTGTGTAACAACCGGCGATGGTTGAATGTAGATGGCGTCTTGATCACCGAGCTCCTTTTGCGCTTCGGTATGCGACTGCAAAGTGTTTGATGTCCTTTTCCTTTTGAGACGTCTAAGATAATCCCAACGATTTTGAATCTCCTTGTGGGTCATCTGAACTAGATCCTCACGGCGTGCAGCAATGCGGGCGTAAGCTGGGGCGACCACTTTGGTCCAGTGAATGTTGCCGGCATGCCCAGCATCAATCTCGTTTTGAACAAGTCGATCAATGATATCGTCCGCTGATCCTTCAATTACTAGATCGGGCGGGGACGTTTGCAGATCTGTTGCAAGGGGCTGACTTGAACTGTGACTTGGGGCGCCGGTTGTAAAAGTGACGCTTCGAGTTACTGTTGTGGTGACAGTCTCTTCTAACTGGATGAAACTATCCTCACGGCCCGCCTGCGTTGGAGCAATCAATGACGCGGCCAGATTTAGTGCAGTAATGATGCTGCGTTTTGGCGCTGCTCGTTGAATGGGCAATCTGAAACGAGACTGGGCAACCATATCCTCCAAGTACTGTTTAAGAACCTGTTCTGTTTTTGGCCGAATGAACCGTTTGAAAGCGTAATTGGTGCTATGTAAAGCCGAGACAAGAACAGACCAAATTCGATGCAATTGTGGAATATGCAAGGATTCAATTGGAAAATCTTTTAGATCAAGCAGTTCATCGGGTTGAAGAAATTTGAGAGCCACCATTCTGAGTAAGCGTCGTTCGAAGGGGTTGATCATTGGTGAAGTGCTCATCACTTTTTCCCAGAGATTAAGGCCTTCTAATGCCGATTGACGTTCATTGCCCAACGCGTTGAGGCTGCGAGATTTTTTATGGTGATTTGAAGAAGAGCTTTGCCCATGCGATGTTGGTCCGGGTTTTCTGCGCTTGCGACTGGACTGAATAGAATGGGGAGTGTTGCTTATATCAGTATGGTTTAGCGGTAGTGCTTCGTCTTCTCCAATGCAGTGATGATCATCGTTCGGAGTCCTCTCCACAGCAGTTGCGGCAACCTCAAGCGCATCGTTCACAATCGCATCGAACGTGTGGCTCGACCAAATTGCATTATCAGCTATTGTTTCGGCAATCATTCCAACGGATTCTAGCTGACCTGCTGGAATTTCTGGAAGTTGAGGAAGGGATTGTCCAAATGCCGCCGTTAATCCAAACTCGCCGTGGCAATCCTCAATCGAGAGAGGCAACATATGAAACATTGTCGACATAGACGTTTGGGAGGGAGTTATGCCATCGGTCGAAAGAGCTGCGAGATATTGAGTGAGAATGATATGCATACCAGAGATTGGCAAATATGCCCAGCGAGGATCAAATTGGAGTTCGCCGCGAAAGTTGATTTGAGCGACCACGGCATGGAGCAGCAAGATCCCTCCATCCAGGGACATAGTCTCCGGGAAAATGGCTCGTCCTTGACGCCATAAGTTTTCGTTCTTCCCCGATCCACGACGTAGAGTCGAACGGAAGAAGCGATCCACGACGGTGTTTGACGCCCCTACAGGCGGTGTTAAGCAATTTCTGATGTGCTTTTTCTGCGTCTCGTGGCAAGATAGAAGTTTGGTCGTCACAATGCGCTTCGACGGTGACACATCATTCTCGTTTTCCCAGTTTTTAATTCGATCCAACAATGCATCAAGTTCAGCCTCAATGATGGAGCCTTCCCGCATTGAAGCATGTCCATTGCCAACAATGATTTCGGCCACGCCAGCCATAAATAGTTCCTGCCGAGCTCGATCCGTGCCGTTCGAATTGTCCCTATACCTCGTGATCAGGTGATGATTGTCTAGGAGAACAATGATGTTGTCGAAATCTTGTAGCCATTCTCGGTCATCGCAGCACTTGTCAAGGTACATGATGAGCAGAGAAGTATCAATATTGTAAGCATTGTACCGGTTCTGCAAACTCCGACCAACAAATCGACGCTCTGCATTGCCCGTAGTCGATGTGAATTGATGGGAGAGAATTTGTTGGCGCTCGTTCATGATGGAGTGCAATCCTTCAACGGGGGAAAATTTCCTGCCATTGAACTCGTCCGTCAATTTCATGCGTCCCGGCACGTTGTGATGATGGTCAGCCGAGAGATGAGTCCCGGTTATGGCGCCTTCCATTCGGTTGAAGAAAGAAAGTTGGCGAGCAATGCAGTCATTGATTAGGCGTGAAAGCGTTGATTCCACTGGACCAAGAGTGTCATTGTACCCGTTACAATGCTGAAAAAATGATGGGAAATCAGGGAACACTGCTGGATCCTTCTGCCATGACGTTTGCCCAATTGCTGCATCCCATAAGCGCATATCCAAATACCACGACACGTGACCACGATATAGTGCGGCTTGACGCATGTATCGAGTCGTTCGTGCACAACGAATCACCTTGGCTGCATCAGCAATGCCGGAACGAGACGTGTACAAGTCGTATGCCATTTGAACAAGACCGACGTCGTGTGCGCTCTGTTCGAAAAGTTGCACAGGATAGTTAAGGATGATGGCTGTCGGGATCAACTTCTCGTTTTTTGCCTCGTCCATGACCTGGAACGTGGCACCACAGCCGCCGGAGGTGTTCGACTTCTTGCACATGTATCTAGCACTGATAGAGAATGCAGTGGTGTCGATGCAATCGACAACTCGCGGGGCACTTAATTGCTTGCGGGAAAGAAAGCCGACTTTGTTGCAAGATGGACATGCACCCGCTGTCACATTGACGTCGTACTGCCGTTCCGGATCAATCACGAACAATGGTTTCAAAAGATACGCATTCAGGTCAGGTCGCTTGTTCCACAGTGGCACTGGCGGATCGATTCGGATGGGAAGGCGAATGCCATCCTCCATCATTTTCACTTGGATCTTGATCCAATCTTCCTGAATTTTGTTCAACGTGCCTGATTGCTTCCCACAAATGCACGGCTCAGTAGTGGGGCGGTCGAAGGCTGACGAATAGAATGGAGGCGTTTGGGTCGGAATCGATTCGGGTAGAATTTCAGGGCAGCGATGAACGAGGGTCTCTACTGATCGTTGTGTTTTCGCAATGTCCCACAGCACAATGTCAACACCATTCATTGCCGATAAAGACAAATAGTCAAATAATCTAGTCACCAAACCCAAAGGTTAGATTAGTAGCCAATAATACTAGGATCCTATTTTGAGTAACTATAATTGGTTATAGTAGCTTGCCTAGGTTATTTCCTACCTCACCTTCCAAATTATATGCTAATTATAATTTATTTCCAAGGATTGTCATAGAAGAATGAACAAACAAACGTATTTCCTAAAAACAGAAATTAAAAATTTTGGTTTGCTCTCCGCGGAGAGCCAAACCGCTCTCCGCGGAGAGCCAAACGGCTCTCCGCGGAGTGCCAAACGGCTCTCCGCGGAGAGCCAAACCGCTCTCCGGCTCTCCGCAGAGAGACAAAGGGCTCTCCTCGGAGAGCCAGTGGATCTCAGCGGGAGAGTCGTTTAGCTCTACGCGGAGAGCCATTCTATCCTCACGTCGGATAGCCATCAGCGGAGAGCCAAACAGATGCGATAATGGTGGATGCGATACATACCTTGCGGAGAGGAGGATGGGTAGGCTGCGCCGAAGAGCTCTTGTGTATAATCGGATTGGAGAAGGAGCGCCGGAGAGCAGAGTGATCACTGCCGGAGACGATGGGGGAGCTGCGACGGAATCAAACCCTAGAACGCCGAAATGCGAGAGAGAAATTCACGAGGAGAGCGAGGAGAGCGGAGTACGGAGAGGAGAAATGAAGGGGCGCGGGATTTCAGCGAAGCAAATCGTTATATTTTATATTTTTTTATTATTGCGCTGAATATAATAATAGTATTCAGTCGGATTCAGTCTACCAGAGTGAGGCCCGACCGGGGGGGGGAGGGGACAAATTATATATATATATATATATATACACACACACACGTTCAACTTTTAAGCTTCATGATATGCTACAACTATATTCCTGGGCACAAAATGTCGTACCTATGTATTAATTTTGGGCTGAAGATAATTCACAAATCTGCATCTTCCCACATTTCATTTTCAAAATCAAATCTAAAATTTACCGCTTCAAATTGATCTAAATATTCATTATCTGTGTCTTGACTCAGAGCTATCAATTTTTTTACTGTTATACAAACTTCTAATAAATAAACATATTTATCCTTTATCCTAACATTTATATGAGCCCGTTCAATAGGATGGTAATGGAGAAAATTTTTGCTGAGATAACCGCACAGAACATCTGTGCGCCTTTAAATACCCTGGGCCCACCTTTGTCACCTCCTTTCCGCCTCTTTCCCTCGCCAAAAAAAAGAAGGCGGAAGCTTCTCCCTCTCCCTTCGCCATCTTCCCCTTCATCAGAGCAGATATCGACGGCTCGGAATACTGTTGTTCCCTGCGACAGAGGTGTTTTCCGGCGACAGAGGCGTATTCCGTCCCCTCATTTCCGAGCTCCAAGTAGTTTTCTATTGTTCTCCCTCACTGCCATTTCTATCATCCTTATCCTGGTGAGGTTTTAGGATTTCCCTCGCAGAAAAAGCGCAAAAAACGCAAGAAGCCGGAATGCATTTAATTTTTTTTAGTTTTTCATCATGATTTTGAGGTGTTTTTAAAATGACAGGTAGTTGAGTCTTCCAAATGGCTACTTCAAACCCCGAGATCCCCAGCCCCCGAGCTACTGATGAAACGGTAAGTTTTATAATTTGTGTGAATTCAGCAACTCCCTTCGAATATAGCGCGCTGGAATTTTTATAACTGTACAAATTAGGTAATTTTTCAACTGGATTTTATATCAAATTTTTCTAACTGTATAAAGTAACCTGATTTGTGACTGGATTTTTGGTTCCTTTTTTGCAACTGTATGACTAAACTTATTTTCTGACTGGATTTAGGCTGCATTTTTTTAGATGTATGAAAAAACTAATTTATGAATTTTTATGTTTCAACTGCATATAATTAAAAATATGAAGACTGATGCTCTCTATGAACCTGTTTTTTTTATTCTCTCAGGTTAAGATAGAACCCGTTGTGTTTCCTACCGTCCATTCAGATGAAGAGGCCTACAAAATATATTGTGATTACTGGCATGAGTAACATGTCTGCTTTATTGACGTTATCCGCGGTGATATGACTAATAAGCCTTTCAGAGTTGTTCACCCTGCTCATTATGTAGTACTACACAGCAGTCGACATTAAGAATTGTTTAAACAATAAATTTTGAAATTTTTTGCAAAAATAACTTACAGCATGATCAGGAGATATGTATAAAAAAACTTCTAAATTGCGTCGGCGATCTCTTTCTTCGGGCACTGAGTGTTAGTGCATATATATTTAAATGGACGCCCGACAACCAACCGACACCTAACAAGTCGTCTAATAACGACCTAGTCATATGTACATTCCCACTATGGAAGATTGTTTGGTTGCTGCGATAAGGAAAATTAGTTACTCAACTTAAAATCCATCAACGATTTTGATTTGCAAACATAGACATGTACCTTTTTGTAAATTGTTTAAGGACAAATCCAATAATTTCACGTTGCCGAGCAGTTATTAGGGCACTGCCAAGATAAGATGCCTCAGAATTCACCTTTGTTCCTATGTTCGGTGGAGACCTGTTCGGTGTGTTCTTCTTATTATAAACCCTCTGCAGTGGTGTGGGATGAACGAGCGTCATCTCGAGTGTAGAAACAGGGGTAGTATCAATAGTAGGAAATACTGCGGAAGGTTCGGGAGATGGTCTGGGGGATTGTTCTGGGGATGGAGCGGGTCTACCACTTGCTTGTTTGAACCATGACTCGCGTAAATTCCTTAGGGATTGGACATCCCTCCTAACCTCATTTATGGCTAACCTGAGCAGATCCTCCATACCTCTCAAGCCCTCGGCCGCCCTAAGCACCTCCTCCTTCTCCCTTCTAACCCTTCTTAGGAACATCCTCTCCTTCTTTCTTTTTTCCTTCTTCTCCGCTCTCTGGTCCTCCAATCTTTCAGCGTCATCTGTATTGAACTTCACATTTATTTTCTTCTTCCTCACCTACAAAGCAAAGCAGACCATATGAAAACAGTTGAAGGGCGAGGAATTGTAATAATCGTGATAATGATTAAACCAACCCACTTATTCATATATATAGAGTAAGGGATAAAACCAAAAGGTAACGAGGACAAAACTACCCTTAACCGGGTATTTACACAATGATATAATAAAGACTTAAATTCAACTCTCCCCCTCAAGTCGAACGATAGAGGTCTGTCATTCCGAGTCTGTAGATATCATCTATAAAGATATCGCCCCCTAAGCTCTTTGTGAAGACATCGGCCAACTGATCTCTGGAGTGAACAAAGGGGGTAACTAAATTTCCTTTTTCGATGTGATCTTTGATGAAATGGCGGTCAACCTCAACATGTTTCGTTCTGTCATGCTGGACCGGGTTATGAGCAATACTGATAGCGGCCTTGTTGTCACAGAATAGAGAGATAGGAGTGTCATCCTGAAGGTCCAAGTCCCTCAATAATGTGTGCAGCCATAAGCCTTCGCAGAGTCCTTGAGACATTGACCGATACTCGGCTTCAGCACTAGATCTGGCCACCACATTTTGTTTCTTGCTACGCCATGTGACTAAATTGCCACCAACGAAGGTGCAATAGCCTGTAGTAGATTTCCTGTCATCACGGCTTCCGGCCCAATCCGCATCGATAAAGACTTCAATCTTCAAATGATTGTTCTTTGAAAACATCAAACCCCGACCCGGAGCCTTCTTTAAGTAACGGAGGACACGATATGTGGCAACCTGATGTTTGATCCTGGGGCATGCATATATCTGCTCAGGATTCCAACAGCATATGTGATGTCAGGGCGAGTGTGTGAGAGGTATAACAGCTTTCCTACCAATCTCTGGTAACTTGCAGCATCTATGCGATCTCCGTCAGTATCTTCATCGATCTTATGGTTCTCCTCCATAGGTGTGTTAGCGGGAGCGCACCCAAGCATCCCGGTCTCAGTTAACAAATCGAGCACATACTTGCGTTGCGAGATGAAGATTCCCTGATCGGAGCGAGTCACTTCAATTCCCAGGAAGTAGCGGAGCCTTCCCAGGTCCTTTACTTCAAAATCTGCAGACAGGAAGACTTTCAGCTTCGAGATTTCATCTGAGTCATCTCCAGTGATCACGATGTCGTCCACATAAACAATGAGAACAACAATCTTCCCCTCATTTTTCCTGATGAATAGGGTATGATCAGAATGTCCCTGTTGGTATCCAAACTTGACCATAGCCTTGTGGAACCTGCCAAACCAAGCCCTGGGGGACTGCTTCAACCCGTAGAGGGATTTCCTTAGGCGACATACAAGGCTTTCTTGCCCCTTTTTCACAAATCCTGGGGGAAAGGTCATGTAAACTTCTTCATCAAGGTCACCATGTAGGAAGGCATTTTTGGCGTCCAGTTGATGAAGATCCCAGTCCAAGCATGCCGCACAAGATAGAATAACACGAACAGTGTCCATCTTGGCAACAGGAGCAAAGGTCTCCTGGTAGTCGACTCCCTGAGTCTGAGTGTAACCGCAAGCCACCAAACGGGCTTTGTACCGCTCAACTTTGCCATCCTGATTTTGCTTGACAGAGAACACCCATCTAGAACCAATGGCTTTCTTTTCAGGAGGAAGAGGGGTGACGTCCCATGTGTGATTTTTCTCCAAGGCTGCCATTTCCTCCTCCATTGCATGAGCCCATGCCTGAGTGTCAAGTGCCTCCTGCCACGTCTTAGGGATAGTAATCATGTACAAGGAGGATATAAAAACCTGATGAAGCTGGGAAAGATGACCATAAGCAACATGATTTGAGATAGGGTGAATAGTACACACAGTTTTACCTCTTAGAGCAGTAAGGGGAACATGCAGATCAGAATCTGAATCTGAGTCCAAAGATGGCACCGGCAACGACGGAATCACGGAGGATTGTTCACCTGTTTGTCGGCGACAATATATATGAGGAAGAGGAGAGATGAGGGGCAGATTGTGGTATGTAGTGGAAAATGACGTAGGGATAGGTGACAAAGGGGAATGTAGGTGAAGGAGGTGTAGGAGGAGCTGAAGGAGTGGCAAGAATAGGTGAAGGGGTGTAGGAGGAGTGGCAGGAATAGGAGGAATCAGAGGGAGACGCACCGAGTCAATAAGCCCATTAATAAGCTCATTCTCCCCCTGACGAACAGTGTGAGGCGAATCGACATAGTAAGATTCCTCCTCACGGAACGTCACGTCCATGGTACAGAAGACACGTCTGGTAGGAGGGTGGTAGCACCGGTACCCCTTAGTGGTGGCAGAGTAACCAATGAAGACACAACATAGAGCCCGAGGATCAAGCTTGTCACGCTGAGGCTGATGAACGTGAACAAAACAAACACACCCGAACACGCGGAGTGGAAGGTGAGCAGTATGAACAACGGAAGTCGCAGAGAGACGAGTTAGAGGAGTAGAAAAATCGAGAACCCGGGAGGGAAGACGATTGATAAGATGAGTGGCAGTGAGGATAAAATCACCCCAATATGATTTTGGGAGATGCATGGTATGGAGAAGGCACCGGGCGACATCCAGGAGATGCCGGTTTTTCTGCTCAGCGACACCATTTTGGGTGGAGGTGTAGACACAAGTAGTTTGGTGAATAATTCCATGACTCGGGAGGTACGATCCAAACGCTCCACGATCATCGTATTCCCCCCCCCCCCCCCCCCCCCACCCCCCCCCCCCCCTTATCGCTACGAAGAACACGAATGGTAGCATGGAACTGGGTTTGCACCATTTTATGGAAGGCTTGAAAGACAGAAAACACCTCATTTTTTTCTTTAAAAGATAAACCCATGCCGTGCGAGAAAACAATCTATAAAAGTAACAAACCAACGATATCCATTTAAAGAAACCACAGGGGAAGGTCCCCAAACATCAGAGTGTATAATAGCAAAAGGGGTAGTACTAGGAGAAGAAACATTGGAAAAAGAGTGTCGAACATGTTTGGACATATCACAAACATCACATTTGAAAGTTTTAACAAGATGCGATAAAGCAGGAAACACTTTTGAAAGATAAACAGGAGAGGGATGCCCGAGACGCAAGTGCCAGCGTCGAGCATCAGCAGCAGTGGCAGCAGAAGATGAGAGAGCAAGGGACGGTCGGGAAGCATCCAGATAGTACAAGCCACCGCGATTCCAACCACTGCCAATGATCCGCTTCGTACCCAGTTCCTGAAAAACACACGAATCAGGAAAAAAGGTTACAGAGCAGTTAAGAGACCGAGTAAGATTGTTAATAGACAGAAGATTGCGAGGAAAAGACGGTATATGTAAGACAGACGAAAGAGACAAAGAGGAGGAACAGGAAATGGTTCCCTTCCCAGCAATAGGGGACAAAGTGCCATTAGCAGAAATGACCTTGTCTTTACCTGACAGGTGGGTGTAAGAGGAAAAACCTGAGGAGGAGCCGGTCATGTGATCGGTGGCTCCGGAGTCAATAATCCATTCAGACAGAGGAGTAGCAGCGGCATTGGCACTAGGCATGGCAGCAGTGGTAAAAGAGGCAGAGATAGCACTCTGTGAAGCATCAGACTGTGAATGCAGAAGACGGCGGAGAGCATCCAATTCTGATGTGGTGAAATGTCTGGGTGACTGACCCTGATGGTCGTCAAGCACCTCAGTGGAGAAAGCAGCATCGTGAGAACGAGAACCAGTCGGACGATATCCCACACGTCCTGAACCACGACCACGGCCAGGGCCACGACCACGGCTGTATCCAGGTGGAATGAGATGAAGATGAAGTTTGAAGCAACCGTCCCGAGTGTGTCCCCTACGACCACAGTGATCACAGGTCGGAACTCCACTAGTATTGTTGGATCCTCCACGACCCACACTGGTCAAGGCAGAACGATCTGGAGAAGGTGTTGTGATGAGGGGACCTTCGACGGTCTTCGTCGCCAAGAACCATGTTGAACGCCTCCCGAAGAGAAGGGGAGAGCGGTGAAGAATATTGGTGTGAACCATGTCCAAGTCCATGCTCAACCCCATCAGAAACACGTGTAGACGAAATCGTTCGTCTCGTTTCTGCAGCTGAACTGCATCGGCAGTACAGGCAGGGGTAAACTGATCAAAGTAATCCAATTCCTGTGTGATGCGTTCGAACTCAGAGAAGTAGGAGGATACCGTCATGGTTCCCTGACGAAGCTCCAGCATACGCCGTGTCAGCTCATACGTCTGAGTGGAACTGCCAATCTGTGAGTACGTCTCTAGTGCCCGAGTCCAGATCTCGTAGGAAGAGTCCGTCAACATATAACCCATGTACACCTTCTGGGACATAGAGTGAAGGAGCCAGGATACAACCAGGATATTTTCTGAGTCCCATCGAGGCCACGTAGGATCAGCCATAGAAGGAGCCACCTTCGTCCCATCAATGTATCCATACAGCTGATGACTCCGAATGACATGCTGAGCAGCACGAGACCATTCCAAATAATTGGTCCCATCCAAGGGAACCGTGGTAATCTTTAGGGACCCTGAATGTCCAGGAGGGCGTTGAGGGTCGCTCATCCGGGGGGTTACCACACTTGGTGAAGGAGAGTCACTGGCGGCAGACGAATCATCCATGAGGAACAATACAGCGGCAAACAGAAGAGACAAAGAGATCAGATCTGTGAAATTAGCGGGAAATCAGCGCAAAACAGCAGCAGACATGTCGTAGATCTGTGAAAAAGAACAGCGACACAAACAGCGCACAAATCAGCGGCACAGCACGGCAGATCTGAGAGAAACAGCGCGCAAACTGCGGGAATAGTAGGACGTCGCGAGCAGAGCAGTCGAAATCAGCGGCAAAAAACACGGCTAGAGCGTCCCTAACGACCAGCATCACGGGCGTCGGCTAGGATACGCATGGACGGGAGCGGAAAAAACCACGGGGGACTCTCAAAATGAAGGAGAAGGCGTGAGAGAGAGGCGGCGGCGGGAACGAGCGAAGAAGAGGCGGCGTCGATCGAAGAGGCGCAGACGCAGCGCCGCTAGGGCACGATATTCGCTCTGATACCAAGTTGAAGAGCGAGGAATTGTAATAATCGTGATAATGATTAAACCAACCCCCTTACTCATATATATAGAGTAAGGGATAAAACCAAAAGGTAACGAGGACAAAACTACCCTTGAGCGGGTATTTACACAATGATATAATAAAGACTTGAATTCAACTAAAACTTGGGTTTGATGGGTGCAAATTATAACTTAATAGCTTGAAAATATATGTTAACTTGGTCAGAAAGCACCTTCTCCTTCTTTTTTTTAATGGGCTCAAAGTATGAGTCCTCCTCCTCCTCCCCAAGAAGAGCGCTCTCCACAGATGTTATATTCGTAAATTTGGTTCTCACCTGTAGCACAAACATTAAAATTAAAAAAATGCAACAAATAAGCAGCCAAACATATGAAATGAAAAAAGTTGACAAACCTCATTGTCAAGCGTTAGAGTGCGTGGAGATTAAAGCAGACCTTGGCGATGTAACTCCATTTCGATGACCATCGGCAGATCCTAGGTCGTGCAATGTAGTCGGCGACCAATTGTATGTTCGTATGCTCATAGAACCATACCTGCAAAACTCGTATGGTAAGAGCACTTTAAATGATTAAATACTATAAAGGTTGTGTATCACTTACCACAAGGATCACTGAGCAACCTTCAAAATAACCCAAGTTTTCGCCGGATTCTCGGATATCACTCCTCACATTCAAGTCAGTTATTTGTCCATGCAAGAATTTGTGGATGGCCTTAGGCCAGTTGTACTTCAAGAACTCATCTACCCCTTTGATGGTCATCAAGGAAGCATGGATTTTTAATCTCATTTGTGGGAAAAGGAGAACAACCACTAAGTACCTGACAAGTATATCTACACGCCTTTTCTCCAAGGTCGGAGACCACTCTTCAACAACCAGACCATTCATCTCTTTTATAAGCTTTTTTTTGTGTAACTCGTGCAAACGGTCTTCTAACAAACGAGAAGTCAATTCCCCTATTCGGTAACCCCAAAATAAGGGCAATCTCATTCACGGTCAGGGAAACATAAAATTTGCCCAACAGGAATGACTGTTTCTCACGATTGTAGATACAACAACAACAACAACAGAACCCATATAGTCCCCAATCATTCTCACGATTGTAGATATGAATGAGAAAATACAAAAGAGGTATGTTTTGAGGTATTGTCGGGATCCTAAACAAAGGGAGTACTCGAGCCTCGTTTAGAAGATTTCTTGATTCCTCTGATATAACCTCGAGCAGTGATTGTGCCTTAGCAATAAATGTGGAAACGGCGGACCTACAGTTCAAGTAAGAACTTCCTGGCACTGCATTTAGGGAAACAAAGCATGCAACCTATAACTCAATAAGGTAGAACCGACTGAGAATGTTGAACATCATAAGCAATTTCCCTTACTTGTTTTTTCACTTCAGAAGAAAGAAGAAATATGTCTACTACATAACAAACATACGACTGTAAAAGAAAACAAGAGACCTTGTAAGAATAAAATCAGCAAAAAAAGAACTGTAAAACAGCTCAAAATTTGAACTGTATGAAAATAAGCAAACCTTAACAGAACAATCCCCCGCACAGAAATTGGACTGGAAATGGGACTAGAAACTGGACTGGAAATTGGACTGGAAAATGGATTGGAACCCTAAAACAACAACAAAAATCACAGAAATTGGACTGGAAAGTTACTGTATTAAAAACAATCTAACATGCCAAAACACCTAGTAAATCCAACCAACAACAACAATCTAAAATGCCAGAACAAGAACATTGTGTTATGCATATACCCTAGCAGTATTCCATGTGATCGAGTAAGCCAGCGGGAGGAGGATACTTCGGCAACAGTCTGCGGTAGGGAGGAGGCTACGGCAGAGGTTGGCGGCGGGGAGGAGGCTCCGGCAGCGATTGGCGGCGGGGAGGAGGTTGCGGCAGCGGATGGCGGCGGGGAGGAGGCGTCGGGGGGGGAGGATGCTTTGGCTAATCTGTTAGGGTTCGAAAGCCGGAGGGGCGGAATGTGGAATGGGGAGAGGTTCAACGACGAGGAAATTTGAAATGGGGTGGGTCTGGGGTATTTAAAGGCGCACGGATATTCTGTGTGGTTATCTCAGCAAAAATTTTCTCATGGTAATGTAGATGTGTTCATCCTATTCAAGCCCGCCACACTGTTGCTCTAGTAATTGATGTCAAATCAAGGATTTTTTCATGTTCATTTGTATTTTCAAATTCATGTGTATTTTTTGAATATAAAATGTTTACCCTAGGCCTTTTGTTCTCTCTTTGACAACCAATTATCTTCCATGTTATATCCTGCATTGAGTCCTATTAGAGCAAATAATCTAGTTAGTTAATTTCTTAACTACAGTTTAAGCTGCAAAGCTTTGACTCGTTCCATCCAACTTAATAATTTCCACTCCTAAGGATAAAGCACTTCCTTTGATAAAGATGATTATATTTGATGCAATTATGCTCATCTGTGCTTGTCTAATTTGGAAGGTTGCGTCCATATCTTCCTTCCACGATAGTCTTCAATTGTAGTCAACATGATTCCTCCGCAACAATCTTCTCGATGGATAGTGAAAGTGCGGTATAATAAGATAATATTAACACATTACTCCAGAAAGGGGAAGTGAATAGAGTATTAAAACCTTTTAGCAATTCTAATAACAGCCACATCGCAGTCACAAATTAATGTAGTAAATAAGTGCAAAAAGTAAAGCTGGGTTATAGAGCAGCAACACAGATGACACAAAATTATAGAGGTTCCCCAAATTTGGGTACTCCTCTCTTCCACGCAGTAGGAATTCACTACCTATCACCAGGCTCGAATCTTTTGATCAAGAACCTCTTAGAACCACCACTGAGTCTTTTATAGAAACTCTCAGAATAAACTGAATCTTTTAAGATTCTCAAAACTCTTTACAATGGATATTTGAAATAATCTGCGAACGTTTCCACAATGAGAATTAATCTTCAGCTTGTTGTGATCATTTCTTCTATAAAGCTTTGCGTGGATTCAAACTTCTGTAATCCCTACTTGTTCGTTAGAGAGAGAGAAGGAATAACAAGATAGAATTCTTGAGAACAGGAAGAAGACGGCTAAGAACTTTAGAATAAAAAATAGTAGGATTTATGATTAGGGTTCGTCGTCTCCTTCACAATTCATTTATAATTGGATTCAAACTTCTTATTCAGATAACGAAAGAAAGGAGGCTTCCTTATTTTTGTATTCTGAAAAGGCAAGTCCTTTATGATAGAAATCCTCTTCCTATCCTTTCTCTTCTTATTAGTCGAGATTCATTCGATTATTGTGAGTAAGTTTTGAAAACACCTTATGTAATCTTCTTCACACTTTGGTCGAATCCAAGTCGACTAAACGCTTCTTAAGCTTTGAATATTTATTTAGAGAAAATCTGCATAAGTCCAATTTCATTCGACTTACGTTTTTAAGAGAATATAGATGCATTAGGAGAAAAGACTTCATGCGTTGAATATAATTCGCCGAAAGGTCACTTAAGTAGAAAGAAATGTTATATGCACGCCAGACATGCTCCTTTCTTATACATTAATAGAAATTCGACGTACGGTTACTAAAATCTTCAGCATAAGCGTTGTCTTGCTCTATGCTCTGAATTACATTAGTTGTGCTCTGACTTGCTCTAGCCGATCTCTGAAATGATCTAGTCGTACTCTAAATTACTTAGATAAGAAAACGACGTATAGATCTTGTTCTTCAATGTTGCTTGCATACTCTAACTGAAAATCAACATATGTTTGCTTATGACTTGTTTTATGGCGTTGCAGACTTTGAGTAGAAGTCGATGAAAGCTGAGAACTACAACTGCTTATGTTGAATTGCTTTCGATGTAAATAGTATGTAATCAACGATACTTCATAATCTTTGGAATTTGACTAAGCCCTTTGGCATGCAGTATGAAGAGAAGAACTAAAACATTTCTATACATAATTGCGACTTGACCTAAATCACTTTGAACTTAATCTGGTGTATCAAATCAAGGAGTTTACCCAATAGTTCGCAATAGTCTTCTCTTGTCTCTAAAGAAATCGTGATTCCTAAATAACTAGCCAAAAGTCGATTAGCTAGTTGCAGCACAATAACCTTCCATCTTCTTCGATGCTTCTTCTGAAATAATCTTCTTAGCAATTCGCAACAATCTTCTCCCATCTCTGAAGGAATCTCAGTTCATGCATAACCAATCACAAAACCGATTAGATAATTATGGTGCAATCCAACTTCCATATTCTTCTTCGACGCAGCTATCACAATAGTTTTGCAATTCCAGTTACAGAAACAGAGCAGTTTCTATATTCCTTAGCTACAACAGTTGAATCAAAATAATATGTTTCCATAGCACTAAGTTCTTTCTTGCACTATGAAGAGAAATTACAATGTCTCTCTCACCACTACCCCTTTTATTCTCCATCAAAACATGTTTTCTGCCAACTCATTGTACTGTAAAAAAAAGTGTGTCGCAGTCATCGACAATGGATGCACGAAAACTGTGATAACCAAAAGCATAGTAGAAAATTCCACCAACCACTCAGGAAAAGGATAAGTCATACAAGATTTGGTGGGTCTAATGAGACAATAATCAAGTTATATTGAAATCACCAACATGCTTAGGCAAAAACTAACGTCCAAAAATGATCTAGAAGCAGAACAGCATGATGAAATTATTAGTGTGAAGATGCGAGAGATGTTGTGTGCCATATGAATTATGCCAAGACTGATATGAGGAGGTTTCAAAGAAGATCTTGAGCTTCTAATGGACGCTAATAACTCCGAGGATGAGATCTGTTGAATAAGGGGAGAATGATGTAGTACATCTTGATGCCTTACATCCTGTTTGAGTGCCCCAGTCACCATTTGAGCAGTTGATTACATATCAAGACATCTTCGCGCCTACTTATATCTCAACTTTTATTTGTGTTATGGGCTTCTTTGCATTTTTTTCTTTTTCCTGTATAAATATGCCCCACATGGCTTGTGATTTTAGCCGTTGAATTGGAATGAAAAGTTTGACATAGGGATTATATTCCATCTTTCATAAATTCGAGCATACCGTGGATCCAACAACCTCAACGTCATTGTAGCATTAGTTGTGACATGCTAATTATCTTCCTCGACTCGTCCGCACAAGACGTTCAATCACTGAAATTTGATATTAGAGAAAATTGTTCATGACATTCTTTTTCCTCATCCAGGTTTCATCTTTATAGTTGCTCACCCCTGTGTCAATATTCCTTTGTTGTTGGATCCAGCTGAGCTTAATGAACTTGTCATTCCTCAGATGACATTGTTTCTAAGAGCCATCAGAGCTCACTGATCGCGCATTTTCTCCTTCGAACTAATGATTCTCTGTAGTTGGATACAACTGAGCTTGATTGAATGTTCTGCAAATTAGTTATGTTGTAATTTCCATGGCTGACTGAAATGATGATGTCAGTAAATGGTATGGCAAACATTATGATGCAGAAGCTTTGGGACTCCACCCTTGCTCTTGAATCTGTAACTGAGGAGTTTAAAATAAATAATAAACTTTCTGGCATGCAAACATCCCAGTATGCAATTTTGGCTTCTTGATGAGAGATGCATGGCCGGAAAACTCCGCATGATATGTGCAATATCTAGAGCTCCTATCGATCTATTCCAAGATATCAAAAACGAAGTCGATAACACCGTAGAGTTGAATATATTGTGTGCACAGATCTAGCCGGGGAAGCTAAACCAGAGTGGGTGATGGAGGTAGGTCCGAACTACTACAAAGGGAAGGTTTACCTCTCATATCAGCCATGTGGGACCAAATAAACGAAAAGATTCAGAAGAACCCTTCATCGTGTACACGCATATTTATTTTGGAAGGGTCTCCAGACAATCATCAATCAACTGGGACTGCGACAAGATGTTTACTAACCACTTTGGAAAGAGCTCTTCCGCCTCAGCGGCACCAAACTTACCTTTTCGTTGGTCAATCACCCCAATATGATGACCAGACGGAGGTTACTAATCTTATATTTGCGATGTACCT
Source organism: Dactylorhiza incarnata (assembly GCA_033032865.1). Taxonomy (NCBI): domain Eukaryota; kingdom Viridiplantae; phylum Streptophyta; class Magnoliopsida; order Asparagales; family Orchidaceae; genus Dactylorhiza; species Dactylorhiza incarnata. Next base: position 2,810,475 of record JAWHQI010000275.1, read on the forward strand.
ACGTTGTTTCGCCAGAGCTAAACCAAATATAGGGTTCGACACCTTTCCATGAGAATAATACTGCTTTAACACATCCTAGCATACTGTTCTTCAAACAACTCCATTCAAAATAATGTTCAGGCCAGAACCCACACACCTATTGTCTTACAACAACAGTCACCAAGGCGACGATTAAGCACTCAAGGAGAGAGACTGAATCCGAGTAGAAGCACGTTGGTACCTTCCCCAAGCACAAAAATGAACGAAGAAATGTTGTGGCAAACATACCGTGAAGTGTACTTTAATGTGAGCGTCTGAGCATGGGTAAAATTGCGTACTCATCGACAAATCACAATTCACCGCAACTCCTCCAACAAAACTCCCCTCATATTTACAGGTCATTCAAGATCACAGGAGAGATAGGCATTGTGGCCTACCGCCTACAGCTCCAACTGGTCATCAAGATGTGCAAAAAATTTCATGTATCTCAACTGAACCGCTTTGTCGTCACTCAGACGACTAACATTCAACCTCTACAACCAATCACTGAAGGGCACATGTCACTGCTCCCACTACAAGTGCTTAATTATTGCTCCAATCAGGGTACATAGAAATGTTGATTCAATCGGAGGATCATCAAGAAGAGGAAGCACATAACCATATGTTTTCGGGTTTTTGAAGGTTACCAATTTATCTAAAAAGGATGTTTGTAACTAGGTACTTTGAATGTTTAGTACCCCACAATTTGCATTCTTGTATTACAACATTTATTATTGGACTTACTGATTATGTAACTAGATAATGAAACTCATCCCCACATATATAAGAATAAGGAGTGATACAATACATGTATACCTGATGTGGGACTAATAGCTAAAGTACAATGCATATTAGAGAATCAAGCAGAGAGAAGTTTGGTGAAGATATCTACTAGCTCTTTTTTTGAACTGACGAACAGAGTATATATGCGTCCATTAATGATTGCTTCATGAATTAAATGACAGTCAACTTTTATCTGCTAAGTACTTTCATGAAAGACTGGATTCTTGGTAATGTATATTGTTATTAAAAAACGTAGGTAGAGGATTGTCGTGTGTTTCACTTTCACTAAAATCGTTTAAAAGAGCCCTCAACCATTTTAACTCACAAGTTGTTTCGTCACGCCACGATATTAAACTTCAACACTAAACAATGACACTAGTCCTTGTTTTCTTACTTCTCCAAGTGACAAGTTTCCCACCTACAAAAGTACAATTACCTGAAGTAGAATCATTATCTCCTTTAGTATCTGCATAACTGGCATCAGAGTAAGCTTCAATGTGCAAATGACCATGTTTCATAAACTAAAGTCATTTGTCAGGTGATTCGTTGGTGTACTCCAGTATCTTCAAAGCATATTCTAGATGACAATCTTTAGGAGTCTGCATAAATTGACTGACTATTCCTATTGTGAAATAGATGTTAGGTCTGATAATTATGAGATAGATAACTTGTAAGCAAATCGTCTGTAGAGGATAACATCCTTAAGAGGAGGGGATGTTTCGTCCCAGTGTTTGTGAATACTCATACGCATAGGATAAGGGGTACTTTAGAACCAAGAAGGGACGTTTCTTTGAGAAGGTCCAAACAATTCTTTGATTGAGATAAGACCGCAATTTTATTACGTCTGGCATTCTCAATGCCCATAAAGTATTGGGGTGCTCCCATGTCTTTTATCACAAAGTGCGTACAAAGATAAACTTTTGTTTCTTCTATACCAGATGTGTCATCGCATGGGAGAAGAATGTTGTCTACATATACTACAAGAATGACCATAATCTTGTCAATTTTTGGAATGAATATACAGTGATTTGCATTGCTTCGACAAAACATAATGGTAACTTGCTAAACTAGTCAAACCACGCACTAGAACTAGTATCAGTCCATAGATTGCCTCTTCAACAGGCATAATGATGCAGGCTATTCCCCTCATATGAGACGGGATGATGGATTAAACCTAGCCAAGACACTTGGACGTTACCCGCAAGCATTCTCAATCACAAAAGGAGATCTTCCGGACTAAAGAAACGATTCAAAAGAAGTCCGAAAATCATCCCCAAATTAAATCACTAAAAGGTATACCAAATCCCTTGAATCAAATGAGAAATCATGGGCTAACCAACCGGATTTCGCAAGCTTTCAAGAGACCTACTGATGCAGACCAGGCGTCACACCCAGCCTGCTCCCCTGGCGCCTGGAGTCACACCAGACGGGGAGTCACACCCGCTCCAGGGGTCCACCCGGGCATCGCACCCGTATGGCTTTAATCAAGTCCGCGGACCGTACACCCCAACCCGTCTCCGGGGCCCACCACAGGCGCCAGCGGGTTGTTGAGGCCGGGATTCGATCCCTGCACCTCCTTGATAAGAAGTCCTCAGGCGGACTCTCATCACCAACTTGCCGAGGCTTCGCGCCGCGGCTCAGTTGGTGATGAGAGTCCGCCTGAGGACTTCTTATCAAGGAGGTGCAGGGATCGAATCCCGGCCTCAACAACCCGCTGGCGCCTGTGGTGGGCCCCGGAGACGGGTTGGGGTGTACGGTCCGCGGACTTGATCAAAGCCATACGGGTGCGATGCCCGGGTGGACCCCTGGAGCGGGTGTGACTCCCCGTCTGGTGTGACTCCAGGCGCCAGGGGAGCGGGCTGGGTGTGACGCCTGGTCTGCATCACCTACCCTATCCAAAATTACACGGAGAAATCCAGACAATTTTAACACTTAAAATCAGATTTAACGGATGCAAATAAGATTCACCATTCAGGATAAAATATCAGCCCCTAATTCCACCAAATCCTCACAACCAAGTAGGAGAAACACACAGGAGATTAGGAGAGTGATTACCCAAAATTTGAGAGAAGAACACAAAGGATAACTTGTGGAAGAGTCACACTTCCACGGGTTCAGTTGGAGCCGCAACGGACTCGGGGGGGGGGGGGGGGGGGGGGGGGGGGGGGGGGGGGGGGGGGGCTAGCCGCTTTCTTCGGAGTCACACCGGAGGAGGGAGTAGATCGTAGGACAGTTGGAGCACCACCTATGGGGGGTTAGTAAGGCTGGGCGAACCCAAAAGGGTCGTCGGAGTTCCTTGCCGAGGCTTCGCGCCACGTCGGGGAAGGGAGGACAGCAGCTCGGGCTCGGGAGGCGGGTCCTGGAGTCACACCAGGTCCGACGGGAAGGGGTCGGCGAGTCTCAAGCCGAACAGACGAGGGGTGGCGGCTGCGTCGCACTACACGCCAAGGGGAGGGAGTTGAACCCTAAGGGGAATGAGAGAAGGAAACACACGGGTTCTTTTTTTGTTCTAAAAAATCATCATCTCATTACTCCTCAACACTATATATAGAGTTATTACAAAACTGAAATTAAAACAGTATCCAAACATTAAAACTAAAATTAAAATGTTACACTAAAACTTAGTTTTAAAACCATTTAACTAAATTAATGTAAGGCATTAAATTAAGCTAAGCGGTCGCACGTGGTAGTGCGCAGAGGTCGTAGCGGCGGATATCTTCATTAACTTGAATGAAGCGGCGAACGGGCGCGAGCGGAAGTTGTCGCGACATCGTCCGTCAGAGTCTTCAAATGTAAGGTTGCGGCGACGATCAAAATAATGCGTCGAGTTGGTGCCGTCAAGGAACTTCTCATGAACATGGCCACGAACATATGGTGGGACATCGTCGCCATCACATAAATGAGACTCCACCTAAGTAGCATAAACTGGAGGTTGCTCCATATTAACAATTTCATGTATATCACCATGTAAGAAGGCACTTTTGGTGTCAAGTGGAAACATTTGCCAATCTCTGGTAACATCACCGAGAACATGACGCATATGGAAGTAATATGTGCAACTGATGAGAATGTTTTGAAAAAACCCAAAAAACATAGGTCTAAGTGAATCCTCTTGTGACCAAGCAAGCTTTTTGTTTGTCCACTATGTCATTTGGAAGAAATTTGATGACAAGGACAATCTACAACCAACAACATCTTCACCAATGGGTCTAAGTACGAGAGTGCAGGTAACACGAGATTGGAGAGCAAATACGGATGTTGAGAGCTTCTTTGTATGATGTTAGGTAAGCAGTGACAAATAATGTCAAGGAAAACTTGATGCATTAAGTACTTAGATTTGTGTACGAAAAAACATTAGCAAAAGGATGTTGAGTGCATGACCAAACACCTCTTAGTGCAATGGGAATATTCCCATGGACATCCATTGATGCGGTTGAACCTTTTGAAGAAGAGAGAGCCGGTCTAGTAACTGGCATGGGAGCAACGGAAGTAGAAGGTGGAAAAAATAAGAGGAGGGCATCGTTCGTAATGATACGGGAATGACTGGATAAGAGGGAGATGTTCGGAATAAGTAATATCTGGAGGAGGTGCATGAATGATAGGGATACATACAACATATTCACTAGGAGGTGAAGTGGATGATATAGGAGGGATCTCGCATATAAGAGATCTTCCTTCCCCGGAGAAGTAGGGAGTAGACTTACAGAAGGTGACAAGAACAAACACAATGACATTTGGAAATAGACTCAAGGCAACGATAACACTTCTAAGAACATTCTAAGAATACATACTTGGTTGCACGATGAGATAGCTTGTCACGACTAGAGGATGCAATGCACCGTGTGAGAGGGAAAAGAGTGCCATCGGGATGAAGAATGGAAAATGGTGACTTACCCTGAAGAGTGGATGATGGCATTCAATTGATCAGGAAACAAGAGACGAGAACAGCATGACCACAGTAGGGCATATGAACATTCATCTGACACAATAATGTATGGGTAACATCGAGGAGATGACGATTTTTCCTTTCAGCTACCACTTTTTGTTGTGAAATAAGAACAAAACTAGCATGATGAATGTTGTCATAAGATATACAAAAGGGGAAAATAAGTGACCAGTGTATTCTTTTGAATTACCAATATGAAGAATTTTTAACAAATTAAAAAATTGAGTGTGAATTTCATGATAGAAAGCTTGAAAACTTCGAACTCGGACTTGCTTTTTAAAAGATAAAGTCAAGTGTATCTAGAAAAATCATAGATAATAGTGACAAAATACTCACCCACCAATAGATCTAGTAGGGCTAAGAGCCCATGATGCATGGTAAGGTCCTAGAGGGGCTAAGGGTATTTTTTTATATGCAAACGCACTTTCCGGCAATATATCTTACTTGCAATATATTTTTGTTTATAAATCAAAATATTAAATGAGTCACAATAGATAAAGCAAACAAACAAGGAAACACTAGACGTTGTATATATGAAAGAGTACTCAAAATCAAATAGCTAAGTAAATGAAAACTCACAAAGATTCAAGAGTTTGAAACAACGATTACAAACGACATACTCCTTGAATAAGAAATAAACACTTAATTCAGCACTACGAATTAACTTCAAAATAAATAAACTCACACGGTAGTAGTAGAGTAGAGGGCATGGAGAGGATCTCCCGGAGTTGGGATAAGTAATGGCACTGAAATTCAGACTCCTAGTGGATCTTTGGGTTGTTGTATAGCAGGTAGCGGGATTGTAATTGGAGTTCCCGGGGGTGGAATAGGGGGTTGTTGTTGTGTATGGTTTGGGTGGACGGAGAGGGAGGAGAGGGGTGTCGGCAAGGGGTTGGAGGCTCTTGGGATGGAAGGAAGGGACCTGCCGGCTTTAGGATAATAAGTGGGGTGGTTGAAGGTGGTTCCACGAGAGGGGTTGTCGTCGTGTCTTAGGAGGCCGTCTGGGCAAGGAGGGGAGTGCTCGGTTGGAGTAGGGGAAGAGGTGGTTCCACGTGAGTTGGAGAAGGGGAAGTGGGGCTCGGTTTGTGGGAGAGGTGGGGTGTGATGTGAGGGGTCAGCTGCTGTAAGGAGGAAGAGAGGGGCTCGGTTGTGGGATGCCAAGTGGTTTCACGTGAGGGGTAGTGGGGTTGTGAAGGTAGTGGGGCAGTGGAGGAGGTAGTTAAGGTAGTTATAGGGTAGTGCGGTGGTGGATGGTCGGATGTGTCCGGAGGTGGTCGCCGGAGACGTGAGGTGTTTCCCGGCGATCGCCGGAAAACTGAAAACGAAGGAAATTTGGAGGGTGGGAAATGTTTTCCGGTGATCGCCGAAGAGCGAAAATGGAGGGGATTTGGAGGGTGAAAGGGGCTGTTTTGGAAGTGTGTGTGGGGGGGTGGGGGGATGTGGGGTGCTAGCCGATGGTTGGAGGGGTGATTTTGGGTTGTCGGTGAGTGGTGGGAGGGAAAGAAGGTTGTCGGCTGTAGGTGGTAGGGCTGGATTGGGGCCGGTTGGAGGTGAAAGAGGGTGGGCTTCGGTTTGGAGGGGAAGTTGGTCGGCGGCCAGGGGTAATGAAGGAGCTTCAAGCTTCGCACTTGGGGGTTCCGGCTTCAGTACAGGTTGGAAAACAAGGTTTCTTTGCTTCAACTTTCAATGCCTCTCTTCAGAGCCTTCTACTTCTATATATAGACTAGAGGGGCAACGAATGAAGTGGTGTCTCTCCACTTCTAGGAAGGTGTCCACTAGATCCTAGGCTTTCTGGTACGGCAAGAGGTCTATACTTTTGACGAGTCAACATCTAGGCACTTCTGACAAACGATCTTGAACATCTTTGCTACGTCTTAGAAATTGAAGTAGCCTACACTAAGAATAATATTTTCATGTCACAACAGAAGTATGTTCTTTATACACTATCAGAGATTGGATTAGTGGGATATCTATCAAGTGGCATTCTCATGGGATATCTATCAAGTGGCATTCCCATAGGATATCTATCTGAGTGGCATTCCCATGGATCTTAATTTCAAGTTGCCCGCCTATATTACTGTCCACACTTTTCAGATTTCTAGTAAATAGAAGTAACTAAAAGGAAATCTCATATTTCTATGAGTTACCAGACCAAACATTTTTTTGCGCAGTATGTTTTGTTAGAGAATCCAAATAGGCCCTTATCATTGCTGATTGAGAAGATGTTTCATATCATCTATATATAAAGCAATTTGGATAAGATTCATATCAAACCAGAATAATCCTTAACCTTGCAAGGGTATTCTGATGATTTTAGCTTTTCTCATTTGGGATGCACATCGCAGAAAATCCAACTTTTCCGGAATGCACTAAAAAAGAGATTGGTTTGTCACGTAATTCAAGGTAAGTGGGATAAAAAAGTTAATTCAATTATTTGTGCATCATCATACTAACAGCTATTTGAAATACTGACCAAGGATTTGCTTCAAAATGTATTCAAAACATTCTTCGGCAAGCTTGGGTTCGACGACGTCTATGCTCCACCTAGAGGGAGAGGGTTAGAATATTTTCAGAGTAAGAAGCTCAACTTTTTATATATTTAGGATCCACTATATATACATCCATATAGTATATAAAATATTCTATATGTAGAGTTCATTAAAAGGCATGCATCTGACTGTTTAAATCCTCCTAGGGCGTCAATAGTTCATGTCCATACCAACATTAAGAAAATGCAGGGAATTTGCGAAGAAGAGCAGAAATACTCGAAATTCATGAAACAAGTGCAGAAATTACAAATGTTTTGCTCTAATAACAAATTTGTTCATGGTAGAAAGATGAACAATGCAACTGAACTTGAAAGAAAGTAAAGAAAATATACAAATATAACGACCATTCAAGATGAGGACGTTGAATCCTTGTAGCATCCAAAATGTTAATTCTTTGAAGCAGTTTGTGTCGATACTTCAAAGCCCAAAAGAAAACAAGGAAGGCAAAGTGCAAGTTGCTGGAAATTTTTAGGCTCATCACAATTGATTTCTACAGAACATAAAAATAAAAATGAAAAAAATAGATTCCTAATTAATGGAAATACATTACAAACTTATCCATTAGGATAACTATCAATTAGACGGGGAAGGAACCAAAAGACCACAAGTAAATCAGGATACAAAGAAGAGGATAGTATAATGTATGAAAACTTCATACAGTGCATGCCAATAAATAATGTAGTAAATTAGTAATAGCATGAAATATTGTACACAAATCAATCCACAACAAACATAACTATGAGACTGCAAAGTAAATTATATTAAGACTCAAAAAAGAGAAAAGAAAGCACGCCAGACATGGAGGGAAAAAACAAACCGTGCATTAGCAAGTGCTGTTGAGAGACCAATGAATCGAATGGATCGCGATGTTTGAGATGATATATATCGCATCCTTGAAACAATAACCTTGAAGAAAATTATTCAAACATGATAAAAAGTATGAAGGAAAGCTTCAGAAATTATAGAACTTAAAAAATACAATACTGAATTAAACTATAACCGCAGCCTGGTGCACAAAGCATCCCCGCGCAGCGAGGGTCCGGGGAAAGGTCCCACCACAAGGGTGAAATGTAGGCAAACCTTACCCTGCATTTTTGCAAGAGGCTGCTTCCAGGACTCGAACCCGTGACCTCAAGGTCACACAGTGACACCTTAACCGGTGCGCCAAGGCTCCCCTTCAACCATTGACTACGTATTCAAGGAATTTTAGGAGAAAAGGTGAATTTCAATAAAAGCACAAAACAAGATAATCATCTTCAGCCAGGGAAATTCGGAAAGTTTACATCAGATGCAGATATCCATATTTAACAAAACAATTTTGAAAATTTACACAGCATGCAGCACTAAACAAATATTATTTTGGTAATAAATTTGATTATTAAAATCAACCAACTTATGGTTTAATCCTCTTACAAATATACTCTTAAATCGGGAAACTCAATTAGGTTTTCTGCTAGAAATCTTGAGCCCCACCACCTACATTCACATGAGATTGGGTTGGATATATATGTTCTAGCTTGGTACAATAAGCAAGCTAGGTGAACAAACTACTTCCAAGTCACTCGATTAATAAAGATCATGTGTTGAGGCCAAAGACTCTACAAGGGAGGAGACATGTTATGAATATAGTTTCATGCGAGTAACCCAAGTAGCATAGTGCACTTAATATAGACCATGGGCCTCACATCAAGGCCGGTAAATAAAGCTTATGGACCCGGGCCGGCAAGGACTGGGCTTTTATAGCCCCAAGCCGGGCACAAGCCCTCAACAAAATGGAGGGCCTGCCATGACTTAACCAGCCACGCCAAGCCTAGCCTGGCCCGGGCCTGGTTCGACTAGGCCCAAGCTCAAAGCTGGGTGCGCCAACATGCTAGGCCAGCCAAGGGAAAGATCAAGGATCTAGCCAGGCCTAGACAGTTAAATAGGGACCTGATACGACTCCCTAGTCCCGTCCTGGGCTTGGGCCTAACCGGGCAGACAGGCTCGAACCCGGGTCGGGGCCATTTCTACACCCTACCACCATCTACAACAAATTGATTTTGAGGTTGATGCATAAGTGACAACTAATAATGATATATTAAAGGTAAAGTTATGCATATTTACTTTTTAGGAAGGAATTTAATTATAAAGGAATTTTCATGAAGATTAGCGACAACCCAACTAGCAAGCAAGGGTGCATAACAAAGACAGTGTATCCAGTGGGTTATGTAAGAAGGGTTATTATGTAAATATAAGTTTGTGTGTATTTAGGGTATATATTGCCCGAGGCTCTCTCTCTCTCTCTCTCTCATATATACCTTGTAGCCTAATTTAAAGTAAGTTAATATAGATTTTTCCAGCGCTTAGCCGCTTACAATATCTCAGTGAGAGTGACGAGCATCCTTGATGCACTCTGACGAGCATCTCTCCATCAACGACAAGATCCCTCGAGGTTGAATCCATTGTGTCTTCTCGCGAGTAAAGGCAAGCGTCCATCAACGACGACCTCCTTCTATGTTGACGAAATCTGTTACCAATCTACCGCTTTATCGACGAGATCAACCATCTATCGACGACGGATTATGGTCGAACTGCAACAACGACGGGCGGATGGAATTGGTGATGATATGTAGACAATATATTGCACATTTTCCATTTGATTTTTCTTTTGTGATGTCCTTAGTTATATCAAGTTGCTATCACACTCAACGAACTCCCATTGGATCGACATCGTTTCACCTCCAACCAAATATCGAAACCCTTCTGCTCCATTCAAGGTTGAGTTTCCTCCACCGATTATTTGGGTATGCTGACCTTTACACCAAGTTTCTTTTAGACTGAACTCAGACGGAATCATGGGCATGTCGATTGATGTGTTCTTGAGTGTTGCTCCAACCATGTTGTCTACATCTCCTCATGAAAGTCATGAGGAGCTCCGCATTTTCACACAAACTGAACGAGACAACTATCCACAATAGGCTAGTTCCTTTCGTCGTGCTCTTCGAATGCATAGCCAACTTCATCGCGTGACACAGGACATTCCTGATATCGACTCTGCACAATGGCTCCGCTATAATGGACAAATTCAGATATGGATGTTGAATTGCATGGGAAAAAATTCCATATGATCTTGTCATGGAACATGAGTCTGCCAAATCAATGTGGGATGAGCTCCGCTCCTTCTACTCTGGTAAGAACAGCCTTCGACATTTATATGATCATCTCAACAATCTTTCCTCTCTCATGTTCGGACCTTCTGGTGATATAAAGGTTGCCAAAGTAAAAAGATATTGGATGCATGGCTCAGACATCACCCCTTGATTACTAATCTAGCAACTCAATGGACTCAGAGAAGCGATGGTCAGTGCTATTTTGATGACTATCTTGTCAATATATCTCCATCTAACCAGATCCAACGCTCTCTCAGCATCTGAAATAAGAGACATCGGGCAACCTCCAGAAGATGACGATTCATACGTTCTGCTACATCATATTGAGCGGGTGAGTAGACACAAGATGTTTGGTGGATAATACCAAGGTCCCTGAGATATCTGTCAAACTGTGAATCAATGTACTAATGACCATTGTTAGTACGTGATATTGAATTGAGTGGCTATCATTTTTTGAAACCGCTGAAATAACGAAAACACTTCATTTTTAGCTTTCACCATGTAAACTCAGGTGGTGCGGAAAAAACAATCAATGAAAGTAGCAAATAAAAAACATCTAGAAATTGAAGCAATGGAGCAAGGCCCCTAAACATCATTATGAATAACAGCAAAAGGTGTAGAGTTAAAAGAAGAAACATGATTAAAAGGAGTACGACGATGATTGCCTAGTTCACATACATCACAGTGAAAATTGTCCAATAATAAAGAATACATAGTACGGAATAAAAGTTGCATTGAAGGGATAGAGGGACGTCCTTGACGGCAATGCTAGGAATCCAAAACCGAAGACTGATCAGCATGACGAGCCTGCGGTGGTAAAGCAGGGCTGGAAGAGTCAAACAAGTAGAGGATGTCGCATAATCTAACAGAGTCAATCACCTTCCCCGTCTTCAAGTCCTGAAACACACAAGTGGTGGGGATAAGTCACAGAGTAGGTCATAGCATTAGTTAAGTGACTAATTGAGAGAAGTTTACGAGTAAACATAGGGACATGAAGAACAGAAGAAAGGGTGAGAGAGGAGCAAGGGATGGATCCTTTCCCAGCAATAGGAGATTAAAATCCATCTGCAATACTCAGCTTGTCTCGCCTAGAGAAAGGAAGATAGGACACAAAACATGTAGAGGAACTAGTCATATGATATGTCGCTCCAAAAAAAATGATTCAGTGGGTAGAAGGGCGGGAGAATGCAGCATGAGCACCTGGTAGTCCCTGGAAGGCGTAGGAGAATGAAGAGGTGGACGGCTCAGTAAACTGTCCATGCTTCAAGAGACGGATCACTTGTATTTCATCAGTAGATAGAGCCACTGGAAGACTCGCAGTGTCGGGACCAGCACAGGGCAAGGACTCCTTTGAGGCATCAGAAAGGTGGGCAGACCTAGATTGAGATGATCGGCCCTGAGAGCGACCATAGCGGCGACCACCTTTCGGTGCACCACCGCCCCGCGGTGGAGGAAAGTCATGAAGCTGCAAACACATGTCCCGTGAGTGTTGAGACTTCCCGCAGTAGTCACAAATCAGATGATCTTTGTCAGTGGACTTCAATCTGAAGTTACGTGGAGTCCGACTACTAGAACCAGACTGAGCAAACAGGGCAAATCCCTCAGAAATTGAGTCAGGTAGCCAAGTCTGTAGCCGATCAAATTCATGTTGTACGAGGCTATACACTTCTGGAATAGATGGAGTAGGGGAACACCCAAGGATCTGAACACTGATATGATATAAGTCTCGATGCAGCCCATGTAGAAATTCAAAGACCATATTGCGTTCTTCCCGAGCTCAAACAAGAGCTTCATCCTCCGGAGACACAAGGGTGGTCGAGTCAAAGTGATCATCTTCTTGATAGAGTTGGGTAAACTAGAAGTTAGTAGACCTTGTCTCAATAGAAATATCTTCCGTCGGAGTTGGAAGACTTGGGTTGCATTCTCTCAGCACGAGTAAGTGGTCTCAACTCTCTTCCAAATATCTGTTGCAGTATCCAAGAACATATAATTTCGGGCAATAGATTCCACTAAGGAGTTCGTAAGCTAGGACATGACCAAAGAGTTCTCAGACTCCCATTGCAACCAATCTGGGGAAGTCTGTGCAGGCTCCGGTGTAGTACCACGAACATAATCAAGCAGTCGTCTACTCTTCAGGGCAAGAGTAATAGATCGAGTCCATGGGAGGTAATTAGAGTCATACAGGTGTATAGTAGTATTTTTTGGTGTACTGCGCTCATGAATTAACGGGATAGACGCTCTGGAAATCAAGGTAGAGGAAGAATCCTCGACTCTGGAAGAGATAGCCGGAGATTCATGTTCTCTGGCATGATCATCATTCATGTTCGAGTAAAACAAATTCATTGTATTGACGAGAGTAATACAAATTCATCATTCATCTTCGAGTTAAAGCCCAAAAATTCATCATCCATGGACCATGTCCCATAGATCCGCCCCCGCATGTAGTCGCTGGATCAAAGAGAGAAAGTGAGAGATAAAGAGATAGAGCGGGAGAATTGTGTTTTTGTTGGCTCACGAAATTGTCTTAATTTGGCACGAAGATTAACTGCATGTGGTAGCTGTTTAGACCACAGGCCCACAACAAAAAGCTCATCAGGCCACAATACTAGGCTAAGGCTGCAGAAAAAAATAGTATTGCAGTTGGGAGATTAGGGCTTCGTTTGGCGTGGTGGTCATGAGCCATCGTTTGTGAGCGCCTGACCTCACCTAAAAAATTTCGTGCATTTTATGCTAAAAATTAGTTTATTTTGTTGGTAGCGGCCACAACCTTTGTCATGCCGAACATGCATTCTATAATAATTATGTTTTTGACCAAATTCACCGGAGCAAATAAGCCGAGTCAAAAGAAGCCAAGCTAAAAGATAGCCGCCAACTAAAAATTTGCGTTAATCCAATTGAGTGGAGAGCCGCCGCTGGGTTTTCTATTGCTGTGGCATGTGGTCTTAAATACACTGGACGTTGATTTGGGTGCGACATTAATGCCTCTAAAATCAAAGAATTAAAAGCAATTATATATATATACACATATATATATTGGCATTATGGAAAATGTGATTTAATCGACTGTTCAAATATTAATTAATATTTTTGGATCGATAAGTATGGAGTAAAGTTGATTGAGACTTGCAGCTTAATTTCAATGCAAATGATTGAGATTACAAATCAGGCGTAATTAGCCGATATTGATGAAGATGGCTACCTCGCTGATATTAATTTGATGAGACTTGCAATTGCATTTTGTTCACGGATACTCTCGTCTCCTCCTTTATTCTCATCTGTTATATCTTCTATTGTATGATATAAGAGTATACCAGGATCTCCCGTGCGGCCGCGAATGCACACTGGTCGTGATAGAGTCATGGTGCGGCGACACTTCCGTCGCTAACTTCCCTTCGAGGGCAGTCGTGTCGGATGACTGCAATCATCCGCTTGAGGGGAGGGGGTGCGAGCAGCGAGGATGTCGTTGCACCGTAGAACTGTCGTGACCGCATGAGAACCCTTGTACATTGTCACTCGCTCCTATATCAATTAAAAGCCTTCAAATAAAAAAACAACAACATTTTACATATATATAATATATGCATATTAATTATCTATTTGATTTATATATAGACACACGAGAGATAGGGCAGGGGACCATGGGGCCGCGGCCATGATAGCGCGATGACGTGATGACACTCTTGCCGCTCGCAACCTCTCAAGGGCAGTCATGTCGGGGAACTGTATGGTGCGCTTGAGGGCAATCGTGTCGGGGGACTGCATGGTGCGCTCGAGGGCAGCGAGCGAAGAGAGTGACATCCTGCCGTCGTGCTGTCGCATCTTGGGCACAGTCGCTGCCCCTATATTTATTTCTTGCCGTTGCCGACGTTAAATATGTATAAATATATAAGTAATATCAGTTTGAACAGTGCGAGGACGTGACTGTGCAGGCACTGTTCAAAACTAATGTTTGCTTATTAAATAAATATTATAGATATATACAATATATTACTATAGTGCAGACGAACAGTGGATCACACCACTGTCCCTCTGCCTCCCAATATATATAAAAATACAAAAAAAAAATGTAAAGAAAAAAAATCAAACAAAGTTTCGCTATAAATTTAGACTCCGTTTGTCACTGTGTTTTTGCTCCAATGAGTTTGAACAAAAACTTAACTAGTTATGAATATTAAATAGAATAAAGTTTCTTACGTGAGCCCATTCGTTCACAAATGATGGTTCATAATCACCACGTTAACAACCGCTACAGCCGTGCCAAACTGAGCCTTAGAGAAAAGAAGCGTTTTCTTAGAAAATAAAAAATGCGGCCTAGGCTGGAAAATTATATGTATAGAAAATAGAAACGTAATTAAGGAAAAAATCAGTAGGGTTTCTCATAGGAAGAGGGGAAAAATAAAATCCATAAAGAGTCTACCCCGCGAAAGGAAGAGATAACAACGCAGAAAAAACAGTCCAGGACTTCATATCCGGCGGCATAGAAGAATTGGCCAACAACACAGACGGAAGACGCGCGGGACGCGCGCCTTTGTGCGCGAGAACGGGCGGGAGGAGGGAACATGACTTATGCACGCGAGAACAAGCGAAAGGAGACTTCGTCAACGCGCGACTTTAAACATCTCAAAGTGTGCATTGTAGCTAAAGGCTTAACCCAAATGCGCGACTTTGACTAAGATGATACTTTCTCCCGGTTGTAAAAGTGAATATGATTGGAATTTTGATCTCACTCATTATTCATCGATGTTGGAAACTTCGTCAACTCGAAATAAAGAATGACTTTCTCCTTTGCTCTTTGACAGAGATAGTACATATGCAGCAACCTCCTATATATATATATATATAAAAAGAGAGAGAGAGATCTATTTATCGCCTACAACAATTTCCTTCAGCATGATATGAGAAATTCAACCAAAATGTTTAAGATACTGTCTTTCAAAGGAGTATTGCAGATTTTTCTCCCTTCACTCATCATCGTCAGAGTACTGTGATCTTTCTGACCAACGTAGAAAATAATATTGTTACTGACGATGACATTGCACAGAGATATCAAGTCTAACTTTATCTGGCCAAGCAATTTCAAACAAAAGACATAGGTCCTCTTCGCTAGTTTTTGATCATCATGGCAAGATTATGTCTCTCATGTTTAATGTAATCACTATCCATGGCGTCGAGGATCCATGCTTGGACACGACCATCATCACAGAGCCACTCCTCAGTGGGCGCAGAAGGGGTGGCCTTAGTTAGAT
Source organism: Dactylorhiza incarnata (assembly GCA_033032865.1). Classification (NCBI taxonomy): domain Eukaryota; kingdom Viridiplantae; phylum Streptophyta; class Magnoliopsida; order Asparagales; family Orchidaceae; genus Dactylorhiza; species Dactylorhiza incarnata. Next base: position 2,826,166 of record JAWHQI010000275.1, read on the forward strand.
GATGCAAAAGTCCCTTTGTCTGAAGAACACGACGGACAGAGTGCGCTCACTCAACAAAATTCTTCTTCCCACTAAGAGAAATGGTGGTGAACCAAAGCTCATCAAGAATTTCAGGAAGAGGGGTTGCAGCACGAGCGGGAAGGGACGGGGCATCATTCAAGTCCATTGCGACAAAGGAAGACAGAAGTGGTCACCCTCCTGCGGTTAGACGTTTACAGTCACCCTGCTGCGGTTAGACGTCTGCGGCAAGAGAACACGGTCGGGCGGTTGAAAGAGCGGTGAGCAACGATCAGGCGAGCAGAAAGTCCTGTGGTCAAGCAGTCGAGGAACAGGGAAAGCGGCTAGCCAAGCGATCAAGCAGCAAGAAGAAGCCTCGGCGAGCAGGCGAGCTGTGAGCAGCGACCAGGTGGTGCGAACAGATGGCCTGGCGAACAGGAGAGCTCGCAGGAAGAGGCATCAGAGACCAGGAGCTACGAGCAGAATATGCGAACAGGATTGTGGATAGCAATGGTGGCCAAGAGCTGAAGAAGCTCGGCAAGGAAGGGACATAGTGGGCAGAAAACGACGGGCAGCGGCAAGATAGGGGAGACTGCGGAAGCGACTGTCAGGTGGGGCCCAGATGGATAAGGAGTAAAAACTATAAAAAGGAGGTGGGATGGAGGGGGGCGAGAGGAAGGGCAGGAATTGCAGAGCTGCGATTAGAAAAAGAACTAACTGCCCAGACCGGCTGGAAGCATGGGCGAGAGCGAGACCCCTAAAAAAATCCTTTTTAGGATCGACCTTCCTCGAATACCATGTAGAAATACACGAGAATAGAGAGAAATAAATGATAATTTTATGAATTTCTCAATCATGGTCAATACATACAGGTATTTGTACACTTATATAGGAAGATAGAGAGGAGAAGAAATCTCATTCTAAGATGTGGGACTAAAACCTAAAGAGGTAGTGGCCTCTAGATGGGCCTTATTTTGGGTCTTTATACATATTTTCTTCAACAGACTCCAATGCAAGTATATAGTGTCTGGAGATTGGCAAATGTCAGATGTTTCAAAAATGATTGTAAAGAGCTAAATTGTATGTTTTATCTTTATAAGATATAGTTGTATTATAAATAGAACCGTAATCTCACTTGAAAGTGGAGAGTGAATTATAGAAAAAACATTATTCTTTTTTTAGTCTCTAAATTTCTCCCACTCTCTTCCGGATCTCTCAGTGTTTATTAATCAATCTCTCTTGCCCAGACACGGGTTAATTTAAGGAGCCCTCTTCTTACTAGCCCTCTAAATTTCTGCCCTTCTTTCTTCCATTTGGCAAGTAATCCGAGCCAGATCTCTTCATGGATAAATTGGGTTCTAACATAAAAGACATCATAACTAAAAGTAGTGTGGCCAAGGTCGATTAAGAGAAAAGGAACACATTGTAATGTTTCAAAAATTCAGTCCACCATCCGACCACCTTCGTATCCCAGCCTTGTTGAAATCACTATAACCAATCCTAATCGACCCCAAATTTCACTTCATGACCTATAATAGCATCTCAATTGAACATCAACTTCAAGAATAAGAGAGCTTCATCTCAAGACAGTCAAGATACAGCAGTTTTAGGATTCTAAACAGAGAAAAAGTGTTTTCATAACACACTTTGTAATCAACAAACTAGTAAGTCCTGGTGTACAAAATAACGATTTGACGTTAAAATAAGACAAAAACAGCAAAATAAAATCAGGGAGAAACGGCCATAATCAAGACGGCATATCATTACAAACACCTTATAACTGCATCACAAGATCAATAGATTTAAGTTTTTACAAAACAAGACAGCAAGATATGTAAATGTTGCATTTTAAACCTCCGGTGTTTTAAATCAAACAAAACATCTTAATAATACTTGGAAACAAGAGGGACCAAGCAGTTCGATACAAGATATGTCCAGCGCATATTCCAACTCCTATGACCCTAAAAGTGAGCTCCATAGTTCACTCTTCATTCTTCCCTAGCAGGAAAGTTTGCCCGTCGCCTTGAACTCCTCCCTTGCATCCTTCATCACATTCTTTGCTTCCAACAAGAATCGATTTATCCAGAAATACACCAAATTCCCTTTCTTGAAAAACAATTGTTAATAGAACCACTTCCCTGCGTGCATATGAACACGAAGACACAACCAACGATATCTCTCAAGCTCTATCTAACAAATTCAATTGTAGGTCACCCATTGACTTCACTACATCGCTAGGCTCACCATCAAATAACTAGACAAAAAATATTTGCAAGTCGTTTGCAGCAACAGTACATAAAAGGTCAACGCTAAATCATTCACAAGAAGATATCATCGCAATAACCTCTTTCACATCTTCAAAATCACTGACCATAACAAGTCTAGCAAGCACTCTAAACTCCCATAAATTACCACTCACTAATAGTACTTATCCAGTATCTCAAAAATTTCATCCAGCGTTTCACCTAAATATAACATAAGGAACAACTATTTAACAAGGGTCAAACAACTCCAAATCATTAAAAATTGTATCAAGAATAGGCCTTTAAAATTCACTTGGAACATACATAAGCCTGCCAACAGATCAGTCAAGGAAACATATATCAAGCTTTAATCCACTGCGATGTATGACATGAGCAGGTGTGACAAAGATATCCTTGAGGCTCAACACAATTATCTCAACCTCATCTATTAATGTCTGATTTTTTTCAAGACTACCAACATGACCCTACGAGTACCGCATTTGCTTGAATATTTGTTGATGCGTGCGTCATGCGGGTTTGTCGTTATAGCATTGGTGCGTGTGCCCCGCGATGCATCCACAACATCACCTCCCACTTCCAAAATGAGCGTGTTGGCAAGCTCAGGAAAATCGTAGTCTTGTTGGAATGCCTCTCAACCCTCACATGTTGCTTCTTCAATAATTTGATGCTCTCATTGTACCAACACTTCCTTGACTCCCTGTATGACTCGTGCGCGGTGGAGGTGAATTGGTTTGAGTTGCTCTTGTCCCTCTGTTGTAGGAGGAAGAGCGACCATAATGGAAGGCAGTTCACTTAAATGGCTTCAGTGTGGACATATGAAAAACATTGTGCATCATTGCTCCATCCAAAACATGAAGTCAGTATGCCACCTTTCCAATGTCTGCAATCTTATAAGACCCATAAAATTTTGGTCTAGCTTTTTGCTGGTATTGTTAACGACAAAGCCTTGTCAACAAGGGCGTAAAAACAACCATATACCCAATCTCCATTCGTGTATGCAACTTTGCGATGGAAGTCAACGTAGTAGTGCTTCATGTAATTCTAGGATTGTAATAAATATTATCGAGCCATGTACAATATAATATCATCCTGTATGAGTCCATGGTGTATGTATTCACCTAGAGATGTTGGCTACGTGTACGGAAGTAACCATGGAGGATCACAACCGAATGCCGTTTTGAAAGGCGAAGTTTATAGTGCAGTATTGTATGTTGTATTGTAACAATATTTTGCCCAAGTCAACCACCCGACCACTCATGGGGCTTCTCTCCTAAAAAACATTGTAGGTGCATTTCAATACACAATTCACTACTTCGGTCTAGTTGTACAATTGAGGATGATACACGGAATACATAGCTAGTGTTGTGTCAGGAATAGCTCTCTCCAAAAATGATAGGTAAACACTTTATCTCTATCAGAGACAATGGATTGGTAGACCATGAAGACGAAAAATCTAATCGAAGACAACATGAGAGACACTTAGGGGGGTGTAAGCATGAAACAGAGGGATGATATGTGTGAATTTGGGAAGTCTATCGTTCCTTTGGGGTTAGGAGGTGCTCACAGTGGTGGCCTAACAAGTCATCCATTCCACGTTGAATCTGTCTGGATTCCATGGTGACAGAGCAATTCAAGCTCATGATCATAATCAGTTACGCTGGTTTTCAACTCTACATCAAGCCTGAGTCGCTCCTGAAGCCCTAATGTGAAGACTGGGACCTATTGTTTCGTCCTCACTGATATCGTTCACGCAAGGGGCCCTTGAAAATTTTCCAAAAATTCCTTAATGGATCTTGTGCTATGGTAATCAAGTCCCCTAATGAATTGCCGCAGAGAGAGCATTCAAATCTCATGTTATGGAATTGCTTAAATGTCTCCCAATTCATCTGCGGGTGTTCCCTTTCCAATTGCATGAACCAAAGTTGGGCGGATCCCGACATGTGGTACTACGCCACCTGAATTTATTCATGTCATTGTCTTCTTTGGTTCGCGAAGAAGTGTTTGCATTTTGTGAGTAAACTAAATGGATCTTTCTTGCCATCGAAGAGAAGGAAGTCCATCTGCAACAATCTAGAAATCATCGTCCCTTCATTCTGATATTGGGACGCCACCGCGGTTACGCCCCCGTAGTATTCATCGTAAGGATAGTCTCGATCTACTCAAGGATACCCTTGTTGGTATCCACCTAATCGTTGTTACTTAACAGGAACGGTTTGGTTGGCTTCAGGCTCACAGATGCCCATCTAGGCCGTACCCACTTCCCTGGCCCCTAGGGCCATCCGTTATGGGTACGGCGCACCTTCAGGTGGTCGTCGCGCATCCCCGGGGCCCAAAACCTTGTACATAGTTCGATCGGTGATTGTTGGACTTGCTCAAGAAGCACTGAGGGAAACAGATTGGTACATGTCGCAGCGCAGGTTGATCGATGTTGTCTTTCTCGATGTTGGTGAGTGTCTCTGAGGCCAATTTGTTGTGTGGCCTAGTAAGGGATCAAGTCACCAAGTGAGAGAAGGATCGAAGTGGGGAGAAACAAACTTATTCCCATGGTTTCCCCGATGTCCACCAATATTGTCTTCCAATTGAGAACGCTAGAGAGTGAGGAGATCTTCCCTTTAGAGAGTCTCAACCCTAAGTTTAGGCGAGGAAAGGGGTAAGAGAGAAAAGATAATTGTTGGGGTAAAACTTGTCTTCTCCTTCTCATTTCATTTATTAATTTAAAAGCTTGAATATTTATCGATGCGCTCATCATGTGGGTTAGTCCTTGGCAGCGGTTGTGTGTTGCGCCCCCACGGTGTGTTCGCAACAGAGATGCAATTTCGTCAAGCTCCAGTGCTACCATCAGACGCTTATGGCAACACGACTTCATCCAAAGCTCTCCACTCATTTAAAGTGGTCGCACCCATTGGTGAGATGGCTTACTGTTTGCATCTACGAGGTCATAGTTGGATCCATCAAGTCATTCACGTCTTGTAATTCAAGTAAGTTGTGGGATATCATCGAGTTGAGGGCACATTGCCCTCCCACATGGTCATTGAAGACGCATTAATATTCACTATGGTTCCATCCTAGACACCCACACGGAGATCATAACAAATTGTACCGCATAGAGAGCCTTGGTGGCTTGAAACAACCGACTATTGTAGGATGCGACATGGTTGGACCGCGAAGAATTTTGCAAGTTCTTTCTAAAGTTATGCCATGGAGACTAGGAAAAAAATTTCAGAATGGCCTATTGTCACGGAAGGGGAAGACAACCACCGCCAGAGCAAATCAAAGGCAAGTGTGTGGCGAGTTTACTCAAGCCAAACAGTAACATCAACCACAGTCGAAGTGTCGAACATTGATGCTTTGTGTGACACCATTATCTTTTACGTATTTTATTTTCGGCATTTACTAAGTAATTAGTAGTTTTCAATTATTTACAACTTCACCAAAACTTAAGGGGACTTTGGTAACCCTAAACCCTTATATATGTAACCTCTTGTACGGATTTTGGTATGTTTTATAATAAAAACTTGAGCCTAGAGTTGACCAAGTGTTAGCCTTGAACTTTTTCTCCTCTTCCCCATTCTTTCTACTGCTACAGGGCTAGGTTACTATTAAGGGTAACAGCCTCACCACATCTACACTTGTTCATTGCAGTGTCATCACTTGAATTTGCTGCAACAACATGATCTCTTTTGTTGGGTCTTTTTAATATGTGGAAAACGATGATAACTCGCAAAAGCACAAACATTTGATGGTATACAAAATAAGAAACTCAAGTATGTATCATGCTCGTTGCTATCAAGAACAAAACATCTTGTCGTATGACGCTTTGCCAAGCTCTTGACATCTCTTTCATCGGCATGCTTTCTTTGAGCACTCAAGCTCTTCCATCACAAACTAGCAGTTCTGTCAGTTTTGAGACATCCTTCTCGTCCTTCTCATAAAAATATCCCATGACTACAAAAATTATTTCAAGGCATTAAAGCCACTCCAAAAACTGGATTGGTGAAGACCTACATTTGAACTAAGGAGTCCTCATAATGTAGTTTCTTTGTCTATGGACACATTTGCTCTCTTAACCCAGGTGGGCTAATAGAAAAGAAACGGAGTATCGAGTTTCGGAAAATCATCCCACCATTCAGCCATGTTTAATAGCACCCAAATAGGAACCCAACTATGCTAAAAACAATGTACGAAGACCTAAGCAACCCCCAACTTCACCTCACAGACTATAATAGTACCTTAATAAAGCATCCACTTCAAGAATCTTAGTTATTAAAGGCTCAAGGCACACCAAAGTGCAAAAAGGTCTTGGATCCTAGGCGTAGGAGCGCGCCTGATGAGGGCAAGGCGCAACCACATCCATTTTAAATAATCAGCATCAAACATCAGTTCATCTTATTGATCAGATTTTTCATCTAATATATTCATTAATCATTCATTACCATCATTTATATCTCTTAAAAAATAGAATCGATGTGGTCACTTGCATCATACCAAGTCTCAACGCTCGATTATGTTTCACAAATACTAAATCATGCAAAAGTTATTGAGTTCTTATATTATTTTTTTCTTTATTTTGAAAAGAAAAAGTTGACAACAAAAATCTCACTCAGGCGCGCCTTTAATGCACCAAAGTCACAAAAAGGAGCACGAAGGCGCAAACCTCTCAGGCAGGAGGCGCGCCTTTAACAAAATAGCCAAGAATATAAGAGTTTCATTCATAAACAGTAAGTAAACGTCACTTTAATGGATTTAACTAAGAAAATTGCTATTAAACTCAACCAATATCAAGGTGTGATCATACCCTACTCGGGAATCAACCAGCCATCGAGTCCTTAGTTATTAGACCAATGATTATACGCTCACATCGTAAAAAATAAATAAATATTTTAAATCTCTAGAGTTTTATCAAACAAAACACATTAACAACACTTGGAATAAACATGAGTGGCCTCTTAAGTGGGAAATATGCACTAAACAGCGCAAATTTAGCCTCCTATAGGACCTATACCTTTGGAGGATAGCACCGGAGCTCTTTCTTTATTTCAGCCTGTCGGGCATGTACTCTAGTCACCTAGAATTCATTTTACCCTTTTTCGTTCCCAATAAGAATTGATGCAATTGGAAATGCATCAAGTCTTGTTTTCTAATTTGTGTTCTCACTTCTCCGTGTGGGCAACTTGTGCATAATTGGTATATATTACCCAATTTTAGAACTAGTGTTGGAGAAATTAACAATTCCATGATATTGCTTCTTTAAGATCGATGTTAGTAAAACAAGAAAATAGATTTAAAATGTTTAATTAGATAGGAGTTGTGACATATAATAAAGAGTAATCAATGGAGAATACATAGGTGATTTGTGCATGTATATGGAACGTAGAACATGCAGGCTATATAGGCTAGAATGATTATGAAGAAAAAGGAGTTACATAAAAGGTAACATTGCTAGAAGTTGTGCAAAAAATACTTGCATAAGAAAGAGTTAACCTGTAATGTAGCATTCAAGGTAAATGTATTGAGAATTGGAGCAATCAAAGAGAGAATGGAATGTGGATTAACAAACTCAAACAGTTGGGATAAAGTTAGTATTGATGGTGGTGGTTGTTGATGTAAGAAAATATATATCACCGGCAAACAGTGTCTATAAATACATAACTGCATAAAAAGATTTAAGTTAATGATGATTATAATGGATAATGTGAATATATATATACACACACAGACAAGCAGTGCACACATAACTGCACAAACACAAAAAAAAACAAGTGTATTTTCAGATGCGCATACATGATCACAAGTATGAAAAAAAAAACAGACTAATAAACTGCAGTCTAAAATACCAAGGTAACCTGGAGAACACACAGCCAGACATCAATAGACTTAGAATGGTGTGATTTTTATGGCTGCTTTCAGTTTGGAAATTGGTTGATGGATGCGAATAGGGGTTGGGTCAGGTTGGGGTTAAAAAATGAATAAGTTATTATTGGGAAAATGAACAGCATGTCCTTTAAAATATTTATGAATTACCAAAATTGAAAATAAGTACATAAAAGGAATTAATACTTTCCATGAAGAGATTGTGTTTAAGTTCAAAGATGTAAAATATAATCCCTTTGATATAATAAACCATCTCAGGTTTGTCTATCTTCATGCGAGAAGAATAAGATCCAACAAATTTTTTAAAAATATATTCACATACAATAATGCAGAATCTCCTTATTCACTAATATATTATTGGAGCGAAATGTAAAGACAATACAAAAATTTATGATTTCCAAATGAAATGTTGAAGGTTGACATAATGACAATAGAATATAAGAAATAATATACCTCAAGAATAGGCCCACGGTCAGCACCTAACAAATGAATCTCATCCAATATCATAAGTCCCACCTATTGGTCAATAGAATCACAAAAAAAGTAGCATTACAGTTGGAACAAGAAATTATGCAATGAGAACTCACAGAGTGTGGAATTTCATACAACCAAACTGCTACACGCACGTATCAAAAGAGAACTCACAAAGTGTGAAGTAGAACACCTTAGTTAAAACCACTATAATGGAAAGAAAAATATAATCCTGCAAAACACTATAAAAAAGTATGATAGCATAATCACCTTCATCACATAAGTTCTACTATGCCAATTCCGGCTAATTCCATCCCATTTCTCAGGAGTAGCAATGATGATATCAGCTGATAATAGTGCCACAAGGTCTGGAGTAAAATCCCCAGTCATCTCAACCTACCAGTATTTTTACTAAGATTACAACAATGATAATCATATTTCCATACAGTAAAATATGCCAATACATTACGACAAAATTAACATAAATTAATTGAGCAAGAGGAACACAAATTGCTTCATACCATCTTCTTTCCAAGTTGAGAAACTATCCGCTTTCTCCAGTCATTCATCCTTTCTCGAACTAAAGCTTTAAGCGGTGCGATGTACACCACCTGCAAAGATATAATAGTTATATAACTTGATAAATGTGATATTCTTATCAAAATATAAAACAAAACCTTCATATCAGGTTGAGTGTTGAAAAGATGCAGCATTGCCAACTCGGCTGATATTGTCTTTCCACTTCCTGTTGGTGATCCTAAGAGTACATTGTGTTCGCTGTGGTAAAGGACATGAAATATCTGCCAAAACAGAAAAAATAGATGGATAATGAAGATGAAGATCAGCAAGAAAGATAAAAAACAAGGAAAACAGTAAATGAAACAGCCAACCTGTGTTTGGATTGGATTGAAATGTGAAAATTTGTATAAGTTCTCATAGGGTTGATGACCAATAGAGCCCACTGGAAGAGGTTTCAAGTCTAAAAGCTCCGTATGTGACATTTGTGTCTTATAAATTAGCAGAAAAGTTCAATATAGAGCAAACTATAAATGGTACAGGATGAAAAGACATCTTCTAAGCAAATGCACACCTCTGGCAATGTAAGATTTTTGAAAGATACAGTATAAATTGACTCTGCATGTAACCATGAATCAGAAACCGCACGGATGTAGTATTGTGGCGGATGTGGCTCAAATATCGGTACAGTGAAAGTGATCTTCTGAGAATCTCCCCTAGCCATCTTTTTTGTTAATGTGAAGAGCTCCGAATGATAGATATGATCATTTTCAGAATCCTACACCAGCATAGACAACACAAGATATTAAATTAAAGAACATAAGTAAATGAAATTATTTACATGGCATATGCATAAATGCTCAGCTTATCAATGCATGCATCATCACGTTTTTCCCTTAACAATAACATATGCAAGTTACAATAAAGAATATGACCTAACTATTTCAATGGAAAGAGAGGAGCATGCTGTGATGACGAAAAATAATGCATTCCAAATTATTTATTCCAATTGGAGAATATGGATTAAACTATACATCACTGGAAATATCAGAATCTTCATCCTAACTATTGCATATTTCATGATGTAATAATACAAATCCACAAATAAAAGTAATTAAAGAAGCTGTCCTGTTTAATGCTGTCCGATTAAATTTCAAAATCCGCAAACGCCAAATATCTACTGGCCAAACAACAAGAAATGAAAAGAATCAAAAGAAAAACACAATTAACGTGGACACATTTCTGGAAGTTTACAATGTGCATGCCACATTAATCGACAAAAATACTTCTAACAGTATCCACTTCCTTTTAAAAAGTAAATATCCCCTATATCATGTCTACTCTACAGCATCCAATTCCTTTTTAAAAGTAAATATCCTTTTATAATGAAAGTAAAATATAAAGAACCATAATTACATAATTACAACACCCTCCCTCAAACTGGGGAGTGAATATCCATCATTCTCAGCTTGCAAGTGAAATTATGGAATCTCTTAATGGATGGCCCTTTTGTCAAGACATCAACAATAGTTCAGAGGGAACATGGGAAGTAGTAATCAATCCACTACCAAACTTTTCTTTGATGAGGTGCAATGGGGATCGGGCCACCCGACCTGTTAGGGTCTATTCCTGCCGACCACGGACCCAGTGACGATCGGGACTGCTCATCCTGAGCGGAGCGCCGATCGTAACAATTTTCGTTCTTTGCGTTTTTTTATAGTATATTTTGTTTGTTTTGAGGTAGATAACGAACGGAAAATCATGACCGTTCATTGCCCCCTCACTAGTCTATATATAGAGGTAGAAGGCTCTAAAGAGGGGCATTGAAAGTTGAGCGCAAAAGCCTTCTTTTGATCATTCTGGTGCTGAAGCCGAACTCTTGTGCATGAAGCCCCCTCCCCTCCCTCTCCCATTTGGTCGGCCACTATCCCCCCCCTACTCCCTTGACCGACCACCCTTAGCCTTCCCCTTGCCGTGGAACCACCCCTCTTCACCTCCCACCCCATAGCCGGCCACCATTACTTTCTCCTTGTCGTGAAACCACCCCTATCCACCTCCCACCCCATAGCCAACCACCCTTACCTTCCTCTTGTCATGGAACCATCCCTCCCTACCTCCCACCACATAGCCGACCACCTCCTAAACATTCCCCTCCTCAAACACCTCCAAAACAGTCCACTCCCCCCATCCAAATCCCCTCCATTTTGGTCTCCGGCGATCACCGGAGAATATTCCCCAACCACCCCCGGCGAACCTCCACCGCCCCCTCCAAGTTCCCTTCACTTTCAGTTTTCGGGCAATAGTAGGAAAACAACTCCGGCCACCATCACCACAACCGGCCACCTCTCCGGCGACCACCTCCGGCCAACTCCGGCCACCTCCGGCCAGCCACGACCCCGCAACCACCCTAACTAACTTCCTACATTGCCCCACTACCTCCACTGCCCCAATTTTAGGACACATCTCCTAAACTTCCTCTCCTCCACTCAATTACCCATTCCCCCATTCCCCACTTCCCCTTCATGTCAAAGACAAACCCCCTGGCCAAATCTATCCCTCCACTAGTCTCCCACATCCAACCGAGCCCTCCAATCTACTCTCCCAGCAGCCATCCTCAATTCCCCTCCCCACCAGCTATACAAGCCTCTCTCACTTCCTGTTGAAACCAATACTTGGTCTCTTGTGGAGCTCGGGCCCCCGAAGATGGGGGGTGACCTCACACTTACTTCTCTCAAGGGAGAGCGCTAGGCTGAAGGCCTAAGGAAACTAGGAACAAGATCAAGGGCTCAGCGAGGAGGTCCCACCACACACTCAGAAGATCTTAGAGCGCTTCCCCTCCCAAGCCAATGCTAAGCTTGGGCACCTTTGGAGGCTCTCTTCACCCACCAAAGAAACTTGGGGAGAGAGTAGCCCAAAATCCTAGTCCCATCAAAAGGTGCCCCCTTGGTCCTATTTATAGATTTCTGAACTTGGTCTGCCAATAGCCAGATTCTGGCCTAAGAGATTACAAAAATCACCCCAAGTTTGGCATGCTAACAGCCAAATCCCGCCGTTCAGTGGCGCTAAACGCAGACCGCCTCCTGTTCTTGGGGCTGGGCGAGAGGGGGCAGGCCGCCTCCCCTGCTCGCCCCCATACGGGGCTGGGCGAGCGAGAGGCCGCCGCCTCCCCGGCTCGCCCCCATACGGGGCTGGGCGAGCGGGAGGCCGCCCGCCTCCACCGCTGGCCCCCCTACGGGGCTGGGCGAGCGGGAGGTCGCCCGCCTCCCCTGCTCGCCCCCCCCCCCCCTACGGGGATGGGCGAGCGGGAGGCCGCCTGCCTCCCCTGCTCTCCCCCCTACTAGGGCTGGGCGAGCGGGAGACCGCCCACCTCCCCGCTCGCCCCCCTTACCGGGTCCGCCCAGAAATTCCCTCGTTCCCCTCCTTGCCTGGGGTGGTGCTAAAAAATGTCGGGCCTAAAGACATCTTGGGTCCCGGGGGTCCACTCGGCGAATACAGGGTTGTACACAATCCCCGCTCTTTTCGAGCGGGTCACACGCTCGGAAAGAAAAGTCCAACCCTGCACATTCGGCGAGTATCGCTGAGTGGAGTTGAGAAGACTCCACACCATCCCGGGAAAAATTTACATAGCCTCCCCGAGAGGTCAACCTGCCCTGCCGCCTAGTGAAAGCCCGGTCAGCTGGACCTTCTCGGGACAAAAAATAACATAGCCTCCCCGAGAGGTCAACCTGCCATGTCGGCTAGTGAGAGCCCGGTCAGCGGGACCTTCTCGGAGCTAGGTACTTTGAGAACCTCCTGCCACTGAGCGGTCCTCGGCCCTGCCAGCTTGGTGGGAGTCTGGTCAGCGGGCCAGCATCGGGGCTAAGTACTTTGAAAACATCCGGCCACCGAGCGGTCCTCGGCCCTACTAGCTTGGTGGGAGCCTGGTCAGCGGGCCAGCATCGGGGCTAAGTACTTTGAAAAATTCCGGCCACCGAGCAATCCTCGGCTCTGCCAGCTTGGTAGGAGCCTGGTCAGTGGGCCAGCATCGGGGCTAAGTACTTTGAAAACTTCCGGCCACCGAGCGATCCTCGGCCCTGCCAGCTTGGTGGGAGTCTGGTCAGCGGGCTAGCATCGGGGCTAAGTACTTTGAAAACTTTCGGACACCGAGCAATCCTCGGACCTGCCAGCTTGGTGGGAGCCTGACAGCGGGCCAGCATCGGGGCTAAGTACTTTGAAAACTTCCGGCCACCGAGCGATCCTCGGCCCTGCCAACTTGGTGGGAGCCTGGTCAGCGGGCCAACATCGGGGCTAAGTACTTTGAAAACTTCTGGCCACCGAGCGATCCTCGTCCCTGCCAGCTTGGTGGGTCTCGGGGGTCCACTCGGTGAATACAGGGTTGTACACTTCCCATAGCCGGCAGCTTCCGGGTCTACTCCCCTGACAGCCCAATTCCACCACAGGGAGAGATTTCTCGTCCTCCAGTTGGCAAACTCCTGCCCCTGACAGTCCAGAACCTGCATTGGCCTACAAAACCTGAACCTGGAAGTTTTCATGTTCACGATTCAGGAAGACTGCAGCAGTTCCTTTCCAGATTTGCATTCCGGCGCCTCGAGATCCCTCTCCTCCCGATGTAGATAATATTTAGGGATTTAGAATTAATCAATAGCTCCTGCGATCTCTTAAAATTATTGCGGCGCAAAAACGTTCTAGGCGTTGCAAACGAGCAAAGGCTACCGCTCGAGCATAAGACGTCATCAATCACAAATTCACAGGAAGAGAATTCAGGTGGTTGAAATTCATGAATATGAAATTGACGATAATCAGAAGAAAAAGGTAATTTAGGCAAGTTCTTACTAATCAACTGACCATTTGTGTAATTTGACCATAATCTGACTTATGTTTTGACAGCGAGAAAAGTTGAGAGATATACCATGGGGGGAGTGGCAGCAACTGAAGGGTCCTCTGGTAGGAGGGAGGAGAGGGTTTAGGTAACCAGTGGTGGTAGGAGAGACTCCAAAGACGGACTGCTTGGAATCGGGACAACCTGGGCTGGAGAGGTTGGTGACTGGCAGATGTGGGGTCGCTGTGGTACGGAGGTTGCTGGAGAGGTTGGTGGCTGGCAGATGCGGGGTCGCTGTGGTACGGAGGTTGGTGGAGAGGCGGGTGACTGGGCGATGAGAGGTCGTCGTGGTCAGGAGGGCACACTGACAGTGGCGGCGAAATCTGTAAAGAAAGTGTCGCGCGGATGGAAGGAGAGGGGAAGACTGTGGTGTCACTGGTGTCCTAGGAGAGCTCCGGCGTCGATGTTGGTGGCAGACGAGAGCTTCACGGGAGGTTTCCTCGGGCAGGGGCAGGATGCGGCGTTGGAGGGAACGAACAGAGAGAAAGGTCTCTGTTCGTTTCTTTTTCCAGCATCCTTAATGAGAGGTAGGGGGTTTGCCTTTATAGGATAGATTTTGGGTTTTATTTTAATAAAGGCAAGAATTAAAAGCTAATTTGGAGTGGGCCTTTCAAGAGGGCCGGCGGTTTCAAATTAAAGGAAATGTGAATGGGGAATTTCAAAGGTGGGACCGGCTATAGGCATAGGGGCATGGCTTTATGTATTCATCATTTAAAATTAGCTAATTGGTCGGTCACTGTTCATTTAAAATTAGTTAATTTTCAAAGCATGCCCTAATTAACATATCTCCTAAATTAACGGACCTTTGTATTCATGGTCTCATTGGTCGGTCACACCAATAAGTCGTACGAACGAACGCGAATAACAGGCGCGATACAAAATAACATAGAGGCGCTAATAACATGTGTGATACAACACAACACAAAACGATACAAATAAGTGTGAAGGCGTGCGATGCATCAATTCCCCTTATGTCCTCCACGCGGACGGCAGCCCCCAACAGCCCCAGAAATCCAGAAACAACTCAGTGGCCTGCTGTCCAGCAGTCCAAAACTTTACCGGGAGTTCGAATTTAAGTACTTCTACTTGCCCCCACTCCGGGAGATCCTCTCCAAGCAGTCTACTACAATTACGGTGTAAGTTTCTTTGTTTTAAAGTTAATTCTTAGTGCTGAATTTTGTGTATATTGCCTACTCAAGGAGTGTGTCGTTTGTAACCTTTACTTTAAGCTCTTGAACTTTGTGAGTTTCCATATTATTTGTTATTTAAATTTTGAATGCTCTTTCGCATGTACTCCGTCTCATGTCTCCTTGCTAGTGGAGTTTATCTTTTGTGTCATAATTAGTATTTTGCTTTATAAATTAAAGCTTATTGCAAGTAACTTGTATCGCCGGACGGGTGTTTCCCCTTTAGGACCTTACCCTGCGTCAGTTTGATATCAGAGGGAGGTTATGGTCATTTGCATGTTTCGTAGCAATAAGGTATTTAGGCGTATCATGATAGGATCTCTCCCTTTAGATAACCAAGCCACTGCCAGGTCGAATTCCGACTTATCAATGTTTGGTTTCCAAAACAAAATTAGAAAATTGATTCGATTAGATAGATGCACAATTCCATGATCTTAGGAAGCAATTCGGAGACCTCACCACAAGGATAGATGGTTTAGATACTGTTAGGAATCCACGTCCATAGGAACCCATTAGGCCACATGTTATACACCACGGGGGTCATCAAGATGTTGAGGGACTTTCTGAGTGTATGTTCATTAACCCACTGGCACGGGCTCCTCCACCCTTCCCCGAGGACCCGGAGTTGACATATGAGCGTCGCAGAGATCCGACTATTGGTTGACACTACTACCCACAGGAAGAACGACCACAACCCCGATATCTGATGCATAGAGATCGCCCCGGTCACCTCGCACGGTTAGACCAAGGAAGAGATGACTATATGGATTATCATGAGCCCCGTAGAGGACATGTAAGAGAGGAGAATATCACACGTCGTGTTCGTATCGACTCTCCATCCTCCGACAGACAGTTGGATCCTAAGGTTTTTAGTGATTGGTTATTGAACATGGACAATTATTTTGATTGGTATGAAATGACTGACGAGCGAGAAGTGCGATTTGCCAAGATTAAATTACTTGGGCAAGCTATGACTTACTGGACTAGCTTAGAGCGCTCATTAGATAGAGATGGTTATTATCTCATCACCTGATGGGACGATATGAAGCAAAAACTTAAAGAAAGTATCTCCCCGCTTCGTACCATAGTCAGCTCCTAGATAAACTCCAGGTCCTACGCCAAGGAACCCTTTCGGTAGCCGAGTATATGACTCGCTTTGATAAGCTTATCGTTAGACGCAATATCATTGAAGAGCGCATTGTGACCGCCTCCCGCTTTCAGGCCGGATTGAGAGCAGACATTCGTAGGGAACTCATTCCCACCACCTGGGGTCCGTCAAGCAGATCTTTCAGCTCGCAGAGTATGAAACAATATTTACGCACTTCAGGTCTGAGGTGACCTAATTCACAGCCTGATAACTCTGCACCTACGAGACCTCCTAAGCAGGGACCCAGTCCATTCATGGCTCCATGTCGACTCGTGGTCCCGTAGAAAAGAGGGGCACATCAACTGTCACTAGGTCCCCGAAGCCAAGAGGAATCCAGTGTAACCGTTGTCAGGGTAGAGGACATGTGGCGGCACAATGCCCCACACGGATTCTACTTATAGAGGGGGACCCGGAACCTAGTACTGATTCCATAGAGCCTCCCAAAGAGAGATTGTTGTGGCCATAGAAGAAGGTTGGGAGGGCGAAGCAGATCGAGCACTTGAGATGAGTGTTATCCGCAGCCTACTCCACACTCCCCGCACAGATGAGGATTGGAGGCGGAGCTATCTTTTACACTTATTTCCCAAGCGCAGGTGGGAGTCTGCAAGCTCGTTATCGATAGTGGCAGTTGTGTGAATATCATTGCCTAAAAGGGCTTTGAACGAATGAAGATTAAAGCAGATCCCCACCTGCACCTGTATCGAGTCGCCTGGGTAGATAAGACAATGATCCAGGTCTCTCAGAGGTGTCAGGTACCTATTTGGCTAGCCACCTTCGAGGATAGAGTTTGGTATGACGTCATTCTCATGGACGACGCACATGTATTACTAGGCAGACATTGGCTTTACGATGGGGATGTGTCTTGTTATGGACGGTTCAACACTTACGTATTCTTTGACAAAGGCCGCAAGATCAAATTATCACCGACCAAACCCAAGGATTTCCCAAAAGGAAGGGTCGAGCCATAAGTTACCACAAGTGACCCGAGACCTATCCATATCTTACGACATAGTGAGTTCACTCGGGAGAGTCGCGATACCGGCAAGGCGGCATCATTTATGTCGTTGATGCCTCTCAGACTACTGAGGACATTATGGACCTAGAGTCCATACTGACGCGGAGCATAGACGAGGAATTTCAGTGGATGACGAGTTTTGGGCCCATTCGGGGCTGATTTGGAAAATTTACATATATGGCGTGCACGGATCAACGATCGGACTCCGCAGATGTGTTAGGATTCGCGTTGTGAATCAATTTGATATATTAGTTTATTATTTCTGCATTTGTTTTGATGTATTTGGGTGGCCCCACCTCCGGCCAATCATAGTCGTTGAAGGTTGGATGCCCTAGTCTTTATTTTATAATAAATAGGCATGTAGTGGCTGGTTTTGAGGCATTGCAGGTTTTGGAGAAAGAAAATCCTGAAACTTTGCGATCACCCCACGGTACCGACGTCGTGGAACCCTAGGTGGCGACTCCTAGGCACCCAAACTCCTCCCCAAGGTACTACCCATCCATTGCCTCCTTCCCCCTCCGAAACTCTCATCTGCAGCCCCCACAATCCGCAAAACACTGTTATACATTGCCTCCTTTGCCTCCTTCGGGAACCCATCCTCCTTCCCCCTCCTTCCCCCTCTGAAATCCATTGCCTCCTTCCACCGTCATACGTCCTTTCGTAGCCCAGATCCGCTCTCAAACATCGGATCTGCCAGCCCTTACCCGGATTTATTTCCTAGTGGCCGGATCTATCCATTTCCGGCCTGATCTCCCCACTTTCCGCCGAGGACAGCCACCACCACCATTTCCACGCCGCCGGATCCACCTCGAATCGCCGTTCACGCATCTCCGGCTCCGGATTCTTCAGTGTCTTGGTCAGCCCACTACTTGGTGAGATTTCGTTGTACTGGATTATTATTTTCAGCATTTTTATATTGGAATGGATCACTATATTAGTTTGGATATCTTGTATTGTGGTGGTCTATTAGATAATTATCGTGATTTGCAGGATTTATTCGTCGTACGCTCTTGCTTTGGTCTTCCACACGGAGGAAAGCCTAAGCTTGTTTCGCCCTAATTAATTGTCTTGTTGTGAATTAACTACGTGGGATGCCATTATTTATTATTCAATTGTGATTTAACCCGACGGGCTTTGCATAGCATGTAGGGTTAGGTCACAGTTTATCTCGCCGCCTATAGATTCGTCCTGCGTCACATTCACCATGATGTTCGACACCTCCTAGATGAGTACAGTGACATCATGCCTGATGAACTCCCCGATGAGCTACCCCCATTATGGGATATACAGCAAGCGATCGATCTTATACGGGGATCATCTTTGTCGAATCTTCCACATTATCGGATGAATCCTGACGAGCATGAAGAGCTCATGACTTAGATCGTCGACCTCCTACGAAAACAATTTATTAGAGAAAGATTAAGCCCTAGTGACGTACCTACCCTTCTTACTCCTGAGAAGAATAGTAGTTGGTGAATGTGCATTGATAGTAGGACTATTAACAAGATTACGATCAAATATCGGTTTCCCATTCCCCGACTCGACGACCTCTTAGACATCATGTCAGGTGCCCAGATCTTTTCCAAACTAGATCTACGGAGCGGTGCCACCAAATATGTTAAAGAGGGTGATGAGTGGAAAACTGCATTTAAGACAAAGGATGGGTTACATGAGTGGTTGGTTATGCCCTTTGGGTTATTCAACGCCCCTAGTACATTCATGCGCGTGATGACTCAGATTCTGCGCTCGTATATGGGCAAGTTCCTCGTAGTCTATTTTGATGATATCCTACTTTACAGTCAGACTCACGGGGAGCACCGCACACACCAACGACTGCTAAAGGAGCACTTGTATATCCATCTGAAGAAGTGCACTTTTCTATCTGAGTCTGTGCATTTTATAGGGTTCGTCATCTCAGCCTCGGGCGTGTCCGAAGATCCTGATAAAGTCGAGTCTATTTGAGACTGGTCAATTCCCACAAATATCCATGAAGCTCAAAGTTTTCATGGGTTGGCCACGTTTTATAGACGCTTTATCAGAGGTTTCAGTACCAACATGGCTCCCTACACAAGTTTCCTTCGTAAGGGAGATTTTCAGTGGACACTCGTCGTCATTCAGGCATTTGAGGACATTAAAGCAAAAATGACCACGACCCCGGTACTCCGATTTTATGATTTCAGTCAAGCATTCAAGGTGCTTGCGGCGCTTCCGTCGTAGGCATAGGAGTACTTAGTCAAGAAGGTCACTCAGTTTCTTACTTTAGTGAGAAACGAAACGACGCACGACAGAGATATTCCAACTACGACCGAGAATTTTACGTGATTGTGCAATCTCTGAGATATTGGACACTACCTCCTCCGGCGTGAGTTCGTATATTTGGATCACCAGGTCTTACGTTATCTAGACTCCCAGAAGAAATTGAGTCATCGCCACGCCAAGTGAATAGAATATATGCATGATTTCCATTACGTTCTTAAACACCAAACTGGTGTTGAGAACAAACCAATCGATGCACTTAGGCACTGAGTGGGTCTACTCCACACCCTTACTACTGAGATCACGGGATTCGAGCATTTGATCATGGAGTATCCGACCTGCCCAAACTTTGCGACTAAATATTCCGCACTGTCTCAGGTTTCACCTGAGGTCATCCCTGACTTCTTGATCACTGATGGTTATCTATTTTGCAGCACACTCTTATGCATTCTCAGGACATCCATTTGAGATCATTTAGTCTGGGAGATGCATGTCGGCGGTGCAGCTGGTCACTTTGGTAGAGATAAAACCACCACACTAGTAGAAGATCATTTTTATTGGCCCACACTGAAGAGGGACGATGCTCGAGTCGTTCGACATTGCTCATCAGCCTAGGATGGACATTAGTATGGACTTTGTGCTCGGATTACCTCGCACCATGCACAAGCACGACTCTATCCTTGTCGTTGTTGATCAATTTTCCAAAATAGCTCACTTCATCGCATGAAGCAAGACTGTCGATGCGTCTCACGTCGCATCGATATTCATTCGGGACATCATTAGACTTCACGGTATACATAAGACCATTGTATCTGATCGAGATGTCCGATTCATGAGCTATTTTGGGAAAACCATAATCACAATACACTACAATTCTCATCTGCTTACCACCCACAGACGGATGGTCGGACTGAAGTAGTAAACATAAGTCTAGGAAACCTCTTACGATGCCTTGTTGGTGACCACACCTCTTGGGATTCAGTATTACCCGTGGCAGAGTTCGCATTTAATAGCTCGATGAATAGGACGACAAGGTTGAGTCCATTCCAGGTAGTATTAGGGTATCAGCCTAGGAAACTCATAGATCTTATTCCTCTACCCATAGAGTCTCGCCCTTGCGAGTCTGTCGAGTCATTTGCTAGACACCTCCATAGTTTGCATGAGACTATGAAGCGAACAAATGAAATGAATTCAAATATGAATTCTAGAAGTGTTCCCCAAAAGCGGCGCACCATCTATCCTGATTATAATGGGAAGTAAGCAAATGATCTTAGGGAACACTCAATATAAACAAATGAAAAATGAGAATTCATAAAGAGGACATCAAATGTGAATGTTAAGGCTTGCATGTTTCGAATTCAAAAAAATAAGACATCAAACATGGTTACTTCTCGAACTGTAAAATCAAATCGACAACAAGATCTTTGATCAAACCAAGCATAAAAGAAAAAAAATGAAACAAAAAGATCGGCCTTGGTCAAGGATATCCACTTGGGGAGAGAAACCAACTATGATGATTTAAATGTCTTAAGTAGAATTACAGCTTATTGCTAGTGGGAGATCAAATATAGCTTACCTCAGAGTAATACTATAAAAAGAGAGAATACGAACATCAATTTTTTAAGGAGCCAAGGTCTTCGGATCGCTCGATGCCTGTTATGTGTTATGGTCCTTCGTTAGTATATTATTATTATTATATATGTTGAGTCGAGTCTCTGTATCGAGTCGTGTTGTATTGATTCATTGTCGTCATTATTAGAGTTGTCGTAATGTTTAAGTGTTTTCAATATTTTATGCGTCTTGATGTAATTACGGGGTTGCCCCCGGGGGTTCTATATATTAGACCCGGTCAAGTACTTGGAAAAATTAATCAATGAAGAAAGAAACTTCTCATTCTCTCTCTAATTCCTCTCTCTCTCTCATCTCCTTCTCCATTTCTAGGGCTTGCTCGTGTATCCCCGTCTCCATCGATCGCAACAAAACAAGCCCATAACATCTTGGTATCAGAGCCAAGCGTCGGCGACTCCATTCCCGGTACTCCTTCTGCCGCATCCGTTGTTTCAGCAAGCCGTCGCCACTGTTTCAGCAAGCTGCCATTGTTTCAGCATCCGCTGTTTGCGCAAGCTGCCGCCGTTGTTTTCCCCATCCTCCAGCCCCGCTCATCACGACGCACGTTTCCATCTCCAGTCGAAGTCGTTGCAGCCACCCCAACGCATTCCGTTCCTGCACACCGTCGTCTCCCAGAAATCGTCGCACCCGCTTGTCTCCTCCCAGCGCACGTGTCCAGGCGGAACGCCTCTGGCGTGCCTTCTAGCGCACCGTCCAGCGCCACACCGTCCAGGCTTCCAGTGCCGCACCTTCCAGCGCACCGCACAGCGCACGTCTCCTTCCAGCACAAGTCTCCTCTGCTTCCCTTCTGCGGGATCAACTCCTCTCTGCGAAGCTCCAACCGATGCTTCTTCACCCGCCACCTCTTCGGCGTCGTTTCCACCTCGAGACCCAGGCTGCACGGTCACCCACTCTTGTCGAGCAGCCACGCCCTACTTTTCCCTCGAGCCCCGCACATCCGCGCCATCAAGCCCGCTGTCCCCCTTTATCTTTTTTTTTATCTTTTTTTTCCTCAGCTTCTCTGATCCTCCAATCCCATCAGCCAGTGTAACAGTACTGGCCAGGACCGTCAACACATGACCTACAAGCCCAGTACTGCCGGCACCGACGGCCCAGGACCGTCAACAGACCTACTGGCACCGCCGGTTAAGCCTCACCCAACGGGTTAACCACAAGCCTGCAGGCCGTACACCCCAACGCCTCTCTGTCCTGTTTCTCAGCACAGTGCGTTGTTGATGGCGGGATTCGAACCCACGCCACCCTTGATAAGAACCCTTCAACAGGCGTGGGTTCGAATCCCGCCATCAACAACGCACTATGCTGAGAAACAGGCCAGAGAGGCGTTGGGGTGTACGGCCTGCAGGCTTGTGGTTAACCCGTTGGGTGAGGCTTAACCGGCGGTGCCAGTAGGTCTGTTGACGGTCCTAGGCCGTCGGTGCCGGCGGTACTGGGCTTGTAGGTCATGTGTTGACGGTCCTGGCCAGTACCGTTACAAAAAGTGCACTTTGTGTAACGTTACTGGCTAGGCCCGTCAACACATGACCTACTAGCCCAGTACCGCCGGCACCGACGGCCCAGGACCGTCAACAGACCTACTGGCACCGCCGGTTCAGCCTCACCCCAACAACGGGTTAACCACAAGCCTGCAGGCCGTACACCCCAACGCCTCTCTGGCCTGTTTCTCAGCACAGTGCGTTGTTGATGGCGGGATTCGAACCCACGCCACCCTTGATAAGAACCCTTCAACAGGTCTCATCACCAACTGAGCTGCTCAGTTGGTGATGAGACCTGTTGAAGGGTTCTTATCAAGGGTGGCGTGGGTTCGAATCCCTCCATCAACAACGCACTGTGCTGAGAAACAGGCCAGAGAGGCGTTGGGGTGTACGGCCTGCAGGCTTGTGGTTAACCCGTTGTTGGGGTGAGGCTGAACCGGCGGTGCCAGTAGGTCTGTTGACGGTCCTGGGCCGTCGGTGTCGGCGGTACTGGGCTAGTAGGTCATGTGTTGACGGGCCTAGCCAGTATCGTTACAGCCAGCTTCATCTCCCATCTCCTCGTGCAGCCCCATCTCCACATGATTGCCCTTTTATATTAATTCTTATTGAATTAATAAAGTAATCAACTAAGTATGACGAACATACAATTACGCGATATAAAATTAAGTGGCGCGGACAAAGTCGTCTTTTGTTCGAAGATGTGGAACGTGTTGACGACTTTTCAGGCTTCCGCATCTCGCCTCAACATCGCATTCGACAAATTGGCGACGTCAGGACATTTCGGACTCCCGCCTCTTCCAGTGTCGGCGCCCTCCCAGCTCGTGCACTCTACCGCCATTTTTCCCACTGCTTGCCCACAGGTGCCACCGCCGATTCCGCCAGTTGTCTCTCCACCGCTCGCCGAGGTTCTTCAGGCTCCACCATCACCTCCGGTGAATTCTGCTCCACGGTTTTCCTCAGACACCTCCTCGGCCCATTCTGACCGCCTCCCGAGGCCACTTCCACCACAGACGGTTCCGCCGCCGGCGCCACCGGCCTTTGCCTTGTCGGTCCCTCCAGCCTCGTCGCTTTCTGCTCTGCAACCACCTCATTGCCGGTTTCCGCTTTGCCGCCTCTGACCACGCCGCTGCCTCTGCTGCTGGACACTACTCTGCCGGTCCCTTCGGCCGCCTTACTGTTGCTGCCTCGCACCGCCATTTCCACCAGACCCGTTCCTTCCGTCGACCATGGGTTCTCCGGCCACCTTCTAGCCGTGGTTCGTCGTCGCATCGCCGGTCCCGCCGGTCCCGCCGGTCCCGCCGGACCCCTTCATACTGCCGACCGCTATTCCGTCGACCATCCTGCCAGTTCTGCCTCCTGCTGCTCCGCCGGACCAGTCAGACCCATTGCTTCAGCCACTCGTCCTTCTGACTGTGTAGGCGCTACACCTCGGGGTCAATGCCACCACGACACGCTACCGGACGCTATTTTGGCACGAGTTCAAGGAGCCCGAGGAGCCACTCATGTATTTGAAGTTTGAGCCCTCCGTTAGTATATTATTATTATTATTATTATTATTATTATTATTATATATGTTGAGTCGAGTCTCTGAATCGAGTCATGTTGTATTGAGTTATAGTCGTCATTATTAGAGTTGTCGTAAAGTATAAGTGTTTTCAATATTTCATCCGTCTTGATGTAATTATGGGGTTGCCCCCGGGGGTTCTATATATTAAACACGATCATGTACTTGGAAAAATTAATCAATGAAGAAAGAAACTTCTCATTCTCTCTCTAATTCCTCTCTCTCTCTCTCTCTAAGCTCTTCTCTCCTTCCTTCACCCTCTAGGGTCTCATCTTCTCTCATCTCCTTCTCCATTTCTAGGGCTTGCCCGTGTATCCCCGCTTCCATCGATTGCAACAAAACAAGCCCATAACAATGCCTCTCCAAACGACCTAACACTCGCGCTTATAAGTATAGAACCTCCATAATTATGCTCCTTCCCTATGGAGCCACTCCGACACAAATGAATCTTGATTCTTGATAAGTGTAGAAAATAAAAACCTCTCGGGTTTCAATTATCATAAACAAGTATTTGTACATGAGAAGATTTTTCACCTAAGATGTCCTAAATTTCCTTAAAGAATAAAAACATCGAGACTTATTATAGAATAATCTAGTTATTACAATTACAATTCCCTCCCTCAAGCTAGAGAATGGATATCTATCCTTCCAAGCTTGTAAGTTCATAGAATCTCTCTGTGAATAATCTTTACATCAGAACATCAGCAATTTGCAATTGTAAAGTAACAAGAAAGGTAGATATCAACCCATCAACATTCAAAACAACTAAAAGTTCTCCAAAATAGAATAGAAAATGCATTCACAAACTTAAACTGCAAGCCTCACCGAAAATCTTGGAACAACTAGGTCGGGGATGGGGATACTTGCTCGCCACAAAGGTAAGATAAGTCGAACACATCACTTCTACGGATAAAATATCTTGTCACGCTAAGGTGAATGCCGAGTGATTTGAGGAGAGAAGAATTCCCACAAGGAACGCAATCGGCAGGCTTCTCCGTGCGTGCAAGCTGCGGATCTTTTCTTCTTGTCAATCATCATGTAACCTAGAGCTGTCTCCCCAAATCATGCCCGAGAGCACTAATTTTGCTAATAAAAAAACGTCTCCGAAGCTCCTAACATGAATGTCTTAATCTCCACGTCAACCAAAGCACACAAAAAATCATCATATTACTTCATATCATCTACTTTTATAGCAAAGTATAAGCATAAGGACTCAAAGTTTCTAAGAGCACAAGAGATGAAGCTTGACAAAAAGAAAAAATGGGTACTAGATATGATTAATTTCCTCCTATGATGAAAATTGTCAGATACCGGTGGACCTTTACTATTAAGAATAGTGTTGATGTGGTTATTGAAGTTATAAGGCACAATTGCAGACATTTGGCTTTAATTAACAAAATATCTTTGCTCAATAGAAATCTAGTGGAAGAAGAAGAATATATGACCATCCCTCTCGAGTTATTTAAACAATCTCGAAGAGCTTGGCCCGATCGTTTCTACATAGTCATGCTATATCTTGAAGTATTACAATAGTTTATTGGGATTGAAGTTTTAAACAAATTGGATATTACAACTTCATACCTCAGAGGTGGTCGTTTCAACAAAATCATGCTTTATTTAAGATATACACAAAGCTATGTTGATCGTACATTATTCATTAAAATAAATTAGAGAAAAATAACAGTTGTGATTGTAAATATAGATGGCAGCACATACACTAGAAATTACATTCTTAAAAGACAGGCTTGTTAAGTAATTTTAAAATGAAGGATTATGGAATTTTACGATACTTCCTTGGGATTAGTTA
This sequence comes from Dactylorhiza incarnata, assembly GCA_033032865.1. Lineage (NCBI taxonomy): Eukaryota > Viridiplantae > Streptophyta > Magnoliopsida > Asparagales > Orchidaceae > Dactylorhiza > Dactylorhiza incarnata. Next base: position 2,852,241 of record JAWHQI010000275.1, read on the forward strand.
AACAAACTGAAAAAGACTATCATATCTCAGCGGAAGTATATTTTGCACCCACTTGAAGAAACTGTAATATTAGGACGCTGGCCCATTAGCCTTCCTATTGAGACCAATCATAAAATTAGTAGATGATGGAGAATCAATCCAAGATATTGCTAACTTTCAATGTTTAATGGTCATCTCATTTATCTCTCACATAATAGGTCTGATATTTCGTACATTGTTTACGTTCAGAGTTGGTTTATGCATGGTCCAATAGAAAGACATTACGAATGAATATTAGAATTCTTCAATATCTGAAAGTTGCTGCTGAGAAAGGTATTCTATGTTGCTTCTACAATAAGACTAGACTCGAGTAAATATTTATTCCTACACTAGTGATAAAATAGGAATAAAAATTGACACTAATGTTGATTAGGTTGTATCTATTGTAGGCAAACTTTCTACACAAGAAATGTAATTTTGTAAGTGGAAATCTTATAATATAGCATGTGCAGAAGCAGAGTATAGGGTCATAGCACATAGGATTTTGGTCAGGTACATGACTCAGGGTTATGATAAAAGATCTAGGGATGCTTTCTAAGGATTCAACTTGTTTGTTCTGCACAATAAAGCTGTTATTTTATTGATTATAATAGGGTCCAATATGAGTCTCTTAAGCATATAAAGATAAATAGAAATTTATAAAGGAAAGAGTTGACAATAGTTCATTTTGTATTCCTTGTGCTAAATCTAAAGAGCTATTCACATATTTTTACTATTGGTTTGAGTTTCTCTCGTATTTTGTAAATGTAAACAAGTTGGTATACTGCTCTTCATAAACAACTTGAGGGGGGGTGTTATGATTAAATATTAATTTAGTGGTAATATTTGAGTTTATAGTTTTACTTCTTATTTTACTTTATAAGGACAACTTGAAACCTATATGCATTCATCTAATACCACTATTTCATACATCAATAAAGTACTTTGGCTTCTTAAATGATGCTACACGCAAGCATCATTCCTAATAATAGTGTTAAAAATACATGATTTCACCATCTTAGCCATATCAAAAGATCTTCTATCCACGGCTTCAAAACCATGTAAGTTCCAGTATTTACAAAACAACTAATATAGGAAAAGAATTCAACTTTTGTATATGAATCATCTACATAACTATAATAAGAGGAAAATGATGATAACAATAAAAAGTCTTAAAGGTATCATTCCACTGAAGGTTTCAAACCTCAACAGAAAACCACCAACGTTCAGAGGCACCATGAAACCGATCTTTCCAAACGAAGTCTGGAGTTATAATTACATCTACCTATAATTGACGTATTACAAAAGAAGATCAGTGGATAGTTATAAACATTTGAAATTAAACGTGTAAGGGTATGACTACAATCTATTACACTAAAAGGCAAACCTTCAGAACAGTTCTGGTAATTGGGCTAATATTTGCAGATAAACTGATATTCGGGAAATAACTGAGATATTGCTTGACCACCTATCAGAAATGAAAGAAAGGAGTAGAGATGTGAAAAAGAATTCGAATAATATCACAAGAAAAATAAACTACCTTTCCTCCAGGAGCATAACGAATTAGTACGCCAATGTCTTTTTCTTCCATCTCAAACAGATGATCCAAATCGGCTTCTCTTTCTTCAAGTTTCCGTAATACCTTAAGAATGGAAAAGCATAAACTTAAAACAATGAAAAGAGTAAAATGGTGGATTATAAGGTAGAGAGTTCACAACAAACTTCTGCTGGAACATCCTTATCGAATTGTCTCAATGGATGATGATGAGGCCAGATTTGACGATCCACAGCTTTGCAATAGTCTAACATTAAAAAGGACATCGCAGACCAGCCTCGACGTAAGCAAATTTCAAACAAAGCACGCATAATACGACCCAAACTTGCACTAATATAGGCTGCATCAGAGATTAAAGAGAAACTATCCATTGATCCCCGAGATATATGCACCTGCAAGTATTGAACATCTGTAAAATTCCAGTACTTAGCTCCCGATACTTAAACACTGAAAGCAGATCCACAATTAAAAACCTGAATCAGAATTGAAACCTTCCCATGCTTATCATTTGTTCCACCCTTAACTTCTACAGGACAAAACATTTTGGATAATTTTTCAAGCTCCTCCTGTTCTTCGTCTCTAACAACAATATTTTCAAACTCAGAAGAATGGGCGACCATATTAATAACCTGCAGCAGAAACATCACCAGAAGCAATAATAAGTAGTGAGATAGTCAATAAGGGCATCAGATTGAACAATATAGAATTGAGCTTATACTTCACTATCACTCATGTGGCGTCTAAGCATTTCATTGTAAGTTTCAACACTTGAGTATTGAAGGTAGAAATGGCTGGCTATACGACCTAGCTCGGTGCAGTAAAAATTGCCACTTTTCTCATCAAATCGCATCATCTTTGCCTTATCAAGAGCACGGGCAGCATCCACAACTAATGATCTTTGTTTGGATGTTAACGATGGATCAGCAATGACCTAAAAGTCTCAAAAGTGTCAAAGTAAGATCAAGATAAAAAATAAGAAACAACAGAGAAATATAAGTTGAACAGTAACACAGTTCTCCAAATGTTAAACAATTGAAGTTGGTTAACATAATCAAACCGCAATCATCCAGTAAGCCCCTAATGAGAAATGTTAAAATACAAAATCCTCCCCATGTTCGTAGCAAAACATAGAACCACTAGAGCAAGCCAGGTGTGTGTAGTAGACGTACTTAAAATGTTTAAAACCAAGTCACATTCTTCATCATGTCTTCACTCACACATGGCATTTCACTAAATTTTAAGAAAAACAAAAAGAAAACTGATGGGTTCAAGCTATCCACACCTCTAAAGTTTTCCTTACTGAAATTGACCAGAAAATGATCCCACGCAACCCCAAAAACGCTCCGAATCTTCTATGACTTAAAACAAAATTTTACTAAAATATCCACTTCAATACGAGAAGATTTTTAGTCATAAAACAGTGAAATCAGATTTCAAATACAATGAGAATAACTCCCACAGCAATCGGATAATCCAAAATAGCAAATACCACCTTTGAAATCAAAAAAACCACCTTCAAAATAGCAATCACAAACCAAACTATCCAAAAGAGTGTCAAATTTCAGTCATTAGAGAATAACAGTTGGAAAAAGTACCCAGATAAAATAAATTCTCACAAAAGCTTATTGTGCCACCACAAGGTCCACACCTTCAAAATAGCACTCCTTTATATATTGGAGTGGAAAGATACATAGAGAAATACAAGAAAAGCAAATATACGTAAAAAATACTAAATGCTAACATTTCCCCTCAAGTCTGGGCTCGTAATACTTGTCATGCCTAACTTGGAATTGATCATTCCAAAAGTGCTCACACTCAAGCCTTTGGTGTGAAAATCGTTGTCGGTCAAAAGGAACAAATGGTGTAGAATCTTCCTCTCACGATATTTTCGTTGATAAGTCTGTCAACTTCAATATGTTTAGTGCGGTCGTGTTAAACAGGATTTTGTCCAATGCTAATGGCCGCCTTGTAGTCACAATATAGTTTGATAAGATTTCCTTTTTCTCAAGGCCAAGGTCTCTCATAGTGGTATGAATCCATAGTCCTTCACAAATTTCGTGAGGCAAAGCTTTGAACTTAGCTTCGGCGCTTGATCTGGTAACCACATGTTGCTTTTTGTTTCTCCATGTAACCTAGTTCTCACTTACCAGGGACAATAGCCCGAAGTAGATCGTTGGTAATCAGTAGATCCAGCCCAGTCTGCATCAGTGTAGACTTCAATTCTTAGGTCATCATTCTGTGAGAACAGAATGCCGCTTCCAGGAGAGCTCCCGAGTTATCTCGAGATTCGGTAGGCAGCATCCAAGTGGCGAGCCTTTGGAGTATGCGTGCATTGGAAGATCAATCCAACTGCATACGAGATGTTTGGACAAGTATGAGACAAGTAAATAAGCCTCCAAACTAATCGTTGAAAATCGGTTATGTCAACAACAGCTTCATCGTCATCCCTTCCTAATATGTGGTTGACTTCAATAGAGGTGTCGGCAGGTCTGCACCCACTCATCCCGGACATCACAAGCAAGTCAAGGATATACTTTCCATGTGAGATGAATATCCCATGCCTGGACCTGGCAACTTCAATGCCCAGAAAATACTTGAGGTTCACCAGGTCTTTCACCTCAAACTCCCTTGTCATGCTTCCCTTTAGACTTTGAATCTCATCAAGATCATCTCATGTTATAACAATATCCTCCACAAATAATAAGGACGGTCAACTTATCTCCCATGTGCATGACAAACAGAATATGATCAGCAATACACGGAGTATATCCAAAACACGTCATAGCCCTATGAAATGTCTCAAACCAGACTCTAGGAGACTGTTTAAGACAGTATAGAGCCTTTTTTAGCCAATGAATTTTCCTTCAAATCCTTTAAGGGCAAGTCCAAAAGGTAGGGACATATAAACTTCCTCTTCTAAGCCCATATCGAGAAAAGTATTCTTCAAATCTAATTGACTAAGGTTTCATCCCTTACAGGCAACACAGGAGAGGAGAATTCATATGGAGTTCATCTTTGCCACAGAAGCGAACGTCTCCTGATAATCAATCCCAACTGTCTGCGTATATCCTCTAGCCATCAATCTTGTCTTGTACCTTTCCACTGTTCCTTGAGAGTTATGTTTGACAGAAAAAATCCACTCGCACCGAATAATTGTCTTCCTTGAGGAAGATGCACCAGATCCCTTATGCAGTTTTTTCAAGCACACACATTTCCTCAAACATCGCTTCCTGACACTTAGTTGATCAAGGGCTTCCCGCCAGGACGACGGAATAAAAATGGAGGACAAGGAGTAAATAAAAGCTTTATGTGAAGCAGTTAGCGAGGCATAAGACACAAACTGGGATAAAGGGTATTTGGTACAAGTACCTTCTCTTAGAGCGATGGGTTCTTAAGACGGATGAGGTGTTAGCCCTGGTAGCATGGGAGAAGAATGTGTGTTTATACCCGGGTTTCTACGAGACTACATCTGCAAAGGATGGTCGTGAGATTTCTTCTAACCTTTGGGTTCAACAAGAGAGGTAGTGGTAGGAAGTTGATATGAAGAAGGAATGGATAGAGGTATAGGTGAGGACTCCCCTGAAGAGATAGGGAGCTCACTTCCATCATAGATGAGAACTACCACTGAAGTGAGGTCCGACGGTAAGTCTCATATTCACGAAAGGTAACATTCATGGTAACAAAGATCTTTTAGGTTATAAGATGAAAACATTTATAACCCTTCCGAGTGAGGAATACCTAATGAAAACACATTTCAGAGCATGGGACTCGAGTTTGGTTCTTTGATGCATATGTACAAAGCACACACCCAAAAATACGAGGATGAAGATGGGTAAGAGTAACCTAGAGAGTGTTGGGAGGAGTTGTAAGCCCGAGAACACGAGTAGGCATACAATTAATAAGGTAGGTTGCAGAGAGGACAGCCTCCCCCAAGTAATACTCAGGGAGATGCATCTTAAGGAGGATACATTGTGTCATATCAAGGAGGTGACGATTTTAGCCCTCTGCCACCCCATTTTGAGCAGGAGTGTAGACGCAAGAGGTTTGGTGGATAATGTCCAGGTCGCTGAGATATCACTCAAACTGAAAATCAATGTGCTCACGACCATTGTCAATATGCATTACAATAGTATTGAACTAAGTGGCTATCATTTTTTTACAGGTGTTGAAACAGAAGAAAGACGTCTTCTTTTTTTCATCAAATACACTCTAGTACGAGAAAAATAAGAATATAACAAACCAAGGATATCCAAAAATAGATGCAACAGGGAACGGTTCACAAACATCCGTATGAATTATAGCAAATGCATAGTACTACGAAGAGAGACATGATTAAAAAAAAGTATGATGATGTTTACTCAGCTCACACACATCACAACTAATATAGATGACATAGTTGGAAACAACAGTTTCATAGTAGAAATACAGAGATGTCCAAAACGACAATGTCAAGAATCCAGAAGAGAAGACTGGTCTGCATGGAAGGCTTGTGGAAGTGAAGCAGAATTAGAAGGGTCAAACACGTAGAGTCCATCACGCAGGCTACCAGAGCCAATCACATTTCCCGTCCTCAGGCACTGAAATACACAAGAAGAAGAGAAAAGGTCACGGAACAATTCAGAGAGTTAGTTAAGTGATTAATAGAGAGGAGGTTACAAGTAAAATAAGGAACATGAAGAACAGAAGATAGGGTGAGAGAAAAATGGTGGATGGAACCCTTTCCAGCAATGGGGGAAAAGATTCATCAGCAATGCTCACTTTGTCTCTTCCAGACAAGGGAAAGTAGAACACAAAATTTGTAGGAGAGCCAATCATATGGTTAGTGGCTCCGGAGTCAATGATCCAGCGAGTGGAAGGGAGAGTGGATGCAGAGTCAGCATCTGGCAATCCCTGATGAGCATAAGAGGAAGACGAAGAAGCAGATGGCTCAATGGAATGATTATGCATCATGCGGTTATATCTCATCAGCAGAAAGAGCCATGGGAAGTCTAGCAGGATGCCAACACCTGGTAAAGTCCCTTCAGAGGCCTCTGAAAGATGAGCAGACCGAGACTGAGGTGGTTGGCCCTAAGAGCGACCAAAGCCACAGCCCCCATGGAGCAGAACCTCATCTCTAAGGTAGGAAGTCATGAAGCCTGAAGCATGCCTCTGGAGTGGCGAGTTTTCCCGCAATAATCACAAGTTAAATGATCTTTGTTTGTAGGCTGTGATCGAGGGTCGAAGTTAGCATGGCTCCTAGAAATGTAGTAAGTTGTGAGGGTTGATCCCTCAAAAACCCAATCAGGTGGCCAGGTCTATCGCCGATCAAACTCTTGAAGGACAAGGCTGAAAACTTGTGGAAGATAGGGAATGGGAGAGCGCACAAGAATCTGAGCATCGATCTAATCAAAATCATGATGCAGTCCATGTATGAATTCAAAGATACTATTGCGTTCATCCCGAGCTCAAACCAAAGCTTCATCCCTAGGTGACACAAGGGTGATTGAACCAAGTGATCATATTCCTTGTATAATTAAGTGAATTCCAAGTAGTATATAGAAGGGGGACGGTCACCGTGTCTTAGAAGGAAAATCCATTGTCGAAGTTGGAAGATTTGTGTTGCATTCCAACGGCAAGAATAGATAGTATCTACTCTTTTCCAAATATTTGACATTGTATCTAGGAACAACTAGTTGCGGGCAATGGATTCCTGCATAGAATTCGTGAGCCAAGCCATGACATATCCAAATATTCGCTGACTCTTCATGGCATGTGTGATGGAGCAAGCCCATGGAAGGTAGTTCGAGTCATCCAATCTAATAATAATAATAATTTGAAGAGTGTTGTGATCATAGCTTGCACTGATGGATCCCGAGGTAGTCACGAAAGAAGAAGAGGCACCTACTCAGGATTAAGGAACGAGAGATCTAACACTCACCAGCATGGCGATCCAAGAATAAGAATCAACGGATCGCAGAAAACTAGGTTTAGAGGGTCGAAGAGTAGGGTTTTCCCACAGAAAGAGAAAAAAAATGAGATTGATGTGGAAATTGATCCAAGCGAAATCTCAATAGGTACAAGGAAAGAAGAGGAAGGATCGTTTCCTCAAGAATGGAGAGGAACGGATGTCAGAGAGGGAGTCACAACTCCATTGAGGGGTTCCGGCGCCCTACGTGCCGATCCACACAAAACAGTGATGGGAAAGGTGAGGCGTAAGCGGATCAGGGCCGGAACTCACAACTGGAAGCGGGCTCGGGACGAGACCCGGCGGCTGGAAGCAAGTGGTAGGAAACGAGAACATGATCGAGATCGGAATCAAATTGGCGGCTGGAAGCAGAATCGGGATCGAGCACGGGAGACGGGACGCGAGAGGCGGAAGCGGATAAGGATTGAGTCGAGACTAGGGCTCTAATACCATGTTGAAAAATATTCGTTTCAATTAAAAATTAATTTTTACACAGGTAAGCACTCCTTTATATATTGGAGTGGAGAGATACACAGAGAAATACAAGAAAAACAAATACATGTAAAAAAATACTAAATGCTAGCAACAAGCACTTCTACAAGCTGTTTAAAACTGCATCTAAAAACTTCCAAATAGCAAACCTAAAATCTGGGAAGAAGAATAGGATGGGGATGGAGGATGCTTGATCACCACCAACGCATGGTAAGGTCACCAGCCACTACCAAAGGATAAGAGCTATCTACAAGCTTGGATGGATGTCCAACGATAAGAGAAGGAAGGATGAAAGAAATCCATAAAAACCCTAAACCCTAAAACCCTAAACCTCTAAACCCTGATGGGAAAGAAGAGGCGAAAGCGGATCAGTGCAGGAACTCGCAACTAGAAGCAGGCTCAGGACGAGACCCAGCAGCGGGAGGCGAGTGGTAGGAAGCGACAAGAAGATCGGGATCGGGATCAAGTTGGCGGCTGGAAGCGGAATCGGGATCGAATGCGAGAGACGGGACGCGAGAGGCGAAAGCGGATAAGGGTTGAGCCAAGACTAGGGCTCTGATATCATGTTGAAAAATATTCATTTCATTGAAAATTTAATTTTTACACGGGTAAGCACTCCTTTACATATTGGAGTGGAAAGATACACAGAGAAATACAAGAAAAACAAATACATGTAAAAAAATACTAAATGCTAACAACAAGCACTTCTACAAGCTGTTTAAAACTGCATCTAAAAACATCCAAATAGCAAACCTAAAATCTGGGAAGAAGAATAGGATGGGGATGGAGGATGCTTGATCACCACCAACGCATGGTAAGGTCGCCAGCCACTACCAAAGGATAAGAGCTATCTACATGCTTGGATAAATGTCCAACGATAAGAGAAGGAAGGAGGAAAGAACTCCTTAAAAACCCTAAAACCCTAAACCTGATGGGAAAGGAGACGCGAAAGCGGATCAGTGCAGGAACTCTCAACTGGAAGCGGGCTCGGGACGAGACCCAGCGGCTGGAGGCGAGTGGTAGGAAGTGACAAGAAGATCGGGATCGGGATCAAGTTGACGGCTGGAAGCGGAATCGGGATCGAATGCGGGAGAAGGGATGCGAGAGGCAAAAGCGGATAAGGGTCGTTGAGCCGAGACTAGGGCTCTGATATCATGTTGAAAAATATTCATTTCATTGAAAAATTAATTCTTACACAGGTAAGCACTCCTTTATATATTGGAGTGGAGAGATACACAGAGAAATACAAGAAAAACAAATACATATAAAAAATACTAAATGCTAACAACAAGCACTTCTACAAGCTGTTTAAAACTGCATTTAAGAACTTCCAGATAGCAAACCTAAAATCTGGGAAGAAGAATGGGATGGGGATGGAGGATGCTTGATCGCTACCAACGCATGATAAGGTCGACCGACACTACCGAAGGATAAGAGCTCTCTACATGGTTGGATGGATGTCAAACAATAAGAGAAGGAAGGAAGAAAGGACACCCTAAAGAAGCGTCGTCGGCTGCTCCACGCGCATGATGTGGTGTTATCCTATTCTTTTATGTATCTCCAAATTATCATGACCTAGGGACGTCCTTCCCCCATAAGCTTCAACAAATACATTATCATAAAACCCCCTCCTAAAGCATTTTAATCTAAATATTAAAATTACTTTTAACATTAAAAAACCTAAAGGTTTTAAATCATAAGGATATTATAAAACTTTACAAAATAGACCCTAGACACCCCAAAGCTTAAATTAAGAGCTTTGGATAAGCATATGTCATTAAATCCGGGCCATTTAGCATTGTAGATGCTCCATGCCTCCTCCGTGCTTGAGGTTAAACTCCAAAGCTCCATCATCTGTCCAATCATGCTCGAGAACGGTCAATTCACTAAGAATTTCTTCTCCTACATCAGAACATAAACATCTTCACCTCATCATCGAACCAATGCATCCAGAATTGCATGAAAAACAAAATCAGCAGAATGAAGATAAAGAAAAATAAATCACATTGAGATAGACCAATGAAGATATGACTTTTTAAAAACATTAGAATAAACTGTTATTGCTAATCCAAATCCTTTACTTAATCAAGCTGTCTTAGACAAATAAAAATTCATACACAACCTAGAAGTTCGACTGAGATGATTTAGAATACGCTTCGAGAACATCTGAAAGACATTTACTCAAGATTTGCAGCATATTTTATCATAATTCTAAAGACTAATCCAAACTAATCAGATCAAGGAAAATGAAGTAATTAGCAATGGATTAAAAACAACAAAATGTAACTACTTAAATTCAGGTGCAAAGGAAAAGTGTTATCCTTTGTTAACATCATACTGTATATAACAGTAATACGGTTCAGAAAATTCCTGAAGGGACTACAGCAGTAAATCAAATGGCCAATTTTGTAAATACAGTAAAGTACCTCATCCCAAGCAACTCCATATGCCAATGGATTTGTTTTCATCCTTATAAATAAATATGTATACCCAAGCCATGCACAAGCTTCTTTGACATTAGTTACTGTGCCCAAGGCCACTTCTGCATTCAGGTTGTCCTTCAAGGAGCCAATAAACTGCAAACAACCAAGCAAGATAAAAAAAAAATGAAACAGTTGAGCATAAGATAATAAGAAACAGGTCAGACCATAAAGGTCATATAAACCCTTGGGAAACAAAGCAATCAACTCAAAGCACAATACCTAAATTCAATGTGATTTAAGTTATGGATCACAAAACCTATTTGGTTGTCTACGGTGTGGAACTGAACAAGAATTTTTTAATAGTGAATAATTTGGGGAAAAAACTATGATAACCAAAAAGAACCTGTCAGCGCTGCCACTAATGTAAAGTATATTTAATGCCTGTTTATCGCTTATATTTCATTTTCTAATAGCCTGCACATTATTGATTTTTACTATTTTCTTCATAATGTTGTACAATTGTATATCTTACTAGCCGCTCTTATTTGAATATATTATTATTTAAGTTTGATTAGTCATTTAAGTCATTGCAGGTCCCTCATGTGAGTGGGAAAGATCAAGGTTTACTGTTATGTTGCACTCAATCATAAAACTCGGATAAATAAAACAAATCCAAATTTGACTTTTGTTAATGCTACAGAGTTATCCAATAATTATGCACCGCAACCTAACGTAAATGTGGTGAAAATATGTAAAGAATATACTAGAACGTAACACCTTTAAGTGGCACACCACAACTTAACTCAAATTTAGTGAAAACTGGGGAAGGGCATCTAAGTGGAGCGTCAAAATTTAACCTGATAATAGTGACAGTCAACTTGGTCTAATATTAGGAATAAACTTCTTCAGTGGAATTTAGGGACCTTAAATGGAAAGACAGGAGAATAAGAATACATGATGATTGAAAGAAGAATAAGTATCATTTTGCAATTTTTTACAAGAGAACAAGTGGAAAGGAGAAAATTTCAAAGCTAATAAGGATGGCAATACATTATTGTATGTACGTTAATAATGGGAATGGGGTTGAGATAGTCGTGGATAAAATAAAATATATATACCATTCCACTAGTCATATTCACATAAATAATTATTGGTGATAATATATATTCTATCGGGATAGGCTCATGGAGGGTGCGAAATAGGAGATAGAAACACAATGGGAAGTTATATTTGATTTCCATGTAGCATATGAACTTGTGAAATGGAACACCTATTTTAAGAAATAACAAGAATATGAGTTAATTATAAATAGGAAGCTATTTCAAAAATAACTTTTTTTCTGCTTGGAGGTAAGGGGAAACTTCTTGCAAAGGTTATTTGGTGATTCTAAGAGAGAGTTTGATGACTTAATACAGAATAATAACTAAGCGGAATAAGTTGTGGATTTTGAAAGGGTAATTGATAGCCCTTGAAGATCGACTTTTAAAGGAGACAATGAAAATTTTTTAGAGGAGCCAAATATCATGCAAGATAAGATGTCTCGTTCCATCAAGAAGACTGTCATAAATATTTTAAGGAGAGCCTAAATATAATTCATTTAAGATGGAGACTTGGAGGTGGAGAGGGAGTCAAGCTCAATGCAAATTTGTCGGACTCTTATGGCACAAGGCTTTGAACCAAACTTCCTAAGTGTCTACAATTTCTTTGTTGCAAATTTGTCAGTCTCTTATGGAACAAGGCGTTGAACCCAACTTCCATTACCTCACCCACGAAAATTCCAAAATGTGTGTCAACTCCAATACCTCAGCCAGAAGAATTATTTTTTGAGTTAGATTATCCTAAATGTAGAAAGGGAAGTGTGGATGTCAATGTTCCATGCCCACAATGCTTTAATTAAACAAAATGGGCAAAGCAACTAAGAGCCCGAATAACCCCTGAAACAAGGTGAAACATACAATAAGAAGTCAGTACAATAAACAAATCAACCTTGTGTAGATACTAAAATCTATTGAATAACACCACGTTTTTTATCGTGATAGTAATTAAAATAAGTCCTCTTAGAAAACAAAAAAATGGTGGTCGGAATCAACCAAAGAAAGTTCCATGGTAAACATTACCATCATCATCAAACATTGCTAGTCATGCAAAAATGAGGTCCAACGAATCCCGGAACAACCCCAACACTAATCAAAAAATAACAGCACAATTTCTACACGGGTCACAAGTACACGGTAATAATTGCATAGGTTTCGTAGAATTAAAAGGTTGAATTATATTCCGTCATTTAGTTAAGAAAACTTCATAGCTCATCTTGTAAATTGTGGAACTTAAAAATATCAACTTGAAAAGAAAATAGCTATATTTCGAAAAGAAATTCATTTTATAACCTAGATTATTAAAAAAGACCAGGAAAATTAGAGACAAACTGTCCTAGTCATGTCATATAGCATTTAAAAAGATGTATTTTCCCAGAAGAAAAATAAAAAGTAATGAATGTGAATAAAGACTAGATGATCATAGGACGGAGAGAAATTTGCACTGGTTTTCAATATATATATATATACATAAAACCATAAATTGCAAGGTACCGGTGAACATACATGTTTACTTGTAGAGAAAGAAATACATAAATAGAATAAAAGTTTCATAAGTTGGCTAAGAAAACCAAAACAATCTTATCATTAGGTTTTACTATTACAATATATATATATACACACATGTATATATACATATAATGGTATCACATAACACCTACATAAGTTGCACCTATATATATAACCATAAATTGGAAGGTACCGGTGAGCATACATTTTACTAGTAGAGAAAGAAATACATAAATATGTAAATAGAATACAAGTTTCACAAGTTGGCTAAGGAAACCAAAACAATCATATCATTAGGTTTTACTATGACAATATATATTTTTATTATATAAAGCAATATAGCAATCTTCGTGTTCATACCATACTTTAAAATCCAGCCTTTCAAATTAAATAATCTTAAATCTTGATCGTTCACCCCCGACGTTCTCATCCCGCTTTTCATTGGTGTTGAAGTTTGCCCCACGACATTCCAGGCCACTCCTCACGATACCTTTCTATTGGCGAACTGCTAGGGTAGAACTTCGAATCCCCTATTCCTTCTCCCATTCCCAAATCTTCCTCTCGGTGAACCGATCTTCACTTTCGACGTCCCACGCAGAGCAGATACACGGACACGGCTCCTCCACGGAGATGACTCCTTCATGAGAACAACTACTCCATGACGACTGCTCCTCCACGGCCAATTTAATTCTCTGTCGTCGGACCTCCTTCTTACCTTCGGGTTTCAAAAGAGGAAGAAGCAATCATTTGCCTCGGGAGAGCTTTATGTCGTTCGCCTTGGGAGAGATTTTCATGGTTCGGACTTTCGGAAGCAGAAGAAGTCATTCCTCGGCTCCCTCCATTGCTCCCATCGCAGCACACACCATGATCTCGCATCTCCGTGAGCTCCTCTCCTCCTACTCAGATTTCTCAAATAATTAGGTTTTCGGTTGTTCCTTTTTTTACTCCCTATCTGATTCTTCCCAGTTCCATTTTCTTAAGCCATTGTAAGGTGCCTTTGGTCAATTTCTCACGACCTACTTCCTTCCTTCAGAAATCAGGTATTGTATTTGGGCCTGCAGTTGCTTCATTTATCGGCCCTTTTGATGGATGCATTCATAATTTATTTATCCTTTTTATTGATGTTGTTATAGTCACACTCACATTTTGATTCTTACTGTGGGCGGAGGAGGGCTTCATCTTCTTTGGAAAGAGGGTGTATTGATAATCACCTTTTTATGATAGATTTGAATTGTATTTAAGTAGCATAATAGTTGTTACTGTGCGTTACGTAACTGAATACTTCTGAATTTTGAACGCTTAAACAATGAGGATAGGAGGGTGGAGAAGAAACTTAGGAAGGGGATTGGAAACTATAACACGGAGCGTATTGATATGCACCTTTTTAGGATAGGTTAGAATCGTGGTTAAGTAGAATAATAGTCGTTATCGTGTCTTATGTGTAACCACTTCAATACTTACGAATCCTCGACGCTTAAACATAGAGAATTGGAGGGTGGAGAAGAAACTTGGAAGGGGATTGGAAACTAGAACACAGAGAATATGCTGAACTTAGAGAGGAATCATGGTGTGTTTCTATCTCCTCCTCTCGATCTTTGCGGGGATCTTTGTTGTAAGGAGAATTGAAATTTACTAAAGAAGAAGTTAAAGGCTCATTGTACCTTGGAACCAAGCTGTGCAAATGGATAAAGAGAAACCCCCTTTGCATGTGGATTTGCGGATACTAGGAAGATGAGGATTACTTGCAAGGAGGAGGTAGGGGTTGAAGATAAAAGGTAGGGAGAGAGAGCTTCACGAAGACGGATGTGTAGTTCCCTTACCAGCGGAGACGACCTTTGCATGTAAATTTAATGTCAACTCCAAACTTCAATTCTGAATTTTTCAAAACAGACAATAAAACAAGTAGGATCGAGTCACAAATTGCTTGAATGACTTCTCATGCATACAATCAATCCGTTATAATGGCAATTCAATCCCAGAAAGGCTTCATTCGTTCGATGGACCAACTGGATTATTTCTATGATGAGGCTGAGTTACTTAGGATCTTTCTAATATTTTACATAATATACAAACCTTAAGTCTACATATATTAGATCTTATACTATGTTTATTTCCTATTGATTGGTTCTAATATACATGATGCATTCGATCTTTGGGAAGCGATTGTTGTTGCTTCTAACCATTCTTTGGATGAGCTCCTCTGCATTAACTCCTGCTCCTCATCAGTAGTGATGATAATACTGAATTAGAATTTGTGTACTGTAGAAAATCATTTATGTGTGCTCAGTTTTATAAAAAAAAATTACCTTATCTTAAGAATTTTGAAATATTTGTAGTTTATTTAGCAATTTGTAATGATATTTGTTAATGATCAAAGAAATGATACTCCTTTGTAGTTGAGCCAGCAAATTCAACATGAAAGAGAGCTCCAACATTTTTTATTTCATATTGACCTCTATATAGAAGTCAAATATATCTGAGAGCATTGGATCGATACAGAGAACATCATGCCCGCTGCTTCAGGCTTTGTAGAATGGCAATGGTTAAGAGTATAGCACATGTGTTGATTCTACAAGCTTTCCACTGAGGTACGGAGGAATTGATTCATTATCAGATATTCCTTTTCCCTTATTGTGCATTTTGCTGTAATAAATGTTATTGTTTTCCATTTTATAGCATTTATGTCATTTGCATTCTCCGTTCGTATCGTCATTTGCATTCTCCGTTCGTAAAAATACATGGATTAATATTCCGTTAATTATTTCTTTAAAAAATAAAAAAATTAACAAATAAATTCATTTTTCCAAAAAAAATTAATCTTCCGCGCACCATGCTCCATATGTGCTCAACTCATAGAAAATTTTCCCGTTTATATTTGAGTGCAGTCTACTTGCATGGGGTGAAACCCGCAGGGGAGTATCGAGCACGGGCGAAGCCCGATTATATGTGGGTGCAGCCCGCTTGCCTGCGGGCGCAGCCAGCAAGAGAGCATCGAGCGAACCTCCCCACTTCGTTCTCCGTCCAAATCAAACTCGTGAAGCACCCGATCTCCCTGCAACCAAAGAGAAGCATTGTTAACCATCATCGCCTGCACTCGCCATATAATCCTGTCGTCGAATGATGCCCGTCGAATGATGTCGCACGCCCAATGATGTCGCCCGCCGAATGTTGTCGCTCGCCAATGTTGTCGCTCGTCAATGTTGTCGCTCGCCAATGTTACTGCCCGCCAAATGATGTCGCCCTCCGAATAATGCCGCCCGCCGAATGATTCCGCCCGCCGAATGATGCCTCCCGCCGAATGTTGTCGTCCATCGAATGTCGCCCGCTGAATGTTGCCGGCCGCCGAATGATGTCGCCCACAAAATGTTGTCGCCAGCCGAATGATGGCGCCCGCAGAATGTTGTCGTCCACCAAATTTTGTCGTCAGCCGAATGTTGTCGCCCGTCGAATGTTGCCGCAAGCCGAATGATGTCGCCCGCCGAATGATGCAGGTCGTCGAATGATGCAGATTGTTGAATAATGCAGCCCGTCGAATGATGTCGCCCGCAGAATGATCCCCCCCCCCCCCGGTCGAATAATGTCTCATGTTGAAGCTGAATGTTGTAGCACGTCGAATGTTGCCGCAAGACGAATGATGTCGCCCGCCGCCCGCAGAATGATGCCGCCCGCAGAATGATGTCGCTCGCAGAATGATGCAGGTATCAAGCATTTGAAACTTGGATACCACCAACAAATATATCACAGTTAGTGAAAAACATCAATCAACAGGTCCCTATAATGAACAAAAGGAGTGTAGAATGGGATTGAGGGCAATACCAATATTGTCCTTGTTGTGACAATACAGAAGAATGATCTTGTCTGGACGTGGATGATGGATCTCAACCATACGTCTTCACAAAGTCCTTGTGACATAGTTTTACATTCCACTTATGCAATAGATCTCGCCACCAAGTTACCTCCAACAAAGGTACAATAACCAGAAGTAGATTTCATGTCGCCTTGATAGTCAGCCCAATTAGAATCAATGAAAAAAACAATGTTCAAATGATAATTCCTTGATTAAAGGATACCATGTCCAAAAGTTTTTTAAGTAATCTTAAGACAAGATGTGGTGATTCTCTGTGTCAAATCCTAGAAGGCATATACCTACTCAACATTCCTATCATGGCCATTGACCTCCTTCTGACCCTTTTGAGTGAATTCAGAAGAAAACTTCATGTATACCTCTTCTTCTAAATTTTCATGAAGAAAGGCATTTTTCACATCTAATTTTTGTAATTCCTATCATGGGCATGTCGCACAGGATTGTAACACCGTAATGAAATCCTATCATGGGCATGTCGCACAGGATTGTCGCACAGGCATTGTAGCTAGATAGCAATGTAGGAGTCTAAACAGCAAGGAATTGCATCGTCGTTGTATCAGTATTCTTGCGGTGATAGCGTGATAGGATTTGGGAAGAGGTAAAAGATTTCTTTGTGGTCGCATATATGTGGATGGAGTAGTATTAACAATCAGATGTGGTTCATGTATTGAGTGAACAACAAAATTGGTATGCCCCCGCAGGCATTACGATTCGCGGTGCATAAATACTCTCGGCGACCAAAGGAGCACGCGCACGACAACGGGGCTGAACCATCCGGTTCAGCCCCCACTCATTAAAAGGGCCGAAGGGGGCTGAACCAACCCGGTTCAGCCCCCACGTGAGGGGGCCGGCCGGCCCCCTCCCTCCCAGGGTATTAATAAGCCCGGGGATCCTCCTTGGCGGGTACCAAAGAGTATCTTCAGGTATTATCTTCTTCTTCCCCCGTAACCATAATTTCTCCTCTTCTCCTTAGCCTCCCCCTCTAGATCTCTCCTTCTTCCCTAGCAAGTTCATAACATTTGGTATCAGAGCCTCCTTCCTGCAACCATGGTGACGCGCTCCGAGATCGAGAACGCTCGATTAGCTTCCATCGAGGAGAACTACGTAGGATTAGCAGACACGGTGGCGGCGATCGAAGAACAACTCAAATCCTCCACAAAAAATCTGGAAGAACGTTGGGATGCCCACCTATAGGAGATCAAATCCCTCCTCACACAAGGCCTAAGAGGGAAACAAATCAGCAACGAGGGATCTGACGGAGTGCCTTCTCACGCACAGCCGCAGCCGGCTGTTTACGGAGTCAATCGTACTCATGTGCACGTATCGACGGGCGAGGGGTCCAGAGGACCCGGAAATCCGCCACGCTGGCTCGCAGAGACGTCGGAAGGGGTATCCGGGGTTGTTCCGACATCAGGCGGGGGCTGGGGGACCGACGGAAACCGCCCGACCATGAACAGGTCGGCGGATCACGCGATTGGGGCGAGCAGCCCAGCGATCAGTCCAACCGTCCATCCTGTCTACGGGGATGCCTATTTGACTGCCTGGAGACCTCCTGAGCACGTCGCGCTGTACCCTCGACCGTATGGGGTTCCGGGAGCGCCGATTGGGGGTGTTGCCGGGATTTTGCCACTACCAAGGACTTACGGACCTCCTATGGGGTTCGGAAATGAACATCAGGTCCACGAGCTCCCTCCACCGATCCCACAGCAGGGAGGGGGCAGCACATGGAAGAAGGCCGGGATGGCAACCTTTATCCCGGCTTTCAGGGGCCTCCTCACGGGTCGATGGACCAGAGGCGACCATATGCACCTGGACATGAGGCAAGAGATTACGGACGTGGAAATCAGCGGGCCTACATGCAACCAAAAAGGACTCGGATAAATTTTCTGAGGTTCAGAGGGGACGGGGACGCGTTGGAATGGGTGCAAAAGGCCGAATTTTTTTTCAACTATCAGGAGAATCCCGAGGAACAGTGGGTGCAGGCCTTCCATCTGGAAGACGACGCCTATCAGTGGATCAAATGGTTCCAACGTGGCCGAGATTACGTCCCATGGACGGAGTTCGTGGAAGCCTCCTCTGCACGTTTCGGACCACTGGAGTATGAAGACGTCGAGGCAACGCTGCAGAAGCTTCGACAGAGGGGAACGGTGACGGAGCACCGTAATGAGTTCGAACGGCTGGCCAATCGGGTCAATTGGGAAGAAAGGACACTCCTGAGCTGTTTTGTTTCCGGTCTGAAGGACTTCCTGCGGGATGAGGTGCATGCGTATATGCCCCGTAGCTTGAGTCACGCCATCAGCCTAGCCCGGATCCAGGAAGAACGCTTCAACCGTCAGAGGAACCGGACCACGGCGAGAGCACCGACGGTCCCAGTGGCGGGGCGAAGGGACCCACCACCGGCAGTTAAACCAACGGTGACGCGACTTACCTGGCCTGAGCTGCAGGCAAGGAAGGAGAAAGGGTTGTATTTCAACTGTGATGAGAAGTTCGCCTCGGGACATCGATGCCAGAAGGTTCAGGTTTTCATGCTGAAAGAGGAGGACGACGAGGAGGGTCCTGTCAGCCTTTAGGAGGAGGACGGGTTGGACTTAGCGGAGTTTGGGGTCTCCATACAGGCCATGGAAGGGTGCACGACGCCTCTTACTTTGCGCATCACGGGGAGGATTGGCCAGGAGCGAGTGACCATTCTGATCGATAGCGGGAGCACCCACAACTTCATCAACCCCGCGGTGGCACTGAAGGCGGGGCATACAGTGGACAGAGGGGCCGCTTTTCAGGTTATGGTGGCCGAAGCAAGTTGAAGTGTGAAGGGGTGCTGAAGGAAGTTGAGTTGCAAAGGGGTCCTAGAGCCTAGGCGCGCGCCTGAGGCACGTGAGGCGCAAAAATGAATTGGGTGCCCAATTCACTGAAAATCAGCGAATTGGGCACCCAATTCACTGAAATCAGTTAATTTGGCATCCAATTCATTGATTTTCAATGAATTGGGTGCCCAATTAACTGAAAATCAGCGAATTGGGCATCCAATTTGCTGATTTTCAGTGAATTGGGTGCCCAATTCGCTGATTTTCAATGAATTGAGTGCCCAATTCGCTGATTTTCAGTGAATTGGGTGCCCAATTCACTGAAAATCAGGGAATTGGGTGCCAAATTCACCCAATTCGCTGATTTTCAGTGAATTGGCAGCCAATTCACTGAAAATCGGCAAATTGGGCATCCAATTCGGTGATTTTCAGTGAATTTGGCACTCAATTCACTGAAAATCGGTGAATTGGATGCTCAAGTGCGCCTAGGTGTGTCTCGGGTGCGTCTGAGATCATGTTTTTGTCCCCTCCCAAAAAAACAGGTTGAAGAATACAGGTTGAAAAGCCCAGGCGCGCCTTTGGTGCGCCTGGGAGTTGGTAAAGCGCGCGCCTAGGCGCGCCTGAGGCACGTCGCCCGCCTCTGCCTTGCAGAGGCGTTGGCCGGTGCGCCTGGTGTGCCCGGCGCCTCAGGCGCGCGCCTTGATAACGTAGGTCCTTGGGGTGCAGTGGCTCCGCCAGTCGAGACGGGTGACCACGGATTGGGATCGGATGACGCTCGAGTTTACTTAGCAGGGGACGGACCATTGCTTGCACGGCATACGGTCATCCCCACTTAAAGAAATCTCTCTCCGAAGCCTACAGAGATTGGGAGAGCAGGGCAGCACGATGGTCATGGTACTAAAAGTGGCGGCCTGTGGGTCCGGCACCCCTGAGGAACCCGAGCAGATACAGGCCTTATTGACGCAGTTCAAGGATGTTTTCCAGGAGCCGCACACTCTTCCTCCTTCGAGGTTTCGTGACCACCAGATCCAGTTGAAAGCGGGGGCGGATCCTACCAACATTCGACCCTATCGATATCCTCATATTCAGAAAGCAAAGATAGAACGCAGCGTACGCGAGATGCTAACTACCGGCGTCATACGACCCAGTACCAGTGTTTTCTCTTCACCAATCATACTGGTGAAGAAAAAGAATGGCTCATGGAGATCCCACGTCGACTACCTGGGGCTGAACAGCTCCACCATCAAGGACAAGTTTCTCATCCCGATGATTGAAGAATTATTAGATGAACTGCATGGAGCGAGCCTTTTCACCAAACTGGATCTCAGATTTGGTTACCATCAGATTCGGATGAAGGAAGAGTATATTCACAAAACGGCGTTCCGCACCCATGACGGACATTACGAGTTCTTGGTGATGCCGTTCAGGCTGGCGAACGCCCCATCTACCTTTCAGGCGGTGATGAACGACATTTTACGGTCACTTCTACGCCGCTATGTGATGGTCTTCTTTGATGACATATTGATATACAGCAAGAGTTGGAGAGACCATCTGGAGCATGTCCAACACGTACTCACTATACTGCGGGAGCGCCAGCTTTATGCCAAGCGGTCCAAGTGCTCGTTCGGGCAAGCAGAGGTCGAGTATTTGGGCCACCTGGTGTCTGCTCAAGGGGTCCAGGCCGACCCAAAGAAGATTGCAAGCATGGTAACGTGGCCTCAACCCGCGACGATCCAGGCCTTACGAGGCTTCCTCGGGCTGACGGGGTATTACCGCAGTTTCGTGAAGGATTACGGGAAGATCGCACGACCCCTCACTCAGTTATTGCAGAAGGATGCTTTTTAGTGGCACACAGAGGCGGAGGATGCTTTCCAGGCCTAAAAAAAGGCCATGACCACTACTCCGGTGTTGGCACTTCCAGATTTCTCCAAGGATTTCGTCGTGGAGGCAAATGCTTCAGGGGTAGGGATTGGAGCGGTTCTGATGCAGGAGGGCCGACCGTTGGCTTATTTCAGCAAGGCTTTGGCACCTAGGACGCTGGGGCTTTCCACGTACGAAAAGGAGATGTTGGTCATACTCCACGCGGTCGTCCTGTGGAGGCCTTACCTTCTGGGGCGCCACTTCCATATCCGCACGACCATCAGAGCTTAAAACATTTCCTCGAACAGAGGTTGGCATCCTCACTGCAGCATAAGTGGTTGACAAAATTGCTGGGATACGATTACGAGATCGCCTACAATCAAGGGAAGGACAATGTGGTGGCCGACGCACTATCACGCATACCGGAGAGCTCCATGTTCCATGTTTCGGGACCGGTGATCGAGTCATTAGATGAGATACAGGCAGAGGTACACCGGGACCCAGAGCTCCGTGCCATTGTGGAGACGCTTCAGCAGGGAAATACTACGGAGGCCGGCTACCACCTACAGGGAGAGCGGCTCTATTACCAGGGTCGGCTCGACATTCCCGCCACGTCGGCGTGGCGTACTATCAAGATGCAGGAGTTTCACGCGTCCCCGACAGGCGGCCATGACGGAATTCTCCGAACACTTCAGCGGGTCCGGGCTAATTTGATTTGGAAGGGCATGCGACGGGATGTCCAACAGTTTGTGTGGGAGTGCGAGGTTTGCCAGCGGCAGAAGTACGAGACAACATCACCCGCAGGACTGCTTACCCCGCTAGAGATTCCACACCAGATTTGGGAGACTGTCTCCATGGACTTCATCGACGGCCTGCCCAAGTCTCGGGGTAAGTCCGTCATCCTTGTGGTGGTTGACAAGCTCTCCAAGTACGGGCATTTCCTAGCTATGAGCCATCCTTACACGGGGGAGACAGTTGCTCAGTTGTTTGCCCGGGAGATCGTGCGGCTCCACGGAATTCCCCGCGCCATCATATCCGACAGAGATCCAGTGTTTGTGAGCAAATTCTGGAAGGAACTTTTTCGGCTACAGGGCACCACACTGCGCATGAGCACGGCCAACCACCCCCAGACCGACGGGCAGACGGAAATTCTCAACAGGGGGGTTGAGACCTACTTACGGTGCTTCGTGATGGATGAACCGCGCACGTGGACTCGTTGGTTACATTGGGCGGAGTACTGCTACAACACGTCCTTCCATACGGCCAGCAAGCTCACTCATTTTGAGGTGGTGTACGGCAGACCACCCCCCACGTTGCGTTCTTATGAGCCAGACAGCACCGCTCTTCTGGCTGTCGAGCGGACGTTACTGGATCGGGATCGGACCTTACCGCTACTTCGGGACAACTTACGGGCCGCACAGGAGCGCATCAAGGTCCAGACAGACAGACACCGCACTGAGCGGGAATTTGCGGTGGGCGACGAGGTCTTCCTCAAGCTCCAACCGTATCGACAGTTATCAGTCTCTCGGCGGGCCAATCAGAAGCTGGCACCAAGGTTCTACGGGCCGTTCCGCATTCTACGTCGGGTGGGTCCAGTGGCTTACACCCTGGCACTACCAGAGGGCTCTCGCATTCACCCGACATTTCATGAGTCCGTGCTAAAAAGGAAGATCGGGGATTCAGTTCAGGTCATTCCTATCCTCCCAGAAGCCACCAGTAGCGGCGAATTGCGGCCTTCACCGAGGCCATTCTGTTGACCAAGTCGAAAAAACGGGGCACGGAGTACCGGCCAGAGGTTCTCGTCAAATGGCAGCATATGGCGGAGGTCCATAAATCTTGGGTCGACTTGCTGGAGTTCCGTGAGAGGTTTCCAGACTTCCACCTTTAGGACAAGTTGGTTTTTGATGGGGAGGGGAATGTTATGCCCCCGCAGGAGTTACGATTCGCAGGGCATAAATACTCTCGGCGACCAAAGGAGCACGCGCACGGCAACGGGGTTGAACCATCCGGTTCAGCCCCCACTCGGTTCAGCCCCCACGTGAGGGGGTCGGCCGGCCCCCTCCCTCCCCGGGTATTAATAGGCCCGGGGATCCTCTTTGGCGGGTATCAAAGACTATCTTCAGGTGTTATCTTCTTCTTCCCCCCTAACCCTAATTTCTCCTCTTCTCCTTAGCCTCCCCTCTAGATCTCTCCTTCTTCCCTAGCAAGTTCATAACAAAAATAGGAAGAGAGCAGTCACCATCATTGATTTCATCTCAAGTAATAAGACTCCCCCTCATGAAAAGTGGCATCCATAATGTAAAAAGACAATGGGATGGAGAGTGGTAACAGTGATACCCTTACATGATGCATGAATAATCAACACACGCATTTTTGGGCCCAGGAAACTAGTTTCTCAAGGTGTGTTGATGACTATGAGAAAAGGAGGAAAATTGTAAGATAGAGAAAAGAGAGATAGCGGGAGCATTATTTTTTTCCTTCAACTGCAATAGGGGATAAGGAACCATTGACAGCAATGACTTTGTCACGTACAGACAAAGGATCAGAGGAGACAAAACCTAAGGATAAGTAGGTCATATGGTTTGTAATGTCAGAGTCAATGATCCATTCAAAGAGTGAGAGGTGGAGACGGAGTTTGCACTTAGAATATCGAAGGTGGCAAAAGCAATGGAGGAAGCAACTGTTGAGGAGTCATCTTAAGCGTATAAGAAGTTGAAGGGGTCGAGCTCCTCAGTAGACAAGTCAAATGGATGCACGGAGTCCTCATGGAATTCAGTCATATGGGCCACAATATGAGAGTGTGGGATTGAGTGTGTGTCACCACCGCCGCCATCATTTCCCTTGCCGGGTGGGGAAAGATGGGGATACAATTGGTAGCAAGACTCACAAGCGTGACATTTCTTCCCATAATGGTCATAAGGAAATAAAGGAGCACCAGAGGAAGGTTGGCCACGACCAAAACCAACTAAAGCAGAGTGGTCAATCATTGTAGTATAACTCAAAGATCTACAACCGTCCTCATCACCCAAGACCATTTTGGAAGTCTTTGAAAGAAATGGAAGATGAGTAAGGTGCAAGACATGGGTTACCACAATTGCAAACTTAATGTTGACCCCATGAGGAATACATGTACCCAAAAATGATCCTCTTCCATTGCAATTTAATGGCTCATATTCATTATACTTTATGTTGAAGTTCTCAAAATAATCCATCTCCCAGCGAAACCTTTAAACTCAAAAAGTAGGCATGGATTGTCATTGGTCCATGCTTCAACTCAAGAACACAAAAAGTAAACTCATACACCTGAGTTGAGCTTCCAATCTGTGAACAGGTTTCATGAGCCCGCGTACAGATCTTGTATGCATGGGCCATAAGCATATAAATGTGGTAGACAATATGAGACATTGAGTAGAATGACAATGAAATCACCGCCAACGCCAAGTTGCCTCCTATTTTCATGATGACGAGTCAGTTCATTGTGGATCAACCACTATTACATCAATATATCCATAAAATTGATGGGTATGGATCGCATGTTAAGCCGCTCGTGATCATTTGAAGTAATTGGCGTCATCCAACGACACGGTGGTGATCCTGGCAGAAACGAAGTGACCATTAGTCCAAGGGGGTGCACGCAACATAGTACTATGAGGCATCTGAATGATGTACGACGAGCAAAAAGAATACCTCATGAAGTTGAAGGAATAAAGCACCACCAAATGGATCTGGAATAAAAAAGAAAGCAAGATCTTGATCACCAAAACATCTTACATCTTAAGCCATCCTAGAGCATCACTTGATGGGGAGGGTAGCACGTGATGATCCCATGAGGTAGCTCCGGCAGACATCGAGCAGACAGAAGGTGGAAAGAATCCCTGGTGACGGCCTGCGGGAGCCTAAAGACTTCACAAGCCTACTAGGTTTCCTGGTGAGGCTCAGCGAGCATGGCTGAAGGCTTGGACGAGGCTCGGCAAATTGCTAAAGGGCAGGACAAACATGTTGTAGAGTTGGTTGAGGCTCAACGAGCTTACGGGAAGCCCTGGCGGAGGTTGACGATGCTAGGAAAGTCTTGTCCGAGGCACGAAGAGTTGCTGAAGGGTGCTAGTGAGAGCATAAATTGGCTCTTGGGGCTCGGCGAGCGTTCCCGAGTTCTAATACCAAGTTGACAAAGGAGAACCAAAACAATCTTATCATTATGTCTTACTATTACAATACATGTACATAGGTCTCACGAAACACTGACATAATACAACACAACCTGAGAAATTTGTGCATATACAAAAATATCATATAATTCAAGCTATTGGCGAGCGTAAACTTTTACTAGCTTAGGAAAGGGATACATAAATATGTAAATAAAATATAAGTTTCAGTGTGAAAAAGTATACTTAATGAAAAATAGCCTGCTAAGAAATTCTTTAGAGAGCAGGCCGATCATAAGATGTAAATAGAGACAAGATAACAACCCTACAAAAAAGCTAGCATAAAATAAATAAGCAAACACCATGTACAAAATGCACTGTGGAATAAATAGGAGGCCTCAGACAACAAAATATTTATGGACGTTCAATAGAAACCACAAAATAATCAGCAAAGAACAAGTGATTTTACCTGGCTTTCAATAGGCAGTTGGTTAGTCAATAGCCTCAGGTAATAGGCTAATTTTTCATGAGATGTAATTATAATGCCTTCTCCACTTTTATCAAACTGTGGGCGACCAGCTCGTCCAAAAATCTAAGGGAGAGAAGTAGAACAGATTCGTTATGTTTTGGAATTTTTATAAAATAAAAAATCATATATTAAATAGCCCTCGAGAGTTTACCTGCATAACATCAAGCATACCAAGATCTCGCCAGCCACCAACCTTCGGATCATATAGTTGAGTACCCTACATTGAATAGGAAATTATGGAATGGCATGCAGCTCATGAACAAGAAATAGCTATTTACTTACAAAATGAAACTTACAACACAACGCATGGTGTATTTTAACATAAGATCAACTAAAATGACAAAGCCCTTAATCTGCTCACAATAAATATGTGAATCGATAGTTTTAGCATTATTCTCCTGCCTTATTTCAAAGGGTTTTGGTCACTAATGGATAACGCGGCAATATTTAGCTATGTCTTTGCAAAATGGTTGGGAGAAAGTGAGAAACATTTATTTGATAAAATGAAAGGTTAAGCTCAGAATGGCCCAGCTGATACCCTCATATTGAGAGATGTGCACTGCAGCTAATGCCAATTGGCAATGGCATATTTTGGCAAAAAGAAATTGGGAAAATTGGTACATCTAATTTTAACCAATATAATATGCTGCTTTCATGATTGTGCAATATGCTTCCCATTCAAAACAATGTCCTAAACCACAGGTAGTATAATAATTTTTTATACAAGTTAAAACCATCTGCAGCATATGCCAAAAAGGGTCCCCATAGGCCACATCAGTATCAGCCACATCAGCACACCTGAGGATGAACCTGGCTCAGTGAGACAGCAAAGCTTTGCAACGGAAGTTCTTCAACCATAAGCGCTTGTAATCCAGTAACTCGGCAGGAGTCCTATTCCCTACTCAGTGCCCAGCGGGGTCCAGCGAGTAGAATAATACTCACTACTTGTAATTCTCCATCCACATCAAGTCGGTAGTCCACCTACAAGGCACATATGGGACTATCCAACGAAGTGCACCCCGCATTTATTCAATATTCACATGCTCCACTCAATCTAATGGGTTTGCAAGACCTTACTCAGAAGACCTACTAGGCTACTCGTAGAAACCCATTTAAGTAACAGAAATCTTAGTAAAGATCTCTCCCACTTTTCCTCATTAAGAAGACATGTATTCCTAAGCATCTAGCAGAGTTTTCATAAGATGTTAACTATCTTTTATTATAATTTAACTTATTTTACTGTAGAGTGAATCTCGCACCCAAGTCTACATAATTATTCATTTAATCGAGTGAGAAGGATCTTCGGAATCTCTTCCCAAGTCTGTGACTCTAGTTTTTTGTTCTTTCTCCTTTTGCCCCTTTGTAATCTGTTGGTGTGCTTGAGAGGAAGATTTTTTATATACCCCTAGTAAGAGGATGGACACCAAAACATAAACCGGGCATTTATCTCATTCCATGTCACACCCGGTAAGCTGACAATTAGCGAGGCGACTGCGCGGCGTGTCGTGAAGGATTTTAACATTCCAAAACTCAATAAATAAATTAATTCAAAGTTTTGCATACAATTGATGCTCCCTTAACATTTGCAAAACTTGAGGTAAATGAGATGTATGATCATCAGAGTCTTTTGTTAAATTTCAAGCTCATATTAATGAGGTGAGAATACCAGGGGTGATCGCAACACCCCAAATAACTAAATGGATTAATTAATTGGAGTTAGGGTATGATATAAAAGGTTGTGTTTTACTACCAGAAGATAAATAAGAAACAGTCTATCAGATCGGCACCCGGGCATTCAGTAGAAGGTATTCTTTTCTTCCATTCGTAAGCTAAAGACATCGTCTACTTGGCACACAAGACTTCTATTCGTCTGTTTAACACTGAGATTGGAGATACCGACCGTAGTTAATCCTGATTGGAGCTTTGATCCATCAATCTGA
Organism: Dactylorhiza incarnata; assembly: GCA_033032865.1. Classification (NCBI taxonomy): domain Eukaryota; kingdom Viridiplantae; phylum Streptophyta; class Magnoliopsida; order Asparagales; family Orchidaceae; genus Dactylorhiza; species Dactylorhiza incarnata. Next base: position 2,880,413 of record JAWHQI010000275.1, read on the forward strand.
TCTCCTTAAAGCTTCAAAATGTCAATCACTTTGACGGGAAGGCGGGAGATGTCAAAAAAAAGAACTGCCCACCGTTTATAAATTGCACTCCGAACATGTTTCTATGGACTATATGCAGGACTTCGAAAACTATTATAGTAAGTTAACACATAAATGGGACTTTCGTTTGGTTGAAGACTATAGAAAAGCCCTTATGCATAGGTGGGTATTTGAGATGCTTTCAGGTCTACCACGTAAAATTGAATTTCAGAGAGTTCAATTATTAGGCAGAGACAATTCCCAAGTTAGACTCTGCCGCTCACTATATAAGAGGAGAAACCAGTAGAATCAACTCTTCCTACGCAAGTGGAGTTAAGGAAAATGAGAAATCAGCCTTAATTGTTGATCAAAGGAGATGAATCTATGGAACACTCAACTTAATTGTTGATCAAAGGAGATGAATCTATAAAACTCTCAACCATGGCACTGAACCCAACTTCAAGATGAAAAGGGCAAGATGAAATGTTTTCATTGTGGGAAGAAAAGGCAAAACAAGGACAAGTGTTGGGAGATTCATCCCAGTTTAGTTCCTAAGGGTTGGCTCAGAGGTACGGATGGAAGGTATGTTCGACCGCAGACTGCATTGTATAGCACCCTTGATGACATAGAGAGACTCACAGCTGAGAAGGAAATTCTTGTCAGAGAACTTGCCTCCTTGAAGGCTAGTTTTGGTAGATCCTCATTGCAGAAAACTACAGTTACAACCGCTTAAGCTTCCTCCTTAGTAAAGTCTAGTATTTCATGGATTATTAACTTTGGAGCATCTGACCATATGACAGGGTCTCCAATTCAGGTTACCTCTCTTGGTCCTTTTGGCAATATTAGACTTGTTAATGAGTCATTTGTCTGTAAAGGAATTCTTCACATCTCTCCTAACCTTTACAAAACAACTTAACTGCATTGTCACCATTTTTTCTTCTCGTTATGTTTTTTTAGGATCTTGTGAGCATGAAGACAATTGGGGGTAGACATTAGTCTCATGGGGTCTACATTATGGATATTGGGTAGGTCTATGAAGTGGGAAAGTTTGTAAGTGTGAGAGTTTAAAATAAAAGAATTTATTATTTCAAAAAATCTAAGTTATTACATGAGAGTTCTCCTCTTTATATAGAGTAGAGGAGGAAGAAGTATGAACAATTTGGATGTGGGGCTAAATACAAGGAGAAAACATACAATGGGTCATTTTGTTGTTCTTGGGCTTTAATAGTCCCCCTCAAGCTGGAGCAAATATATTAATCATTGTCAGCTTGGCACAAATATCCGAAAAGAGCAAAAAACGGTTTGGTGAAGACGTCAGGCAAATCCTTGTCTGAGGGAATAAACAGAGTGAATATTTGCTATTTTTCAATTTTCTCTCTGATGAAGTGATAGTCAACTTCGATATGTTTCATTCTTTCCTGAAACACTAAATTTTTAGATATGTAACTTGCAGCTTTATTCCCACAAAACATCGGTAGAAAATAATCGTAGATTTCTCCCAAGTCTTTTAATGTTCTCAACCACTTCAACTCACAAGCAGTCTGGGTCATACTTCTGTATTCAGCTTTAGCACTTGACCTGGATACTACTGTCTGTTTCTTGATTTTTCATGTGACTAAATTTTCTCCGACATATGTGCAGAATTCAGAAGTAGAATTTCAATCTCTTTTGTCATCTGTATAACTTGCATCAGAATATGTCTTACTGCGCAAGTGATTTTTTCTTTGAAACAGGAGTCCTTTTCCAGGAGACCCTTTTATATATTCTAATATTTTTAGAGCAGTTTGCAGATAACACTCTCTGGGAGCCTCCATGAATTTTACCGACCCTTCCAACAACATAGGAGATGTCAGGTCTGGTTACGGTAAGATGGATGGTTTACTGATCAGACGTTTGTAGGAGAGGGAATGTCTCACCCAAAGTCAGTTCCCATGGGCATGGGATTCCGAGCAGTTTTGTTACAAGGAAACTGGCTTCATTGAGTTAATCTAGAGTATACTTGTGTTGAGAGAGAATTATGGAGTTATTGTGTCGCGATATTTTAATTCTCAAGAAGTATCTTGGATGGCACATATCTTTTGTAACAAAATGCTCCCAAAGATGATTCTTTGTTTTCTTTATTCCAAATGAGTCATTCTTGGTAAGAAGAATGTTGGCAATGTAGACAGCGAGAATAACTAGGTCGTGGTTGGTTTTCTGTACAAAAAAGAGTGGTCAACATTGCTTCTGGTGAAATCAATAATAGAGACAACCTGACTGAATTTGTCAAACCATGTGCTAGGGCATTGTTTGAGACCATAGATGGCCTTCTGAAGCTTACACACCTGAGACTCCCCCTAAGCAACATAACCAGGTGCTCCATATATATATTTTTCTATAAGTCACCATAAAGAAAGGCATTTTTGACATCAAGCTGAGACATTTGTCAATTCCGATTGACAACAACAGAGAAGAGGACTCGGATAGTACTAATACGGGCAACCAGAGAGAATAAATCAGCGCCATAGGTCTGGGTGAACCACTTAGCAACAAGCCGAGTCTTGTATCGATCCACAGTGTCGTCTGGGAGAAACTTGATGAAAAAGACCCAGCGACACACGACGTTTCATTCATAAGGGGTAGGGACAAGGGTTCAGATACCTCGTGACTTAAGCGAAAATTTCCTCGTCCACTGCCGCTTTCCAGCAACGTATACGAAAAGCTTCCTCATGTGTAGCAGGAACAATGGTTATAGAGAGTGCCCATGCAAACTTATTGTAAGAGAGACTGAGATTGTCATATGAGACAACATTAGTCAGAGGATGTTGTGTGCTCCCCTTGCCCCTTTATGCAAAGCAATGGGAAGATCCAAGTCCGAGCCTACTGAAGTGTGGGAACCTTCCGAAGAGGAGAGCGCTGGTCTGGGAGCTGTCGGTGGGGACTCTGGAGTGGAAGGAGCGAGGACATGCAGAGAACAAGGACGTCGACGATAATGATATGGAAAGGGAGAAATAGTATGGACACGTGCAGGAGTTGGTGTCAGATTCGGGATATCAGGGTAAGGAACATGAATGATAGGGAACGATGAAACAAAGGTGAGAGGAGGAGAGGTTGTAGAGAGATGTCGAGAGAAAGGGTACCTCCGTTCTCGGAAAAATAAGAGGTAGACTCAAAAATAGTGTCAAGCTGTTGCTTGGAGATAGTGTTGAAACAACGATGTCCCTTTTGAGTTGGAGGCATGGGCGGAACTAAGTAGAGACACGCCCGGGCACGTGCCTGGGCGTGATTTTAGAAAAAGTCTGCCTATGCACGGTGGTCTCTGGTCTAGGGATGTTTTGTCGGCTGCTCAAAGGGAGAAATGAAAAAAAGAATGATGGCAGCTGCGCCACCTAAGATTTTTTCAGAAAAGCCTGCTTCAGAAAGGACAAGTCTTCATGGCTAAGCTCCATGTCCATGGCAGTAAGGCCCTCCAGTCTCCAATGGCGAGGAGATGATATTAGTTGGATCCAGATTTTCGTATTTGCATCTCAGTCCACCACAGACACTGCGCGACGATCCATTTCCTAGAGTTTCTCTCTCTCTGATTCTCAATCTCTCTTCTCTCTCCCACGATCTCTCTCTTTATGTTTCAGTCTCTCTCTTCTCTCCCGCTTTCTCTTTAACTTCTCTTTCTCTTCTCTCTCCTTCTCTTCTCTCTCCCACGATCTCTCTCTACTAAAGGTTTCTATAATTTTCTTTTATTTCTTGAATATTGTTTTTCTTTTCTACAGGTAATATACGGTGCAAAGGAGACATTAGACCTAGTGCAACTCATTTAGAGTTTTTTGCATTTCATTGTTTTTCATTTTTTTCCATTATTTTTTTTGTTAATAGTTAATTTTTTCAATCATGTTTAATAAATATTTTTTTATTATGTTTTTTTACTTTTCCACAATGTCACTCTCTTATCATTGAATAGACCTAATAAAGCAGTTTTATTGTTTTTGTGAGTCGAATTATGAATTTGGTTGGGTAAGTGTTAACAATTTATTTTTTTATTAATCGTGCCCAGGCATGATTAAAATTCTAGTTCCACCACTGGTTAGAGGGTACCCCCACGAAGATACATGTGGTGACGCGAGCGGAGAGTTTATCGTGACCAGATGCATGGGTGTGGACGAATGTAGTACAACTAAACACACGCGGGGTGAGGGGAAAAGGTGTATCCGTCTAATATATAAGAGATAAGGTCTTACCCTGAAGAAGAGAGAAAAAATAAACGGTTAATTAGAAAACAAGAAAGAAGAACCACATGACCCCAATAGGAGTGGGAAACATTCATCTGACACAGGAGTGTCCGATTAATATCGGGGAGATTACGATTTTTCCTTTCGGCCGCCCCATTTTGTTTGGATGTATGCACACAACTGGTCTGATGAATAATATCATTGGAGGTGCAGAAAGATAAGAAGTATTGGCACATGTATTCTTTCGCGTTATCTGTTCGAATAATTTTAAGTGGCAATACCGAACTTAGTGCGAATTTCTTATAAAATTTTGAGAGAACAGAAAAAAGGTCAGAACGTTCCTTTAAAAGATATACTCAAGTACATCAATAAAAGTTACAAAGTACAGACTACCTCCACCAACAGATTTGGTGGGACTAGGACCTCAGATGTCCGAATGAACAAGATCAAAATGACGAATAGAAATTTGACATTGTTTAGAAGGAAAAGAAGTACGATGATACTTGACATATTGGCAAGCTTCAGATTCTAAAGTGGAGTCGGCCCTGAAGGAGGTCATGATCTGGTGGAGGAGACGCAGCGGAGGATGACCAAGACGACAGTGACTGGAGTAGAGAAGTGGAGACGACAGATGCAGAACAGAAAATGAGATAGAGCATTGGAATTGTCGTGAGAGAGCATTGACAGACAACAAATTGCAAGGAAAATTAGGGATGAATAGAGTGTCGTCCAACTGGAGAAGAGAGGTAGTAGTCACAACTCCAGATCCACACATAGGAGCAGGAGAGTCATCAGCCACAAAGACCGGAGGTAGCCGATTATGTTTCTCAAGGTGCGAGAAGAGAAGAGGGTTTTCGGTCATATGATTGGTGGCACCTTAGTAGATGAGCCACTTACCCTGAGTAGTGGCATGTGCGCTACCTGACGAAGTAGCAATTGAGGTAGATTGCTTTAAGGCATTGATGAGCGCCTCAATATCTGTCGAGGAGAATCAATGGACGGGCTTTTATAAAAAAGTGGATGGTAAGGAAGAAGATTCAGGCATAGTAGTACTGACATGGGCCTGAGGATGGAGGTGAGGATACTTCACAAAGCACCTCCCGACAATATAGCCAAGCCGTCCACAATGGAAGCAAAGAGGGTGAGGTCCTCCATGACCCCCGGTGCGCCCTCCATGACCACAGTGAGCTTTACAACCGGCCGAATGAGCAAAATTGTCAGAGGGCGGAGAGGAAACGAGCAGAGGTCGATGCAGAAGGTTAGTAACAGTAGAGATGAGAGCGGCGGTAGCATCCAAGGTAGGGGTGTCAGGTTCTCTCAATATATGTTGGCAGATCACCTCACATGAATCTAGAAGACGGAGAAGATAGCAACCAACCAAAAGTTCCTGAAAATATTTCTGATGAGTGGTAAAATCCGCGGAAAAAGGGCGATGTTGGAGAAGTTCAACATCGAGAGATTGAACTTCCTGATACACAGCATCTAGAGAGAGTTGGTCGAGCGAATAGATAATAATACAGGGTGTAGATGCAAGATGTTTTGGCATCCTTGGGATAAAGAGCAGCAAGATGGTCTTATGTTGACTTCACAGTATCATCACGGAGGATGATAGGCAAACATACATCAAAAAGGTTGTTTGCAAACCAGGTGCGAACAAGGGCATCACTGGCGTCCCAATCAACATAAGCAAGAGACGCGGGATCAGGAGAAGCGTTAGTAAGATGGTGGCGTTTGCGTTGAGAGCGCAAAAGGAAGGTGAAGGAGACACTCCAATCAGGATAATTGGGTCCAGTCAGTTTAGATGTCGTGGCGAGAATTTCAGAGGTACTGGAAATAACTATAGGAGGAGTAATGTTGGCGGGAGGAGAAGGAAGTGGTGGATCGGTCATAGTTGAAAACAAGATCGGTAAGCACAGTACGAGGGGAACGACTGCACAGGGAAAGCTCGCAGAAATACGCAGGAAAATGCGGGGGGGGGGGGGGGGGGGGGGGGGGGGGGGGGCAGAAGAACTCCCAAGGAGCAACGAGCACAGAGATGGCGAGATCAGCGAGTTTGCAGGATGGAGGAGCTCGCAAGACCGGCGAGAAGCAGAGGATACGTCGAATGGTTTAGTGAGACTGCCGGTTGCAGAGATGAGCGCGTACAGGGAGGGAGGCAGCGAGTTCTCGGGGCGGGCAGGTTGGCGAGCGCGGAATCCACGAGAACGACGGAAACCGCTTGGGATGGATCGTCGAGCGCACGGGATCAACGAGTCCTTCGTCGTCTGGTGTTATGGGCCTCCTGGGTTTTTCCCGATAGTGTAAAATCAACTTCCTCTGATACCAATTGAAAGTGAATTGATACCTCAGTTGAAGGTGATTGATATAATCAACCTGTTTTGATACCAATTGAAAGGAGAGTTCTAGTTCTTAATATCTTAAAGCTCTTGTTTAAGTTTTATTTGAAAGTAATGATATAAATAAATATAAGTGTGCTGAGAGAGTAATAAACACAAACAGTAAGTAGGCACAATAAACACAGCACAGCAAACAAAAATATAAAACAAACAAGCAACCAGATGACACAAGATATATAGTAGTTCCCCTCAACCTGGGTACATTTACTCTTCTACGCACTGCTAGGAATCCACTAGGAGGTTGATGATCAGGTGCCCTCACACCAAGGTAATTTTGTTCAGGTGTCCACACACCATAGAGCTTTTGATCAGGTGCTCAAAACCAAGATGCAGGTTTTTGCTAAGGTGGTCTGTCACCGGGAGTTAACTTTTGAAGGGAGTTATAACCCTTTACAAGATGGGAAGGAATAAAGAAAACAGAAAAGGTTGAAGGTGTTCTTCTCTTTCTAAGAAGACTCTTGAAGATCCTGATTGGTTGTTCAGTTTGGATCTTGATGATGTTGAAGAGAGCTCCCCCTGTCTGATTTAGTTTGATGACAGCATGTGGATGGAGCTCCTTCTCTAGATTGCAAATACTCTTCTTCTTCTTCTTCTTGCAGTTTTGATCCTGAGCAAATAATGGTGATTGGTGTCTCAGGATGTAGATGATCTGCAAGAAAAGAGTTAGCAAAAAGCAAGATATAAATATATTGTTCTTTGTATAAAGAACTCTGATATGTTCTTCTTTCTTTTTGCTTCTCTGTTTCTCTCTTCCTCTTTCTTTTTCTGTACAGCAATTGTGATATGTTATGTGTATATTATCTGTCTTGTAAACCTGCTGTATATCTTCTTCTATATATTTTCTCTCGACAGCCTTCTTCTCTCTCTTTTTCTGTGCTGCTATATTGATGAGTTGTCTCCTGCTGTCGTATAAAGAAGTTGTCCTCTTTCCTAGGCTGATTTGATTTCTTGCCCGACAAGGAAAGAAATAATGTCTCTTTTATTTCGCAGATCCTCGAGCAGACAAAACTTGCCGTCTTTAGCTTTGCGCCGTATTTGGCTTTGCTGCAACGGCTTTATTAATTAATGCTTCAACGGTTGTAATGTCAGATTTATAAAGGCAGCAATATATATAGCAATATATAAATAAGATTTAATAAAATATTGCTTTAATAAATCTGACAGCATATTAGTCGAGCTGAGAATGATATAAAATAATACTGCAGATATTTCGTCGAGCTCAGCTTCAAGTTCGTCGACCTGATCATTTAATTCGTCATTCTGAACATCTGCTGAATATTCGTCGAACGCAGACTTGAGATCGTCGAACGCAACTTTTCGTCGAACGCAGAGACAGGCTGGATCGTCGACCGCTGAATATTGAGTTGTTCGTCGAACGCAGACTTGAGTTCGTCGAACGCAGCTTTTCGTCGACCGCTGAGACTGGGTCTGTTCGTCGACCGCTGAACCGCTGAGACGGGATCGTCGACCGCTGAGATAGCTGGATTTCGTCGAGCGCAGAGTGAATACCATTCGTCGAGCGCAGAGCGCCGTTCGTCGAACGCAGATGGTCGTTCGTCGAACGCAGAGAACATGTGTTATTTTTATTCTTCTCTTATTTTCTCAGCCTATTATATATATCTATTTTCAGCCTTCTTTCTTAATGGGATTTAATCTAAGTTATAAGATATATTATGATAGAAACTTAGACATTAAAGGTGGATCTTAACTCAAATCAAAACTAAGGTTCCAACAATCTCCCCCTATTTGAATTGAGATCCTAATCTAAATTAAGACTAGGTTCTAACAAATGTTATCACAGGAGAGTTCCCCTCTTTATATATATAGTGGAGAAGGAAGAAGTATGAACAATTTGGAGATGTGGGACTAAATATGAGGAGAAAAAATACAATGGGCCCTTTTGTGGGCTTTTGTTCTTAAGCTTTAACAGTATGGATGATCGGTTGGCTCTTTAGCATCGTATATTTGGGTATATCATTTAAAGAACTAAAAATCTATTTTCCCACACTTATCCTTAGATTGTAATAAACAAATTCAGTGCCAAACCTGTGAGCTTGAAAAACATTGTAGTGGTGAATATCCGTCAAGTACTAGTATGAGAACTAAATGCTTTAATATTATACATTTAGATGCGTGGACTAATAATTTTGTCAATAGTTTATGTTATTTTGCATATTTCATTGATGGTTTTTCTCGTTTTACTTAGACATGTCTAATCAAAAAGAAAATTGAAGTATGTCAAATATTTAAATTGGTTTACAATTATGTGAAATCTCAATTTGATGCTATGGTAAAAGTGCTCAGCATTGATAATGGGGAGATTCACATCTAGGTTACTTCGTAAACTTTTAGAAAAAAGGGGATTGGGTTACAAACATCTTGTCCTGCAAGGCTGCAACCCCCTGGAGTTGAAAGGGAGAACAGGCATATATTGGATATTGTCATGTGTCAGCTACAAGATATGCAGATTACTAAGGGGATGTGGAATATAGCCGTGCTCATAGCGACCATTATTAATTGAATGCCTTCCAACATCTTGGGAGGAAGTTACCTGTTACAAATCTTATTACATAATTCTGCTCTATTTAGACCCTCCTAAAGTATTTGGAGGCATTGTTTTGTTCATATTGCGGGGCCTAATGGGAGAAATTTGGATCGCAAATGGTCAAATGTATTTTTTGGGATACATGGTTGACTAAAAAGGGTATAAATGTTATTATCCTCGGATGCATAAGCGGTTTATATCCAAAGATGTTGATTTTTTGAAAATATTCCATATTACAATGAGCAAGGTAAACAATTCACTATTTATAAAGAAACTCAAAAGTCAAAACTCTTATGCTCTAAATACTAACCTCTCCATATTCTTGTTGATATTCAACAAGAAGCCAAATGTACGTGTCGTTATGCGAGAGCATGTTAAAGAAATTTCGACCCCTCGGGAAAGGAAGAAGTGGCAAGGTGATAAAATTCAAACATATCGGAGACGGAAAAAGCTTCATTATCCACCATTTATGTCTCCTCCACATGATCCAAAGACCGAGTTTATCTTTTTTCTGGTCCTTAAAAGTGGATGGACTAGTGGTGCAACCCCGACGTAGTCTTAATTTTCATTTCCTATTTTTTATTCTCGTCGCACTATTTAGTTTTGCTAGTATTTTATTTTGACTAAGTTGTAGCGCGTCGCGCACATTTTTATTTGTTGTTTGTTATTTTAACTAGGTTGTAGCGCGCCACGCAAATTTTGCTTCCGGCATGTGAGCCCGGCCAACTCACATGACCCTGAATGAATCGGCACGGTGTGATGAGAGGTGGTGAGGTGAGTGTTACTCTTCCAATTTAAAGAATGTACTAAAATATTTATGCCCAATATTATTCAGCCTAATCCTCATTACAAATAGGAAATGGGAAGCCCTAAGTGGGGGGGCGGCTTGTATTGTGAGAAAAACATTCTTCACGATACCCAGGCCAATACAAGCATCGGACCCATCGTCGTTCCTCTCGCAGTCCGTGATCTCCCATGTTCCGCCCGTCGATCCAGTTCCGTGGAACCACCCCGACCGGCGGTCCTTCCCCATTCCGCCGCCACTCCAGCTTCGTGGAACCCCCTTCAACCTCCCGACCTCAGCCTGAACCCTCTCTTGTCCCGTGGAGCCACCATTCGGTTCGATCGGAACCCTCCTCCAATATTCCTGTTTCGTGGAGCAACCCGCAGATTCAAGCGACGCCCAAACCGCGCTCGCTGTTCGTGCAACCACCGCCAGTGGCCGGCGACTTCCGTGCAGCCGGTCCCTCCGCTACCGCACACCATCAACCTCCGCATTCCCGCCATTTGTGTGTCAACCAGCCGTTCACCATTTGGATCATGTCTGATAGGGCTTGCAAAGCCCCGGGGTGAGATCTTTCCTTACGTTACTCCATTTCCTGGCTATTTGGGTTGAATATTAATAGGTGAGTAGCAATTTTTAGTCTTTATTTGGAAGGTAGCAACCTCCGCATCGCGTTTCGTTACACCGTGTTTGCTTAGCTTGTTAGTTTATCGTTGTTGTGAATTCTATCTGCGGAGCTCGTCTGTGTCCCTTGCTAAGGCGCGTGTCGGTTATTGCCTATTAATTTATCACCCGCTCCTCTTGAAATTCGGAGCTCCTGTTGTGATTGCGCGCTAAAATTAGGTTTGTGCCAAGGCTCCGTCCCGACTTTCGGGTTGAACAAGCGAGTTTGCATCAACTGGGTATCCTATTAATCAATATGTTGGGTAACACTCTATCTCTCCCTCTCTACAATCATATATTGCTTCAATTTCTGCAATTGTCATTCCTAATAAATTTTGAAAGTGGCTATTGATCCTCTTTGGATGGATGTCATAGATGTTGAAATGCAAGCCTTACACATGCCAAACATATGGGAGATTGTTCTTGTGTATACTATAAATATCAATAAGATGGCACTCTTGATCGATACAAGGCTAGATTTGTCGCTAAAAGGTTTACTCAAATCGATAAGGTGGAATTTCAAGAGGCATTTACCCTATTGCTAAATTTAACTATGCAGGATAATCATATCTATTGCGGCTAACAAGTCGTGGGCTCTTCATCAACTTGATGGGAAGAATGTGTTTCTTCACGAGGTCCTTTATGAAGAGATTTGTATGCCTTCTCCGACAAGATTGAAGACGTTTGTTTATGATTTCAAATAGTCTCATCGGGCTTGGTTCAAAATGTTGAGTTCTAAACTTTTTGATATGCAATTATGATGTGGATCGTGCCGCATTTTGGGCCCACGGTGATGATCGAGACAATTCAAATCGAGTGGATCATTGGCCTAGGATTTTAAGTATTTTACTGGTTTTATTGAATTTTTTGGGAGGTCATCATGAGAACCAAGACCATTTGAGGAACAAGAAAAGCATCTCCGGCAAGAAAAGCATATTCCCAACCCAAATCCCACACACAGCATCGGTTGATTCATCTCAGATTTGAGGAACGAGAAGGAGAAAGAAGAAGAGTAAGTTTTACTTAATTGTGGTTTGCCATGTGATATTGTTAATAATATTTATTTTTGCAGATTTAGTTGCTAGTTAATTGTTTATTGCATGTAGAGTTGTCTCAGCTACTGTCCATACACTCCGTTAGAATCAACCCTACATCAAATTGTGATCACTTTATATTCATTCATCAAACCGCGAAGCATAATATTATCCTTATCATGAATGTCAATGGCATTATCATCACAGAAAGCAGTGAACAACATATTGTTGATGTTAAGAGGGATATGCCATCTGCTTTTGAAATTAAAGATCTCAGATTACTGGAGTATTTTCTTGGGATTGAGATGGCTAGATATATTAAAGGGATCATTATTTCTCAAAGAAAGTATGTGTTAGACCTTCTTGAAGAAACGGGGTATTTGTTGTAAAACCGGTGGATAGTCTCACTGATCCCAACTACAAAATAGAAGATGACTCTCTTGAACGTGGTTGCTCGATCCTCTTCTTGAAGATGACTTTCTTGACTTGGACGGGAAATTGAAGTTTCAACAATTGGTGAGAAAGTTGGTTTACTTAACCATCACTCATCTTTATATCTCATTTGTTGTTGGTCTTGTGAGTTAATTCATGCACAACCCTAAAGTCCGACATTATGAAGCTGTTCTGAGTATCCTTAATTATCTAAAGAAGGTTTTGGGAAAGGGGGTCCTCTAAAAGAACAATCGACATCTAGATGTGCATGGATTTTGTGATGTTGACTATGATGGATCTGCTGCTAATAAAATATCTACTAGTGGTTATACTATGTTCGTGGGAGGCAAATTTTGTGTCTTGGAATAGTATGAAATTGAACGTGGTTGCTCGATCCTCTACAAAGGCTGAATATAGAATCAAGGCCATGGTTGTGTAAATTTACGTGGACAAAAGTTATTCTTGGATAACTGAATTTTATTGTCCAAGGTTCTATGCCTATTTATTGTGACAATCAGGCTTCTATTCACATAGCATCTAATCATATTTTTCATGAGAGTAAACATTAAAATTGATTGTCATTTTATCGGAGAGAAATTTTAAGCTAAAATTACATCCACACACTATGTTCCTTCAAACGCTCAATTGATTGATTTGTTTATTAAAGTTGTGTTAGGAAATAATCTTCATAGAAGCTTTTTACACATGCGGATGTTAGTTGTTTACGATATTTTCTTGAGGAAGGGTGTTAAAACGCAAGCACATATTAATGAGGTGAGAATACCACGGGGTGATAACTCAATGGATCAATTAGTTGGAGCTGAGTTTGATATATAAGGTTGTATTCTACTCCCAGATAATTAATAAGAAAGGGCATCTCAGAAACGTAATCAGATTGGTACCCGGCATTCACTCGAAGTTATTTTTTTCTTCTATCGTTCATCTTTAAGTATAGTAAAATATCTTCCTAAGTCGCACGGTATATAAAAATATCTTCAAAGAAAATTAGTACAAATCAGAGCATGGAATGCCTCATTCATCAATGCTGGAAGGTAGAGGGCATATTGGTGAGACTGAAAAGCACCACCATAAGTTTAAAATTCCCAAGATGCGCATGGAATACAGTTTTCTCAATGTCGGTGGCACACATGCAAACAACAAACCTAATGTAGCCGGAACACAAATTGATCGCTGAAAAAAAATCCCAACCTATATAGCTTGTCCAAGAGCTCCTCCACTACCGGAATTGAAAACTTGTCCTTAATTGTCCTGGTTTTAAGCTCACATTAGTTCCTGCATTATCTCCATGTTTCATCCTTCTTCCGCAATGGGAGGCTCGGAGAAGAGAAAAGAGATTGGCTCGGGCGAATGATGACTAGTTAAAGCATCAGACTCAATAGACTTTCAATCTAATCTTTTTGTGAAAAAAGTTATATATATGGATGAACCACCACTTGTGGGGTGCCGAGAAGAAAACATATATGGTGATCATGTTTGCAATGCACATTTAGACCCTTGGGTTCTTTCATAATGTCTTCAAATGTCTCTAGAAGTTGTTTCAGGTCCTCCTCACCTTCCATGGAATGTATGCGCACATCGGGCTAAGGTCTGCAGCCCTTCAAAATAATATTCCTCATGTATGAGTGCACCTTCACCACTAACAGGTCGAAAAAACAAAAAATCGGCCCCAGGGTTCTCAATCACTTCACGCTCAAAACCATATCAAAACCCTCGAGAGGAATGACATAAATAAAGGCAATCTACTTCCAGTCTTCCACATATTTTAGCGCACTTCGCAAGTTCCAAGACTATGTATCATGTCCATATTGGCCACAGCCACTTGCATGCATGCACGATGTTTGATGTTAAGCTTCAGCACTCGGGCCATATTCTGACTGGTGAAATTATGTGTGCTGCCTAAATCCACCAAAGTGGGAGTACCCCACCTGCCACTTGCACCACCATTTGCATGGTGCATGAAAGGCGAGCACCCATGATAGCATTGATTGAGATTTCTCGATCATCGGCCGTTGTACTGGCCTCCTTCTCAGTTGGGTCCTCCATCTCAACCATAAGGGCCTCTTACATACGTGATCTACAGTTTATAGCTCATTGCAGTTGAAACATAAGTCTCTCAATTCTCATCCTCGGATAAGCCATCTCTTCATGTGCAATCGCTTAAAAGATGGCATGTCCCCCATCGATCCCTTTCTTTGATTGAGGCAGGATGAGGTGGTCAACCCCGCCTTGCAAGTCGATCCCCCTCATATCCCTTTCTTTGATTGAGGCAGGATGAGGTGGTCAACCCCACCTTGCAAGTCGATCCCCCTCATATCCCTTTGAAATGTCTATCCATGAAGAGTTGCTTTCGCAAATCTGCGATAGAGTCATCCCCATAATCAAATATGGGATGCTTCCACATCAAGATGCAATCAATCGTGTAGACCAGCGGGGAAAAAGGAACTTGGTGCTCTGGAAGGATACTTATGGCTCAGGCGAGGAGATTTTGAAACTTCTCCATGTAGTCTTCCATCGACCCGATCTACTTCAAGGAGAAGAGTTGGTACAACAGATTGTTGCGTCGAGTGAACCTCATACTGCGGTATTATTTAAACAAGTTCATGACATGTTAAGCTTCTATCTTTCTAATTGGGCAAAACACAGATGAAAAGATCCCAAAAGATGAAAGGATGTTAATCCAATCTACTCCATCCACATAGTGTGTTGGTTGTCAAGAACTGCTCGCACCGTGTGAGCCATATAAAGTGGTCTTCCTTGCTGTTAAATAGGGGAAATTCTCTCTTCGCGTATCAGTGTACATCTACCCCATTATTTAGACCTCTATAGATTTAACATCCTGAATTTGATGAGAGTAATCTAATGAGGGCGGGGAAGTGAAGTCTGGATAAAATAGTGCTTGACACGTTTATGGGTGAAAGGAGCTGCAAAAATGAATTGAATCTCACATCAAAACGGATGATGATGTAATTGGGCTTAAGTAATGATTTGGAGCCACAAATATCCGAGTCGCATTTTAAGAGTTGGGAACTCTATAGTTAAGTGTGTTTAAGGTGGCAGTAATTCTGCAAGGGGTGACATCATGGGAAGTACTTGTAGGCAACCTCAAAACAAGGTTAAAACTATATGGTTCAACTTAGTATTAGATGGAGTGAACCAGAGTTGTGAGTTGGGTTGTTATAATGGAAGTGCAGCGCATAACATACCCCGGGCCTCCCCAATTGGAGATAGTCGTGGAACACCCCAAACTTGCGAAATGGTGCGAGTGTTGTAAGTTCATGGCATCAATGTGACTGTGCGGTGCTTAAAAGATAGCAGCGTTGATGGTTTGTTGGGTCGTAGAGGTGGTGTGTTATTGAGCCTTCATAATTAATTGATAGATCAACTTCTAGATCAGTTACATGACTTAAGCGAGGGTGCATCATCTCCTCCTGCATTAAATTGGGAGCCTCCTTCAGAAGGTGCATGCGTAGCCGTAGTGGACTGCAGAAATTATTTCCATCGGCAGAGAGGTTGAGCCTTACGTTTGGCACTGTCGTTGGAACTACCTGGAGCTGATAGATGATGGATCATGCAGAGATTCAAGTGCTCTATACGCTCGGTCCAGCGTCGTAGATCTAGGAACTAATCGGGCTCGATGTTCCATGTTGAACCCTGATTCATCGTAAGGAAAAGAGGCTGGTGTTGGCTCTAATACTTGTGTAGTATGTCTTGTCTCCTTGGATCGTGTGAGATGCCTAATTCCACCTTTTGTAAGCTCTCTGTGTAGGGTAAGCTATGTGGGTGCCCAACTAAATGCAATCCTAGTGAAGTGCAGGTAAGTTGCTCTCCTAATCTTAGGTAATATATGTAGCATACAAACGAGACACAACAGAGAGACCCAAAACAAGTAATAAAATCTTAAATACATACATATAATTTTAGCAAAGCAAAATTATTTCTTTTAGGCAAAGCAAATTAAGTCTTTCCTCCGCGTGGAGGGCCAAAGCAAGAGTACGCGGAGATTAATTCCTGCAAATCACAGAATAATCTAGATCAAACAACCACGACACTATAGATCCAAACAAGTATGAATCACATCACCATATTTTAATATTGAAAACAAAGGTCCATACAATAATAAGACACCCACATAGTAAGGGGGAAGTCGTGGACGAGGTAGATCCGATGGTAGGAGGTGTAGGTATGTTGTCCCGGGAGTGGCGGCGGTGGTGGATTTGAGGCCGCGGGTGGATGACGGAGAGGGGTACTGTAGGAGGGGGAATGGGGTTGTTGGGTGGAGGCCTAGGTGGGGGAAATGGGGGGGTTCTTGTAGGCTGAAGGGAGCGGGGGAGAGGGAAAAGTGAGGCATCAGGTGTGTTTTTTTCTGGGAGAAAAGTAAGGCAGAGGTGGGTTTCCTGGAGGTTAAAAAAACCAAAAGAAAATGCTTGTTAGGTACGTGTAGTTTCTGGGTAAAATGAAGGTTTGGGGCACATAGGTGGTTTCCTGGAGGAAAAAAAGTAAAAGAATAGGTTTGTTGGTTGGTACATGGAGTTCCTGGGGAAAATTAAGAATTGTGGGTTGGATTGGGTGGTAGCTAGGTTTGTCCGTGAATGGTAGCTGACGGGAATTCAGCGGGAGTATGGGAGAGTGAGCAGCGGTAAGGAGAGGGGGATATAAAGGATGATAGGAAAATATCTAGGAGTTGTCACCTAGGGCCTCACGGAGTCGTCATTGTGATAGGATCGCCGGATTCCGGAAATTCTTCTCTAAAATCTGAATACCCTGACGACTGCCCCCGTACTCTTATTTATAATAGAACTGCTCTAGGGCACCCTTACATCAACAGCTATGATTGACCGTTAATGTAACGGACCCGATTGCATTAAATAATAACTGAAAATAATAATATAATATATGAAAATGCAAGTAAACAAAAATCTGGACGCATCTGTGGAGTCAGATCGTCGTTCCGGAGACGCCAAATATGGTAAGTAGTCAATCGGCCCTGAACGAGCCCAAATTTTGTACTCCACTGCGGGTATGCGTCGCCAATCCTCATCATTCTCCTCGGCTTGAAAGAATTCATATCCTGATGAATAGAGATCGGAATCCTCTCGGTGTATGTCAGGTAAGAATTGATGTGGACCATCGAGGGTCGTCCATGTATCATCGATGGCGGAACATCCTCTCCAATGGAACTACTGTGTATGTCTGTCGGGGGTGGCTATGCACAGGGGTGTAAACAAGTCGAGCTCGAGTCGAGCTTGGCAAAAATCCCAAACTCGAGCTCGAGCTCGTCGAGCTCATCCTACTTGGCTCGAGCTCGAGCTCGAGACCAGTATATTGAGCTCGAGCTCGAGCTTTCGAGCTCGCGAGCTCGAGTCGAGCTCGAGCTGCTCGCGAGCTTTTTGCTCATGAGCCTATTTTTATTTATATTTATTTTTAAAAAAATACCCAAAAAAAGCTCGCGAGCTCATGAACAAGAGCAATCGAGCTCGAGCTCGGCTCGAGCTCGAGCTCGAGCTCAACTGGCTCGAGCTCGAGTCGATCTTTTTTCGAGCCGGCTCGACACAGCATGCACCCCTATGCACACGTGGGTCATGATGTCAATAATGCTCACAAAAATTAAATGATGTGCAAGTAGTCTTGGTGCAATCACAGGTGCGGATAGTGAAGCCATAGATGATTCCCCAAGGTGGGTGGGGCTCAGGAGTGGACTGGGTGTAGGGCTGGGGATGTGGTGGTATAGGCTCAGGTAAGTCTCCACAATACGGGTCCACATACTCGAGAGGCTCGTAGCATGGCGTCAGGTCCTCAATATTAATTATGGGATGAATACCCATGCTCGCAGGGATGTGAAGCTCGTAGGCATTTGTTCTGATCCATCTCAAGACTGCATAGGGACCCATTCTCCTAACACTCAAATTTTAGCAGGCCCCTGAAAGAGCCTTTCGGTGCGGATTCTCACACCACATGCTTGCGTTCATGAAATACATGCTCCCGCATGTGGGTATATGCATGAGATTTCTAAGATTCATTACCAGTATTGATCCTCTATCGTACTGACTCATGTGGCCAATGCAAATAACAAACAAGTGACTCAACAAACTCATACAAGTAATGCAAATTAAGTGCAACAAACACGACACACGCTTTAGGGGAAAATCTAATAACGAACTGACTATCTCTAAAACGGGGTGGTCTATCAAGAGGCTCTTTGGGTGGAGTGTAGAAATAATCATAGAGTGTTCGACGAATACCTAAATGACTACTTGAGACATCGGTACTGAGCTGCAAAACAATGGGATGCCAAATACCTCCTAAGGGTTGTGAGCCATCGAGAGGCTCATTCGGGGGTAGATAGAAAAATGTGTCGTGAATGATGTCATCACCCAAAGGAATGTCGCAAATAGTGACAAAAGAACTCAACGCAAAAAGTGTAAGGCCTGACATGTGGCTCTCCATGACGCATATAAGAAAATTCATTACAAACGTAAAGCTCACTCGTGCGAAGGCACAAGACATCTATACTAAGGTGAGTGCTCCCTGGGAAGGGAGACTCGTCAAATGGTCTCTCAGGGACTCAACGAAGAGTTTCCCGAGGGGGGAAATGATGAGAGGATGATCCTCCAAAAGAAAATCATCACTGTCGTTAATGTCCATGAAAATAAGTGGGACACACACAAAAAGTCAATGCTAGACCCTTGAACCTCACAAGGGAGTAGTGGCTTATCAAGAGGTTCATTAGGAGGTTCAACAATGAGGTCAATAATAGCGGGATGATCCTCCAAATGATTATCACCGATAAATATAGTGACCTCATAAGCGGGTGAAGCAGCCACTACGAGATCAACACTAGGCTCTCGGCTCTCGGTCGTGATGTGGCTCGGGACAATGACAGAGGAAGAGTAGGAAGAGCCCATACTCAGTGGTGGGTAAATATGTAGAGTGTCGAGGAATGGGTCTCTAGCCGAAGGAGTAATTAGGTCTAAATGGAGTGTAGAGGATGGATATACCATCACAGTGTCATTGGGCCGCTCGTCCTCACTCTCATGACCATACTCACTAGTCATGTTAATGTCGCACTCCACCTGTAACATACGGTCATGATCAGATTCGACTTCGAAATCAAGTGGGCATTGATTCTCATCAAGATGAGATGTATCAAAATCATGTGTCGGGTCTCTCATGTCAGTGGGACACAACTAGAAGCATCAGTGGCTTGACCTAAACCGTTTATCCTATTGATTCCTCTTAAGGCAGTCCTCAAGAGATCAAAATGAGCATTCATGCGATCAAATTGATCAAGAACTAATCGTTGAAATTCAGCTTCCAACATCTCCATTTTTGTAACACTAGGACGATATGTACACGTGATGTTAATCTGATGATGGTGACCTATATAGGGCTCTTGATATTCATTTAGATGGTTGTTCCTGATAGGCTCAAATTGTGTCAAAGAGTAGACGTGATCCACTGCAAATCTGCGTCGTCGATCTTCGTCATTATATAGCTTTCCTCCGCGTGGAGGGTCAAAGCAAGAGTACGCGGTGAATAATTCCTACAAATCACAGAATAATCTATAGCAAACAACCACGACACTATAGATCCAAACAAATATGAAATCACATCACCACATTTTAATATTGAAAATGAAGTTCCATACAACAATAAGACACTCACAGAGTAAGGGGAAAGTCGTGGATGAGGTAGATCCGATGGTAGGAGGCGTAGGTATGTTGTACCGGGAGTGGCAGCGGTGGTGGATTTGAGACCGCGGGTGGCTAACGGAGAGGGGTACTGCAGGAGGGGGAAAAGTGGGGTTCTTGGAGGATGAAGGGAACAGGGGAGGGGAAAAGTGAGGTATCGGGTGTGTTTTTTTCGGGGAAAAGTAAGGAGGAGGTGGGTTTCTTGGAGGTAAAAAAACAAAAGAAAAAGGTTTGATGGATGGTACGTTGGGTTTCTGGGGAAAATGAAGGTTTGTGGGCACGGAGGTGAGGTAAAAAAGGCAAAAGAATAGGTATGTTGGTTGGTACGTGGAGTTCCTGAAAAAAATGAAGGTTTGTGGGCTAGATTGGGCAGCAGCTAGGTTTGTCCGTGAGTGGTGGCTGATGTGATTTCAGCGGGAGTATGGGAGAGTGGGCGGCGGCAAGGTGAGAGGGATACAAAGGATGATAGGAGAATGCATAGGAGTCGTCACCTATGGCCTCACGGAGTCATCACCATTAGAGGGTCGCAGGATTCCGAGAATTCTTCTACGAAATCTGCAATACCCTGACGGCTGCCCCCTTACTCATATTTATAATAGAACTACTCTAGGACACTCTTACATCAACGGCTATGATTGACTGTTAATGTAACGGACCCGATTACATTAAATAGTAACTGAAAACAACAATATAATATATGAAAATGCAAGTAAACAAAAATCCAGACATATCCATTGAGTCAAATCGTCAATCCGGATACGCCAAATATGGCAGGTAGCCAATCGACCCCGAACGGGTCCAAAATTCGTGCTCCACTGTGGGTCTGCGTCGCCAATCCTCATCACTCTCCCTCTTCAAACAACACCTATCATGGTTCCCTATGGCGTTGGTAAAACTGCAACCTCCCCAAACATCGTGGTTAGAGAAAACATGGTCATCGTTGGTGATAGCAACGCTAGGTGCGAGCTCTACCAGCCAGTCTGAAGAGCAAAGCTCGATCCTTAGTGGAAACAAGATAAATAAAATTAGGATTCCTTTCCTTCTCATTCCCAAAACCTTTTAATAAGAATTTACAAGTTCCCCAAAAGGCTCATTACAAGGGAAAACATAAACCTCACCATAAATAAATAACACGACTACGGAAGAAGTTGTGGGTTGGCCAATCAATCCCTATTCCTCCATAGGTAAGCTCGTCCCCAAAGTGAGCCCGTAACAATGTATGGCTTAGGCTCCTAATGACGGATTTTTTATGCTTTCTAAGAATATAGTTCATTTGTTTTGCACAACAAAGTTGTCATTTTATTGCTCAGAATCTGATCAAACATGGCCATACTAAGCATGCAATCTTGATAAGAATTTTATAAAGAAAAGAATTGGCAATAGCTCTTTCCTTAAGAAGGGGAAGAATCTAAGAATAGCTCTTCTCTATTGAGTTCGATGATGGAGCACCTTATTATCTCCAATCAATTCTCACTATCGGGATATTCGAATATATTTGAGGAATCGCCATCAACCTCTATAGAGTAAAAGTTATCCTTCATGTCCATACCGGTCCATTGGGCCCATCTTGACACTTTTGTATTCTTCTTGTTAAATCTGAAGAGTAACTTGCACATATTTTTACTAAGTTTAAGAATTCTCTTCCTTTTTTGTGCAAATGTAACCAAGACAAATCTCCAAATTCAACTGGAGAAAAGTGTTGGGATTTAAATATTGGTTACACTTTTATCGGCTGTATAAGACCAACTTTTGCAACCTAATTGACTAATCAATACAACACAATCTTTCCTGCACAAAGGCTACCAAACACAAACTCAAAACATTACAAGTGAAACGTCAATGTAAAACCAACCTTGATAACCACGGTATGTGCAGGAAGATTTACTCCCCATGCCAAAGTTGCAGTACATACAAGGACCTAAAGCAAAAAAACAAAGAAAGATGTTTGCAGCTTCACGTATAAAGGGCCCAGCAGTGAAACAGACAATCACATACTTTCAAATGCCCAGCTGAAAAAAGTCGCTCAGTCAAGCCTCTGTCAGCACGTAGCATACCAGCATGATGTATACCAAATCCAAAATCAAACAACTGAGCAAGCTCGCGATTCCTTGATTTACCAACTTCTTTCTGAAACCATAAGTAGTATAAAGAAGAAAGAATTTAATTTATTAAGCTGTTTAAAAACAAAAGAAGATGATGGGCCTAGTTTCTAGTATACCTTAGTCAAAGAAAATTGAGGATGGTCTTCATTACTAAATAACTCCAACTGCTCAGCAAACTGGGCTGACTCAACCTGCACCAAAGCATGAGTTAAAACTGGAGTATCAGTAAACCAGATGGAGATAGTACTGCCAACTAATAAAAATCTATTTATCTCGGTTTCTACACGTATGTATATGACTTGGGGACCTCTATACTATTAGCAGCTGTTTTGTTAGTTGGAAGCGCCCAGGTTTCTGCAATTGAAATGGTACAAATCTATTGTTCGGATGCAAGAATGAATTTAATTATAAAAATTACTAATTTTTCTAAATTAAAAAAAATAGTATCAAATGTCAATCATAACATATCTCTTATAAGATCATCTCGTCTAATGAAAGACCTAACTTTCAACTCATTACATAACTTATACTAGATCACATATCCACCTAAATTTCTCCACTGTCTCTAAAAATCTCACTAAGGTTCTCTCTCTAGAAATATATCTCAATAAAAAAAATTCTAGAAATCTCACTAATAATTTTAATATTTTAATATTCTATACGGAAAGATATGATGTACTTAGGCATTAGTGAGGCTATGATTAAAGATAGGGCGCAATGGCGACAAAGGATTCATATAGCCGACCCCACTATGGTGGGATAAAGGCTTGTGTGTTGTTGTATGAGAATTCTCTCATGCTCAATTCTCTCAAATAATTTTCTTTCAAGAATCTCTTGAGAAATTTTAATATTTTATGAGAATTCTCTCCCTAGAAATCCATTTTTCAAAGATTTATCTTATTACAACTCTCCCACTAAAAAATATTTTTGCTCGAGAAAATTTCTTTTAAGATATCACACTAAAATTCTCTCAAGAAAGAATTATCTCTAGAACTTTAGAAATCTAACTATAATATTCTCTAGAAATCTATTTTTCAAACTTTCTATCTCACTAGGTTCCTCTCAGAGACTCTTACTCACAAAATTTATATCAAACTTCTCTCTCTAAAAAATCACATTATGTTTATCTCTAAAAATCTATAACTAAGGCGTCGTTTGAGAGAGTTGCAAAGCAGTTGCGTGCCGCTGTTAAGAAAAACGTCACGCCAAACGCAAAAATAGCGCGAACAGTGGGGAAAGCTACCAGAATATTTCGCTGCATAATAGCGCCAGCGAGTCGCGCTCCCCTCTCCACAATTCAACGACGTTGCCCTAGCTGTCTCCGGTTTTCTTCCCTGATTCCAGCGAGAGGAGCATGATCCCGCCCTCTAAACGTCGGCGGGAGTCTCCAGTGGCCTTCCAGGAGCCTTCGGCAGCCGCTTCGTTACCTTTGCAGTTCTTACAGTCAGCCTCAGAGCGCTCGTCGACGATCCCGACATCACCTTCACTCCTCCTAAAGTTGGTGTTTCTCCTTGCGACCACAGACCGGCGCTTCTGTGATTGATGACAACCCGAAGATAGGAAATTCTTTTCCGACCTAAAAATTGGGCTGCTAGTGTTGGTTTTTTGGGGGACTTCGTCGATTGCTGCTTCTTTTGGGGATGTTAGGATTTTCTAAAATTAGCATGTATCAGTTTGAATTGAAGCCGGGAAGCCCTAATATACTTTTAAGGTGAAAAATTATGGTGTTCCTTTCTTCATCGTTCATTTTTCAAGCTATCATAGGTGGAGAATTTAAGTTGAAAAAACTAGGGGGTTGAGATATATTTATCTATGAAACAGTTGACTGGAATGTCAGATGGATTGTCTAACAATCTAACATAGTTCACTAACCTCTTTCTTAAGGTACAGGTAATATACAATCAGGCAAGTCAAAATTGAATCTTTCTTTAGCTAATATAAATAACAAAAGCATGGAATTGGAATTGAGGGTTCCTTCAATTGGACCTCAATTCCAATCTTGAAGCTTTTGGATGGAATTGTTATCTCTGTTGTTTTAGTTCTCTATGCTTTCATATTGATGAAATGTGGTTAATATTAATTAGATCTGTGTTTAAGCGAATGATGGGTAAACAAAAGGATGGTGGAATTTCTGCACAATGGGAGTCGGCTCATGTGATGTTATTTTGCGAACTCTGTGTACGAGAGATTGAATTAGGCAATAGGCCGACCACTCATTTCAGCAGGGATGGTTGGATTAATTTGATTACAAAAAACTTCAAAGAGCGCGCATCTTTAACTTATACTCGTGTACAACTGCAGAACAAATGGGATGAGTTGAAACGTTAGTGGAAGTAATGGCGGGAGTTTAAAAGTGGGGAGAGGGGCTTGGGTTGGAAGTTGGAACCCAATCAAAAGAACGATTGATGTCTCTGATGAATGGTGAATAGAGCGAATTAAGGTTAGGATTTTGTTGTGATGTTAGTTCCCAACATTTATGTATATCTTTTATAACTTTTTTTCATTTTAGATGACACATGTTGCCAAGAAATTTTAATACACAAACATATAAACGGAGCTAAAAGAAAAACTTGATAAGATGTTTAGTTTGGTCGTTGCTACGGGGAATAATTTGTGGATCTCATCCATGGGGGAAATGCACCATATGTTTTTTGAATCCGAGTTGCTCTCGGATAAAAAGGATCATGTTATCGAGAATATTTCCGCCCCCGCTGATAATATTAGCACAGGTGTGCACATAGAATGTGATGTTGGCGCGAGGGGAAGTTAAGCTCGAGTTCACAAACTTTGTCTGGTCCAAAAAGATTGCGTAAAGGTAAGAAAAAGGAATTTGGCGCAAAGAATGCGATGTTATCACATGTTGAGGGGTTAATGGAAGTGTCATACACGTGGGGCTTACAGTTGCAGCACTTGTCGCTACGAGTGTATTCATGCTGAGTGAAGCAGTTCATGAGCTTGAGAAGTTTCCAGAGGTGTTCGATGATCTGGACGTGTATGATTTTGTCACATTGTACTTCATTACTCCTACCAATAGGGTGACTTTTCTAAATATGCCAGATGATAGAAAGGTTGTGTGGTTGAGGAAACGTTACAATGATTCGTTGAAGTGATGTCTTTGTGATTTGTAATGGCATATTTTGTGATTTGTAGTGGCATATTTTGTGATCATGTAGTCTACAATGGAGTAGTCTAAGTTTTGCGATCATTAGTCCATATTGTAGTTGTACAACCCCGTATTCGCCGAGTGGGTACCCAGGACCCCAGGGGCCAAGCAACAAGATATGGGTCGGAGAGTTTTTTGGGCGAGTGAGGCCCCACTCGCGGGGCACTCGCGGGGTGTCAAAGCGGACAGGTGAGAGTTGGTGGTCAAGACTTCACCCGCCGAGCGAGCCGAGTGCCTGGCGAGTGGTGCCCTCACGGACCACTCGCCCGGTGGAATACGGCGGGCAAAGAGCCTGGCGAGTGGTTCCTTCACGGACCACTCGCCCAGAAGGCTTTAGGGGGAAATTACCTAGATACCCGTTGTGGGTTGCCAATAGCCCTTCAGAACAGCGGAGTTAGGCTATTAGCAAACCAATTTGGGGTGCGGTTAGTAAAACTAAAAGGCGGATTTACGCTATTTGCAGTCCAGACTAGAGAATCTATAAATAGACCCTTAAGGACACCTTGGAGGAGATGGGATCTTTTGAGCTCTCTCCTCCAGACTAGTTCCGGAGTTGGTTGCTAGTGCCCTCCAAGGTGCCCGGTTGAGCATTGGTTTGGGAGGGGAAGCTCTCTAAGATCTTCTGGATGTGTGGTGGGGCCTCCTCGCTACAGCCTTGAGTCTGTTCCAGATTTTCCATCCACAGTCAAGAGAGTTTAGTGAGGGAGAAGTAAGCACGGGATACACCCCTCTGTGGGTCCGAACTCAAGAGACCGGTTGCCGGTTTCAACATTTTTGGTGCGGTGAGCGTGGACCGTAGCCAGTGCAAGAAAATCTCAAGCTGAGCTTGATGGCAGGAGATGGAAGAGATGGTTCTGACCCAGGTCGCTCGCAGCCACCGGCAGCAGCGGAGTGGCTAGAGATGTTCGAGAGTTTCAAGCGGGAGGTCATGCAGACTATGCAGATGGCTCTCGCCGGGAGAGGCGAGTGCGAGACGCTTGTGGTTCCGGTGGTTCCGCCCCAGCAGATTGGCGAGAACGCTCCGGGCCAGCGGCCTGGGAAGGAGGTAGCGACAGAAGTAAGCGCGGGCTACACCCCCATGTGGGTCCGAACTCAAGAGACCGGTTGCCGGTTTCAACAGTAGTAGTGTGTAATTTGTGTCCTCTAGTATCAATGTTATGTACTAGTATGTATTTTGTGATCAAAGCAATGACAACATCAATGATATGTATCAATGCTATGTTTTAATGCTATGTATCAATTCTGTCTTTTGTGATCAATCCAATAACAACATCAATGTCATGTATCAATGATATGTTTCAATTATTGTGTTTTTTACATTTTACAACATCACATTATTTAGGTTATCAATATGGCAGAAGATAACGTCGATGAATATTTGGCATATTTGGCAGATGATGAGGCACTACTGTTAACTCACCAAATGAATCGACAACGTCGACTTTATATTTTTTAGAATCTCTTAGCAACGACACGTGTTATGAATGAATATTTCACTATATTCTGACAAGACGCCTTGCATGACCTCATTGCAAACCGGCAACAAATGGGTCCGAGAGTTATTAGAGGGGCATTCAGGAAGGTTCCACAACATGTTTCATATGTCGAAACAAATACTTTTGGGCTTGCTCATTTTACTTGAAGCATTTTAAGATTTAAAAGGCTCAAGAAGGACTGCTACACGTGAGGTATTTCCAATAACATTATACACTCTTGGGCACAATGAATCGATGAGAGAAACGGTTGAGCGTTTCCAACATTCGACTGAAACTATAAGTCGATATTTCATGAAAGGGCTTCGTGCACTGACGCATCTTTCAATAGATATCATAGCTCCTACCAATCCACAGTTTCGAGATATTCCCACACATTTTAAATGATGAAAGATACATGTCGTACTTTCAGGACTGCAATGGAGCAATTGATGGGAGTACACATAGATGTGTGTGTTCCTCACTTCCTCCACAAAATCATGTGGCATACATTGGCCGGCACTGAATACCAACTCAAAATGTCATGGAAGTGCGCGATTTCAATGTGTTTTACATATGTTGTGTCTGGATGAGAGAGTTCAGGTCATGATAGCCGCATTTATCACCGTGTTATGAGAGATACAAGGTGTAAATTTCCTTATGCACCATCAGGTGATTGTTCAGCACTTTAGTTGTACCATTATCATGAACAAATATCATTTTCTTCCTTGTTATAATAAATCAAGTTATTGTAGGAAAATATTACATGGTTGATGCCAGATATTCGTTAGAAACGGGGCTTTTGAAATCATTCCCCGAAACAAGATATCGCTCGTCAGACTTTGCTCGAGGTGAACGCCTTGTTGAAGGCCTACTTAAGATCTTTAACAAAGCACACTCCTCACTTCGTAGCGTTATTGAACGAGCCTTTGGCATATGGAAAAATAAGTGGTGCATCCTAAGGAATATGCGCCAATACACATTCTCAAAGCAATGCATAATTGTGGAGGCTACAATTTCCCTCCATAATTACATAAGAAGGCATCCATCAAGGGTAGATTCAGAGTTTGGAGCATGTGATGATGATGAAAACTTCGTGCATTCGGAGGCGTACAAACATATAGCAAGAAATCGATGAACCGATAGGAACACAAATCTGAGCGTAGAGACAGTTACACATGAGGGGACGGGTGCAGCTGAGATGTCAGCTTTGAGAGAATTCATTACGGACCAATTACTGAATGCTCACAAATACAATTCAATTTATAGTTAAGCATAATAATTATTTTACTTATTTAATTTATCGTCATTTCTTTTGCAGTTGAGGTTTGTTTGCGATACAGACACGGGAGCATGGTGTGATTCTTAGTGCAGTTATTAATTTATTTATTTACTTTTTTATTTCTCACATACTACTATGTCGAGTAAAATGTACTTTATTTTGATTTGATTGGTGGTTATTATCAAAATTTGGACATCATTTATGAGCTATATAAGAATCTATAGAATTTCATATTTCATGTTTTCTTTTGGTATAACATTTTTTTTTCATAGTCTGCAAACAGATAAATTTGCACCACTATTTCAAACAGCAATGCAAACACAGCTTTCCAAACAGTTCCATGAATTTTCTCACCACTCTGCAAAACTGTTGATTCCACCACCACTCCTTTTCTCAGAGCTGCACTCGAGCCAAACAGACCTTGAAAGATTTTATCTCACTTAGATTCTCTCACTCAAAAGTTTTCTCTTTAAAATTCTCTAAAATAATTTCAAAACAAACCTCGTTAAGACTTCTCTTGAAAAATATCTCTCACTAATTTTTATTTCTTACTTCAAGATATTGCGTCGAATGCAAGGAAGTTTCGATACGTTGGCATATCCCCATAATTAGAAGAGAAATTGGACATGATGTTCAGCCAAATAGTTGCAGCTGGAGATCTAGCATGGGCACCCAATTCAAGAAATTTAGGTCCCAAATCAACTTATGAACATGATAAGTCTGTTGGTGATGATGCGCAGGACGTGGAAGAATTACTTACTTCTTCACAAGCAAACAAGAAGAGGAAGGATAAGGGATAAAAGAAGAGGAGTGGAAGCAAAAAGGCAATGAGTTCTACCATTGATGAGATAGTTGAAAAATCACGTATAATTGGTCGTTGCATGATGGACCCTCTGAAAATCCAAATATCTTCTGCCCTATTTACAATCCCAGAAGCAATCGCAAGACTTGGGAAATATCTAGCTATTATTGATGACTTTTAATTCAACGACTTCTCAACCATGTTTCTTAAGGACAAGGCCAAGAGGGAAACCTTCATGAGCATTCCAGAGAGTTTAAAAGTAAAAGGTTGATAGCGCTATAAACGAAAAATTCGCAATAGTTAGGTTTTTATTTTACGCCTGTTTAACTTTATGTTTGTTCAACTCCATGTTGAACTCTATTTTTGCTGTCTGTTATGTTTGTATGTGGAACTATTATTGTGTTTGCTACTTTCTGCAGTTGAATATTATCTATTTTTGATGATGTGTGGCTGATTTCTCCGCACCTTTGAGAAATAGAAATAATTGAACCATAAAGGTAGTTCTCAAATTTATTTGATATGGAACAGATAATATTAGATAGATTACTAAATTATGGAATTAATAAAGAAAAAGGAAAAGATCAATATTACTACAGCATTGCATAACAAAATCGGTTTCACATCCGGTTCTAAGAATATTTGGAACCCCGTAGGTTGAATAACCTATCAACATTCACACTCAAGCATGTTTATTAACTCTTATCGATCAAAATAAAATCAGCCTAAGGCCTGACCAATCTATTTAGACACAATTGAAGAAAGTAGTGACTATCTGCATTAGCAATGAACAAAGAAGAAAATAATTTGTCATGATCGATAAAGGCCATTAATTACCAGCATCCTAGCAACTTTTCCAGTGTCTTTCCGCGAATGAACAAAAACCATTGCTTGATGCCCTTGTTTCACAGATTCTACAACCTAGATACATCAATATCAAACAAAAGAACCTATGTTAACAGTTATCAAAGCCTTCAGATGTAATGACTTAGAAAAAGTATCAGATTAATAATACGTATAACCTTTTCATAGCATATCTTATTGAACAAGTCATTCCTTTTAGCAAAGTCTTTCTCACTAATGCCAATGTATTGCTGAGCTAGAGGAACCGGCCTATAACTAGAATCAAAAAAGAACATTCCAGTTTCTGCATTGACTCTTAAAAATTGGGCAACCTAATCAATATAAATTTATTAGATTCATGAGAAGCAAGTATAAAAGGCAATGCAAACTGCAAAATAACACTAATTAAATCTAGCGCAATGGAACCTCTAAATAATTAGGTAGTGTTGCAGATAATCCAACAATCCTTATCATCGATTGCGTTGACTCAACCTGTCAAAGTTAAGAAAAAAATGATTATAATGTGCAAACTTGAAGACTTGTCAAAAATGCACAAATAAACAATATTAAATAGAAACAACTTTAACATAATCTGATTGTGGCTGATGTAAATAATTAGAAGAATTATCATATTATGTTCAATTATCTTTCTAACAAAATAATGTCACGGATTTTTCTTGGTAGCCAAGCCATTCAGCAATACAACTACTTATTGTACCTTAAACCTTTTCAAAACCAGTGAGTAGTAAAACGAATACAGCCTGCTCAAGGCAATCATGGAGCCAAAATAGAAAGGAGAGCTTGGTAAAACTTTAGATCATGGAGATCAGTTTTGTATAAGATAATCATCTCCTACTATAGATTTTGAAATTAAGTTCAACAAAAAGTTTGTGGGAACTATTCTAATAGTGAAATAATAGGAAGATCTGAAGTGCCAGAAAAAAACAGGATGAACAAATAGATTCTCTAGAAAACATGCCTGCCGAAGTGTGCGAGCAACCAAAGCTTCTATCACAGAGCCTCTATCATCATTCAGAAGGTGCACTTCATCAATAATTAACAGCTTCACTAACATTGACAGTGACATGTCGCTACTTTTTCGTGTAATCACATCCCACTTCTCAGGTGTTGTCACTATCATCTGAGTTGCGTGAGCAAAGAAGACGAGAACTGCAAGTTACAACAAATAATAACAAAGCAAAGAGGTAGAAACACAAACCTGGGTTTGTTCTAGCTCATTCCTAGAAAGCTGCATGTCACCTGTAAGTTCTTTCACAACAAGATTTAAGGGTGACAACCTGTGACTGAAAGTTGCTGTTACCTCTGCTGCCAAAGCCTTTAGAGTACATGAATTAGCATGATAAATCTTCCAATAATTATGCAAATAATGCAAAAATTATTGAAACTACACCTTCATTGGAGCCACGTACACAATCTTAAATTCCTTGTGCAGAACGCCATCCCTGAAATGCTGCTTAATCTGCAGCATATAAGTTCCTTTTACTCCACATGTAGATATATGATAGGGAACAAAAAAAATTAATTTGAGGATTTCTTAAGCGGAGTATGGCTTGAACAATCAAATAAAAATTTGCTGCATGAACCTCATGAAGAACAGATATCATTGCAATATTCGTCTTGCCAGCACCAGTTGGGGCACAAACCTGCATAGGATTTGAAAATGTATAAAGCATTCATTCGCAGATTGTTAAGTCATAAAGTTCTCATTCTACAAAGACTGAAGTTAGACAATAGAATAGAAACAGTTCATGAACAGAGAAAGTGCAAAAATGAAAGGACAGAAGTAATTACTAAAATATTCTCATTGGAGTAATAAGTTTTGTGGAATATGCGACTCTGTATGCGATTAAGGGACTTGTAACCACGAAAAGCGGCTTGAGCAAAATCATCCAGTTCACTTATCTCAATCTGAAAAGAGATGAAAACTGCAGTCAGCGAAAATGATCAACATCACGGTGAAGTAAAGCCCTCGTTTCAAATTTATTAACAAGATAAAAATATATTAAAAAAAAACTTAAAAGAACAAGCTATAGATACAAATACATGTGCAAAAAACTTCTGTAGCCAAGTAAAAATCTGCAAAAATAAGCTTTATCTGCTGCCCCCTACTTGAAAATTAAAAACTTAGGAATGCATAAATTGCATAAACCAATAAACATAACTCATTTCCTAGGTTCTTCGTTAATATAAGTCTATATTAGAAATCCAAATAAAGCAGTCATAAACTGGTTGGATTGAAGTAAATATTAGTTGATAGGTAGTTTGACATATGTATTTGTTACTTGTGTTACTTGTGTATGTGCGCACTCTCTCACTTCAAGACACAGTTGATCTTCATGTCTTTTGAGTACTTTGTCGGGCTACAATCAGTATTGCGCATATGTACTCCATCAAGCTCTAGGTGATGCCTTATTGTTGTTACTCTTTATGCTTTTGCATCTTTCCCCATAAATGTGATCCCCTCTAGTCGATGCCATATTGTTGGCTCCTTCCTCCTCACTGAACAGAGCTATTTCGTCACAGGATAGTTGCAAGTTTCTTCGTCGGATTCTCCCTTATTGTTGGGTTCCTCGCCAAATATACAGCAACTTCCTTAGATTGTTGTTTATTATTGATTTTGTTAGTTTCTCATTCGTAGTGGTTTTTCGCATGTTATTGTTTTTCCAGTTATTGTATCATTTTTATCGAAGCTTATGTTATGGTTTTCACAAGAACTATTTGATTTCCATTGCTATGTTGTCGTTCTTTCTGTTTTTTTATATTTAACTATCGGTTTCAGCCATATTCTCTTCCCAAAAATATCCCTTTGGTTGGTGAAGCTCCTTATGGTTGTAACTAAGTCAACAATCATCTTTAATATGGTCTCTAGTTACTCCTCCCGATGCCTTGGTTGTACCATTAGTCATCCTCCTCTTCTAGCTCTTGATTGTGTATGTAGTGTCATCATAAGAATAACACATGGATATTGTTGGAGTCCTTGGAAAATAATCAGAAGTGTATGCATCATGATATCCCTACCAAATTTTCTATGTCGAGGTCAGTTGACACCTCGCAAATAATTTTAACTCGTGAAGGGTAAAATGTTTAAGCGTCTTCTTTCAAATTTGGATGCTACTTTTTTTGTTCATGTATTACTCTTATATCCGAGTCTACTCTGTGGATTGGTGCATCTAACTATATGACTATATAACCTTACTACAATAAATCAATCACAATTGTAAATCATTCGTTTGTTGTTTCTATCAATGGAAATCTCTTCTTAACTCGTGGTATACTTATTATCAATTGTGTTCTTCAACATTCAATGAAACAAATTGAGTTTTTCAAGACTTAAAGATGAAGAGGGTGATTAATGGAGGATGTATATATATATAATGTGTCTTGTGAATTAAGAGAGCACTGTCGCACGTCCTTCCCTTAAGCTCCCTTGTAGTTCTCATTTATTTGCTTTAGACCACCCGGAGGATGTATATATACATATATATAATGTGTCTTGTGAATTAAGAGAGCATTGTCGCACGTCCTTCCCTTAAGCTCCCCTGTAGTTCTCATTTATTTGCTTTAGACCACCCTACTGTGTGAAGTCCTTTACGAATTTCTAATGTAACCTCCTTTTAGTACTTTATTATATTTGAGGATAAGCGTCTATCACTTAGTTGTCTCTTAAATAATCACTCTAAAGTATTCATTTCTTTAAAAAAATATCATGAAATCCTCACAGAAATAATTTTTGCAATATAACAAAGTATAGAGGTACATTGGTTAATGACGCAGGGTAAAAATCTTATGTTTATACCTCTTAATAAAATGGTATAGTTGAGACAATAATCGTCATCTACTTGAAGTCGCTACGGCACTTCTACTCCAGATGAATGTACTTGACAATTTTTGGACTTTATTATTTCACTCTTGTGGTGAGACCCTTCCCCGGACCCTCGCTACATGGGGATGCTTTGTGCACCGGGCTGCCTTTTTATTGTTTGTGTAGAGAAATACGGAATCTTGTATATATTTCCTCAATCATCAAATACAGAGTATGAATACATATATATAGGAGGGAGAAAGAGAAAAGAATCAATGTACAAGATGTGGGACTAAACAATAAGAGACTAAATGGGCATTATCATGGGCCTTTACATGGTTTTTTCTAACACTCCCCCGCAAGCTGGAGTGAACAAGTCGTAAGCACCCAGCTTGGACAGGAACTGATAAAAAAGGGAACTTGATAGGGCTTTAGTCAGAAGATCAACAACTTGGTCAGTGTCTGGAACACTAAACAATAAGAGACTAAATGGGCAGTCTACTTCAATGTGTTTCGTTCTTTCATGGAAGACAGGATTCTTAGCTATGTGTATAGCAGCTTGACTGTCACATAGTAAGGTAGCAGGTGAGGGAAGTTTTACTCCAAGATCAGTGAGGAGACTTTCCAACCATGTAAGCTCAGAGACAACTGATGTCATCGACCGGTATTCAACCTCAGCTGATGATCGAGCAACCACAGCTTGTTTCTTACTGCGCCGGGTCACAAGGTGACCTCCAAAGTAGGTAAGAAAACCACTGGTAGATTGTCGATCGTCCAGGGAACCAGCATAATTTGCATCTGAATATGCAACCAATGTTGGAGTAGAAGAGGAGGTTTTTTATACCAGCCCTTGACCAGGAGCTGTTTTTAGATATCTCAGGATGCGCTCGACAGCTTGTAGATAAGAAATCTGATAAGTAGTTTTATATAACATTTTTAGTATAAATTTTAGTAATTATTTAATATGAAATTTTCTTTTTCATGTCAATTTTAGCTTATAAATAGTTCTTTTGTAAAAATTATTTCTAATTTAGTTTATTTGTATTTTTGCAGAATTTTGGGACAAATTTGGAAAAATTTGCATTACACGCCCTAGGTCACGCCTGAGACCAAGGGCGTGTAATCATAAGATCAGTCCAAACTTGCTCCCGCGCGGTTTGAGCTACTCCACAGCAAGTCACGCCCTCAGTCACGCCCGTGACCAAGGGCGTGTAAATTTAAAGTGATGCTCCCGGAGATGCCGTCGAGACGTGGAGATGACGTCGAGAAGTCAACTTAAGTCACGCCCTTGACCCAAATGTCACGGTCGTGACTTTCCCGCATGATCCCTGCTCGTCGTCGCGCCGCAGTCGAGTCCACGCTGCATTAAATGAACCCGTCACAGGTCACGGCCGTGACTTGTCCCTTTTTGCCACGCCGTCACGCAAGACCAACGCCGTTGTCAGAACTGAGCTGAACAGTGGTTACACGCCCGTGACCGAGGGCGTGTAACTTGAAAAAAATTTCTATAAATTCAGAGGTTCTCCTTAAGTCCAGGGTTCAGAATTTTGGAGAGGGGAGTGCTGCTAGAGCTGTTAGTGATCTTTTTCATGCTTTTGTTCATGTATTTACATTTCATGTTCTCTCTCTTTCCCTTTCATGCAATGTTCTAGTTTTCTTTTAATGCAATAGTTTCTAAAGCTTGTAATCTTTACATTTCTAGCATTGTAATCTTATTTAAGGCTTGTAATAGTTTTTAATTTCAATACAAATTAGTTTTGTTTTCTTCACTTCTCTTTCTCTTTTAATTAGTTTTTCTTCATGCAATTTTATCTTACTCTCTTTTTTCCCTCCACCATGATTAACTAATTCTCATTAGTGCTCGATCGAAATGATCCGAGGATGAGATAATCAAGTTATGATTTTCTAGCTCTTTTTTTTCGTTTTTGTAAACACTTGAATTACCCTTGATTTTTAATTAGTGAGACCATATTTTCAATATATGGTTTTCGCTTAAGTTTTCATACCTAGCTGGCCGAGAGGCTCGAAGTATGAATCGATCACTCAAGGGTAAAGAGAGTTGCACGCACCCCTCGAGAGAGGATGACGTAAATCTCCCCGATTGGAGTCAAATCCAATAGTGGGGTTCACAGCGTAAAACAAGTTTTAGGTAATCAATTATAGGACGAGAGTTCGGTTGATTTTTCTTAAACTTAGTTGGGCATTAACCTCGAGAGAGAGACATGTTCAAGCTTCGAAAACCTCCACGGTCAAGTAGTTTAATTAAACGAAATTAGATTTATTTTTCCTTCACTTGATTATTCTCACTCCAAGGTGATTTTAGATTGAGCACTAATCTTTTTACCATCGTTTAAACCTTTCTTTTAGCTTGCAAATTGTCTCTTATTAGCTAAGTAAAACAAAACCTCAAAAATTAATAGATAAGATAATAGTGATTTCCTCGAAGTAGAAGTAATCAACACGCCCCGAGGAATACGACCTTGGTATTTCTAAAATATCATATACTATAGACAATAAAGTACACTTGCCTTCATCGAATATAGTTTTGGAAAACATCTTTAATCCTTCGCTTATTTTAAATCCGAAAATTCTATATCAATATTCGAGAAGAATGCATAAACCGGCTGACCACCCCAACTGCAAAGGATATGTCCGGTCTCGTGACTGTTAAGTAAATAAGCTTTCCAACGAGTCGTCGATAGTATTCTGGATTTGGAAGAGGAAGATCTTCATGAGAAGCATGTGCACACAGCTTGTGATTGTCATCCATTGGAGTGTTAATCGGCTTGCATCCAGAATAGCCAGCATCTTGAAGAAGGTCGAGACAATACTTTCGTTGAGATATGATAAGTCCATCAGGACGTCTTGCGATCTTCAGGGCAAGGAAGTATCGAAGGTTCCCCAGATCTTTCGTTTGAAAAACAGAACTAAGATGTTGTTTGACCGCTTGTATTCCTTCGAATCATCTCCTGTGATTAGGATGTCATCGACATATACTAACAGAAGAACCGTGCCTGTAGTTCGATGTCGAGTGAACAGAGAGAAGTCTGTCGAGCTTCGAGTGAAGCCAACCTCCCAAACAGCCTTACTGAACATATCAAACCATGCTCGGGGGATTGTTTGAGACCATAAATGGATTTCTTAAGGTGACACACTCGGGACTCCCCCGTGGTCTCAAACCCGGGAGGTTGTTGCATGTATACTGTTGTAATTTTTGTATTATTGTTTTTTCGTCTTGTTCTTATTACAGCAATTATGTCTCAATCACAATCTCTGATTAGTGTCATTGGTTCAACTTCTACTTCAGCAACAAGTAGATTTATTTCTGATGACGCAAACAAGGATGATAATGCGCCTCTCTGGGATTATGTATCTCTTATCCATAGTAGAGAAGTTGGTGGCGGAAACAAAAAATGGAAATATAATTTTTGAGAGATTGATTTCAGCGGCTCCTATTCTAGGGTCAAGAGCCACTTGCTAAAAATATCTGGGAATGGTATTAGGATATGTCCAAAGGTTACCCAGGAGTATTTAAAAGAGCTTCAAAGAGTGGTTTCTACTTCAGAAGAAAAATGCAAACCGGCTCCCAAGGTATTATCGTTTCCTAATGCAAGTCAAACTTCTCAATTAGTTGGGGAAGCAAAAAAAAGAAGGTGGACCTATTGATATGGCTTTCCAAAATAAAGCTAGAGATGAGTTGAGGAGCCACATAGCTAGGATGTTCTATTCAGGTGGTTTGTCATTTCATCTAGCTAGAAATCCATATTATATTAGTTCATATAAATTTGTTGTTAATCATAATCTTGATTGATTTGTTCCTCCTGGATATAATGCTCTAAGAACTACTCTTTTGAAAAAAGAAAAATCGAATATCACTAGAATGTTTCAGTCAATTAAAAATACTTGGCCCCAAAAGGAAATCAGCTTAGTTAGTGATGGTTGGACAGATGCTCAAAGGAGACCTTTGATTAATTTTATGGCGGCCTCCGAGGATGGTCCTATTTTTTTAAAGGCAGTTGATGCATCAGGAGAGTACAAGGATAGACATTATATTGCAAATTTGATGATTGAAGTTATTAATGAAGTTGGAGCCGAAAATGTTATACAGGTTATTACTGATAATGCACCGGTGTGTAAGGCAGCAGGAGCATTTGTGGAGGCACGATTCCCACATATTTTTTGGACACCTTGTGTTGTGCACACCTTAAATTTAGCATTAAAAAATATTTGTGCAGCCAATAATACTGATCGTTGTGCAACAGTTAGAGAACAATGCGGATGGATAACTCAAGTGGCTAATGAAGCTCAATCAATCAGGACTTTCATAATGAATCATCAATACAGGTTGAACATGTATAACTCTTTTGTTTCATTGAAGTTACTTGCAGTTGCTGAAACACGATTTGCTTCCACTATAGTGATGTTGAAGAGGTTTAAACTTGTAAAAATGGGTTTGCTTAATATGGTTGGATGTCCCGAATGGACTATGTATAGAGCAGTTGATGTTGAGAAAGCTCTAGAGATTAAAAACATCATCTATAATGACATATGGTGGGATGACGTGGACAAGATCCTTGATATAACAAGACTCATGTATGATATGTTTAGGGTTTGTGATACCGACAAACCTAACCTTCACTTGGTATATGATATGTGGGATTCAAAGATAGAAAATGTGAAGATTGAAATATATAGACACGAAAAGTTAACGGACTTGGAAGCTCATTGCCCTCTTTATGAGGCAATTTATGATGTCCTCGTTGATCGATGGACTAAAAGTTCCACACCACTACATTGCATGGCTCATTCTCTTAATCCAAGGTTTTTTTTGTTTATTTGATATTTAACATTTACAATTATTTATCTATTTACTATATGTTTTTATTTGTAGGTATTATAGTCGAGAATGGCTTGATGGAGGGCCAAATAGAGTTGCTCCAAATACAAATGAGAAGATTTCTTTGGAGAGGAATAAATGTTTAAGAAGATACTTTCCTGGTGTGATGGAGAGGAATATAGTAATCAATGAGTTCTCTAGGTTCACGAGGCTTGATCAAGCTTTTAGTGAGCCAGATAGTTTGGAGAGCAGAGCTTCATTATTGCCCAAAGATTGGTGGAGTTACTATGGAACTTCAGCACCTAAATTGCAAAAAATTGCTTTGAAGCTTTTAGGTCAACCTTCTTCATCGTCCTGCTGTGAGAGAAATTGGAGCACATACGCATTCATTCACTCATTGAGAAGAAACAAAATTCTACCACAACGAGCTGATGATTTGGTGTATGTGCATAGTAATCTACGCCTATTATCGATGAGAAACGAAATATACAATCAAGGAAGGAGCAGAATGTGGGATATAGGATGAGATGCATGGGCAAATCCTTTTGATGGAGTTGGCATGCTTACAATTGCCAACTTGTCTTTAGATGAGCCAGAAATTGAAGAAGCCTTGATCTCAAACAATACGGAGAAAGATGGAGAAAATGAGTGATGAACATCGTTAAATTTGAATTGATTATGAATATTTCATGTCTAAGAACTTCATGTTATATTGCATTAGTTATGGACTTGTACTTCAATTGATTCTTTATGCTTCATGTTTTATTGTTTTAAGAATTTTTATAATTGCATTTTTAATATATATACATATATATTTATTATATTTAATACAATGTATCCCGCCGTACTCGTATCCTTATTTTTAAATTTTATTGTACTGCCGTACCGGATACGTATCGTACCCGGTACCCGTACCCGCCGCTGCTTCATAGCTTGTAGGTCACCATTTAAAAATGCATTCTTGATATCCAGATGATGGAGAGGCCATTGACGATGCACAGCCACAGATAGAAGAACACGAACTGTGTTTAGCTTGGCTACCGGAGAGAATGTTTCCACATAATCAAGACTTTGTTGTTGAGTGAAGCCACGAGCCACCAGTCGGGCTTTAAGACGGTCAATTGTCCCATCAGGAGCATGCTTGATGACAAAGACCCATTTGCAACCTACAGTAGTCTGGCCTGGAGGGAGAGGAAACAGATCCCATGTCTGGTTTGAGTCTGGCCTGGAGGGAGAGGAACCAGATCCCATGTCTGGTTTGACCAGAGAGCTGTCATTTCTTCGTCCATGGCTCCCCGCCACCCCGGATGTTGGAGAGCCTCCTGCACAGAGTTAGGGGCAGAAATGGAAGATAAAGAAGTAGCAAAGGTGTGTAGCCGATGGGACAGACGATGTAAAGAAACATAGTTCGCCATGGGATGAGCGGTGGAGGCTGGTGCCGGATCAGCAGGTTGCAGAGTGTCAAAGGTCGAAGCCGACTGCATTGGGGCTGCGGAGCGAGGAAGACGACGAGTGTAGACACGGAGAAGTGGAGGATTGGTGGGAGCGGGAGCCGGGGTAGGAAGGAGAGATGGTGGAGAGGTAACTGGGATTACAGGTCTTGGTAATGATGGTGGTGGAAGAGGGGGTTTTGGGCAGAGAAGAAAGGTTGATCTTCCGGGAAGGTAAGATCAACCGAGACCGTCACCTTGCGGGTAGTAGGAGAGTAGCAGACATATCCGTTCTGAGTACAGGAGTAACCGACGAACATGTGTTTGGCTGCCCGTGTTTCCAACTTGTCTATGGATGGACCAAGTACGTGAACGTAGCAGGTACTGCCAAAGATGCAAGGGGTGAGAGAGAATGACGGAGCAGAGGAGAAGAGGAGACTGAACGGAGTAGCATTTTGAAGGACGGAGGAAGGGAGACGGTTGATGAGGTAGCAGGTCGTTGACAACGCAAAATTCCAATAAGCCTTGGGTACCTGCATTTGAATCATGAGGGAGCGAGCAACATTGAGAAGATGTCTATTTTTGCGTTCAACAACACCATTTTGTTGGGGGGTATAGGCACACGATGTTTGATGAATAATTCCAAATTCAGAGCAGAGGTTAGCAAATTCATGGCTAGTGTATTCGCGAGCGTTATCCGTTCGGAGAGTTTTTATTGGTTCGGAAAACTGTGTTCGAGTCTCAAGAACAAACGCTCGGAACACACGGGGAAGCTCGGAGCGATCACGAAGTAAGTATAGCCATGTCGTTCGAGAATAATCATCAATAAAGGTGATAAAGTAGCGATAACCAGAGACACTCGTAGTTTTGTACGGGCCCCAAACATCAGAATGTACTAAAACAAAAGGTGCAGAGCTCCGAGTACAATGTGGAGAAAACGATGAACGGTGTTGTTTGCCCAAAATACATGAATCACAACTAAAAGGAGGAAGAAAAATCTCTAGAAGAGCCTTCTGGAGGACTGGAAGAGGAGCATGTCCAAGACGCCGGTGCCAATCAACGGAAGAGACTAAAGAGAGGATGGTAGCGGGAAAATCAAGAAGGTAGAGCCCATTCTGCAGTCGTCATTTACCAATGATACTCTGTGTCGGTCAATCCTGCATCAAAAAGGAAGAGGAGGTGAATGTGACAGAGCAATTCAAATTTGTAGTGAGGCGACTGACAGAAAATAAATTGAATGGGGAGCCCGGGACATGAAGAGCCGAACGGAGAGAGAGAGAGGAATTGAGAAGAATATCAGCAGAGCCGGAGACAGGAACGGTGTCGCCATTGGCCACTGTGATACATTTAGGATGCGGAGAGTTCAAGTGTTGAGGTGGCTTCAGTGAGGTGATGTGGTGAGTAGCACCCGAATCCACTATCCATCGCGGACTAGTGGAGAGACAAGTGATACCTTCATTGGAGATGGAGGCAGCGGAGGCAGCGGAGGCAGCGGAGGCAGGCAGGCGGTTGAGCATGTCGTGGAGTTGCTGGAGCTGGATGCGGACTTCTTCAAGATCAGCATGACTAGCAGAAGGACTGTCGGCAGCCATAGACGCAGCAGGACGAGGAGGAAGACCATGTTGGCGGTAGCAGGTCGCCTCGAGGTGGTCATCCCTACCACAGAAGGAACACTTAGGATGTGTTAGGCCACCACGACCGCTTCCCCGAGAAC
Organism: Dactylorhiza incarnata; assembly: GCA_033032865.1. Classification (NCBI taxonomy): domain Eukaryota; kingdom Viridiplantae; phylum Streptophyta; class Magnoliopsida; order Asparagales; family Orchidaceae; genus Dactylorhiza; species Dactylorhiza incarnata. Next base: position 2,921,664 of record JAWHQI010000275.1, read on the forward strand.
CTGAACGTCCCCCACGAGCAGGAGGAGGGATAGGTAGTAATGGTGCAGAAGAGTGCTGAAGGAGGGCTGGTGATGGAGGTCTCGTAGTATCAGGAGGAGGTGATACTTTTAGGAGCATGGAGCACACATCAGAGAGTGATGGAGTAGCAGCAGATGAGAGGATCTGAGCTCGAATGCTCTGAAGATGAGGCGGGACACGAGCCATCATCATGGCAATACAAACTGCTTCCTTCTGAGAACGTTGAGCAGCGAGATCCGTAGTAGCAGGCTGATGTCGGATCCAGGCTTCGGCTAGTGTCTTAGCCTGAGCAACAAAGAAGGTCAAATCGGTAGCACCACCAGTGTCCAGAGTCTGAAGATTGGTGATAATGTCATAGAGATGCTGGAGACTGTCCTTCCCGGAGTAGAGAGAATGGAGTTCAACCCACATTGCTTTGGCCGTCTCGTGATACATGGTCATTCGATATTCGTCATCAAGGGAGTTGAGGAGCCAAGTCTGAACACGTCCATCGTCCCGTAGCCAGTCATCTGTAGGTGCAGAAGGAGGATCCTTATTGAGATGATGCAGAAGTCCCTTGGATTGGAGGACTCGTCTAACAGAATGCACTCATTCAACAAAGTTCTTCTTCCCAGCAAGGGAGATGGTGGTGATCCGCAACACATCACGCACCTCCGGAGCAGGAGCCATGCGGCCTGCCGGAGAGGATGTAGGCAGCTCTGAGGATCCCACTGAAGATCCCATGGAATCACAGCGGAGAGGGGACTAGACAACCGGACTGCGCGAGCAAGGAGTAGGGAGACCGCAACAAGCATAAGCGAGCAGGGCAGCGAACAGGACTGCTGGAGGGAGACTGTGGGGAGGAGGCCGCACAGTCTTGCCCTGCGATTAAAATTCCCTAAACCGCTGGGAGATCGCGGGATTACGACCGCAGGGAGCTGCGGTTAGAGGGAGACCGCTGGAGAAAGATGTAACACCCCAAGAAGTCGTAGTTCAGCGAGTTAGGCGGAGAGGTGGTGCTGCGCTCGGATTAGGCTGGAAATTTCATAGCAGCTCTTCGCGCACGACCATTGTTTCTCTTCGCGCACGACCAGTGATCGTGCGTCAGCGATCGTGCGTTAATTCCCAAGAAAACAGAGTTCTGTTGCGGTGAGCGCGCACGATCAGTGGAGGTGTTTCGCGCACGACCACTGACCGTGCGCCGATGCTCGTGCGCCCTGTTTATTCTGCTCCGCGAATTTGAGCGGAGAAGGAGATCGGGCCGATCGAATCATTAGTGGGGTGTGAATAGCGGTGTTTGGGGTGCGGTTAGGAGCACGGTCTGCGGATAGCAGGGATGGGCTAGGGTTTTGATAAAACCACTAATACCCCCTCTCCCTCTCATTCCCGATCTTCCTCCCTCTCAGATCGCGTGAAACGGCGCAGCCCTCCCGATCTCCCTCCTCTCGTTTTCTCTCTCCCGACGGCAAGGAGCCGAGCTCCTCTCGTGTGGAGAAGTCGCCTGGAGGAACTCCCTCACCCGAGTCCCTCTTCTCCCCTTCCCGTCGCCGCCTAGGGCAAGGAGGACCCAGCTCCCCTTTCCTCTCCTTTTCTCCCGTCGACAAGGAGGAGTCGAGCCCCTCTCCTCTCTCTCATTTTGCTGTTGGAAGGAGAAGCCCGAGCCGAGTCCTCTCCTCCTCTCTTTGTCCCGGCCGCCGCCGGTTAGGAGAAGGCCGACCCCTTTGGGTTGGGTGTTGTTGTGTGCGTAGCCGGGGTGCTTGAGCTTGGCCGGCGAAGTGCGAGGAAGAACTCACGTGGTCATTTCGGAGCTCGGACCGGTGTGCGGAAACCAAATCTGTGGTGTTCAACCTATGGTTCAGAAGCGACGTCTAAGGTTAACGATCTTTTCTACCCTCATTTGGACGTGTCCTAGTCCTTTTCCGTGCATCGTTGAGGCCCCTACCCAAAAGGGTGAGGTCGTGGCCTCCGACGGGTCGATTCGTGTTATCCCCGTCAAATCTTGCATACATGTAGAGTCCATGCGTAAAATGGGCGTAGGCGCGCTGTGTGAAGCCCATCCGAGACGGTTCGTCCGGATTGGTGATGCTTTTGATATTGTGCGTGCCGGGGGAAAGCTCTGTGTTGTTATACTGCTTCGTAGGACTAGAGGGTGCTACTGCATGCGCAGCAACGCCTGGGGGTGTGCCCCGGGAAGCACCCGAAGTTAGAAACAGAAATGGAGTTTCTGTTCACTACCGCCGGCGTTAGCGTTATCGCCGGGCGGTAGCTCCCAGACTGAGTTCTGGTGATGTTGTTGTGCCCACCTGTTGAGAGGACCTAAGGCCTGTGTGCCCGACCTGTGAGGGTGTCCTGGTGGATGACTTAGCGGCCCGTAGAGCCGGCTAATTGAGAATACCTGGGTTGAGGGGACGTCATACCCGCTCTTCGTGTTGTACAACGAGAGCTGTGAACAACGGGCATTTGGCGAACCTGAAACCGCACCATTGCAGCACCTGATTAGTAAGGCTCGTACAGCATGTCGGGAAGTAACGGGAAAGAGTCTTCGGACTACGGGATGTTCACAATTAAAAGCACGGGAGAGCCCTGGTATTCGGGCCACCGACTTTAGCCTCGAAGGGCAAAGCCATCGAGAATGGATGGTGGTGGAAGGCGGAGTACACCAAAGAGTGCCTGAGAGCACGAGACGTGGAGGCCATTCCCACGTTTGTGATTGTTGTATATGTATGAACTGTTGTGGGCTTTGCTAGTCGCACTCTTATATATATATATATATATATATATATATATATATGCTGCTGAGGTTGTTTTGCAGGGATGGTTAGAACTGTCGCCCCCTCGAAGGGGTGGGGTCGTTATAATTTGGTCAGCTTTAGCTGATCGTTGCCCTGTTTTGCCACCGTTTTTGGTGGGCTTGTTGTACAGGTGCTGGACCGAGCGGGAACATAGCGGGCTCATAGCGGGCTGAAGCCCTTGTGCTGCTGCGGCCCTTGAAGGCCTTTTGATGTTCTTTTGCTTTTCATGTATGGCCGGCCTGCGCGCCGATGTTGGTAAATTGTAAGGTCGTCGTGCCTAAATTTTGTTGTATAAAACATTTCATTCCAAGTAATAGAAGTGGACATACCCGGGTTCGGGTTTTGTGGTTTATATTTCTTGTCTCTCTCTTTTACTTCTGCATAGAATGCTCTGAGTTAGGCTTCGTTGTATAGCGTCGTTCGATATTTCAATTAAGTGACGTTCCCGTTTGTTTTGTAGTATATGGCGTGGGGCCCCGGCCGGACCTTCTGTCATATGCTCCCGAACGGATGGGGGTGTTACAAAAGAAGCCGCTGGGAGCTGCGATTAAGAAGAGCTCGCGCGAGCAAAGCAAAACCGATGAGAGGAGGAGACCGCAGCAGAGCAGAGGAAGACCGCGCGAGCTGCGAGCAGGAGCGGGGCTGCGGATAGACAGCGCGAGCAGGAGGAGCTGCGAGCAGAAGGAGCAGGGCTGCAGATAGACAGCGCGAGCAGGAGGAGCTGCGAGCAGGAGGAGCTGCGAGCAGGAGGAGCAGGGCTGCGGATAGACAGCGCGAGCAGAGCAGCGAGCAGGAGGAGCGGGGTTGCGGATAGACAACGCGAGCAAAAGGAGACCGCGACAGAGGAGGAGACCGCGCGAGCTGCGGTTAGAACGGCGCGAGCAAAGCAAGACCGTTGATAGGAGGAGATCGCAGCAGAGCAGAGAAAGACCGCGCGAGCAGCTAGCGGGAGGAGGGGGTGGGGTCCACGTGTCAGAGAGGAGGAGGCTATAAGAGCCGAGGAGAGGAGCAGCAACGGGGGGCTGCGGAGGAGGAGAGACCGCAAGGGAGGGGTGGGTTGCGGAGGAGAGACCGCAAGGGAGGGGGGTTGCGGTTAGAACAAGAGACCGCAAGGGAGGGGGGTTGCGGTTAGAACAAGAGACCGCAAGGGAGGAGATGCGGTTAGAACAAAAAGAGACCGTGCTCTAATACCATGTAGAGAATTACGGAATCTTGTATATATTTCCTCAATCATCAAATACAGAGTATGAATACATATATATAGGAGGGAGAAAGAGAAAAGAATCACTATACAAGATGTGGGACTAAACAATAAGAGACTAAATGGGCTTTATCATGGACATTGACATGGTCTTTTCTAACAGTTTGAATCTAATGTTTTCTCATCAGTCGAATGTCATCTTTCTGTTATGAATAAAAAATATCTTTAATCAATTTTATACTGAATATTGAATCATATTGCTTATATTTAAAAGGTTTTGATTCCACGGGCTTTATTTATAATAAGTTCACTCATATTAATAACTTAGCACTGTGCTGTGTCATATATTTTGTGTTTATTCACATTTGTTACATTTGAATATTTGATATTGGGCTACATTTCGAGAGATTTTATTGATGGTGATGTAATTCTTTGGAGTGTGTATCATTTACTCTTCTTTTTGGTGACTAGTTACCCCTTCAAAAATTGATTGTTAGCATGTGGATATCAGTCTATCACATCCAAACCTTCATGGTCTAAAGATACTCATTAGATTTATAAGCGAGACAGGAACCCTATATGTTTGAGCATTCCTATGAAGAAGAAAACATGAATGAACATATTATCTTGTGATGTCAGCCTTCCATTATTTATAACTTTCCTCGTTATTATCTCAAATTATGTCTCCTCTCGGAAGCATCTCCATTTTCTATATTTTGTATCTCTTTCCTTTGTAACTATTCCCACTAATGAACAAGAGGAAACATTATCTCAACCCTAAGCTAGAAAAAGGCTATGGACAAATAAACAAGCACAATCAAATTTTTTGTAATTCTAATTTAAAAAGAAACATAAATTTTGGGTGCATTTAGTTATTATAATAACCAAGCATCGCTAGTTGCATAAATGTGTCACAATTTTTTCTTTTCTAAAATACATGGAGCCAACTTTCGTTTACTTTTGAAAAGCATACTCTTATCACAATATGCAGAACGATCTGTCAAGTCCAAACAAGTACGCAGAGTAGCAAGTGTATCACCTGAGTACCGGGTACATACTGGTAATGGAAATGTGCTCGGTACGGGTACACCACCCTTAGGGAAGTAGCAGTGCTTCATGGGCTCCGTAGAGTATTCCTTCATCATCCCCACCATCATTTTCACCTCCAACCACCTCTCTGACGATGTTATCGATGTGTTACGAGTTAGCCTGTGACAACTTGGTATCAACGACATCTGATCCAACCCTTACGTCAATAGCAGCACACGCTTCTTCCTTCCACTGTGCGCTTGAATCCATCCATAAGGATCAAGGACTCGAGTTCCATCTTCTCTGGATCGTCCGACAATACTCCACAATGCGTGCGCCTCCATTAACATGTAGATTCCACGCACCCGTTGAGCTCCGCTTGCAACAATCTTCCCATATAGAACCAGTGTCGATATTTCCATGTTCTTTCAAACAAGCCGACCTGAGAGCGCGAACATTTTTCTACATCGACGAAAACGCAAACCTGCAAGTCGCAGAGTCGACTCGACTCTGCATGGCGGTACTGAAAAATATGTCACCCATCCTCATCCAGTTGATCCTCTTCATTGTCATCGAAGGGGTCCAGTCATCATTCAGTTTGTTGTTCAAGCCCTGCAGCCTTCATGCATTCTCCTTTCCTTGAACCGACAAGATACATGACACACCCTTCTCTTTTCCTCTGCTCTGTTGAAAGCATCGTGCCCAGCATCGTTACACTATCAAACTGCAAGCTTAGCTTTAGGTAATTAAATAAATTCACAAAAAAGGGAAGCGTCGTGGTACACCCTCAACATAGGGACGCGTTGCAAATCTTGTG